>OU343127.1:18330000-19530000 GCA_910594945.2 Amphipyra berbera
CAATAAAATAAAAAAAAAACATAAAATAAACAAAGTACACTAAAGAAAACAAAATAAAAATAACAAAAAGAAACTATCTTCCTGCTGGGATCGAACCCGCGGACACATACGTCGATACCGGCGCTATGCCTCGAGACCAACCAGTTGCCTGTATAACGTGGCGAATATGTTGATCACTAACTCGATCTTCATCGATCAAAGCCGGGACTTAATTCACGATGTTTACGTCTGACAAAAGGGGCGTTTCCGCAAGCTGAGGACAAAATGAGAACAGTCAGCCTTGCAAACATCTCCAACTATACAACCTACATTTCGTTAAATAGACGCAAACACTTACCCCGTTACTTCTATTACTCGCACACAAATTCACGATATTGCACCAACGACAACACGTATGTCTATTTTAATTTGATTTCCCAAATATGGCTGATGGCTTTAATCCACAGGGATCAAATAATTCCGGAGCAACCGTTCGTTTTTTTCTTTTCTTTCTCACACCTTCACCTTATTCCCATCTCCTTATTATTCTTTTTTTCTGCTACCGTCACTTGTCCGTTGTCTAATCATGTTCTTTCAAACTACTGTGACGAGCCTAGTAACGCCATCTAGTATTGGACCAGCGAACTAAACTGTCGATCATTACAACATGTTGTGCCGACCCCACCTAGTGTGGGATAAGGGCAGGAAGAAGAAGAAGTAATAGGGGGCGAGCCTATTGCCATCAACCGGGCACAAAGCCAAACTCCGGGCTCGAACCGGGCTCTGGGATCGAACCCAGGACCTCGCGATCAGCAGTCATGTTTGCCACCACTAGACCAACGAGGTAGTTGAACAGACTGAAGAAGACGCGCATAACAAGTGCGAACTTCGCTAAGAAGCAATGTTCGCGCTGGTTATGCGCGTGAAATATGTGCCCCTCCCTCAGGCCCCTTTTTCCCCTTTAGTGCCTTGCTTTTATCGTGATGCGTCTGGAGGGTCTAGGTACCTTATTTTCATGCAATTATAAAAGCAACAGCACGTGTTTGAATTGCTCTGACTCAACCTCGTGCAAATGGACAATATTATATTCATATTTTAATATTTTATTATATCACTTTAGCCATAACTTTTTTCTCCATGGATAGGTTTTTTGGCACCCACAGAAAAAAAGCATTCTTTTGTAATGAGCTTTAAAATGAAATAAGTCTCATCATCCGACGCCTTGCTTGGAGACCCTTCAGGTCTCGCCAATAACTGCCCGGTTACGTAGAAATGGTCCGTAAGACCATCTACAAGCAGACGAATAGAAAAAAAAACTTCCGACGCTACTTGGACCGCCCTCCAATCTCCTTTGTACTAGAACGTTAAGTAATCGGTTGTTTAACTGCATAATTAATGCTGGTGATCACCAGCTTCAGTGGAGATACTTCACTAGCGTAGTGTATACTAGCTTATTCTAGATTCCCAGTTTTATAGACATTCAATCAATGATCTTAACCGTATGTATTGCAGTCGCCAGCTGCTACACCATGTGAGGTCTTACAGTTAAATTAATGATGGATCTAAACCCTAATGGCGTTAGACCATAATCAATGGCTGATGTCAGTCTAAAGGTGCATACAAATATTGCGAGGCATGAGCGGCGAATGCTCACAGTGAGACCCCGTCCACACAGTCTAAGGCAGGGATTACCAAACTAGGTTCCGCGGAACCTTGGGGTTCCGTAGAATAGTCATCAGGGTTCCGCGGTTTATTATTAGCTATTAAATAATACCACTATCTAATATCACTATCTATTCAATAGTGGGGTTCCATAACATAAAAGGTATTTGGTTGGTGTTCCGTTATCTTTAAAGTTTAGGAACCCCTTTTAAGTTTAGGTATAAGGCATGCGTGACAAGCCAATCGCGGCGCAATCCTTGCGATATTTGTACGCACCTTGACTATAATGTCTATTAAAAATAAGTACCTGGATGACCGAGCTTTGCTCGGTTTTTTTTTTTGTAAATCGTGTTTTTTGGAAAGAAAAAAAAGGGAAAAAGAACTCCTGGACTCGAACTGAGTCTTCTGATTTCGGGACCGCCCGATTTCCCACCTGCGCTATTTTAAGCTTGTAGACCGTGGCGAAATTTACCTTCATATTCTAATGTTATTGTAGCAGTTTTTCATTGCCTGAAAACACGGATAAATCGACGTTTTTTAAAAATGAAACCTAGCTAGATCGATTTATCGCCCCCGAAACCCCCTGCATACTAAATTTCATGAATATCGTTGGAGCCGTTTCAGAGATTCAGATTATATAATATATACATATATATATATATATATGTATACACAAGAATTGCTCGTTTAAAGGTATTAGATTACTTATTTGATATGTATCTTGCATACGAATAGAGATGAAGATTTAAACTATGCTCAACGTAAGATTTGTTATCCTTATAACTATTCAGAGTTCCACGACACGTAAAAATGAAAACAATGTTTATTATTATAGACCCAGACCACAGATATTGAGTTTAATAGATACCGCAAGTTTTTCAAATTGTATGAAAACAAGCGTATCATATATTTTATTTCAACTTCTTACGTAACGAGCATAATCTAGTGCTGCAAAGTAAACATTGCGCACACCTCGCGCGTCTTTGCAGTGAAAGGTCGCGCATACGCATCCTGCAACCATTCGCGCTTGCAGAAACGGAAACGGACTTAGCAGCGTACAGTGCGCGTCAAATAATTAGAACTAAAATGGCGTCGACTGCCAAATTTGAGGGGTTTAATAGTAGCCGCCGAAGAGTTCCAGTACCCACCTCTTAGTGCCATCATCAGACCCTGAACACCAAGTGCAATCTATTGGACTCATCAAAACGAATCATATGACCCGAACCTCACATAGATCACGCAGTCGACGCCATGTTAGTTCTAGTTATTTGAAGCGCACTGTAAAGGTGGGGTTAGACCAAACGAACATAGAGCTAGAGCTTGAACAAGAGCACAGGGCGTCGTTGTTTGTTGCTTTTTTGGTATAAACTATAATTCGTTTTCATCATTTACACCAAAAGAATACCAACGAGCGCAAGAATGACAACGAACAAGAACTGGAATTCTTGCACATGCTCTACAGATGTTTAGATCAGACGAACACAAGAACGCTTTGAAGAGATCGCTTCGAGGAGCGAGCTTGTCTGAACACGAAAGAACGCTCTAAGCAACTGTTCGCACGTTCGTGCGCTGTTTACATCAAGTGAGCGAGCATTCTTAGAACAATCTATAGAATCTCCGCAAACAAAATAGAATAACGAAAGAATGCTCTGTCTCTGTTTACACCAAAATAATTTGATGGAGTGAGAATAGAATGAGCATTCACTTGTTTGGTCTAAATCCACCTTAACATGTAGGAGGATTGCTCTTACCGAATCGTACACAAAGTTAACCAACTTACGTTGGCTATTAAATTCTATATCTGTGTTCCAGACACTGAGTTAGGAATAGTCTTTTTCAGATAGATTGCGTAGATGGATGGGAGAGAGAAAATAAATTTCATCTCGTTTAGGTGACACTTTTACGAAGTGAAAAAAAGTGTGCCGTATTGTATAAGACTTAAAATAGGTCAGTGGTACCGTTAACCGTCCGTTGTTGGAAGGAAACTATTTATTTTTATGTATACAGGGTGACGGGTGTAAACGGATCCGTGTATATGATTTCTTATTGGTATAGATTAACCTGCACGGGGTATAGCCTGATCTATATCTATCTATACTATTATTATAATATTATAAAGAGGAAAGATTTATATTTTTGTATGTAACAAATAAACTTAAAAACTACTGGACCGATTTCAATTTCTTTTTTGCCGTTATAAAGCTACATTATCACTGAGTAACATAGGCTATATTTATTACTGGAATAAAACTTCTTACGCGGGCGGAGCCGTGAGGACACATAATATATATATATATATATATATATATATACAGGGCATCCCACATGGAGGGAAAGTACCTTGAATATTGTAGATGGAACATTTTACTGAAAGAAGACATTATTTGAATTTAAAAAAACAATTTAAACTGCATTCATAGATATTTAAATAATTACATGGTTGAACCGGGGATCGAACCCGTTACATGAGAAAAATAATCACCCTGTAGCTTTATCATACCGATCGAAAGGCTCATAAGGATATTTTTTTGCTAAATGGCCAATGGCTTAATAGCCAAGAGCTTCGACCAACATCTGATGAGGCTCTCGTTGGGCGACTGGGTCACGTCGGATAAGTCGCGTCGGATAAGTCGCGTATTGTTTGTAAGTTCGTCTCTCTGAGGCCATGACCACCGATAGCTTGGACCCTGTTCCCGATGCCGGTGGGTTATTATTTTTTAAGTTTTTAATTGTTTTTTTTTTAAAGAAAATATGTAATCATGTACCTATGTGTATAAATGAATAAAAGAGAATGATAATAATATAATAATAATGTTTATTTATTTCATAGAATATTTTTTGTATTGCGATAGTGGTTAGTGTTCGTATCTAAACACCCTGATAAGGCTCACATGAGCTTCATTGTGATGTTGAGAGTCGACTCTTATGATATTATTGTGGAAGATGAATCAATTAAATTTTATATGAATTGCAAAGTGTATAAAGTGCATTTCGGTGTAGCCTTAATCGATTGTCAATCACGATGACGAAAACCTATTTGCGAATAAATGCGTATTGCGACGGTAATTTATTTCTGACATAAAATGACAGGTGACATTATCTGTCCTTATTATTGGAATCCCATTTAAAATAAAATGTATTTTTATGTGATTTCTTATTATGTATTTTTCTTTAATTTTTTTTATAAATATTTATTTGAAGGACAGATCTAAAATGTGGGCGTAAATATACAAGGTTAGTCGGAAAGGGCATACTGAGCCGCGGGCCACTTAATGTGTCACTGATGATTTTTTAAGTGAACGTATAAAATATCCAAAATTCGATAAAAAAAACCATGCAAAATTATTTTTATTTTAGTGTGTTCAAAAATTCTTCATGGGGTCGCTTTAGTTACGAATTCAGAAAATGGAGCTTGTAATCTGTGACCCCAAATATGACCTAAAATGTAAACAGCTGAGGATAGATAGAATTTAGCGTATTTTTTATAAAATCTTTGAAGAGGTATTTATCTTAAAGTAATGACTTTTGGGGAAAGTTGTAGAACAAAAGTTATCCATTATTATGGGTACCTACTTTAACACCCTTTCGGCTTAGTAACGCCTTTCCGACTAACCTTGTAGGTATATATTTTTTTTTGTAAAATTCTTCTTTATTGATTGACATACAATCTGGTTTTATATAAACTCTATTTTAGTCCGTCATCTTTATTTCTCAAATTGTGTTACCTACTAATTACCTACTGCTAGATTACTCGTATTGTGTAATGTACCTACCGGGAGTCAACGTCCGATTTGGGGCTTGATAACGCGACCTTGATCAAACAGCTGACATTTCTGATTTTCTGTGCTCACTTATTAACCATTAAGCATAAAATAATGTAATGTTTCTCCTTTTAATAAAAAAATATTTGTGTTTATTAGTCTTTTGCTGAATTATTTACATAATTTCTGGATAAAAACCATGAAAAAATACCCCATATCCGTTTTCTTATGTCTCGATAAAAATAATAAACCTATTTGCCCATTGGCAAAAAAAGATTCCCGGAGTAAACGACCTCAAACGAACAGAGAACGAGACAACACTACTTCCGTCTCGCTCTGCCTCATCAGTCATTCGGGAGTTTATATTTGGAGGTTACCGATATAAGCCGCGTGGACTGTAAATTCAGAAGATTTGTTGTGTGTACGTATCCATCTTTTATCACCCTTTTTTAAATTATTTAGTTTTGTAAATCCATGAATAGTGCCTATATTATCGTTGGCTAGCCGTTATTTTGATTGATGGTCAGGAACACGCGATTCTATGACGTCATTTTGACGCGAGCCATTGTATTTTAGTGCTAGGGTTATCTCAAGCCGCGTTGACACGACACAAGTACGCTCGACACAGAAATAGACTGTGGACCGATTCCACTTGTACTCGCCACTCGCCAACGTCTGAGTGCGCTCCGATGTCTTGAACAGTTGATCGACAATTCGAGTATTCTTTTTTTATTTTTATTCTTAATTATATCACACTAGTATTTCTCCTGTATCGTGGATGCATTTTACAGACACAAATCTTCACTCAGACCCGCAACAACTATCTGTAGGCCATACAAATATTTGTTCTGTGCGGGAATCGAACCTACGACCCGTAGCGCAGAAGCCAATCGTTCAGCCACTGCACCAAACGTATTGTCAAATTTCCGAGTAGCTATCCCGGTCGAGTGTACTCGTTCGTGTCAACGCGGCTTCAGATACCTTTTTCGCATGCCCTTCGGGTATTGTTGCCCCACGTTTTCGTAGACGAAAGGTTAACTATATTTTTTTGTTAGTTACTTGATAAATTATGGATATTATTTGGTTTTAATACTGAAAAGTTTCAGTATTTGTCGGTGTGTGGGTTTTATCGGATAAATATCTATGACTCTACTTATATTATAATGTTACTATAAAAGTCCGAATATTGGTAAGTCTTGGGTCATTTACCAAAATAAATGGGTAAATGTAAGGTTGGATATACAATAAGGCGATTTTTCGAGCTGTTACCATTGGACATTGGCACATGCTAGGTTTTACTAATAACGATTAGTAATTAGTAATGACTATTTTTCAACATTTAACGTGTCTCTAAAAACCTAAGATTTACCTAATTAATGCCAGTAAATTTTATATATTTTATTTTATTTATTAGGTACAAAAAATTTACATGCTGATATTACAGATATATTAATATCAGCATGTAACTAATATATAATATACATATATATATAGCTAATATCAAAATGTAATATGGTACAGAGAAATACTTAAACTAACATTTAACAAACATGTAACCCACACCATTGTCCATGATATAATACGTAGGTAACTAAAGGTTAAGTAAAGTGGCGAAGACAAGCGAAAAAATAGAAGGAAAAACAGAACACAACAAAAGTCGCTGCCACAACAATGCTATGTTACTTATTTTAGCTTAGTGTAACTCAACCTACGCTTAAATTAATCGCCAGACAACATATCCAGAACCAATTTCTTAAATAATTGCTTCGACAAAGAAAATATATCCAGTTCCATAAAATGTGTGTTGTAAGAATCAACCAGGCGACTAAGAGGTATTCGTAAATGTCTGAAATTAACGATTATCACAGAACAGTTCGGACTTTTATCATTAAGATTTGGTAAATCTTAGGTTTTACTGGAAAATCTTAATATTTACCGTCGTTCGAGCTTCTACAGTAACAATATATTTACCTAAACAAATTAAGTTGATATAACGCGAATGATTAAACAAAATGAAAATTAAGGAGGATTAAGAAAAAATCTTATTAGCCTGCTAAATTTGATGTAGAAATTAGAAAATACCACGCAAAATAATATTTAGTAAGAGTAAACCTATTTTAGTCTAG
Organism: Amphipyra berbera; assembly: GCA_910594945.2. Classification (NCBI taxonomy): domain Eukaryota; kingdom Metazoa; phylum Arthropoda; class Insecta; order Lepidoptera; family Noctuidae; genus Amphipyra; species Amphipyra berbera. The sequence goes on from OU343127.1 coordinate 18,337,529, forward strand.
ACTTAAATCGCACTTAATTACAAAAGCGGCTTCGAAAATTAATGGTCCTTCGGTTCAGAATACTAATCGTTCAGGCCTCGACTTGCCAAGTAGACGCCCTAGTTGTAAAATAGTATTTATCATTACAATGTAGGTAGTTGTTAAATGTTTTCATTCAACTCGTTCTGTTATGTGTTCCTAGTACGAGTTTGTAAATTACGGAAACGGAAATAGTTTTTGTGAGCTCGCGAAACTAAATAATATATGTACATAGCATAACATCACGCCTATATTCCCCGGAGGGTTAGGCAGAGGTGTATAGTAACACCCTCATTTCACCGTTATGTTTAAGTCCCATGTAATAGGGGGCGAGACGATTGCTATCAACCGGGCACAAATCCAAACTCCGGGCTGCTACTGAGGAATTCCACATGGAAAAATCCAACAACACTTTGCCCGACCTGGGGATCGAACCCAGGACCTCACGATCAGCAGTCGCGCTTGACACCGCTAGACCAACAAAATCAAAAATCAAAAATGTTTTATTGCGTTATTACACGTTGTACATTATACAGTTGGTGGCGTCTCCATTTAAGCATATAGATGCCTGTGCCAGGAGGCGCCGCTCCTTTATATCTTATAATTAGTGTAACATGCTTCCAAACAAAAGTTTATGAATTAATAATTTTTATTTATTATCATTAGTCTGTTGATGTACCTATGTTCATTAGCGAGGCAGATTGAACGAGGCAGTTCAGTTCAGTGTAGCTCAGTTATAATATTAGGTCCCCACTTATGAAATTGGCGTTTTTTTCTCACAAATAGAGAACCTCGTCACTTCTATGATTTAAAATATATATCAATTGCTTGATATTATATCGAATAATGATCATCATAGACAACTACCAATAGTAAAAAATCCTTATTACTTATAGTTTTCTAAACATAAAAATTACCTTAAAAATGACTCCTCTTTTTGTTAGCAGAAATGACCACTATTTTTGTTTTAACCTAGCCAAAACTAATTTCTGTCGCATAATCTAAGTGGCATACGTTATCTTAGTTTTTAAGCATTAGTGCATAAAAGTTTTAAAACATTAGTGTTCATAGTTGTTAAATAAATTAAGAAAATAATAGTATGAAAAATGCAACTTCTTTAAAATTCTCCATACAAAACGCTGATTTCATAGGTAATAACCTAATATATTTGTCTCTTTTTATTGCAGTAGTACGAATGCTGTCGAGTTACTAACGTAAACGAAGCGTTAATATAAGTGAATTTTAAATTGGAAATAGGTACTCGTTTCGCACAAAACATTTAATTAAATTAAAAACCTTATTCATATCTAAGTATGATACAAATTGTGCATGTCGCTAAAACAACCAAAATGTTATAGGACAGTTGTATTTACGAATCAAAATTCACTTAATTAGCGATACGTTTACGATACTGGTATAGATTTTGTTGTGCATTTTGGTGCAGTGACTAAGCGATTGGCTTCTGCGCTGCGGGTCATGGGTTCGATTCCTACACGGAACAAATATTTGTATGGCCTACAGATAGTTGTTCCGGGTCTGGGTGTTTGTGCATGTGAAGATTTGTGTCTGTAAACGCACCCAAGATACAGGAGAAATCCTAGTGTGGGGCAAAGTTTTTAAAAAAAAAAAAAACTAAACTAAGGGTGTTTGACTCTTTTTGTTTCAATAGAAAAAGAAAGTGGCAGTTGCGTTTAGTCTAGTTCTAATTATAACGGCAAATGTTAGTGCTAGCTAGGCCTACTGGTGAGGAAGAGAGAGAGAGAGCTTGCCGTTTTCGTAAACTTCCTCGTACTAAGGGGTACTGTCTTTCTGTTTGTTTGCTACAAATCTTGTTACCCAATTATTTTTATCTGATCACTCTGAAATTGTTGACGCCATTTTAAAATCATGCTTACCCAAGAAACGAAAAGAATATTGAAGATAAAACAAGTCAACAATGCCTTTAATAATGTTGAAACGCGCGGAACTCCTGCACTGAGCCGCACAGTGGGCTGGAAATCGATCTTCATAGACATAGGAAACTTAGCAAATCGTTTTTTTTAGAGAGAAATGTATTTAGATATTGATCAATTTAATGCTATTTCAGGTTTAAATATTCGATTATTTAATTGGATTATATACGAAAAGTAAACCTATTTCTGTAAAAAAAAAACGATTTGCTAAGTTGATTCCTAAGTTTATGAAGATCGACTTTCAGCCAACTGTGCGCTGTCTGTCAATGGTTGATGTTAGATACATTTTAATCTCAGATTTAAGATTTTATCACACGGTATCAAATAGAACTTTAATCTATTTTCACCTACAAAAAATCGCCACCGATTTTCAATTTATCTTCTTCCCAACTCAATATCCCGAAGAAGAAACACGAAACTGATATTCCTGTCACTTTGAAACATCTTCAATGTTCAGCTCAAATTGCTATCTTAATTGTTCAGCGCAATCCAGCGTTGCATGCAAATGCAATTTATGCAATGTCTGCGGTTAATTCAAGACGTCTACGAAGCATGGAACGACGTAGGTACAACATGCGATGTGAAATCCGTTTATTAAAATGAGCATTTGGATTACATGTTGAGGGAGTAAATATTAATTACTTAAGCGTAAACATTGTTATGCTACTACTGTTAATATCACGCCTGTATTCCCCGAAGGGTTGGGCAGAGGTGTAGGTATAGTAACACCCTCATTTCACCGTTATGTTTAAGTCCCAGGTAACCTGGCAAAAATCCAAACTCTGGGCTGCTACTGAGAAATTCCTACTGGAAATCCCAATAACATTGCTTGACCTGGGGATCGAACCCAGGACCTCACGATCAGCAGTAGCGTTTGCCACCACTGGACCAACGAGGCAGTAAGTGTAAACATGATGACAAATCAAGCTATCAAAGTCCAACATAAGCTGACCTCTCGTTGTACTGGATTTCCGTAGAACGAGAGGTCAGCACAAACTGGACAATAATAGTTTGTCGTCGAATGTACGTAGGTAGGTATAGAATATGCAACAATTTCTTTGAATCAAGATTCCACTACATTGCCGCCACATATACATAAATAAGCATCCATTACTGTCCCACTGCTTGCACGGGTCCCTTCTCAGAATGAGAAGGGTTTAGGCCTTGGTCCACGACGCTGGCCTGGTGCGGGTTGGTAGACTACACACACCATCGAGAACTTTATGGAGCCGTATCAGCTACGCAGGTTTCTTTACGATGTTTTCGTTCACCGTTAACGCAAGTGATAATCAAAATTATGATCCGCACATGAATGCGAAAAGTCAGAAGTGCGGGCCGGGATCGAACTCAGACCTACCTGCGTGGAAGGCAAGCGTTCAACCACTAGGCTATCACTGCTTTTTACACACTACACCACACACCCACATTCATTAAAATCGTAAAACCCTAGTATTTCTCCTATATCGTGGGTGCGTTTACAGACACAAATCTTCACATGCACAAACGCCCAGACCCGGAACAACTATCTGTAGGCCATACAAATATTTGTTCCGTGCGGGAATCGAATCCTTTTTTTATTTTCGTTCGTTCTGCCTAGCTTTTTCCCAATTGTGTTGGGGTCAGCTTCCAGTCTAGCCAGATGCGGCCGAATATCAGTATTTTACACGGAGCGACTGCCATCAGACCTCCGCAACTCAGTTACTGGGCAATGTTGATATCCTAAGGTTAGACCGATCCTTTTTTTTTATTTTATACTTGGAAAATCCTCATGGATGTCCCTCGCCCGGGGAAGGCGAGGGTGTCTGCCGGGCTCTTACCGGCTAAAAACCAACGGTGGTCCTCCTCTTGACCGTTCGGCCGGGGTCACGGGATTCGCAAAAGCATGCACCCGCGACCCATAGCGCAGAAGCCAATCGCTCAGCCACTGTACCAATCAAGTCATCAATGTATCTTTATCTGCAGGTAAAACATACTCACGTCTTTAAGAGAAGACGCGATAAATATCACGTAGACGCTCGTCCCACCGAGACATACACCGGCCATCGCTGAGTCCACAAAGTGCCTGAAAATGTGAGTACATTCAATAAATTTGTTTCTTGACACATATAATTTCTGTCAGTAGACCTGTACACATGACGACATACCAAGCTATAAGTAACCAGTTTACGCTGACCTCTCATAGTACAGACATTTCCTATAGTGAGAGGTCAGCTTATATTGGAAAATATAGTTAGATTTTGTCGCCGTGTGTACAAAATAGAATTACCTACTAGAAAAGTGTTTTAGTTTAGGTTATGTTATTTCTAGCTACTAGTATTGAATGTATTTGGTTATTTCGAAGAATGAACAGGCGGTTTCCAATCCAAACAGATACTATTGTAAACAAATTCACGTTATTTATTTAAACAACATGATCCATTACCGGTATAGATTAATTAACCCTGCGGTGTAAAATTATTAAATTTGACAGAACATTTCAGTGCCATGCATAAATAAATGGAAGCTCGGCGAGACCGCTAGCGGGCACGACTAACGCGGTATTGCTCCGTGCAGTCAGTTAACTCGAAGCGCTAAAATGGCTCACGTTAAGAACACAATGTTTTTTTATCGAATCCAAAATAAATTAAGCCTTCGCGGGACGCCTCGTTGATATTAAACATGGAAACAAACTTCGTAAAAAAAAATGGGTTGTGGCTGTGTCATGAACACGGCCGTGTGTTGTACGTGAATACGTTTATGTAATATGGTATGGGTTATATTTTTTAAATAAAATATTTTTATTGATAAAAGCAAAGAAACAAAAATCGATAGATTTTGACGACAGCTGACGATTAAAACTTAAACGAGCATCGTAGCTCCTCCGAGTCAAAAGTTATACTAATTGCAAATCTCGATACGCAGCAAAATAACCTCAACATGGCGGCGCTTCCCCCTTCACCGTGCGTGATGCGTCACTGTTCTCGTTTATTGTAATGAATTCTTTGATCCTTTAGCTATCCAGTGGTATAATTTAATTTTGGATTTAGAGGATGGATTCGAAACTACAACGCCAAACTGTATCCCCCGATTTTGTTATCATTAGGTTTTTTGGGTTGCCCCCGTATGGTAGCAAATTTAAAGGTGTATTCACGTCAAAAATTGGCCGAATCAAACCGAAGAGAGCCGACGAATTACGAAGGTCTAAAGGAAGGAAAAACGAACGTCGAAGCTTCGGATCGAAACGAAACAATGAACTACTAAACGTCAATTAACATTGAAGAGTAGGGTGAACGAAAGACAAAATTACAAATCGCGAGAATCCTTCCGGTCGTCGGATCTGAAACATTTTCGTGCTTGGAAAACGTGCTATCCGTCAGCCGAAACTTCGCAGTAGGCCGTATTGCGTATTCTAACCGGGAACCAGATGGACTCCAACATACCTGATATGTTTAGAATACTGTTTCAATTTCTTCGGACCATGCTTGAACACTTCTTCACAAGTATCTGTGTAACTTAATGAAGGCACTCGACACTCCTTGCTCACATCACGTGACGTAGAAACCTGAAATAAAAGTTTATTTTCATACACACTGTCGTATTTAACTGTCTTCTAAAAATCGATGGTCTATCTCAAGGCTGGCAAACCCATGTTTTCGATGGGCCAAAACTCTGCTACATTGTGGCGGCCGCGCCGCTCCTCTTACACCCATATTCTAAGACGATCCTTCAAAACTTACTCGACTCAGGACGGCCTCGAAAATATCTTCAATATTGTATTCTTAGTCGCCATTTCAAGTGAACTTTGAGGATCCTCGACTGAGGGGTCCGTCATAATTTGAATTATCTGCATCGCGCAAATAACGCCGCGATAAATAGTTGTAAGAATTATCGTAAGCATATTCGATAGTCTTCAAAATTAATTTTTGTTACATACGAACTTTGACACTTCTTTCCTTAAGGTAGGTTCCGAGGTACCTTGAGTTTGACATAAGATTCCTCACCTCGACTGAGGAAAAATTACGAGTCGAGGACGTTTATGTCAACTATAACTAACTATGGTAGTGAAAAAGGCTGAGTCGAGGTGGAGTCGAGTCGAATAAGTTTTGGAGGAACGTCTTACAATATGGGTGTTATAGTTAACGTAACATTCTGATAAGATACAATAAATTATAATAACAAACACATGGGCTTATACAGAGTGGATAGTGAGATGGATCACTAAGGGCAGTTACGTTAGCAGTTGTGGCTACAGAAAAACATTCTTAAGCGACTGACCATCATTTTTGAAAGATGTTGAACTGCATTCAAATTCCCTTCGCGGGCAATTTCAAGTGAGTTGCCGGGCCATTTTATGCCCCGCTCTTGGCCTACCTTGGTCTATCTGATCCGTCTTTAAGAAGCAGCTGAGGCATATTGGAAGAGGAAGAAGGAAATCTAAGGCTAGGATCAACGAACACTAAGCAACAGAATGCTCGAGTAATTACAACTGTAATAGAGTTGAAAATAGCGTGCAAGAGATAATTCCCTGAGCAGATGCTCGAGCAATTTGTTGCTCAGTGTGACCCTTAATAAGCAACTCTTAGGATGGCGGCTTGGAAGCCAGCTCTTAAAACGCGCTACCATAGAGCAGACTTCATACATTTGACAAAAAAAATACAATCTGCCTGTTAAGTTAGATATCGAACGAAACTTAGGATGAATTCACAAATGAGGTTTACGGGCCTAATGGTCAAATACTTCATCGCTACTCAATTTTAAGTTACCGTTAATTCTCGTGCTGTCACTGTTACTTCGCTTTAAAGTGACAGTGACAGCACGAAATTAACTACCACCTAAAATGAGGATTTTCTGAAAAATGTTCTACATGAGATGGCAGCACTGTAGCGTCAGGTCCAACCACCTGTCAAAACACATACACGATTTGTATTTTTAGATAATTTTTTTGGGTTTATTTATTATTAAGAACGTTACAAAAGGACTATTGTTTTCTAAAATGCCACAGTGTTGTGCAGTGCCTATGTGTACAAATAAAACAGGAGAGTGACTTTAGCGCCTCTCTTTTTGAGCTCAATCTTCAGTTCGGCAAGCTTTCTCTGGCCGTAATCCATAGAATTACACAAAAAAATTATACGTTCGGTAGGAATCTGTGCTATCTGACAGCTGTTTGGCCCTGACGCATACGAAGCGCGGTCTGGTGGCAGAAAAAGTATCGAAAACCCTCATTGAGTAGCGTTTGAGTATTTGGCCATAAGTGTCTTAGCCCTACTGTGAAGAGGCCTTTGTTCAGCGAGACTTATGTACAGTGATACGTTGAATTGATGATGTACCTATTTAAAACTGGCTTTGAAGAATCGAGTTTTATTGTGCAATATTGAATAAAGCAGTCAAGTGGAATACATTGTCCTGTTTGATCACTCTACATCAAGTTATTGATCAAGTGGTTAAACAAACATGTTCTTACAAAACTAGACTGTGTATGGTTTCAATATATAAGGTCTAACCAAAATACCTGGACAAACTTTTACAAAGTGTTCAGTAAGTGTAACTGAACATATCTATGCAAAAAAAAACGAAATACAAGTGTTTTTCTTTTTCTAACCAAAAATTTATTTTCGACTTTAATTTTACGTTTATTATTTTTTTAACATTTTTCACTTCGCTGTTTAGGTAAAACACGGCACGGAATTAGCGCGCGCCCCAATGGCGGTCGATGCATAAGAAATTGATGAGTTTATTCTTAGAGAGTACAGGCAATTTAAAACGTTATTATATTTTAGTTGGAAAAAAATCACTTGGATCTCGTAATTTTTTACATAGATGTGATTAGTTAAACGTATTGAACACTGTGTAAAAGTTTGTCCAGGTATTTTGGTTGGACCTTATATACAGGGTGAACTCGAATTCGACGTATTTTAAGGCGTGACAGTGTGTCCTATATGCAACAAATAAGCACCCCAAGTACCCTAGCCGAAAGTCATTAGATGTCGAGAAATTTAAATTTTTATAGGTTTTTGAAAAATACTCAGAATTTATTATTAAATGATTTAATTTTGTTGCTTAGTTTTTACCTGAAAACGTAACAAACAGATCGACAACAATAGTACCTACTATTGTAGGTACTGTCGTAGGTTTAATAAATGTATAAAACTTAACGTGTGTTTTTTTTATTATTTTTTTCGCTCGACATCTCACTATAGTTAGAAATCAGTCAAAACACATTTGAAGTCAAAGAATTTGCAAAAATGCAACATTAGCGAAGCAGGGGGTCTACCCAAAACTGAAAAAAAAAATCGTATGGAGGTGCAAAAATATTTAATAAACTACCAAAACATAATAAAGAATGTAAATTACTACAAATATTTAAAAAACTACTAAAACAACACATAAATTTAAAAAAAAAAGTTCAGTAGTAATATGAGTATGGCGATTCTTGTCAAGTGTCCACTAATTCTGTTGTACTTATTAACAACTACCTACCTGCTTGTTTTTATAATTTTAATTTTGTAATATTTTGTTCCTTTTGTCACTATTTAGAACAGTTTGTAAAATATTATGTAGATTAACTAGGTACGTTCCTGTTTTATTATCATTTAAATCATATTATAATAATACTTTGATTTTCTGTACCTACGCTTATTAGTAAGTCTACTTATTATATTTATTTAAGTTTCTCATGTAAGTGAAATACCTATGTAATTCTTAGAAGACACTAGCTTTTGCCCGCAGCTTCGCTTGCGTGATTTTTTTTCAACCCCTTAGGGGTTGAATTTCGAGAAATCCCTTCTTAGTGGATGTTTACGTTGGTTACGTTTTTCACAAAATGAACCTACTGTCAAAATTTCAAGTTTCTAACCCCAGCCGTTTAGGCTGTGCGTTAATAGATCAGTCAGTCAGTCAGCTTCTCCTTTTATATATATATATAGATAAAGATTTATAACCATAAAAACGCAGCAAGTGGTCTACGAAATAAAATGTTTGGGGACCTCTGCTCTACACTCATAGCGCACACACAGAGCACATCGTACCTAGGTTGTCATACTAAGCTTATTAGTCATATTATAATATGTTTTGACTTTCAAAACTCGCTTACTAAGCTTCGTTAGCTGACAATGTTTCCCTTTATTAGTAAAAACATCAAACAAAAAAGCCATTTTTCCATTACAAAAACTCTCATCTTAACCACTAACGAAAGGTGGTTTTACCATTTCTGATAATGAGTCACGTCAAAAGAAATAATCGAGATTAAATTCTGAGGTCCCAGTAATAGGGTTGATTTTTGATTGTACTAGTTTCGTTAATGGTAGCAGGCCGCAGGGCTTATAATGTACACATGGTTTAATGAAATTTAAGTACGGTAGAATGGGGTTACTTTGATCAATTTCAAAATTGAAATATATTTTTCTCTTGAAATATGAGAGCATAAAAGTGCAAATATCGATTTTCTTTATTTTATCTATTTCTTGAATAAAATTATATTTTTTCTTATTAGTTTTTGAGAAATAAAATAAAATTTTCGTGATACTGAAATGTTAAACTTAGATACCTCCTTTTTTTCTAAGGAATTTGAAAGTGACCCCAATAAGGAATGAATAATTACACAAAATTATTACCGACATATTTTTAATATTTTTTTAGCAACATGCATTTCATTTCACATGCAAACCCTTTTCGGGTCCTTTATTTGGCGTGTCTTAGTTTTGTCACGAAGAACATGTGACAAAAAATATGTAATATAAAAAACTAAAAACACGCTTTTATCACAAACTAAAAATTATAAAATAATTATTTTATATCCAATGGTTAATTCAAAAAGCGTGGAGCGCTTTTTGGTTGTGTGTAGGTACTTTTAATTAATTTAACCTACTACTAGTGTAGCCACTGAAGAGTTCCACTATCCACCTCCTGGCTCCATCATCAGATCAGCTCCAAGATATCAAATTATAGTATTGTCATCCGAACTACATATACGTACATACAAAGTTTCATTTCGATATGACAATTAGAAGTAGGTTAAAATTGACTTCCCTTCCAAGATTTTTTTACATTGTTAGGTAGTTAGTTACAAGTGAAGCTAATATAAAGCGTGTAATAAAAAATGAAGTATATAATTTTTTTATACTGACTGACTCTGACACGCATAAGCAACACGTGTCTCGGTAAAAGGGTCAAGGGATCTCATGGCACGTGTCAGTATGCAAACATTTTGAAAATTTTATTTCTCTTGATTTCATGCGTAAAGAAAACAGCTAGCAAATAGGTTTAGAAATTCTAAGTGGAACTCAGATGTTTTATTACTGACATAGAGTAAAAATTCAAGAAGAACAGATGCGACATCATAGGCTTCTATTGTCATCTATCTCTTTTAGCCTAGGCGTACACGGAGGCGCAGACAACTCAGTTCAGCCACAGTTTTACAATCCATACAGGTGGGCAACGCCTTTAGGGCCCTATTTCATTAGAACACCATGGTGGCGCCACCGGTCGCGCCACCCACAAAATGTGTACAGTTTTATGGAGGGTATCTCACCTGGTATCAACTTGGTGGCGCAACCACGGTGTTGCCGGCGACCTAATCACCCGCTAGTGGCGCAGCCATTAATATGTATCAAGCTATTTGGCATCTCATTCACTCTGCCACCAGTTGCGCTACCAGGGATGCCCCTTCCTCCCACCGCACGTGTACAATGTTTATTTATGGTTTTCTTGATCGCATACACTATTATTTAACTTTAGTTTACGTCGTACGTATAGCAAACGAGCTGTTAACTCTTCGACGTCCATTTTGAAAGTGACAATCCTAGTGTTTGTTTCGGTGTTTCTCGCTTGGTAGCTCTAGACACCATGGTGGCGCGATTGGTTGTGCCACCATGGTGTCCTAATGAAACAGGGCCTTTAATGTCGGACGATGCTGCCGCCCATGTATGCGTTGCCGAACTCTATGGATTGTAAAACTGTGACTGATGCCTGCGCGACCTGCGCCTCCGTATACGCCTATGCTAACTCTTGTAGAATCGCTCCATGAGTTTAAAAAATAAGTTAAATGGTATACTGTTTGTAAAAATAGCCTTAACGAAGCCGAAGTCTACGCATACTGTACATAAAACTAAGTAACATACAGCAAAAATAATTGCTGAGAAACGACTTTTATTTTTTTTGTATTAAAAAACAGCTTTTAATTGTAGCGCGCAATAGAAGCGCGCGCGCAGCAGACTGTGCCATTTCAACATTTAAAAAATGTTGATAATGTTTGTATAGAATAATGTTTAGTAATAACATTTAAACTTAGTTTTCGTGAAAAACGTACAAAAATATGGTGACTTTCACCTTCAATATCTCCATAACCAGTCGGTTCCCAGGTATGGCCCAATACCAAAAAATCTTCGTAGGTAATGATGGGAAAAATACGTGGCTCTCGGCTTTGTTAAGGGTATTTTTACACCCGATATAATACTATTATACTATACCTACTATTATATTATACTATACCTAAAGGCTTACATGCGTAGCGCTACATAATTTTGTCGTCGCATTATGTCGTGCCGAGACGAGATAAGCCACACATTATCATGTCTCTCATAATCATCTCACACTGCGTCTGTTACGCTAGCCGGTTACTAAAAGACATGGGATATAAATACAATGGGTTTGACTTACCAAAATATGAACACAGTGCGTAGCTATAACTCCAACGAGAACTGTACCGATACAACCAGGTACCAGCCCGGTGTTCTTGAAGGCAGCGGGCATCGCAAGCAATCCTGACCCTAATGATGATTTGAGTAAATGAAAAAATGCGCCTACAGTCCTGTGAACAAATAAAAAAGCTATTAGTGCCGATTCTGTTGTACACAAACTAAACTTAATTTAGGATATTGCTATCTTTTTCTCTCTATTAAAATAAGAAAGAGACGAACGTAAATAGGAGCTGTCAAATTACACACCAGAATGTGACGACTAAAAACATGGTAACAAGTTTAAGAGGAAACGCGGGCTGCAAAATATTAATAATTTGAATAGATTTTTGTGATCTATTTCCGTCCCATCCCTCCCGCAAACCTTCCCAATTGAGCGCGAAAGAGACAACTGCATTTCGGACTGATTTCTCCTGTGCAATAGTAGCGAAATCGTACTTTCGTATTTCCTTGTTTCCTTCTTCAAATCTGGACCGATTTTAATATTTTTTTCTGTAATAATTTAAGAAAGACTGGTTATGTCTGCATGTTTTTCTTTTATTTTTTATATTCGTCAAAGTTTGCCAGATGTCTGAAAACGGTGGTAAAAGCGGTCGATTTTTGTAAAATTTAAACGTTTGTAATTCTTTTAATAATTAATTATTGACAAAAACGAAATATAGCGACATAGTGGTGGAAGATATGTATCAGACGGTAAAAAATGTTTGGTCTAGTGACATTATCCAAGGAGGAAACTGAGGAATACGGTTGTATGGACTAAATGCCGACCGCATTTCATCTTATGGCGTAAACTAGTTTGACATCTCTAACTTAGTTCTTATCTATCGCCGTCCTTTTCTCGCGCTGTTCTGTTAGTAAAAAAATAAATTTTCTAATTTTAGTTTAGTTGGTGAATTAGACATTCGGCATCAGTGTCACTCAAATTGCTATTAAAAACCGACAAGCCTATTTTCCACTAGTTGGTGGACAGAGATGTTTGTCAAACATTATGATTCAGATAAGAAAAGATTTTTTTTACTGAACTGATAATCCATCTACTCTTTGCCAGTCTATCTTTGTTAACAAATGTTTTAATAGCATTCACGATTTCTTGGAATATTTACAGTAGGGGAATAAATAAGTTCGTCAGTTTTAAAATTCATTCCTTTCCCAAATCGCGGGCACATGTTACCTTTTCAAACTGTTGAACGGAACATACCAATGCATGGAAAATTATGTTTAATTATTTGATAGCAAAGATCAAAATTGCCTTTTGCCTCCATATGACGTAGTAGTGCCATATAATGTCTTTGATTTGATTAAGGGAGTTTTGCTGTAAAAACCGCTACATCAATCAATTCAATGATTATTTATAAATTGACATTACTAGTGGTTGTCATCAAATCACCATTATAATTTTAAATATCCTGCCAAAAATACTGGTATTTTCATTTCTATAATGTTGGCAAAACATAGTCGGTAAAGTTGGTTGTTTCTTGCACTGTGCAAGCAAAAACAGACCTTAAGATGTATAACATTTTCGTTCCCCTACTGTACATATTTGTAAACTGATATTATCTTGATAGAAGTGCTTTGGAAAAAAATAGTATTTTGTTCTTAACTTCACATAAGTATTTGTACGCTCGTAAGAGCAAAACATAGTGGACTATCATCATTATTATAACACCTTTGTTTGTGTCAAATAAATGATTATTATCATTAATCTCGCAAGAGAGAAAGGATGTAAGAAAGATGTATGTATGTGATGTTAGCCTTTCATTCCCGATGAGAATGCTAAGAGGGATGTGTGGTATTACGCGAATGGATAGAATTAGAAGTGAGTATATAAGAGGAAGCCTGAAAGTGGTGCCGGTGACTGAGAAGTTGTGTGGAAACCGGTTTTCATGGGATGCGGAGGAACGAGGAACATGTCGTGAGGATTGTATTGAGTATGAATGTGGATGGTTATAAGAGTCGAGAAAGACCAAAGAAGCGATGGATGGATAGTGTGAAAGATGATATGGCTAGAAAGGGGGTGACTACTAAAGTGACGGCTAATGGAGATGTGTGGAAGAAGAAGACATACTGCGCCGACCCCAGATGAGTTGGGATGAGGGCAGGAGGACGATGATGATATTATTAAACTCGCAATCGAATACAGAATCTTACGATCGGCAGCTGCGCTAGCAACTACACTCGGGAGCAATGAATCCGTGTCACCAACATAAACAAAACAATGTTAAAATGTAGAACAATGTTTAACAATTTTTTCCGAGATATTAAGGTTTATGTTGGTGACCCGGATTCATTGCTCCCGAGTGTACTACAATAAAAACCGGTTCCTATAAACAAAAACAAATCGTTTTGTTTACAAATGTAGTGGTATTTCCAAACAGGGCATATAAATAGACACGTATGCTAATTTTGCCTGTAATATCTACTTCCATATGAGAAGGTCTACTATGCAAAGCTATGAGGTCTTGGCGTCATTAGTGGTAAAGATACAAGAGTTCCAATTTTAACCAATAACGCTCCGTAAATTATAAGAATCGACCATAAACGAACTTATATCAGTTTGACGTCTAATGGCCGGTTCCTATAATATAAAACGTATCGTTCTGCTTACCAACAATAGCATTTTTTATTGCCAAATTGGGCATATACATACATTCGTAAGTTAATTTTACCTGTGATAGCTACTTCCGTATGGGAGGGGCTCTATGCAAAGTCATGATGAGGTCTTTGCTTCATTATTGGTAAAGATACAGTCTCAATTTTAACCAATAGCGGTCCGTAAATCCGAATTTATATCAGTTTGACGTCTAAATTACAGCTTATAAAATATATTACTTGTTAACGTTTTAAAAACCCATTCTAGCCTTTTCTTACATCAAAATAAATTAAAATGTATTGCTATCTTTATTATTCTTAACCAAAAAGAAATGCTTCGCTATCTTTTTCAGACTTGATGTAAAATACTGGTTTATTGAACTCTGGGTCAATACTAGGTACAGTACGACATAAATAAGAAGTCGCATCGGCGGCATACTTCGTAAAACCGATCACTACCAAGCTGAGCGCGACTTCAAGACCACAAATGTTTATTAGAACTGCAGTAAAATATGTTCTTTACGCTGTAGCTATAACTTTGAGTGGCGCGAAAATGAGCTACTGTCGTTATACTCGGGCCATTACAAACGTGCGAACTGAGTCATAAATCATTACGTTAAAGGAATGTGACAATGCTGCGCAAGTCGTTATGATAAAGAGATACCGCTCGGACGCAGGTGGGCGACGCGGTACGTCGATGACTAATTAATGCAATTAGCTGAAAGGTTTCATTTAAGTTTTATAGAATTTAATATAGTATGTTTTAGAAGCAGAAATAATAAAACACATCCTAAACAAATTATTTGCATTATTTCCTTAACCTCTCCCTCATTAACTTTTATCAACTATCTACAAAGCCTTTTTTATTGTTACACACAACACTAGGGCAGTTCCATAAGGCCTATAAGTGCGAGCGAGAGGTCCGATAAAAATGATTTATAACTCAGTTCGCACGTCTGTAATGGCCCCAGTATATTGGTTGATTAGTTTTCCGCTGCGACTTCTTAGGTGTATCGTACTATACCTACTAAAATTTTGCTTGGAAAAGGCTTTTATAGGAAAATAAAACGTCTTTACGTACATACGGCTGCATTAATTGGGTACCTTGGTAGCTCTAGAGACTCGTATTAGTGTACTTTGGCACTTTTAGTTTTATGAGTGTGATAGGGATCTTCTTCTTTTCGTGTGGTTAGTGACTAACCTGGTGTCAGAGTTTATGCTGCCCATGGGCCTCTGACTTGGCTTCACATGCCGTCGAGAAATATCTCTCAGGCATGCCGGTTTCCTCACGATGTTTTCCTTCACCATTGTTAAGCAAGTAATAATTATACAATACGCACATGAATCCGACAAGCCAGAGGTGCGTGCCTTGGGTTCGAACTCTAGAACTATGACTTGGCAGTCCAACTAGACACGGTCACACTACTAGGCTATCACTGCTGTGTATAATAAGAAAGCACCGTGTCCAGAAGTACCGCTTTCTGTATCAGGCCCTTGACTCAGCCGCCCAACGAGAGTCTCACCAGATGTTGGTCGAGGCTCTTGGCTATTAAGCCAATGGCCGTAACGACTATCGGCACAACGACTGCTGAGTCAACCTCCCACATGTCGACAACCTCGTGTGCCAAGTCTTGATACTTAATTGACTAAATTGAAGGATATTATTATTATTTAAGGCTTTCGTTCGGAAGTGCAATTTCTGTACGTACTTATCAGTACTATTTATTATTTTATGCTCTCAGACGAAAATAAGAAGTCACATTGTAAGAAGCTAATTAATTAAAGACAAATAATGTAACTTACGAAGTAGGATGAACAACATCCCTATGTTCAAAGGGGTTGTATTCATCATCCTTATCATCCTCTTTTCTGTCAAGTGTGATCGTTGATTGTATAGTCGACGGGACATCATCTGTGCTACTCCGTACACTGCAAATAAAATAAAATTATAGTAAATAGGTGCTCTGCAGTGGGACAGTAATGGGCTAATTATCTTATGTTATGTATACACGGTGAAAACGAAATCATATAATTCCTTCAAACCTCGTGATGTACTGCTGACATAGATTAACCCTGAAAGGGACACACTTGGATTCAATAAAAAAAAAAGTAAACATAATATTGTGTTCTTAACGTGAGGCATTTTAGCGCCCCGAGTTAAGGGCGCTTTCAATTTAGACATTTCGTGTCGGACCGCTGCGGTGCCGAAGCGGTGCGTTTGTCGTAATGCGCACGGACGGTCGTTTCTTTTCATACAGAGAACGCGGTGCGGCAACAGTGCGTGTTGTCCAGCGTTCGCGGTACCGACCCCGCACTGCTGCCGCACCACATGCTTTGTATGAAAACAAACAACCGTCCGTGTGCAATACGACAAACGCACCTTTTCGGCACCGCAACGGTCCGACACGAAACGTCTAAATTGAAAGCGCCCTAAATGACCGCGCGGCAAGCGATAGCCGCGCAATTCGCTCGAGGCGCTAAAATGCCTCACGTAAGAACATACTGTCATGTTTACTCCTTGTAATTATTTTTTTATTAAATCCAAAAGTATCTCTTTCAGGGTTAATGTATGTCAGCAGTACGTCACGAGGTTTGAAGGAATTATGTACATGATTTCGTTTACACCCTGTATACATTAAATTTTATTTATTTATTTATTCACCAACAATTGTTACACTCTAAAATGCAATACAATCGTTTATCGATTGATTTTTATTATAATATCCACATTATTAATCCAGATTAGATAATAACATGTTTATGTACTTTGCATACATCATGTTCTTATTAACCCTACCAACTAAATATTGAGGCGAATTTTCTTGAATTTGAAGTCAGTAACTAATTCAATGTAAATTCGCCTTTAGAATTGAGTCTACTAGTACAGTGGAGTAATTTTTTAAAGTAGACAATCTTACGGGGTGGCCTGCGTAAGCGAAGAACGCGACGCGACGAACGCGACAAATGCGATCAAAACAACGGCATTCCCTACTAGCGGCCGACGTAACGCGTATTTGTTCCGTGTCGTGTCGCGTCGCATCGCATCGCGTCGTGTTTGTCGCTTATGCAGGACACCCCGTTAGTGCTGCTTGGCCACCGACGCCACGTCGCGTCGGAAGTCGCATTGCTCTAAGCAGACAACAAAATTGCAGGGTTACTTGACCTTGTACTGTTTTTTTATTTTATTTGTTACTAGGCCTGCGTTTGGCCGCCATCTCGCCTGATGTTAAGCGATGATGCGGTCTACGATGGAGCACGCTTACCCAGGAGAAACCGATTCACTCGTGACTTGAAGACACCCAGATTGTAACTGTCGGGGAAGACCCACTCGGGCAGCGCATTCCACTGTTTGGCGGTTTTCACAATAAAAGTGGAATCAAAACGCTTCGTTCGGGTTTTTGGTATATCAACCATGAACCGATGACGCTTTTTCGTGTTTCTGGCCGTCCGATAGAACAAAGGGCATGGGGGTATTAGATCATGCAGATCTGAAGCACACTCTCCGAAATGTGTCCGATAAAAAACCGATAGACTAGCAACTTTGCGCCGATGCTCAAGACTTTGGAGCTTGGTCTGAACAAGGGAGTCGTTGCTGATGAGCTTCTTTAAAGAATTTTAAAGAAACTATTGATATTAAATTAAAACAGTGATGATACAAAACCGGTTTTAAGTGGGT
The DNA here is from genome assembly GCA_910594945.2 of Amphipyra berbera. NCBI lineage: Eukaryota > Metazoa > Arthropoda > Insecta > Lepidoptera > Noctuidae > Amphipyra > Amphipyra berbera. The sequence continues at coordinate 18,355,435 of OU343127.1, forward strand.
CATGTTAGCATAATTAACGTGTTTGTAGTGATTATGAATGTAGAACAGTTGAAAGAGTTATTGTCAACGAAATTCTAATTCCATTTCATCAAATTCTTTAATAATATGTAAGGATGATTTCCACCAAACGGCTAGCATCGCATCGGATCGGAACGGATTTTACAATCTTTGAACGATATTAAATCGTGTACACAGTATTTAAAGTCTATACATATTACCAAACCGCGCACAGCAGCTTGACCACGGGCGTTTTCCGCGACACGCGATCGTAGCCGAAAGTATGTTGCGACACGCAATCGGCTCCGTTCGCATGTCGTCATATCCAATCGGATCCTTTCAAAAATTAGAACACGTCATCACGGTAGGAATGAAACTATTTGACTAGGCGCTGAAACGGATACGTTTGGAAGCGACTGTACGGAGCCGATCGTATGCGTCGACATCCTGACGGACGCGTTCGGCTGTCGCCGCATCCGTTCGTATCCTTTCCGATCCGATGCGATGCGAGACGTTTGGTGAAAATCATCCCTTAAAGGAATCTTACAGCAATGATGATCGGAAAACAACAAAATTTTCATCAGGAGATAAAAAGAGTGGAACTCTTTACCTGTGTCTGTGTTCCCTAACGCATACAACCCGAATCTCTTCAAAGTTAGAGTGAACAGGCTTCTTCTGGGTAAGTTCACTCCATCGTAGACTTTGTGTCTGTCACCTTTGACCTAGACTAGAGTCAAGAGCATACCCATCTCAAATAAAAAAAAATACAATACACAAACTACGGCATGTATTTCAAATTCAAACCACGCGGCTCGTAGAGTTGCATTATAACAGAGGTTTAAATGTACGTTACAACAGTTTAAAGTAATCACTGTCTCAATATAGTCATAGCTAGTCTTTATTTTCATCATCGTTTCCCCAAATATGGTCCTAGACACCAATTAAACTAGACGTGACTGCATACTGCACATGTGCAATTTTATGGACTTCATAGATACTGTAATTATTAGTGGCTACATACATAACATACATAATCAGCCCATTACTGTCCCACTGCTGGGCACGGGCCTCTTCTCAGAATGAGAAGGGTTTAGGCCTTAGTCCACCAGGCTGACCTGGTGCAGGTTGGCGGACTACACTAACCATTGAGAACTTTATGGAGCCCTTCCAGGTGGCTAGACATTTATAAAATTAATGAGTAAGTATAAGATGTATCTATATAATTTAAAAAAACCTCTCATGACCGAGTCAGACCGACCGGGCCCCGTAAAATATAATACTTAAAAAAAAATGTTTGGTAGCTGTAAATATGAATAGTAGACCTATGGTTTTATTAGTACGCAATAAAGATCAATTTTAATTTTTTTTCGGGAATACATAACTGAGTTTGTAAAGGATTTCTAAAAAACTATGTTAGTTATAGACATGATTACATTTTTTCTATAATATTTACATAAACTTATATTTACCGTAATGATTACAGATTTTATTCATTGTAAACTTCGTAGATAAGGGGCGGGGAGAATGGTATATTATCATCATTAATCGACCAACGGATGTTGTCGCGCGATAAACGCGACCAAATCTATTTTTAAAGCGGTTTTAATTAGCTTCACCTCGTATATTTACTTATTTATTTGGTTTTATATTTGTATATGTTTATTTGATTCAAATCTTGCGACAGATTTTTCAACTACTTCTGCTTAACTGATTCTCCTGATACTTCGCACACTAATTAAATTCCCATGACAATACATTATAATAATTTCAACCTTCTATCTTCAAATCCTGATGCTACAGGGGTACTGGAAGATAAAACCGTTTAACTTAAAAGGGATTATTATCATTACTTTTAACCGACTTCAAAAAGGAGGAGGTTCTATATTCGATTGATATTTTTATGTACGTACACCGATTAAGTTGAGATTTATGATCCGATTTACGTGACTCTTCTTTAGTTTGATGCGGAATAGTTGCCATTTGGTCCCATAAAAATTTAACATAGTTTGGCCCAGTAGTTTTCATTTTATGAACATTTTTATTTTTTTATGAACATTTTAGTTTACGTGGACGATGTAATTATTCTACCTGATGTAATCTAGAAAAATCCTACTGTAGTTTACAGAACAACCTATTACAGACACTAAAAAGTATAAAAAAAACTACGTTAAAAACATAGTTTTAGAAGTTGGTGCCTTCAATTTGGTTCAGCGTGGATAAGCACCGACTTCTGAAACTGTAAAGGTATTGGGTTTGCATAAGAGGTGTATTAAATTAAATCTTTATTAAGTTATTTTATACTTTTTAGTTTTTGAAGTCGGTTTTTTTAAACGTAGTTTTTCTATTGTATCTTCTTAGGGAAATGCTTATGAAAATGTGTCGACATCTACCACACTACAGGCGAACTACGCAGCACGACGACGATCTAGCAGTCTACAGCGACAAATAATAACAACTCAAAAATGACGTCACAAATCCTGCAACGCGATATCAAGATTTGACACGCAGATAGTACCTACTTATATACAACATGTAACGTAATTAACGCACACCCTCAAACACCCCAATTAGAATATTATGTTATAATCATAATACATACACTGAAATTTTAGTTTAACATGTATATGCATTGTTATTTACTAAATTAACGTTCTTGAAATAAGGTTTATTTTGTATTGAATGACGGAATTTGTATTAATACAAATAAAATGCACTTTTAAAAGTATTTTTGCCTTGATTTACGGTCCATTTCAATTTGTTTTGACTGTACAGGGGTAATGTGACTAATTTCCGTAGTTTTAATTATTTTTGGGATAAAAAGTTACCTATATTAAAAATGATAGAAATCGATTCAGTCAACGATTCTGAACAATACTTTCAGGATGTGCGTTAATTATGTTACATATTGTATACAACTTCCCAACATCAACCGTTGGGCAGTAGCCCGCCCGGCATAAGACTCGCCTGGTAGGAGGAACACCATATCTCAGTCCTCCATAAAAAGCTTTCTACTAAGCATCTTCCAGTATATGATCATATAACGGCTATAATCATGTTACTGCTACATACCAACATACTTATGATACACGATACAATAGGCTGCGAGTCATTGACCGATTACGTGCGAACTCTTCACGCTACTTGACTTCAGTGATTCATTAGTTGTAACAATAGAATTCCGTTAATTATGTTGAATCTATAGTCATTGATACATTTTTAATCAGACAAGTATGGTGGAAAATACTAGTAATACACTCAGGAGCAATGAATCCGGGTCACCAACGTAACACAACATAACATCACGCCTGTATTCCCCGAAGGGTTGGGCAAAGGTGGTAGTAACACCCTAATTCCGCCGTTATGTTTAAGTCCCATGTAATAGGGGGCGAGCCTATTGCCATCAACCGGGCACAAATCCGAATTCCATACGGAAGAACCCAATTGTTATTACTAGGTGGGTGCTTTGCCCGACCTGGGGATCGAACACAGGACCTCACGATCAGCAGTCACGCTTGCCAGCATTAGACCAACGAGGCTTTCACCAACATAAACCTTAATATCTCGGAAAACATTGTTAAACATTGTTTTATTTATGTTGGTGACCCGGATTCATTGCTTCCGAGTGTATAGTCCGACCGAATAACTCAGTCCTCGCCCGCGACGTTACAGGGACGCGGGGGATGACGACTAGAAGATGATTTCCAACAAACGGCTCGCATCGCATCGGATCGGAAAGGATACGGACGGATGCAAGCCGTTTGTTGGAAATCATCTTCTAGTCGTCATCCCCCGCGTCCCTGTAACGTCGCGGGCGAGGACTGAGTTATCCGGCCGGACTATAGATAAATCATGTGGTTTTAACCTGTTAAGCGCTTGAGTCGCATTTCTGCGACAAATATTTCCGTGCCCCAACCGCGCGTGTCGTATTTCTGTGACAGAGCACATGCATGGTTTTGTTCTATTTTCGTCTTATTAACTGCGTGGTACAACTAAAACGATTATTCAATAGAGATATGATTTACAACAATTCCTTAAAACTGTTTCATAGCTCTAAGTATTGAAAAAGCTTAATATATTTATTTTAGGTATTATTTTATCGATTCGTAGTCGCACGCTAGGGGCACGGCAATTGATATTTAGCCGCGCGTTTAAAAGGTTAAGGAACTACCTACACGGTTTTGTATACATCGTATAAATACGCTTACTAAATTAACTTACATAAGTACAGTAGGGAAATGAAAAGGTTATGCATCTTAAGATCTATTTTTGCTTGCACAGTGCAAGTAACGAACTATTTTACCGACTACGCATTGCCAACATTATAGAAATGAAAATACAAGTATTTTTTGACAAGATATTAAATTACATCAGAGTGCGCGCAAGATAACTCTGCGCGCGACGGAGGGCGTGCTACTATATGTTACTATACTCTTTGGCGTGCTAAATATTACTATGATCGCAAAAATACAAAGTACTACTTTTTAAGGAAAAGTAATATATTCCTGAGTATTCAAATTGGGCAGCCCTCTTTTGCGGTTTATTATATAATTTAGCTAAGTTAAGTACGTTAAAATTTACTAACTACCAATTAAACTAATTAGTATTTTTACGTAATTTGCAAATAAATAAATAATAAATAAGAATGCATTATGATTATTATCGTCTGATGAGGACTAAGATAATCTTTATTATTATATTTTCTTTCATTCCTAAAATCAGGTAGATCTAGTGACAAAGTTAATAAAACGGCAACATTGTGGTGGACCATGATTAGTTTCCGATTTTGGCCGCGCGCAGCTCTCTTCAATGGTGACGGACACTATTAATGTAAATTTATTAAATAATCGATTTGATTGATGTCACGGTTTTTTACTACAAAACTCCTTAAATCAAATAAAAGACTATTACGTCATATGGAGGCAAAAGGCAATTTTGATCTTTGTTACCAAATATGTAATTAAACATAATTTTCCATGCATTGGTCTGTTTCGTTCAATAGTTTGAAAGGGTAACATGTGTCCGCGATGTCGGAATGGAATTAATTTGAAGACTGTCGTACCTTTTCATTCTCCTACTGTACAACCTGTACATACAACTCTGCCATTATTTTCTTCTCTTCCTATTTCTACACACAGCTGTCTACGTTTATTTCTCATTTCTCCTTTCGCAAGTCTGCTAGCAGAAATTTCTATTGAAATTAGCAGAAGGTACCTTTATACTCATAATAGGGTGTTTGACTGTTATTATTTTATTAGAAATCTCGTAGTTTTAAAATTATAAGCCACATTGAAAAATCTAATGATAATAATAACAAGCCCAAGATATAAACGATTGAAAACTGTATAGATGGAGGCAACACTACTACCACAATGACTTTATACCTTAAAAACTTCATGGTTACTTGACATTCCTCCGCACAATACTTATCTGTTTCGCGCGACCAGGACAGACAATGGCCCTTCCACAAACTTCCCAAGCGTGTAGCTCCTCTATTTTTTCATCGATTTTATTTATTTTTTCACATATCGAGTTCTATATCGTCAGTCGGCAGTGAAAACCACGTACGTGTAAAATACAATTTTTTAAAAGAGATAGAAATAACTGTCTCCTGAAAAAAATGGCCGATCAAATGTTAATACAAGTTTGTCATCGTACGTCATAGATAGCATAGAAGTATTTGAATTGAAAGTTTGTTGAACTAGTACGTGTATGACGAGTTTATTAATCTAAAGAACATATAAAACGCTATTGAAGAAAATTTTACTAACGAGGTTTTCACTGCCGAGCGTCGATAATAGTTTCTTTAAAATAATACTACATAGTTGAACATTTTTAATAGTAGGTAGTGTTTTTCTTTTGTTTGTAAATAATGTTATGTAATGTTACGTAAATAAATGAAATGTTTTGGAAAATTTTACACGCTCATAACATACAATACAATGTTCAAAGTCTTAACTACATCGTTCCAGTTTACAATCTTAATTTATGAGTGTACTTTAAACTTAAGAACGCGAGTTTAAGATGTTTGTTGTGATAAACTCTATCTACGTTTAATACTAGAAAGTAATGTAGGTAGATACAATTCTGGACAATACGAAGTACCGACCTACTAACAAATGTATCATAAGAATAATTATCAGCCCATTGCTGTCCCATTGCTAGGCATACGCCTCTTCTCAGAATGAGAAGGGTTTAGGCCTAAATTCACCCACGCTGACCTGGTGCGGGTTAGTAAACTTCACTCACCATCGAGACCTTTTTGGAGCCCTCTCAGGTGTGTAGGTTTCCTCACGATATTTTCCTTCTCTATTAAATGATAATCAAATTTTGATAATTTCATGAATTCGAAAAGTCAGAGGTTTAGGCCGAGGTCGAATTCGGACCCTACTGCATGGAAGGCAACCATTCAACCGCTAGGCTGACACTTCTTCCAAGAGTACTGACGAATAAAACAATGTTCCCTACTGTATATTTACTGTATACAAAGATGTAAAAAAAAATCGATTGTTTTTAGGGGAATGATTGGATTCACAAAATGAACAATTAATTAAATATAGTAACAAAGAATGGTACATTATAAATTGAATACAATTACAACATAACATCAAGCCTATATTCCCCGAAAGGTTGGGCAGATGTGTATAGTAACACACTCATTTCGCCGTTATGTTTACGTCAAATGTAATAAGGGGTGAGCTTCTTGCCATCAACTGGGCATAATTCCAAACGCCGGACTGCTACTGAGGAATTCCACACGGAAACACCCAATAACACTTTGCCCGACCTGGGGATCGTATTCAAGACCTTACGATCAGCAGTCGCGCTTGCCACCACTAGGCCAACGCGGCAGTTACAAGTTTATTTATCATCTTACATACTTCGTTTTAGTAGAAATCGCGTAAAACTAAGAAATAATACATCAGAAATTAGTATAAAAATACGGTTTAGAAAACTTTTTGACCATATTATTTGGAAAGATAACGAGGTCACATTGTAAAAATCTATTTAAAAAATACCTACATAATTGAGTTACAAAAATTTAAGTAGGTAGAAATCCAAGCCTGATATTGATATCAAGGTAAAAAAGATTTTTATAAATTTTTGATTGCATTGAATATGCAATCTTATTAATTTAAATTAATTTTACTATGATATACAAATAATAAATTAATAACTTACGTTTAAATATTAGTGACCATAGAAAATTATCTCTATAAAACTTACATTGACAATAGGATTTTTATTTAAATTGTAGGTAGTTTAAATCTTAATCTTTCTAATACTGGACATATTTTATTAATATTTTACAACCCTTCTAACTTTGCACTCTGCACTGATGAAGACAAATGTAAGGTTTATTGCAAAAAAAAAAATGATTATTGATATTTTAAACAAACAATTATATTCACCGCAATAGTACAACAAGTGGGGTTCGAACTCATAATTAATTTTTATTTAAATTGTAGGTAGTTTAAATCTTAATCTTTCTAATACTGGACATATTTTATTAATATTTTACAACCCTTCTAACTTTGCACTCTGCACTGATGAAGACAAATGTAAGGTTTATTGCAAAAAAAATATGATTATTGATATTTTAAACAAACAATTATATTCACCGCAATAGTACAACAAGTGGGGTTTTACAGTTAAAAACTTATCTTATAACTAATCAAATGTTTTTTGTGCCATTTGACTTACCCGAAGGCTACACAGGCAGGTACTGCTTACGAGAGTAAGTACGACTAGACCTTAGTTAAACAAAAATTTTAATAGGGAGAAAGATAACAGTCATGTATATCTTGAAACTGGCTCGTTGGTCTACTGGTGGCAAGCGCGACTGCTGATCGTGAGGTTCTGGGTTTGATCCCCAGGTCGGGCAAAGTGATATTGGGTTTTTGCATGTGGAATTCCTCAGTAGTAGTCCGTAGTTTGGATTTGTGCCCGGTTGATGGCAATAAGCTCACCCCCTATTACATGGAACTTAAACATAACAGCGAAATGAGGGTGTTACTATACACCTCTGCCCAACCCTTCGAGGATAACAGGCGTCATGTTATATCTTGTAACAAGACAAGAATTTATTAATGAAAAGCACAAAATATTGAATTATACGCGCGATTTTACTCACGTGCATATTTTCGGGGAAATCCGCTTAGTAAAATTAAGGATTCAGGTCTCGACGTCACAGCGTGAACAGTACATGAATACGGAGTCTGATTGAAACGAAAGAAATCACGCATCCTGGAAGAAATTTCTGTACAGATTCGTGCTCAAATTAAATATTAATTATAAATGTGACTCACGAAATGTATTGTTTGATTACACCTAGATGGTACAATAGGGAAATTAAAATATTCGTCAGTTTTCAAATTCATTCTTTTCCCACATCGCGGGCACATGTTACTTTTTCAGACTGATGAACGGAACAGAATTTTGAACTTTGCTACCAAATAATTAAACATAATTTTTTATGCATTGGTCTGTTCCGTTCAACTTTGAAAAGGTAACATGTGCCTGCGATGTGGGAAGGAATTGATATGAAAACTGACGAATCTTTTCATTCCCCTACCGTACAACCACGGACATTTGCGGTGAATCACTTTTCAACCGTATTGCCGTCGAAATAAGGTCGAAAAGTGGTTCACCGCAAATGTCCGTGATGGTACATGGATAGGTAGGTATGTTATCTATCTGACGTTTACCTCGTAAATGTCGAATGAAAGTACACTCATCACTGCTAGTCATTGTTGTCATTATAAACACAAACGTATGTAAATATTATAAAAATATTACGTATATTTTGTCATCTTCATTATTGTTTCATCACCAACGACAACAAAATACTCTTTGTTTGATACAAATACAAGCCAGATGCATAATACAGAGCGTCCCGAAACTCTACGTCAAGACGCGAAGAAATCAATTTATGATTAATCAGAAAAAAAGTTACATGTACCTACTTATACTTCCTTTTTTAAACACATACACCCATATTCTAAGACGTTCCTCCAAAACTTACTCGACTCGACTACACCTCGACTCAATGTTCCTCACTACCATCGGTAGTTATAGTTGACATAAACTTCCTTGACTAAAGATTTTTCCTCAGTCGGGGTAAGGAATCATCTGTCAAACTCAAGGTACCTCGGAACCTACCTTAAGGAAGGAAGTGTCAAAGTTCGTATGTAACAAAAATGAATTTTGAAGACTATCGAATATGCTTACGATAATCCTTACAACTATTTATTAAAGTTCACTCGAAATTGCAACTAAGAATACAATTTTGAAGGTGTTTTCGAGGCCGTCCTGAGTCGAGTAAGTTTTGGAGGAACGTCTTAGAATATGGGTGATAGTAGTTAGCTTTGAGGTAATATTTTATTCTTACTTGAAATTCGAAAACGATAAAACATTTCTTTTTTTTTCTATACTGTCAGAAACTGCCCTATCATTTGTTACCGGATTGACGTTGAGTTTCGGGACATTCTGTATATAAAATAACATGTCCTAACTGACTGATTTATCATTGCCGAGTCGAAACCGCTCCGTCTAGAAACTTGAAATTTTCCACAGAGATTCCTTACAATGTAAACACGTACTAAGAAGGTCAAGAATAAAAAAAAGACATTCAAGATCTTGTAACCACAGTATCTACTTGTTTATTTTTGTTTGCTGAGCGGCTAACTTATTAAATTTATCCTTGTATAGTTTATAAACAGCTCGGACCGGCTCTCATGGTTGTAAGTACATAATTATTGTAAGTACAACTAGTTTCATACAAAACTGGTTTTATAAGTTTAGTATAATAAAAGGAACCAAAAAATGTTTTTATGACATCATGGGAAATGATTGAAAATATAATACAATTGTAAATTAGTTATTTATTAAGCATTCATGTTGATTTTAGATATAAAATGTTTGGAATCAGTTTTTGTTTCATAATTCAGATACCTGAGGTATTGAAAATACCTACACTTCTAATGTCTTGGCTGTAATTAACTATCATTAAAATAACATAACATCACGCCTGTATTCCCCGAAAGGTTGGGCAGAGATGAATACTAACTCCCTCATTTCGCCGTTATGTTAAAGTCCCATGTAATAGAACGGCAAGCCTATTGCCATCGACCAGGCTCAAATCCAAACTCCAGGCTGCTACTGAGGAATTCCAGAAGGAAAAACCCAATAACACTTTGCCCGACCTGGGGATCAAACTCAGGACATCACGATCAGCAGTCACGCTTGGAACCACTGGACCTTGGAATAACTTTTTTTCTATAGGAAATATTTGTAAATAAACATTTTCCCATACAGACTCAACATGGTGATCGTTATTTTTTTATTGAAACATATTTTTTTGTTTTTTAATTTTCGGTAACCTTGTATCATCATCTTCCTGCCATTATCCCAACTTATTTGGGGTCGGCGCAGTATGTCTCATATCATACTGCACAAATGTTTCGGCTATATTTTATGACCAGCCGCCTGCCTGACGTCAACCCTCCTTGGGAATGCTTTTGCTGGTGGCAAGCACCACCTACGATCTTATTCCATCTCGGGCTTGCGGGTGCTGCATGCTTGTCAATCTTATTGTCGACAACTAAGCAGACTATGTTCTTCTTGGTGGAGTATACTTGATGTCAATATTCTGTATCGCTCCTGTCCCGCTCGTAATCCGTATTCGACATCGTTTACAATAATTTACAATAGTGCACAATTAAACAAATCAAAATCAAAAATACGCGAAAAGACGGTAACCTTGTATACCTACGTAGAAATATTTCCATTGTTATTTTTGATCTTTTCAAATATTTGTGTTCAGTGTAGATACAACAACCGATAGCTTTTAACTAAGTTTAATTTGAACTGCCTCATTGGTCTAGTGGTCTTTCTAGCTGTTCGAACCTCAAGCTGGACCATCCGGAACAAACAATACACCTTAAAAGAAATCAAAACTGATATTAAAAAAAAATGGGACCAAATGGCAACTATTCAGCATCAAACTAAAAAAGAATCACGTAAATCGGATCATAAATCTCAGCGTAATCGGTGTACATACCTACATAAAAAAAAATACCAATCGAATTAAGAACCTCTTCCTTTTTGAAGTCGGTTAAAAAGAATGCGAAATGAAGAATATGTTTATTGTCCGATTTGTCGGTGCCATCGACAGAAGATTGGATCCAATGCATAATTTGTAAAGACTAGTTTCATGAGAACTGTACTGCATATGAAAATGGAATATTTCGATACGACTTTTATAATGAGTAAAATAAATAAAAAACTACCTCCGTAGCACGACTGCTGATCGTGGGTCCTGGGTTCAATCCTCAAGTCGGGCAAAGTGTTATTGCGTTTTTCCGTGTGGAACTCCTCAGTAGCAGCCCGGAGTTTGGATTTATGTCCGGTTGGTGGCAATAGGCTCGCCCCTATTTAATGGGATTTAAAACATAACGGTGAAATGGAAACGGGCGAAACGGGTGTTACTATACACCTCTGCCCAACCCTTCGGGGAATGCAGGTGTGATGTTACGTTTGTTATGTAAGTTTCATTTACATTAGGCCGAGAATTCGCTTAAATGACGGAGAAAAGTTTTCTCTACAATACGAGCATTATCAAACAACAATGGTAGGACCTGTCAATTTACTCCAGTGAATTAATTATCCCAGTATAGAGTTACAAGGGTTTTCTTCTTATCTTTATGTCATGGCGTTAGTTCCTAGGTCGGGGAAATGCGCGAGTGAAGTCCGCGCACCCGGCCAAAATTTGAAATTTTGACAGAGTTTGTAGGTAAAGTTATTCGACGCTAGTCAAATCATCCTAAAATAAGATTTTATCCTTTTGCGTAAGAGTATAGGTAAACTTGATTCATGATAGGCTCATGTGCGCGCTATGAGAGATTAACAAAAGCTTAAGACGCAGTATATTAATATTCAAAACGTCAATTACTATGTACGCATCTTAGGGTTATCTTAAACGAAGGATTAGCGAAAGTTATAAACATACCAAATTGCATACGTCATTATATACACTTAAAATGAATTACTTCAAACACTGCAATCCACAAAACAAACGATTTCTATCAAACACTAGATTTTACCTTCCATTTTCCATGTTCATTTTTGTAACACAACACAATTTCAACTTTGTCACTGGGTAAATAGAGTTTCTTTTCGTATGTCACTTGTTCACATTTTCAACGCGCGAGCGCAGACGTTCGACATGTTGTATAGTTGTTATCTTAAGAGCAATCGTAAAGTAAGATTTTCATAACAGTACGTTTTTAAGAGGGGGGAGTGACAGGTGAAGATTTTATATAGACTTGATTGAGCGACGCTGTGTGGTCTGCAATTAAGTGGCCACCTAACGACGTCTATACTCCTCATTAGATAAGTAAGACCCATTTTAGCTAGAAAATTTAAGGCCTGGGACTCAAACTGTAAATGTGAATAATTAAATTGAATAATTATCAAAACGCTATATACCTTTAGCGAGTTTTGTTTTTTTAACCGACTTCCAAACAGGAGGAGGTTACTATGTTCGTCTGTGTGTTTTTTTTTTGTGTATGTTCATCGATATTTTCGCGAATTGTGAACCGATTTTAATGATTATTTTAGTAATGGATAGGGTATACTTCGAAGTTGGTCCCATTTAAATTTGGTGAAGATCTGATGAAGAACTTCGGAGATAGACAATGGAACTCCTCAATGACGAACAGTACGCATATTGTGATGATGTGATTATGTTACGAGCAGCGTCTGTAGTAGCTCCAACCAAGTTTTAATTAAGGTCACTGAAATGAAAAAAATAAAAACTTTTTTACAAAAAATTTAAACCGACTTCAAAAAAAAGAATAAAATAATTGCCATATAAAATGAACAGTTTCAGAAGTCGGTGCCTTCAATTTGGTTCAGCGTGGATCAGCACCGACTTCTGAAACTGTTAATTTTATATGGCAATTATTTTATTCTTTTTTTTGAAGTCGGTTAAAATTTTTTGTAAAAAAGTTTTTTGTCAAATGATTTGACAGATATTGTAAACGGAAACTGCCTCGTCGGTCTTGTGGTGGCAAGCGCGACTACTGATCGTGAGGTCCTGGGTTCGATCGGTCGGGCAAAGTGTTATTGGGATTTTCCGTGTGCCATTCCTCAGTAGCAGCCCGGGGTCTGGATTTGTGCCCAGTTGATGGCAATAGGCTCACCCCCTATGACATGGGACTTAAATATAACGGCGAAATGAGGGTGTTACTATGCAATTCTGCCCAACCCTTCGAGGAATACAGGCGTGATGTTATGTTATGTTAACCCCAAGTCCTGGCTTCTGTGCTTCTTTAAGTGACCACATAGATAATGCTTTTGACCGAACACACGTTCAATCAAAGGCAGTAAACGTTCGTTAACTTGTCAAAGGTAATCCATATCTAGTTAAGCTAAGCCAATTTCGCTAGTCAATATTTAGATAGAATAACGTGTGGTTAGTCAAATGAACGACGTTAGGTATGCATATAGCCAGTACTTATTTGATTTTTTCGTTTGATAGTCTATCAGACAGATGTTCGCTGACGTTGATGTACTAGGCCAGAGGTCCCCAAACTTTTTTGTCTCATAGACCACTTGCTATTTTTTTCAGTTTTGGGTAGTCCCCCTCCGTTTAGCTGATATTGCACTTTGCGAATTCAGCGAAAAAACAATAAAAAAACACACATTAAGTTTTATACATTTAGTAAACCTACGACAGTACCTACAATAGTACTATCGTCGTCGGTCTTGTTTGTTACGTTTCCAGGTAAAAACTAACCAACATATCATCTGTCTATGTGGGTTATTCCATTGATGGAAAGTCAACATTAAAGTCTCGACCTGCTTAAATGAGATCCACTGTCGTGGACCCCCGTTTATCGACTCACGGACCTCCAATTATTTTTGTCACCCACATGGACCCCTTGTAGGTCGTCGTCGACCCCTGGGGGTCGACATAGACCTCTTTGGATATCACTGTACTAGGCGAAACGTGAGTGTACAGACACCTACAATAAGAGAACACCTCTGCTTATGTATGATAACTTGTATGTAAGGATCGTAGCATGTGGCGTTCTATAATTTCTGCCTACCCCCATGGGAAAAAGGCGTGACTTTATGTATGTTTGTATGTAGTATGTACCTCTGCTTACCCCTTCGGGGCTTACAGGCGAGAGTGTATGTATGTATCCACGTTTTACACGTTGAGCCTCGTCCCGAGAAATTGACAGTTTTGATTACCCAAGCCTTTGATATAACTATTTTAGGAATTCAACATGGCGTATGATAAGAACGGGGTCATATTTTGCTATATATTTTTCTCCTTCAGAATCCACTGTTGAGGCTATTTAGATGGTTATAAAGGTGTTCCATATTGAACGCCAGATTTAATCTTTACATAGTACAAAACAAAGTCGCTCCCGCTGTCTGTACGCTTAGATCTTTTAAAATCCGTTATCCATTAGTATCTACATTGCACCAGTGCGTTGCCGGGGCCGGTCGCTAGTTTAAAATAAATACATTACTTTTGCATTTTAAGATATGTTGTTCTGCTTAGCCTTTTTTCAACTATGTTGGGGTCAGCTTCCAGACTAACCAGATGCGGCTGAATACCAGTATTTTACACGGAGCGAATGCCGTCAGACCTCCGCAACCCAGTTACTGGGCAATGCCGATACCCTAAGGATAGACTGGTGGTCAGACTGTCGGGCTTCTGACTACTCATAACGACTGTCGTAGGTATTTGTGTGATACTCGCGACCGGCGGTGTAACTTGCTCTCCGAGGTACGGAGGTGTCTCGATGTGTAAAGAACCGTCACCCATCCAAGGACCGACTGCGGCAAGTGCTGCTAACCTTGCAAATTGTATGTTCCACGTGGTTGTTAATTAGCTACGAGCCTCTCATCTGAACGTGACATGTATGTAAACAAATGAGAACTGCAACACAAAAATGGCGCGTAAATTAAATTCGTCATTTAATCTGGAACACACATTATCACAAGAAGTACAGTACGCTTGCGAACTGAATACATTAGGGGACTGACTCCCCCCGCCGTCCGCACGCCTCGCTTCGTTCGCCACAAATGTAGTGCTGTCTTTGTCTTCTCATACCACTTGCGCATTCTCACACGCATTTCTCAGCTCTGCATTCAGTTATATTGCATTACATAATATTTCTTTTATTTATTCGTATAAATATATATTTACATTTTTAAATATTTTCATAAAAACAAAAATAAAAATTAAATAAATTGCCTACCGGCATCGGGAACAGGGTTTTAGCTACCGGTGGTCAGAGCCTCAGAGAGAGGAACTTCCTAAAAATACGCGCCGTGTCCAGAAGTACCGCTTTCTGTATCAGGCCCTTGACCCAGCCGCCCAACGAGAGCCCCATCAGATGTTGGTCGAGGCTCTTGGCTATTAAGTCATTGGCCGTAACGACTATCGGCGCAAGGACTGCTGAGTCAACCTTCCACATGTCGACAATCTCGTGTGCCAAGTCTTGATACTTAATTTTTATAACCTTCTCGGCATTCAGAAGGTTCTCGTCATGTGGAACAGTGATATAAACAATCATTGTGAGACGCTTTGGTCGATCTATCACAACCATTCTTCTTCTTCTTTCTGTTCTGCCCTTATCCCACAATAGGTGGGATCGGCACAACATGTATTTCATAAATCCATGTTGTTAGAGGTTTTGGCTTATTATTTTATGACCGGCCGGCTGCCTGACATCAACCCTGCTTGAGAATACTCGTTGCGCTGTCGCGCGGGTGTCCCAATGTGCTTGCTGATATTATGCACTGGGTCCCAAAATGATATTCTTGTCAATCTTATTGCCGACAACTAAGCAGACTATGTTCTTCTTGGTGGAGTTTACTTGAAGTTCCTCGACCACTCATTCAGTTTTGCTAGGGACTTTGGTTTTGACACATCGTAAACTAATGTAGCACCGTGGGCTTCTCTGTAAAAAGATAGAGAGAATCACCACCACTATCACCACCATTACATAATATTTATTACGATAGTAAATAACATGTTATAATAACATCATCGCAATGAATACATTCCTTGCTAACATAACTATAAATATTATCTTCAACTCACGTAGAAGGTTTTCAAACAAAGGTACGCAATATTTCCCCAAAAACATACCAAACAATGACAAGACTATTGGCCTGACGTGTTTAGTTGTTTGGCCTCGTTTACGGAGATAACGGCCAAACTGAGGCCAATTTCGGGAAAGGTCACGTACTTTTCTAGAAAGGACCGGCAAATTGCGAATTAGGAGACTTACCTGCTTTAAGAGAAACTCAGAAAGTCTTAGATAGAAACTAGTATTTCAAGTCCTTTTCTTTCAATGTGAAAGTGTCTTTAGATGACCTTTCTCGCCATAGCTGCTCAAACAGATTGATATTTATGCATGATGTGTATGTGAATAGTTTTGGTTTGCCAAATTAAACAATCGGAAAGAATATTTATAGTTTATTGTTGTTTGATTGCCTGGTTGGTATAGTGGTCGGAAACGCGACTGCTGAGCATGGGGTCCTGGGTTCGATCGCCAGGTCGGGCAAAGTGTTATTGGGTTTTTCCGTGTGGAATTCCTCAGTAGCAGCCCCGAGTTTGGATTTGTGCCGGGTTAATTGTAATAGGCTCGCACCCTGTTACATGGGACTTAACATAACGGCGAAATGATGGTATTACTATATAGGTAGACCTCTGCCTAACACTTCGGAGAAAACAAGGCGTGATGTTATGTTACTTTTTGTTAATTCCGCCAAACTAGTTGATCAAGCTTGGATACAGTATGCAGCACCGCTCTCCCACCCGCAAATACAAGGTTAGTCGGAAAAGGGGTACTAAGCCGCTGGCCACTTTATGTATAAAAAAAATTATAATTATTATTTTCATGCAAAATGATTTTTACTTTCGTTTTTTCAAAAAATCTTCATCCCTGCTTTAGTTACGAATTCAGAAAATATAGCTTCTAACCCGTGACCCCAAATATGACCTAAAATGTAAACACAGCTGATCATAGCTGAGGTTAGATAGAATTTAGCGAAATCTTTGAACAGCTATTTCTCTTAAACTAATGACTTTTGGGGAAAGTTGTGGAACCAAAGTTATCCATTATTATGGGTACTCTAACACCCTATTGGCTTAGTACCCCCTTTCTGACTAACCTTGTATATGCGGTTCCATTGTGATTTCTAACAATTTTGTTAATAGAAGCCCTTCTGCACTTAAATCTATACTAATATTATAAAGCTGAAGAGTTTGTTTGTTTGAACGCGCTAATCTCAAGAAGTACTAGTTGGAATTGAAAAAATATTTTTGTGTTGGATAGTCCATTTATCGAGGAAGGTTATAGGTTATATAACATTACGCTACGACCAATAGCAGCGGAGCATAAATGAAAAATGTTGCAAAAACGGGAAAAATGTCCACCCGTGTGAAGCCGGGAGGGGCCGCTTGTAACTAATAATTAGTAAAACTTCTTATGCCATGGGTAAGATAAACTCCTGTTATAGTCAACTTTTTTTATCATAGAACAAAGCGCGAATTCAAAATTGTAGTTCACTGACCTACAATGTATATATACATAGTAGGTCAGTGAACTACAATTTGCATAGAATGTAAGACATTTGCGACAGCCGGTTCTTGATCGAGAATCAATGTATACATACAATACAATTTGAACCCTACACTCCTATTCGTAGAAGTTAATTTTGTTTGTATAATATTGTCTAAGGGTCCTTGATATCTAACAATAGCGGGAAAAAGTAATTAATGGCCTTAAATTAAGCCAAAGAAAGTTTACTAATGGCAATGTTTCAACTGAAATATTATTTTTAATAATTTTGCTGTACAAAATACGCGCCGGATTTTATGAGAGCTATGAGACGGGAACCATTTATATAATTTTATATAACACAACATCACGCCTGTATTCCCTGAAGGGATGGGCAGAGGTGTATGGTACCTATAGTAACACCGTTTTTTTTTTTTTTCTCGTTGGGAAGTCCTCATGGATGTCCCTCGCCCGAGGAAGGCGAGGGAGTCTGCCGGACTCTTACCGGCTAAAAACCAACGGTGTTCCTTCTCCTGACCGTACGGCCGGGGTCGCGGGATTCGCAAAAGCATGCACCGCAACCACCTATAGTAACACCCTCATTTTGCCTTTATGTTTAAGTCCCATGTAATAGGGACCGAGCCTATTGCCATCAACCGGGCACAAATCTAAACTCCGGGCTGCTACTGAGGAGTTCCACACGAAAAACCAATAACAGTTTGCCCGACCTGGGGATCGAACCAAGGACCTCACGATTAGCAGCCGCGCTTGCCACCACTAGACCAATGAGACAGAAACTACTTCTTAACCCGATATAAGTTTTATATATGATTACGTCAAATTATCTGGCGAAACTTGAGTGTTACGTGCACGCTCTTAGCTATGTTAGTTAGCTAACTTGTTATCTAATTAACTTAATAAATTAATTTTTAGGATTCCGTATCTTTAAAGGAAAAAAAGGAAACTTTATAGAATCATTTCGTTGTCCGTCAGTCTGTCTGTCAAGACCCTTTTTCTCAAGAACGCGTGAAGGTATTTAGTTGAAATTAATATCAAATACATAAATCTATAATCCCTTATGCTGCGTCCAGACCTGCTCGCGATCCGCTCGCGAGCTGCGCGCGTGCATTTCATGTTCGTACGAAGCTCGCGCGCCAGCTACGCGCCGTACGCGAGCGGCGCAGGTGGTGCGCGCGTGCCGCTCGTGGAACCTGCCACCAACGTCTCTGTTTTTCCTTTTAGTTTTTGTCAGTAATAAAATAGCCGATGCTGCAGCAATTATGCTAACGGCAATCGTATGGTCCGACATCTTTGGAAGCAAATTCACAACCGAGGCTCATAGTTCAAACGCGAAAGAAGCTATGTACGCAAGAGCGGCGCGCGAGCCGCGCGCGCCCCACTCAAGCCTTTAGAGCTGTGAAAAAATCAAACTTCTAAGTCAACGCAATCAAAAGATACGCCCGTTTATGTCGCATATTTTGACACTCGCAAGGGAATCAAAACCTATAGGGTACTTCCCGTTGACCTAGAATCATGAAATTAGGCAAGAAGTAATGTCATATAGCACAAGTAAAGGGAAAAAATCGAAAACCATTTTGTAGTTAGATACACACTTCTTCTTCCTGCCCTTATCCCACACTAGGTGTTGTCGACACAATATGTATTTCATAAATCCATGTTGTTCGAGGTTTTGGCTTAATGTTTTACTAGCGACACGTCCCGGCTTCGCACGGGTGGACATTTTTCCCGTTTTTGCAACATTTTTCATTTATGCTCCGGTCCTATTGGTCGTAGCGTAATGTTATATAGCCTATAATCTTCCTCGATAAATGGACTATCCAACACAAAAAGATTTTTTCAATTCCAACCAGTAGTTCCTAAGATTAGCGCGTTCAAACAAACAAACTCTTCCGCTTTATAATATTAGTATAGATGACCAGCCGCCTGCCTGACATTAACCCTCCTTGGGAATACTCGTTGCTTGTAATAGTTAGGTACACACTACAAAAAAGAAATGTACGGAACCCTTGGACTTGCACTTGGCCAGTTTTTTTATTTGAATGCTGTTAATGACACCTAGTAACCCTGTGGAGGCGCGACAGTTAAGGTGACGTAAGCCTGCATCTATACTAATATTATAAAGCTAAAGAGTTTGTTTGTTTGAACGCGCTAATCTCAGGTACTATTGGTTCGAATTGAAAAATTATTTTTGTGTTGGATAGTCCATTTATCGAGGAAGGTTATAGGGTATGTAACATCACGCTACGACCAATAGGAGCGGAGCATAAATGAAAAATGTTGCAAAAACGGGAAAAATGTCCACTCGTGCGAAGCCGGGACGGGCCGCTAGAATTCTCATAAAGTTAATGCATCAAAACCGCTGTTCCGCGCATCATAACCTGTCTCTAAAATTTAACAGTACTTTTTTTGCGAAAACTTTTTTTAAACAGTGTCCGTGTTTATTAGGTATCTGTTATGTTTTAGTTTCTTTCGCACAAAATTCTATTCAATACTCATTTCAACGGTATCGTTCTTGAACTCAATACTTTTATTACAAATTCGGTACACCATATTATTTCATGATCGGTGTTATACTTCATAGTGTCGTCACAACCGTTTTTTGCAGTTCTAAGAATTTGGGTACTGTTCAAAATGATTCTGTGTTCCTTAGATTTTGTGTTTCTATCTCGTTTGTGGTTGATTTTGAAAAAACAGTGTTATCGTTTGATAAAAGCGACGTTTTTTCGTGTGTCGCGGGATTGTTGTGCTGTTTTGGATAAAGACTCTTGTGTGGTTCCTGGTTTTGAAAGGTAAGTTTAAATACATCATAATTGCCTTTAGAAGATATTTTATTAGGTTGAGATTAATGATGTAGGTAAATCTTATCTTGGCATGACGAGGTGCGTTTTTCTTGGCACACCAACTCCAATCTTACGATCGATGGAAAAAATCTGTCGAAATAAATTAACTTGTTCCAATATGAACACGTTGCCAACCATCTTTTGATCTTAGGCGTATGCTACACTTTTGGTATTAATCACGATATTTAATTTGCGATTCTGGATTGTGATATTTATTGAGCGTTAAACATTTCATACATTTCTCTTATTTCTATTGTTTTATTAAAAAGCTTTGCCCCACACTATGATTTCTCCTGTATCGTGGGTAAATTATCATTACCTACCAAGCTTCTTTTTTGTATTCTGTTTTTTTTTTTAAATTTATTTAGTTAGCGGTCCCCTGACGTGACGACGCTTGAATCAAAATATTACTAGGTACTTTTAATAAAGTTAAATGGCCAATAAACACATTTTATTTTTTACTTTTTAGGGGATCTTTTTTGAGTCGGGGGTTTTTTAAATTTTTAATTTAATTTTTATTTAATACTTTTTAAATTACTAGTAGACACCATCATCTATCTAACATCTACTCATTGAGACCATTCTTATGAGCCCAAAGATGCTATATCTGCTATAAGTTGCTGAGGGGTTGGGTATCCTGCAGACTACTTGATACTGCAGCATCAGCTCAAGGTTGCCATGTCTTGGAAATACCACCAAAGTAACAGTACACCAAATTTCAAATCAATCGGACCAGCGAAAGTTGGTAAGACTCTTTTGTCAAATAGGAAATGAGCTGATGATCTTCAAATGCCTGAACAGATCTTCATAAATTATAGCTAACAAATACTGATCAAAACGAATCCAAACACGACATACACCTGCTATTATTTTTTCAAGAGTGTACTAGTGTGCTGGATATCCTGGCTGCAGCATCAGCTCATCATGTCGCCACCATTGAATTGCATGTAGAATCAAATACTGATCAAAACGAATCCAAACACGACATATCTGCTATTATTTTTTCAAGAGTGTACTAGTGCACTGGTTATCCTGGCTGCAGCATCAGACCAAGAATTTCATAATCTTGCATAGTTATATAGCATACATGAGTGTTTCAAATTTTATTTCACACGTATGTTTGACATTAAAGTAATACACATTATGCGTCTAAGAACCCTACCGCAGCTAACAAAACAGCTGATAACCTTGAAATGGCTAAACCGATTTTAATAAAACATGTCTAAGATCACTCGCTAGAAAACCAGCTTTCAAATAAAAAAACCGCACTCAAATCGGTTCACCCGTTTAAGAGCTACGGTGCCACAGACAGACACACACACACACAGACAGACAGACAGACAGACACACATAGCGGTCAAACTTATAACACCGCTCTATTTACGTCGGGGGTTAAAAAAGGAAATCTGGCGCTCGGCGGCCGCTGCCGCGCCACGCTCACTTCGCTCGCTCGCCTTCGCGCGTTGTGTGGTCGCAGTTCTAACCTAACCGTTTAGAATTTGACAAACTGTTTATTGTCTTAAGATCTGAATCCGTCGTTTTATCCGTCGATAGATCAATTATAATTATTACTAATTAAAATAACAGCACATGTTTGCTATACTTCTTTTATTACTTTAGCCAAGTATTCCAAGATATTATATAAAATAGCTAGTTAGTGTGATAAATTCTGTCATTTATCACTTTGTCTAAATTGAGTAGATATCATATATAACGGCTGGTTAGTATATATAGGTATAATATCCAAATTTATTACTTTCGCTGTAACATATATACAAGTTCCCAACATTAATCGTTGGGTTCCATTCCGTGCTGAATGCCCGCAGCAAATTGTCACTTAGGTGCAAATTGCGTATCTATACCGCGTGCATTCGGCACATCATGACATACGCGTGCCCCGTGTTCGCGCATGCCAAACCCTACCGCCTCCATAGGATGCAGACCCTACAAAATTGATTTCACCGAGGGGCCACGGGTGCCCCGTGGTTCCTTACGAATGAATGACTCCATGTTGATCTCAGAATCCCCACAGTCAAACAGTGCATTAAACGCCTTACCAAGCGTTTTATAGACTCAGCCGAGATACATCCCAACCCCCTCATTTCACCGGCCGCCCGATACACCCCCTCTAAGATATCTAAGATTAGACGCCCCAGACTCGCCCGTTTCCTTCAACCCGATGACCCCATCACCCTCCTTTAAGAGAGTAGTAGGGAAACTAGTAATCGTAGGAAATACATAAACAAATACCGACCGCGACTCCGGCTCCGCCGCCGAGGCCCACCGCGTCCCCCTTGTAACGTCACAGCCCGACCCTTGCTCTACACGCCAGCCCGCGAAGCTGAGCTTGTAGCGTTAAATCAGCCCCTAATTAATCTAACCCAGCCCGATCCTAGCTGCCCCCCCCCCCCCTCAATGACCCACTAAGCCGAGGCCCGAACCCCACAGGGGGTGCCCTTAGTGATCAGTCATTTAATTTACATCCTTAGTTTGTAAGCCCTGACTGGGAGCAGTAATTTTTGGCCACCACAGAATAGTCCGGTTAAGCAGGATTAACCTCTAGTGAGCAGTTGCAGAAAAAAAAATGCCGTTGGGCAGTGGCCCGCCAGGCACAAGACTCCGCCTGGTGGACTTTTCGTTGGAGGAACACGATACCTCGTTCCTCCTCAGCCTAGTGGTTGAACTTTTGCCTTCCATGCAGGAGGGTCTGAGTGCGATACTGGCCCGTACCTCTGACTTTCCGAATTCATGTGCGGATTGGAATTTGATTATCACTTACGTTAACGATGAAGGAAAATCATCGTGAGGAAACCTGCACACCTGAGAGGGCTCCATAAAGTTCTCAATAGTGTGTGTAGTCTGCCAACCCGCACCAGGACAGCGTGGTGAACTGAAGCCTAAACCCTTCTAATTCTGAGAAGAGGCCTGTGCCCAGCAGTGTGACAGTAATGGGCTAATTATGTTATGTTATGTATTTAGATGTTAGAACGTGTCGATTAAACACACGGTGAAGTTCAAGGCGTGAACTAGTTTGACATCCCTAACTTAGTTCTTATCTAACATTGTCTTTAAGAGCCATATTAGATTATCGTAGAAATATTATCAGAGATGTATGAGTCATTTTTATATGAAAAACCTATGACGGTATAATAACTACATAATTATTTATTTATTTATTTAATTGAAAAAACATGGAAGACTTACAGCTAATTAAACTTAGAATAACGTAAACATTTAGTAATCAGAGGGCCAATGACAAGTCTTCGCTTGTAGAGTTGGTATAAATTTAAATATAAGTATGAGCATACTGAGTATACTTGTAAAATAAAAGATCTAATAGAACAAAATTACAAACTATCTATTTAAAGAAATTAAGGCTTAAGCACCTTCTTGCAGATGATACACTGGTTACAAAGGGGTCAATACCGTGCTGCTTACACAAATTATTAAAGCTTCTGCTTGCACGCACAAAATAACTGTTTTGCCTGTAATTAGATGACGCTCTAGGTATACGTAATGGTGGATTAAAACGAACAGATTTGCATGGGACATTAAAGAAAAATTTTGATAAGAGTTCAGGACAGTCAAAATCATTATTAAGAATTTTTAACAAATAAATAAAGTCACCTATTTCTCGACGTTGTACTAGTGGTAAAAGGTGGTATTTTTTACAGAGTTGGAAATCGTTTTTAGATTCGTAGGGTATCTTTTGATGAAAACAGAGGTACCTACCTAATGAAACGTAATTATGATTCATATTGTCTATGATCATAGTTAAGGCATTCGACGACACGTTTGGTGCAGTGGCCGAGCGATTGGCTCGAGCTCTGAGCGATTCGATTCCCGCACGGAACAAATATTTGTATGGCCTACAGATAGTTGTTCCGGGTCTGGGCATTTATGTGAAAATTTGTGTCTGTAAACGCACCCACGATACAGGAGAAATCCTAGTGTGGGGCAACGTTTTTTTTTTTTTAAAAAGAAAAAAAGAAAGATTAGACAGCAAGCATAAAAATATGATCAAATCCGTCTAACCTCAAAAATGGCGTCAAAATTCATTAAAAAGCAACATTAAATGCACAACATATAGCAACGGAAAACATTGCTAAATCGTTATCCATCTTGATTAAGTATGACGTTTATATGATCATAAGTGTAGGTAATATGTAGATATGAAGAACAGCATCATTTAAGTATAATAATAGAATTTGACAGATATGAAATCATTTTGTATCTTCTTTACACAGTATAAAACAAAATCGCTCCCGCTGTCTGTCTGTCCCTATGTATGCTTAGATTTTGAAAACTACGCAACGGATTTTGATGCGGTTTTTTTTAATAGATAGAGTGATTCAAGAGGAAGGTTTATATGCCCCATATTAGTATCTACATTGCACCCGCGCGAAGCCGAGGCGGGTCGCTAGTGATATATATAATAATATGCTAGTGTAATTGGGGCCTAAACGATAGCAAATCTCTAATTTTAGTTTAATTGGTGAACAAAATAATTGGCGCCATTGTGTCACCAATCATAATGTAATCTGTAATTCTTTCTATGAAGTCATTTCAAGATCATTTTTTAAAATCAAGTGGCGGACTAGGAATCTTTGTTTTAAAATGTAACTTAATGGACTTATGCGTAGATTATAAAATGGTTTTGTTTTTGCGAAATGAACATAACCTACCAGATTTTCATGTGTAAAAGGTGAATGTTTTGAATCGTATTGCTAATTTATATTTGTAATAAAAAGAATAAAATTAAAATACAATAAAGATACTTTCGGTGTGTGCATTAAATAGGTTTGTGTTGCTTAATTTCTTTAAGAAATCTGTCCAATTTTGCCCATCTTCCAATTAAATGCTTACTATTAACAAAATGTTAGCTTTATCTCAGTTGAAATGCTAAAACTTTAGTAAATTCGGTAAAGCATTTTAATGTTTATTTACAAAACCTTTTAATATGAATGTTTTGTCAGCGTAAAGGTACTTTCAAACTGATGTGTTAGGCTAATGGCCAAATACTCAAACGCTGCTCAATTTTAAGTTGCCGTTAATTCTCTTGCTGTCACTGTCACTTTAAGGCGAAGTAACAGCGACAGCACAACATTTAACGGCATCTTAAAATTGAATAGCTGTTTCGTAAATAAAACGACGTGGTGGATGATGCTTCTCTAAAGTATATTATCAAGAATAGTCATATTGAATCACTGTTTTATATAAAAGATCTACAATACAATGTTTAGTCATGACGCCTATAGATGGCGTTATGGGTATCAAATAATCGAACAATAACGTTTGAGTATTTGACCATAAGAATTGCAAAATTGAAGTTTTTTACATGTCACACTAATCACAGCTTCTTTACAATCTATGCTGATTACGGTAGATCATTTAGAATTATATTATTACCTATTTAAAATGCCTTTACTGACTCTCCATACATTGAAGCTGTGTTTGTGCAGTTGACTCGAGATGGAAGGGAAAAAAGATCTGCGCATCACTGTAGATTTTGACACATAAATTATAGAGCAGTAAAGCAGGCATAGACAATAACCCATAAATCCTACTATCTATCTTCTATCCTCGTATACAATATTAATAATAATATATGGTTTTCCCAACTCGCGTTACAACAATCGATCTATAGCTTCCCACATCCAGATAATCCCGACTGCCGTTCTTATGTCGTCGATTTATCACACAGTTGAATAAGAA
The DNA here is from genome assembly GCA_910594945.2 of Amphipyra berbera. Lineage (NCBI taxonomy): Eukaryota > Metazoa > Arthropoda > Insecta > Lepidoptera > Noctuidae > Amphipyra > Amphipyra berbera. Next base: position 18,381,599 of record OU343127.1, read on the forward strand.
ATTAACATCCAAAATGGAATTGCAATAACGACGTACACTAACAACCGAGTGACGCGTACGCTTTGACTAATTGACAAATGGTGACTTCACTGCAATTTTGCTAATGACCAATAATCTTCGCCTGTCGAGTTAGACAGGACATGGCATTTTATGGACCCTCACTTCGGATAAAACCCGAGGATAAAACACAGCATTAATGTCTACACAGACAGCATATTTTTACAGAAGAACAACTATATTTTTAGTTGAGAACTATACGATGAAATAGTTTTTAAATAGCTTTATTAAGAAGCTTAGTGAATTTTCTGCTCAGCCTTGAAAATAAAAGACCGAACAAATGTGTATTTTTCTTTTTGCCATGTTCCAAGTTACGCATTAGTTTCAAGAGACCTTTATAATAAAATTTCTAAGTTACTCAAACTTTAGAATTTTCTAAGAGTCGTCGCACTTTTAGTGTTTTGTGGGAATGTCTAATTAAAATTAAAATACCTTTGTATTTGTAATTATGTCAACTTTTAAAGCTATGTACAATATGCTTACATTGCGTTGCGAAGTTTGAAGATAAGAAACTATTTTGTTTACAAGTTATTTCTTTAAGAAAGTTTCGCTTTGATATTTTGATTAAAATACTTGCATTTTATCGTTTGAGTTGTTCATTAGTAGTATTCATGTAGGGGTTTGTGGCTACTGATTAACCCCGCATATTATTTGATTTGCGAGGATAAGCTACGCTTGCCGCGGTTGGTCTGTGGATGGGTGACCGTTCGTTAAACATCGAAACCCCTCTGTGCTTCGAAAGCACGTTGAACAGTCGGTCCCAGGTGTCATACGAATACCTACGACAGTCGTTACAGGTAGTCAGAAGCTCGAAAGTCTGACAACCGGTCTAACCTTAAGATATCAGCATTGCCTTATGACTGGGTTGCGGAGGTTTGATGGCAGTCGCTCCGTGTAAAATACTGGTATTCCGCCGCATCTGGTTAGACTGGAAGCTGACTCTAACATAGCTGGGAATAGACTAGGCAGAACATTACTAGTATTAGTGTCAAATTCTTGAATGACGTAAATAGAAAGAGGATTATGCCTTGCAGTAGGTTAAAAAAGGCTACAAATGATGATTATGATGACGTCAACCGCTTTAACTAAGCCTTACTAATGTTTAACCGCCTGCAATATCTCATCTGTCAGCCTTGTTTTACGACAGCTGTTAGAGGAGAATATACTGGGTGATTCATTAAGATGGGGTTGCGTGTAGGGTTACCATATCTCAGGATTTGTCCTGAGATTTGAGGATTTTTGGACTCTTCTCAGGATTGCGGCTGGATTTTGCAAATCTCATGAAATCTCAGGATTTTTTTGAATTTTCAATAAAATAAAACTTACAAAATATACGTAAATATCCGCAGTGTATAAAAACGATAATATTACGAATTTTTTCAACTGTTAAGTACGTTTTAGAGAAAATTCTCAAACTGTAAAAAATCTCAGGAATTTTCAATGGAAATCAGGCTTTTTCTCCGGACTTTTGATTTTTTCATCTGGTAACCCTAGTTGCGTGTAGTGTACACACAACGACAAATCAAGCTACACATGTCCAGTATGTGCTGACCTGTCATTGTACGGAAATTTCGTATAATGAGAGATCAGCATAAAATGGACGTTATATCTTAATGCATCGTGAGTACCATTTCGAAATTTGCTAAAATAATAAATAATTTTAAATAATTACTTTCGTTTTTAATTTAGACATGGGGTTAATTTAATTAATCACCGTGATAAAACGACTCGCGAGTTTTTAAAGGATAATAAGGCTGCGTTTCCACCAGTGACGGGCGAGGATGCATAGCGAGGGATGTATTTGTTAAGATGGCAGACCTTCGTTACTCGTCGGCTCTCTTCGTTTTGGTTCGGCCAGTGTTTTTTTTTACAAAATGACTAGGTATCGTTGTTTCACATCTGCCAGGTGACACTTTCTTTCTTTTTAAATTTCACGCGTTTGGTTACCCAAGTATCGAATACAAGGTTAGTCGGAAAGGGGGTACTAAGCCGCGGGCCACCTAAAGTATCACTGATGACCATTTTAAAGCAAGTGTTAAAATTTCAAAATTCGATTATTTTTATTTGCATGCAAAAAGATTTTTATTTTAGTTTTTTCAAACAAAAACATACCTGCTATAATTATGAATCCAGAAAACTAATTTTCTAACCTGTGAACCCAAATATTACCTAAATAGTAAAAACAGCTGATCATAGCTATGGACAGATAGATTTTAGCATATTTTTTACGAAATCTTTGAAAAGCTATTTCTCTTAAACTATTGAGTTTTGGGGAAAGTTGTAGTACAAAAGTTATCCCTTATTATGAGTACTTTAACACCCTCTCGGCTTAGTACCCCCTTTCCGATTAACCTTGTATAAGTCGTCAATCGATTTTTTATTAAGTTGTCTTAACGTTGCCACACATTACTGCGATGTTGTAAGTAGTTCTAAGACAAAGTAATAGTGCCCGCTTCTTAAGTAAATACGTTAGAATAATTTCACGGTCTAAATATAAGAGATACATTGTTAAGAAGTATTAGAGTGGAGTTGCACTGTGAGCGGTGACAACGAAGAAGGTAAAAATGGATAGCACACTACGGACACCTACTGAAAGTCGCAACATTTGGCCGCGACGCGCTCCCTTTCCGATTTGTCTTTGCCCAACTAAGTTGGGGTCAGCTTCCAGTCTAACCACATGCGGCTGAATACCAGTATTTTACACGGAGCAACTGCCATCAGACCTCCACAACCCAGTTACTGGGCAATGCCGATATCCTAAGATTAGACTGGTTGTTAGACTTTCGAGCTTCTGGCTACCCGTAACGACCGTCATATAGGTAATTGTATGGGTACTTTGTATTTTTAATTTTTTGGTATGCAATGTGCGGCGTCTTTGGCGAGGGGTGTGTTGCATACTAAATGGTTCTGTCGCGACATCAACCACTTCACATGCGAACTACGCAGCACAGCGATTTTCTGGTAGACTACAGCGACAATAATGACAACTCTCAAATATAACGTCATAAAAATCCTGCATCGCGATATCAAGATTTGACACGCAGATAGTAGGTATATATACACATTCTCAACATCAACCTTTGGGCAGTAGCTCGCCAGCCATAAGACCCGCCTGGTTGGAGGATCCTCCCTTTTCGTTGGAGGAACACCATAGGTACCTTGTTCCTGCACATGCCATTAAAAGGCATGCTATTTACTGACACATGCCATTTTTAGCATGCTTTGCTATTTTATACTTTGCTATTTTATGGCATAGGTGTAACTGCCTCGTTGGTCTAGTGGTGGCAACCGCGAGTTCTGATGGTGAGGTCTTGGGTTCGATCCCCAGGTCGAGTAAAGAGCTATTGTATTTTTCCGTGTGGAATTCCTTAGTAGCAGCCCGGAGTTTGGAGTTGTGCCCGGTCGATGTCAATAGATTCGCCCCCTATTACATGGGACTTAAACATAACTGCGAAATGAGGCATACACCTCTGCCTTACCCTTCGGGGAATTAAGGCGTGATGTTATGTTATGTGTATTCCCGCCTTAATGGGTATTAAATTAAACAATCAAATAATCGCTCTCATTAGGACCACGGCTCCCGTGTTTCTTAAGCCGACATCTCATTTCCACTTGAATTATTCACATTAAAGTGGAATTAACAAAATAATTTAGCTATTTTCTTGCTGGCCTTCGTTCAAGTGTAACAAATTGACACTTAATTTGCATTTTAAGACACAGCGTTAGTTTTGTATGAATATACTTGACTTTATAATCTCTTTACCGACCGTCAAATAATATAAGTTCGTCATCATCATCATCATCATCAGCCTATAATATTCCCACTGCTAGGACACAGGCCTCGTCTCTGTGAGAGGGAATGGGCCGTAATCCACCACGCGGGCCCAGTGCGGGTTGGTAGATGTCACATGTCTTTGAATTTTTGATTCTAAGACATGCCGGTTTCCTCACGATGTTTTCCTTCACCGTTTTGAGAGCAGTGGTGATGAAATAAATTACACAAAGTAATGCGCCTGGCGGGTTTCGAACCCACGACATACAACTCGTAAGTCGGGGCCGTTACCACTGGGCCACCACTGCTCATAAGTATAAGTTCGTACTGCTTAACATTTTCCCAATTGTGTTGGGGTCAGCTTCCAGTCTAACCAGATGCGACTGATTACCAGACCTCCACAACCCAGTTACTGGGCAATGCCGATATTAGGTTAGACCAGTTCTCAGAATTTGGGGATTATGAACACCCGTAACGACTGTCATAGGTAGGTATTGGTATGACACCCGGGACCGACACAGAGGGGTCTCGATGTATAACGAATGATCACTCATTCATGGACTGACCGCGGTAAGCGTTGCTTAACCGTTGTTGTTGCGTTGTTTGTATATCTGTATGGATACAATGTAGCGAACTAATTTCTTACCTACCATCTATTGTAATATACCTACATTGACAAATAAACGATATTTGATTTGAAAAAAAAAAAAAACCTTGCAAATCGTATAATCCGCACGGGCATGAATAAGCCACGAGCCCCTTTACACCGTCACATAATATGAGAGAGATTCCCTTTAATTATAAAGTAAATAAATCAGTAATTTATTAATCATTCACTTCTGTATTCATTCAAAGCCGAAGTTTTGATTTTGAGCGTATAGTTACAAATTATACATACAACGTGTTACAAAAATACCCTTAAAGCCGAAAGGGGGTGAAAAGGTCCCTTGTAGTCTATTGGCAATATTTGAAAATTGTAGTATAACCCAAAAAAAATGGATAAAACATAAAATATTCGTCATTGAAACGCAACCCTGAAAACATAAAACTAAAGAGTAGACTACCCAGAAAGTTATTTACATTCTCACCTCATTTCCTCTGAGAGGTAAATGACAACAAGCATAAAAGACTACTTGATTAATTAAATTTTTGTTTAGTTATAAACACGTTGTATATTATTAATCAACATCAAACCGCAAGAACCTATATGTTTTCACTTATAAACGTTTAATTATGAACTTATGAAGTATTCTATTTTGGATGGGCCCATGGCTAGGTAACAACACCGCGGATCATATGATTTGCAAGGTTAAGTTGTGCTTGCCGCAGTCAATCCGTGGATGGGTGACTATTTATATTTATATACGAGGCACATCGAAACCCCTTCGTGCCTCGGAGACCACGTTAAACCGTCTATCCCAGGTGTCATACGAATACCTATGACAGTCGTTACAGGTAGTAAGAAGACTATTTAATCATTTTTTAACATCGAAATTAAACCATTTAACCATTAAACTGATTACCCTCGTGACAATAAATGTTTGTTTGTGACTGAACATTTATTATTTAAATGACGTACAATTACGTCTAGCATGTTATTAAAAATGTCATTTAACAACCCTAATCACGCCTAATCACGCAATGCAAAAGCCCACTATTTTTTAGGGTTCAGTACCTCAAAAGAAAAAGAAAACCTTATATGATCACTTCGTTGTCCATCTGTCGGTCTGTCTGTCTGTCTGTCAAGACTCCTTTTGCTCAAAAACGCGTGGAGGTATCAAGTTGAAATTCATACCAAATACTCAAGTCTGCAATTCCTTGGAGCTATAAAAAAATCAAACTTCTAAGTCAGCGCAATCAAAAGATACGGCCGTTTTTGCCGCATATTTTGACACTTGCTAGGGAATCTAACCTATAGGGTACTTCCCGTTGACTAAGTGTTTGGCCAGACTGGCAGCGCAGTGCGGAGAGCGGCGCGGGTGCGGGAACGCGCGCGATTTACCTGTCCGCAGTCGAGCGCGGCTTCGTTCTGAGCGTTGTCGTCTCCAGTGTTTGTCAAAATATAATATGGATGAAGAAGACTTATTTTTACTGGAAAATTCTTACTAAAAAACGATGTTTCGACATCCACAGCGCAGATCGTGCTTGAATAGCACTTATTAATTCTTCAATATTTAATTTTGAAGACGCCATTACAACAACGCGCGCGGCCAGCTCGAACTAGTTTGAGATCCCCCGCTCCCGCGCGGGTTGTCGCTTGCCGCCCGCGCACTCACTGCGGCCACTTGTATGAACGAGCTATGGCGTGAGCGTGAGCTACCCGCGCGCTCCCCGCGCCAAGTAACCCGCGCCAAGTAACCCGCGCCGCTTCCCGCGCCCGCGTGCCCACTATGGACACTCAAATGAAGTTCTTCTGTTTGAATTCGCCGCACCGCGTCCGCCCCGCGCCCGCGTTTGCAGTCTGGCCAAGCGCTTAGAATCATGAAATTTGCCAAGAAGCAATGTCTTATAGCACAAGTAAAGGGAAAATTTGAACTAGGTACAACACAAGAAATAATTGTAAGGAACCCTCGGTGCGCGAGTCCGTCGCACTTGGCTTGTATTTTTTTTAATCCTGATGGATAGTCTATTAGAATTAAAATACAATTTATTTTTTCAAAAGTACTAATTAACGAATTTATTTAAAGTTAGTTGAGGTAATTTTGTAATAATCCCTTGAAAAAACCTTTAAATTAAATGGTTTTATCTTGATGTACACCTGCAGCATCAGTATTTGAGGATTGAAGGTTGAAATTATTATAAAGTTGTATTGTCATAGGAATTGAATTTGTGTGCGAAGTTTCAGGAGAATCGGTTAAGCAAAAGTAGTTGAAAAATCTGTCGCAAGATTTGAATCAAACAAACAAATATACGAAGTGAAGCTAATTACAAAAACTTGGTGATCAGTGATCAATATCTTAGCTTTTTCTTAAAAGGATTATGTACGTTAGGTACTCAACCCCAAGATAAGTATCCGAAACAAGAGGTCAGTTATACAGTGTTATTGGTAAAACACTAACAACCTCTCAGGACCATATTACTAACATCATAACCAACAACTTTTGTTCTATGACTTTTTACAAAACATAATATTTACCAAAAACCAACTTTCACAAGATTTTGTTGTTCTATCTAACACATTTCAATTCTGTATTTTGTTGTACCTACGCCTCCCGTGCACTGTCACTCGTAGTAATAATTCTGATTTGGTAACTCGCTACCCCACGATTTCCCGCCTTTCTACGTAAAAGCTAATGTAATACCTACAATCTGATATTTGTGAAAATGACCTAGATCTTTCACAGTACGTACCTACTAAACACCGTAATAAAAACAAACTGCCTACTAGGTACTTGTCACATTTCTTGTAAAGTTGCAACTGGTTAACACTTTTAAAATTGTTTGTAGGTAGACTGAATCCACTCTCCCTTCATAATTAACCAGGCTTAGGACTGACTACATTAAAGAATAAATCGTATGTAGATACCTAAGTTACCTACCTACGTAATGTGATGAAAGTTACGTTAAACATTCTTTAATGACTTCTTAAAACTGTTAAATTATTTATCCATTCTTATTTTTAATGCAGGCGTATTTAAAAAGTGAATCAAGCATATTTACAATAATTGGATTAATAACATAAACATAAACTCACGCCTTTTTCCCATGGGGGTAGGTAGAAACTATAGAACGCCACATGCTACGACTCTTACATACCCCTTTTGCTTCATCCACATTCATACATCTTGTCATACACGCACGCCGGTTGAGAATACTACGCACCTGACCTTTGTGAAGAACATCACCAATAACATCGATGTATGTCCTTCTAGGACGTCCTCTACCGGCGTTCCCATTAATATCCGCCTTATAAATTCCTTTTGTTAATCGCCGTTCACTCATTCTCTCAACATGGCCAAACCACCTAAGCATACTCCTTTCAATTTTTGTCACTACATCATCTTTTAAACCGCAACTTTGTCTAATCTCTTCATTTCTCAATCTATCATTCAAAGTTACACCGCACATACTTCGCAAGGAACGCATTTCCACGGCATTTATTCTACTTTCATGCCTCTTCTGCCACGACCAACATTCACTTCCATACATAAGCGTAGGTACCAACATACCATTATGGACAGCCAGTCGTGCCTTTTTGGACATCGACCGGCTAGCCACAACCGCATGCAAAGCACCATTTACTTTATTTCCCGCATTTGCTCTCCTTTCCACATCTTCGTCAATCTTACCATCTCTTGTAAACATGCTTCCCAAATAAACAAACTCATTCACCTGTTCAATACTTTCATCTCCTATCTTTACTTTACACTCAGATACATCTGCATCTCTTTCAAAAACCATTACTTTCGTCTTTCTTACATTAATTTTCATCCCTTTCATACTATATGCTCCATTCATCATAGTTACCATGTCTTGCAACTCTTCCGCCGACGATGCAAGCAAAACTTGATCATCTGCGTAGAGAAGACATTTGACAGGCAACTCATTCAATTGGATTAATAATTATTTAAATCAGTATTTACAAATTATTACCTCTCAAGTTCAAGTCTCGCGGATGGCGGTGAGTATCGCGCACAAAGCGTTCAAAATAGTCACCTTCACCACCACAAAGACCACACCTAAAAATCAATTGTTCATTTACTCGCGATACATTGTTACTCGACTAGATGTAGGTAGGTAGGTTCGGGAAAGAAACATTGTCATCACACCTAGCAAGCATTCGCACCATTTCTGTGTACTCGACATTCGAATATTGATACGCCATCGTGCAATGATATTACGTCCGCACTACCGAATTTCGCTACAAGGACACGAGTGACGCGATGCGGGCGCATCAATGCGGCCAACTGACGGCCGCCCGGGCGCAGATACATAGGTCAAGTCCAAGCGCCCCCACTCCCCTGCATTAGACCAGTTTGTTTACCTAACTAGTGCCTTCTTTTGCTACGAGTAGAGTTCGGAACATTTAGAGCAGTGAATTTAACTATTTTTATATTTGTATGAAAATTTGATGAATTAAAATCTGATGAATTATTAAAAGACAGAACAAAAGTTGTTGTTTATGATGTTAGTAATATGGTCCTGAGAGGTATTTAGTGTTTTACCTATAACCCTGTATAACTGACCTCTTGTTTCAGAGCACAGCGAACGCACTAGGTACTGAATGCCTTTGCAGAGTAAGATGTTACTTTTTTGGGGCACCATGTGTACTACGAGTTTTTATTCATATGTGTGCCAAGGGTTGGTGACCGCTGATCCTGTCTTTCTTTCTGCACCTGTTGTTGCTCCCGATGGTTGGTCGTCATAGTCTTATTGTTGTACGCCTTTGTGATGTTGTCAAAGGTGACTAAGGCGAAACACACACTGCCCCGCGCTACGCTGCGGGGTGTGTGGCGACGGAGCCACAACACTGCGCGTGAACGCATTTTCTGTGTGTTGCACTACGCGTGTTTTCTATACAAACACAGATACTTGGCAAACAACGTAAGAACACGCATTCCCGCGCTACGCTGCGTGATGCGGTGCAGTGTGCGAATCGCCTAAGGAATTATGATAATGGACAAAGGCGTGTTTCTGTCTGCTAATAACATTGCGAACACCAATCTGTTTGCCAAGCGTTATGATTATGGCAATCTCCACTATGATCGTTAATTTTGGTAGTGGTAGGTACCTAATTGAGAGTACAATGTACGGACGTTTAGGTACTAGCTGATGATAATGTTAGGAGGCTTATGGATGAGTTTGTTTATTCAGATAGGTGGTGATTTAAAAAAAAAACATCAAAATTTATCATCATTTTATTATGAAATTCAAATAAGAACGGTCAACATCGATTTATCTGATAATCCAGCTATAGTAAACAATGGTGATTAGAACAGTCATATTATTATTTATTTATTATCTATGTAACACAATTATTTATTATAATAACATTTATATTTATTGAACAACCTTTCAGAAGTAAGAAAAATGCAAAAATGTTGGTAATCTCTGCTAGGTCGTCTTAGGTGGGTTTCACACGGGTGACTTAGTAGCGCGATCGAGTACGACGATTAAATTATAAAGTCGGTAGTGTTGCAAAGTTACGCGGCTAAGTCGCCAAAGTGAATCTTAGGTCCTGACTTAAGGGGACTGCGATTTTCGGATCTTATGTACATATAGGTATAAGGTCCAACCAAAATACCTGGACAAACTTTTACACAGTGTTCAGTAAGTGTAACTGAACATATCTATGCAAAGAAAAACGAAATCCAAGTTTTTTTTTTTCTAACCAAAAAATTTTTTTCAACTTTGTTTTTAATTTTATTATGATTTTTTTTACATTTTTCACTTCGCTGTTTAGGTAAAACACGGCACGGAATTAGCGCGCGCCCCAACGGCGGTCGATGCATAAGAAATGGATGAGTTTATTCGTGGAGAGTACAGGCAATTTAAAACGTTATTATTTTTTGGATAGAAAAAAATCACTTGGATTTCGCTTTTTTTTACATAGATGTGATTATTTAAACGTATTGAACACTGTGTAAAAGTTTGTCCAGGTATTTTGGTTGGACCTTATATAGAAGGAACCTATGGCGTATTTTTAGGATAGGTACTTATAGCATTGATAAGGGTGGCTTACTATTTTGCCCAGTCTTCAAATATGTAATAACGAGTACATCTTTAAAAAACATTTTGGTGGAATTTGACTATTATTGTACAAGGAAGAGTAGATGAATTATTTCAAAGTTATTTTTTACAGTTATTTATAAAAAAAACACACATTATAACGTAATATGTATCACAAATGTTCGATAACTTATTCTATATCTTAAAGTCACAGCTTTAATTATATTACATTTAACTTATAATTATAATCAATTTATCGTATCACACCCTTTTGGACTCGTCAACCATTTAATTCTTCCTCGTGAATAAATATTCCTAACCTAACCTAACCTAACCACGTGCCGACTGCAAGTGATCCGTATGAGAACCCATTTACAGGATGCTTATTCAGCTTGCAGGTAGGCAACATGACTAAAAGCATAAAGTATATGCGACATAATAATATAGGTACTTAAACAGGATGCGATTCGCGGCAGACATGTACATTTTAAAAGCATCGTGTAAATCGGGCCTAATGTATAATGAGGTATGTGAACACAGGGTTAGCACTAACAAAAACAATTCCTTAAAAAGGAAAATGGCACATATTTTATTTTGGGGCTTGTACACAAAACTGCGTATCGGCGCGACGCGAATTCGCAACGCAGAAAACTGCGACGCAAATTGCTGCAATGCGATTGCGTGCGGCAATGCGTCTTCCTTCCAAGGTTAGGATGACCAATCCCTCCACGATCGTTAACCGTATTGAACGTATTTTATACTAGGTAGAATAAATTTGCGTAAAAAGATTTGCTTACCTACTGCTGTTACTGATAAGAAGATTAGGAAAAATTAATTACGCGAATCAATTCGTAAGTTCTTGTGATGCGGCGTATGAGCTCGTATATTTCTACGATGCGACGTCGCATCGCAGTTTTGTGTACAAGCCCTTGCTTAGTGAATTTAAGAATCGACAAATTAAGCAATCTGCGTTTAGCATAATTTTATTATTACATGACACATAACAAAACTAAATCATCTCACAAACGACGGCAATAAGAAATATAAATCTACCTAGAAATCATTCGTTGTTTTGATCTTCCATCGTGAACACATTCCTTAATAAAACTTTTATTACGGCCTCAAATTGCCATCAAAATAATATATTACATTTTAACATTTTTGTTTCGGCTTTTCTTCTCAGAGCTAGTCAGATAGAAAATGCCGGCGCCCTCTAGTCTTAAAAAAAAACATTACATTGTTTTATAAAAGTGTCTGTAACAGATTTATTTACAGAAATAAAGATCATTTATCATTTAACAAAAAAAAGGGATAGATGCCATATTATGACCAAATACTTAAACACCACTCATTAACCGACTTCCAAAAAAAGGAGGCGGTTCTCAATTCGACGGGATTGTTTTTTTTTGTATGTTTGTTCTGCGATAACTTTGCTAATTATTGTGAACCGATTTTAAAGATTCTTTTTTTGTTTGAAAGAATGTTTTTTCGAAGTGGTCCCGTTTAATTTTGGTGAAGATCTGATGAAGAACTTCGGAGATAGACAATTTGAAGTCGGTTTTTTTTTGTTAAAAAGTTTAATCATTTTAAGTTGCCGTTAAGTCTCGTGCTGTCACTGTCACTTTAAGGCGAAGTGACAGGGACAGCACGAAATTAACGGCAACTTAAAATTGAGTTGCGTTTGAGTATTTGGCCTTTAATGATATTGGGTAATTGAGCATATTTTTTGTAGAGTCACATTTTGTCGCTCGGGACCTCTACTTAATCTGCAAGGCAGCCATTGGTCACTCTTAAGCTGGGTACTGACCAGCGTTACGGAGCATAATGTAACGTGTTACACAGCGAGCGTTCGTGCAGTCAGTACGTTACAAGCGCCTTGTTTCCCGGTACTGACTGCACGAACGCTCGCTGTGTAACACGTTACATTACGCCCCGTAACGCCGGTCAGTACCCAGCTTACAGCACTAAATCCAGTTATTGCAGCAAGCGCTCGTTTAGTTCATAAAATCAACCAGAAGTCAGACTTCAGGTGAATTCAGAATTATAAGTCTGTCGCAGAAGTCACATTCCACAATTCTACTTGCGGACTTGGCTTGGTGACGTCATGTACAGTCGGTAGTCAGCGGCCGAGTGCCTAGTAACAGCAATACTAGCCTATTGTAATTTCAGATAAATATTACTTTAGCGAACAAAGAAAATTAACTATACAATTTTTGTCACGTACAAAATACTATTTCCCTTATAATAAAATACCTCATATTAGTTATGTTTATCTATATAGTACGATACAATTAAGAAGTCGCATCGGCAAACTTCGTAAAACCGATCACTTCCGAACTGAGTGCGACTTTAGACCACGAATATTTATTAGTACTTCAGTCTCCTTCTTTTCGTGTGGTTAGTGACTAACCTGGTGTCAGAGTTTATGCCGCCCATGATCCTCTGACTTGGCTTCACATACCGTCGAGAAATATCTCTCAGGCATGCCGGATTCCTCACGATGTTTTCCTTCGCCGTTTTTAGCAAGTGATAAATATACAATACGCACATGAATCCAAAAACTCAGAGGTGCGTGCCTTGGGTTTGAACTCGAGATCTATGACTTGACAGTCCGACGGTGACTGATTACTACTACTGAGTAGGTACTGCAGTAAAACATGATCTTTAAGCTGACGCAATAGGTGTGAGTGGCGCGAGAATGAGCGACTGCCATTGGTTGTTCGATCAAGTTTGCTGAAGGTGAGTTCTTAGTTGTGTCGTAGTGTACCCTATTCACGGAACGAAAATATAAAATCTTAAACAACATGTGACTATTCTTAATAGAGATATTTTCTGTAAAATATTTCATAACATTCATTTCTAACAAAAAGAAATTGTGTGATGTGTGCTATTTGAAACACTTCTTATTCAAGTTAGTTTTGAATTTTTTATCAATTTTACAGAAAATATTAAGAGTAGTCAAATGTAGTTTACAGTTTATTTTTTCGTTCCGTGAATAGGTAATAGATCTTAATAAAATATACTTTAGTTACAAGTTTATATACAAAATCTAGTTAAAGCACGATCCGAAATGTTACCATCTTAACTAGATCGCTAATCACAACACACGACAAATAAAGCTTGCGATACATCTTCAGATCTATCGTCAATTCAACGATATCGAGGGATGGACGGTGGATAACATAACTTAACATCACGCCTATATTCTCCGAAGGGTTGGGCAGAGGAAAATTCTAGTACTAATCTCTCTTTAAGTAATTAAATAATCGTAGGATTATTTGGTGATATCGATATCAAGACAAAAGGTCAGAAGGTGCACAGCAAGCCCTGTCGTCATCAGAACACTATCAGTCACTAAAAGTCGATTTGAAATCGAGAAGTACACAGCACTGCAGTTAAAAGGTCATCACTACACTGTCACTCATAATTCAAATTCAACCCTGTGCAAAGGATCTATGGTGCACAATCGCATATCATTGATAAGCTGACGAAGTCTTTTACTCATAAAGTGGCTGAGTTGGTCCATTGGACTTTGACAGTCCCGTTCTGGCCCACGTGATGCGATACAGGAACTGGCTTCCTTCTTCTCCTGTTTCGATGACCTGAGGAGATAAAATGATATTAGTATTTGATGGATAATTACCAACCGCGCGGATCATATGATTTGCGAGGTTAAGCTGCGCTTGTTGCGGTCAGTTCATGGATGGGTGACCGTTCGTGACACATCGAGATATCTCCATGCCTCGGAGAGCATGTTAAACAGTCAGTTCCGGGTGTCATACCTATGATAGTCGTTACGGGTAGTCAGAAGCCCGAAAGTCTGACAACCGGTCTAACCTTAGTATCAGCACTGCTCAGTAACTGGGTTGCGGAGGTCTGATGGCAGTAGCTCTGTGTAAAATACTGGTATTCTGCAGCATCTGGTTAGACTGAAAGCTGACTCCAACGTAGTTGGGAAAAGGCTAGGCAGATATACTATTTGATATTTTGAGGACGGATGTCATTGCCGACGTAGGTCAAGAACGACGGATGTCGATGATAGTGGGTGATGATATTATGACTGATGTCTTCTCAAAGATACAGTTGGAGAAGGTAGGTCTAAAGCCATTACGTATGGACAAAAACGAATCGTTTTGCTTACCAAAGGTAATATTTTTATTGTCAAACTGGGCATATCAATATACTCGTAAGCTAATTCTTCCTGTGATAGCTTGTAATGTATGGTTGGGTTTACTATTCAATGTATTCGCTTCATACAAGGGTCCCAATTTTAACCAATGAGGTGTGGAAGATTCAGTTCAACCAATAAACTTAGAAAAATAGAAAAAAACATTTTGGCTTTTTAGCCATATTTGTAAATCATTGACAGAACCAATGCGTCTTTTTTCATGATTATGCGTAAAAATGAACACAATTTCGAATTTTTACGCTCGATAGATTTATTTTAATAACATAAAATAATAAAAAAGTGTTTATTTCTCACCACAAGCCAAAAAATACATTCAATATTTACACACAGGCAGTAGCCAACGATTTTTGGTTGTGGATCGCTGGTGCCTGTGGTGGGTAGTAACACCTGTATTACAGGTCACCAGGTCCCCACCTGTTTAAAGTTACACATTTAATAGCTTACAATTGGTATCAACAGCAAATAACAAAAGTTTCAAATAATTAGTGAGCTTATTAAAAAAGAGACATAAGAGGAATATAAGTAAAACAATTCAAAAGTTAAAATATGACAAAATATGTCGAGAGGTTTTTATGAATGTAATTTTGTGTGTGTGTGGGTGTGCGTGTGTGTATGTGCGTGTGTGCGCGTGTGTGTATGTGTGTGTGTTGGAGAGAGTGTTAGTGGATGAGTCTGAATTAGACTAATACGTTAAAGAGAGCTTCTGTGGCAGTATATGATTGGCTTTGCAACCAGGCATGTAAAGCGATTTTAAAATTACATTTGTTCAATGAGTGTAGGGAAAGAATTTGGTTTAATTTATTGTAAAGATAGGGTCCGAGGAAAACAAAAAATCTTCGACAAAAAGAAGTTTTATGAGGAGTAGTTAAGGCAACTATACGGTTACGGCGATTTGTTTGCTGTGTATAGCTGGAAATAGAGTGTTGCTTAATAGCAGTGGTCAGTACAAACCACTGCCTAACCGTAAGGACTTGACAATATTCATAGAGCTTGACGGTGGGATAAAGTCTTGGCTTGAAACAGCACACCTTAAGAACCGCTCTCTGGGCACGCTCAATCTGAATAAAGTGGGATTTGGCTGCTCCGCCCCAGGAGGAGATACAATAGACCAAAATTGATTGACACAACGCCTGATATGTCATTTTCATGACAGCAGCATCTGCTGAATTGCGCAGTTGTTTAAAAATGTACATTAGTTTGCGCACTCTATTTGATAGGTGTATTATGCACTCTTTGAATGTAAGGTTGCAGTCAATCACTATGCCAAGATACTTTATCGAAGTGACTCGTTCAATGTTACAGTGATCATGGGTGCCACTGCCGTCGCTACTACCAAAGAAAAAAAATAACAACTTGTATTGTATTTAATAAATTAAATTTCCCAAACAAGATTGTGCGCATATGAAGCTATTTTGGTATTTCTATTTAATTACCTCAGCTCATTAAAATGTTTGCGGTCGTAGGAGGCTTTTAATTAAATATTCGTAATGTTTTGTAAAGAAGCGTAACATAATATTAAGTTCTACCTTCATTAAGATCAAATATAGCATCACTTGTGTACGAGCATCGTCACATGAAATGTATGGTTTTAGTTTTTACCTGAACAAGCATTTGCTAATTCGTCGATTACCTGTCTACATTCGCTGACTAGGCTATCGTGCCTACCACAAGTGACCTACTTTATGTACCTAATCTAATGGTTTTACAAATAAACTGTCAATCATTTTACGGACACATAACAGTGATTTTATTTCCTGTACACATCCCGTGTGATTCGTCCAACTACATTTTACATCTCAGTGTACGGAGTTACTGCCCGTACAACTTGTTTTTAAAGAATTGTCCAAATAAACTTCACAAGGTACATATCGTCGGTCGGCAGTGAAAACCACGTACGTGTAAATTTTTTTTTTTAAAGAGTTAGAAATAACTGTCTCCTGCAAATAAAATGGCCGATCGAATGTTAATTCAAGTTTGTCATCGTACGCCATAGATAGCTTAGAAGTATTTAAATTGAAAGTTTGTTGAACTAGTACGTGTATGACGAGTTTATCAATTTAAATAACAAATAAAACGCTTTTGAAGAAAATTTTATTTACGAGGTTTTCACTGCCGAGCGTCGATATGTGGCTTCTATAGTCACGTAAAGTGCACTAAAACCTCAAACAAAAATAGATTAAAAAAAGGTTTTTCTTGACTGCTTCGTCTCAAATGTTCACCCTGTATACATACATACGACGGTCACCCAGTATAATAGCGTTTTTAAAGGCCCAAGTCACATCTGAAGGAAGATACGTCGCCGATCTTCCGTCGCGTAATTTACTCGAGGAATTTTAATAACACATCTTCGGTCAAATGTGTACAGTATGAGATGTTTGTATGGAATTATGTGTACCGGCGGATGTGGTTTGGGCCTAAATGTTGTTATTATTATTGCCACGATCGCCTGTTGTTATACGTAGGTATAACAACAGGCGATCGTGGCAATAATAATATTGTTTCGATAAAAAAATAATTTTATTTATTTATTGCAAGGAAGATTCACAGCCAAATAATATCAGTAATACAAGAAATATAAATAATCTTGTGCCAATTACAAATGTTCACAGGTAAATTATAAAATTAGAACAACACGAGAGCAAAGTATTATCGTAAAAGGATATTTTGAGAAAAATTACAGTGTGTGCAGTATTTAGCCATCGGGAAACAAAACCAAGACAAACAAGAGTGCTATTGATAATGATAGGTACGACTTAAGGGCTAGTGCGCGCTGTCTTGCGCTTTTTTAACGTATAATCTGTGAAGTATTATTATTATTTATTCAAGTATACTCCACCAAAAAGAACATAGTCTGTATAGTTGTCGGCAATAAGATTGACAAGCATATCATTTTGGGACCCAGTGCATAATATCAGCAAGCACATTGGGTCACCCGCCCGACGGCGCAACGAGTATTCCCAAGGAGGGTTGATATCAGGCAAGCAGCCGGTCATAAAACAATAAACTAAAACCTCTAACAATATGGATTTACGAATGACATGTTGTGCCGACCCCACCTAGTGTGGGATAAGGGCAGGGAGAAGAAGAAGAATCTGTGAAGTATGGAGTTTCATAGAAGAACGCGCACTGCGAATTATTCACCGCATACTGATTTACTTGAATTTATTTTATTTGTTGCAGTGAAAAGAACGCATCGCAAATCACCGCACTGCAGTGCGCTAGGTCTAAGTCGGAGCGTTTAGGAAATTGAGCAGTAAATATAGTACGCCACCACTCGTAGGTAATGTTGGTTCCAATTGACAGGAACAAGATAGGTACTAAGGTGGTATTGGGACATGTAGGTGTTAAATTATTCAACAAGTTCGTAACTTGTGAACATCGTTCAAATATAGTGATAATTGGGTAGGATAACGTTCCTCGACCCTCCAAAGGTAGTTTCGTAGTCCAAACTTTGGCCGCAATGATGGGGATTTCTTGGAAAACAAAATCAATTGGCGCGTGACAAAAAAACTACCAAAGTGAAAAAGGTCAAGTTGGAAAGTTAAACTTGGCATCAAGGGGTAAAATATAAAAAAATATATATAAAAATAGATAGTAGTATTGAAACGACACGACACGATTGGTGTAGTGGCTGGGCGATTGGCTTCTGCGCTACGGGTCGAGGGTTCGATTTCCGCACGGAACCAATATTTGTATTGCCTACAGATAGTTGTTCCGGGTGAGGTGTTTGTGCGTGTGAAGATTTGTGACGCACCTGCGATACAGGAGAAATATTAGTGTGGGGCAATGTTTAAAAAAAAAAATGAGTACAAATGTCAATTTTGAAAAATAATTAATACGACAACGCGGTATGACAGAATGCAGAAAGGACCCAAATCGTATAAAATTTAGCGTAAATCGTTCATGATAGTGATTCATAGTCTGGCCAAGCCAACTCTGCAGAGGAATTATAGCAACACTGCAAACATTTACTGTATAAATCTTTGCAGTGTCGTCATTATTCCTATCAGAGTTGGTTTTGCCATATCCACTGCTACTTACCTATCCCGTCAGAGCAAACTTTGCATTGGAAAATGTAGATTTTTGTAAAGATTTAAGTTGTTCTTTGCAGTGCTGCCATTACGATTCTAATGCAGAGTTAGCTTGTTTACTTCAGAGGCGGCCCATTTTTAGCAGTGGACGTATACGAGCTGTTAAATCTGATGTGGTGCTTTACCTGTGTGATGGGCCGCGCGACTACAGGCGCGGGGAGCGCGGGGTGTGCGCCGCTTCCAAAAGCAGTGCTTTGCGAACCGCTGCTAAACACAATCCTCACCTTCCAATCCATCCAGCTCTAGAACAAAACATCCGAGTTACAGAACATAAGAAACTAAATTAGAAGTCTTCTGATATATTAGAACCCAATGGCCATAAGGGTCTTTTTCATCCCATGATTAGGGCGCGCAGTAAACTATCACTTAGAAATAAGTTGAGACTTTACTTGACGTGCATTCGCCCCATTTTAACTTACGCTAGCGTCGTGTTCGCACACGTTAAGCCATGCCTTATCCATGCTTTATCTTTCTCGGCTTTCACAAGGTTCTCGTCATGCGGGACAGTGATATCAACAATCATTGTGAGACGCTCTGATCGATCTATCACCACTATGTCAGGCTTATTGGCAACAATAGTCCTGTCGGTGATGATAGATCGATCCCAGTACAATGTGATATGACCATTCTCGAGAACTGGGTCGGGCACATACTTGTATTATGGTACTTCTGCGTCCACAAGGTTGTATTTCAGAGCAAGTTGCTGGTTGTCTAATCTGTTTAAATAGTTTCTATACAAACCTTATTTCTATATACGAAACAGTCAACACTTATTTGTCATTAGTTTAGTACCTCTATTAAGTAACAGATGACGTTGTGTCGCGACGTCACTTTTGTAAATCGCGGTGTTAAGATTTTCCTGCAAAACATGGCCTTCACGATACTCTATGCAATAAATTGTCTTACTCTGGGCATACTAGTTTTATTTCAAGGCGAGATATTTTTGGGACGTTGTACAAGTGGTCCTTCGAGCCGGATGAAGGATTGGTGTGCAGTGTCTTCGTTGTGGTTGAGTCAGGTTGAGTGGATCAACCTGCTGCGAGTGTGACGTCAGCGCGGCCAGGAGTGAGCAGCATCAGCGGATCGTACAAGGAGGCGCCTAGCTAGGCGTATATGTACAGTAAGTGGTACACAACGGTCAGCGCTGGTGCTGACTAACAGTTCGTGTTGGCGTGAGCAGCAGCTACGGTGCGGAGGGAGAGTACCCCGCATATCATTACGACGTGCTACGTTAAGCTAATCGACAGTGAAGTGGTGTGATACGAGGATATTCTGTGAGTACTTTAAAATATCAGAGTGACCAAATTAATTAATTGACACTTAATTAATTAAGACTTAATCCACATTCAATATGGAAGCTTTGAGTAATTTACAGTTTAATTTATATTCTACTATCAGTAAAGCAAGGTCTAACTTTAAGAAATCACCTAAGGAGCGAATAACCAGTTCGTACATAGAAACTAGATTAGAAAATTTAGAAGCTAACTGGTTAACGTTTTCTGAAACTCATATAAAAATTGTATCATCAGTTAAGTTTGTTGAATTCGAAAAATCGGATTATTACTTAAAAAATGTATATGAGTCCACAGAAGAATTATTTACTGATTATAAAGCTGAGTTGAAGGAAGTATTGAAGAAATTTGTATGTTCCGAAAATTTAAGTAAAGGGCCTCAATCTTCTGCTAAGGGTTCAAAACAGTTATGTTCTGTAAAATTGCCAAAGATTGAATTGCCTATGTTTACTGGAAGTTATTCTGAGTGGATTAGTTTTAGAGATTTATTTAAATCCTTAATACACAATAATGCCCTACTAGACGATGTTCAGAAATTGCATTATTTGAAATCACATTTGTCTGGAGAGGCTGAAGGTCTTTTACGGCACATTCCTATTACTAGTAGTAATTATGCAATCTGTTGGTCTAAATTAGAGACTCGATATAATAATAAAAAATATTTAGCGAATTGTATAATTAAACGTTTAATGAGTCAAAGAAATATTGTAACCGAATCCTCTAGCGCAGTTAAGGAATTATTAGATACTTCTAACGAATGTTTACATGCTTTGGAAAATTTAGGCATAATGGTTGAGCATTGGGATATCATAGTTATTTATGTATTGAGCTTAAAACTAGACACTGAGTCACGTAAACAATGGGAAATGAAAATTAGTGATTGTTCTGACGATTTGCCTACAATGAATCAGTTCAATTCTTTCCTTGAACAAAGATTTCGGTCTTTAGAATTTTTAGACAACAAAGGTCAACGTCATCAGTTCAATCGTAATGTGCCAGTCAAATCCCTCCATGTGTCAACTATATTGTGTATTTGTTGTCAGGATAACCATAAGCTTGCTAATTGTAAAAAGTTCGCCAGTCTCGATACAGATAAGCGTCGTAATTTTGTCCAAACTAATGGTTTATGTTATAACTGTCTAGGAGTAAATCACTCCGTATATGCATGCCGCCAATCCACCAGATGTCATATATGTCGAAGGAAGCATCATAGTCTTCTTCATCTCAAGAATGTCTCCAAATCAGTTGGTGATAGTAACCAAACTGATCAAGTTGCAGAAAGCGGCGTTTCTGCTGCTGCTGCCACTTCAACCCAGAGTAATTCCACTAATGTTGTAAGTTGTTTTGCTAATAGTCATAGTCAAATATTATTGGCCACTGCACTAATTGCAGCGGAATCAAAGAGCGGTACTGCTATAGTATTAAGATCCCTGTTAGACCAGGGATCTCAGGCTTCGTTTGTGACGGAGTCCACAGTCCAGCTCTTAGGTCTCAAAAGAGTACCTGTTAAAGGTTCGATTTCAGGTATAGGTTGTGATCAAGGGCCATCAATGATTTCATTAAATTCGATGGTTCTCATTAAAGTTAAATCACGCGTCGACCCTAGTTTTATTGTCACTGTAAAAGCTTATGTTTTAAAGAAACTAACGACTATTTTACCGGAAAGGAAGGTTACGGCCAACGTTTTGACCACGATCTCGTCTTTGGTTTTAGCGGATCCTTCGTTCGATACTCCGAACAAGGTTGATTTGCTTTTAGGTGCCGAAGTTTATGGCCAGATTTTGTTAGAAGGGTTAATCAGAGGTCCACCTGGTCAGCTTATTGCACAAAATACTAGACTAGGATGGATCTTGTCTGGTCAAGTAGGTGAAATCAACCAAAGCGAGACATGCCACAATACCATAGTCACATTGCATTCTACTCATACAGATGAGAATGCACTCCTCAAAACATTCTGGGAACTAGAATCTGAGCCCAAGGGCGATTACGATAAGGTTTACTTGTCCCCAGAAGAACAGAAGTGCGAAGACATATTTAAGGCCACAACTCGACGAGACGAATCTGGTCGCTATATTGTGCATATGCCTTTCAGGTCAAGCGATTCTGCTTGTAAATATGGTGGGTCGAAACATATTGCTCTTAAACGCTTTTTAATCTTAGAAAAGCGATTTCTAAGGAATCCTGAGTTCAAGGCTCAGTATTCAGCTGTTATAAATGAGTATATAGCTCTTAATCATATGGATATAGTACGGGATAAGGATAAAGAAGGTTCTGTGTACCTACCTCACCTTGTGTCGTCGTCGGAAAATCCAGCTGATTGCCCATCTCGGGGAGCAAATTATTCTGATTGGAGCGATATGAAACTCTGGAAAAGTGGCCCAGTATGGTTGCAGAATGAAAAAATAGACTATAATCGAGGAGACTATAATATAAAAAACTACGCTAGAAGAAAGAAAGATAAAAACAAAATGTCATGCAACAGCGGTAGAATGTGATGATAATCAATTTACTAGATTTTCTAAGTTCAGTAAGTCAATAAGAGTAATAGCTTACTGTAAAAGATTTTACGAATGAAGAATTTTGAACATAATAGAAATAAAATAACTACTTGGCTAACTACAAAGGAATTAAATGAAGCTGTACTTACCTGCATCAAACTCTGCCAACTCCAGTCCTTTAGTGATGAAATAGAATCTGTGAAGAAAAACCGTAAACTAAATAAGAGTAGTAGACTTACCTCGTTGAGTCCTTTTCTTGATGATGACTGAATCTTAAGAGTTGGCGGTCGTTTGCACCGGGCTTCTATTGATGAGAATATGAAGCACCCCATCTTAATTCCTCACAAGTCACACTTCACCAATCTTTTGATTGCGGAGGCTCACGAGAGAACTTTGCACGGCGGGCCGCAATTGATGCTCAATTATTTAAGATCCAAATACTGGATACTCAATGCAAGGACTCTCGTTAGGCAATATGTTCATAAGTGTGTAACTTGTATTCGACATTCAACACAGACACACCAACCAATTATGGGCCAATTACCGAAGGCTAGGGTGTCTATTCAGAAGCCCTTCCAATGCAGTGGCGTAGATTACGCAGGTCCAATCAGTATCCGAACCTCTAAAGGTCGTGGTCATCACTCCACTAAGGGTTATATCTGTTTGTTTGTTTGCATGTCCACTCGGGCTATTCATCTAGAGGTTGTAAGTGACATGACTTCTCAGAGTTTTCTTGCGTCTTTTAAGCGTTTTGTAGCCAGACGTGGCCGAGTATTGGACTTGTGGAGTGATAATGGGACCACATTTGTTGGTAGTGCAAAGGAATTGCGACAGTTATTCAATGCTGAAAGGTCTATGGTAGCTTCGGAAATAGCTGATTTCCTATGCATGAATGGTACGACTTGGCATTTCATACCTCCTCATGCTCCAAACTTTGGAGGATTGTGGGAGGCTGGTGTCAAGTCCACGAAGCACCATTTGAAGAGCATTATAGGCACCAACACATTGACATTTGAAGAAATGACAACTGTGCTGGCTCAAATTGAGGCCTGCCTTAACTCGAGGCCGATCTCTCAGCTTTCTAACAATCCTGAGGACCCGTGTCCTTTGACGCCCGGGCACTTTCTTGTGGGTGAACCTCTAGTAACTGTACCGGATGCAAACTATGAAAATTCATCCATTAGTAATTTGAATCGGTGGCATCTTACAGAAAAGATGCTTCAACATTTCTGGCGTAGGTGGTCGCTGGAGTGTTTGACTCAGTTGCAGCATCGATATATATGGACAGATTATAAGCCTGAACCTGAGATTGGAGACGTGGTTCTGGTGAAGGAGGATGGTCTTCCACCTGCTAGATAGATATACGGGGTTATTACAAATAAACATCTAGATTTGGACAACATTACTCGCGTTGTATCCATACGGTATAAGAATAGTGAGATTAAAAGACCTGTATCTAAATTAATTATTTTACCTGTGAACACTTAGTTATTGTTTACCATCTTATTGATGAAATTTATATACTGTTTTTATTTACACTGTTTGTGAATTTACTTAGATGAACTGGTATCGTAGATATAAGGCCCTAGGCTGACATTATAGTGGATAGCCAAACAACCAATTATTAATTTAAGTTTATTTTGTCATGTTAAGGTTGATGGACAGAGCCGTCCATGGTGGGCGGAATGTCTAATCTGTTTAAATAGTTTCTATACAAACCTTATTTCTATATACGAAACAGTCAACACTTATTTGTCATTAGTTTAGTACCTCTATTAAGTAACAGATGACGTTGTGTCGCGACGTCACTTTTGTAAATCGCGGTGTTAAGATTTTCCTGCAAAACATGGCCTTCACGATACTCTATGCAATAAATTGTCTTACTCTGGGCGGGCATACTAGTTTTATTTCAAGGCGAGATATTTTTGGGACGTTGTACACTGGTGGATAATCCTAGCCACTAGGTTGTGTCTGTGTATATACTCGCCGTTAGCAAGACGTTATTTAATTTATTATTATTGCTAATTTATTTCATTATTAGGTCAGCGCTCTTTATTTATTTATATATTTTTGTTTTTGGTGACTCAATTAAACATATATCATATTATAATATTTATCCATGTATATATGAATGTATCTATACGACTAACTGTGTATGGTGTCTCAATGGGAGAGAGGACAAGGGCATTTAGTGTTTCTTCTATCTTAATTCGTATTTATATAATGTCAATATATAATATTAATAAATCTATAAGTACTTATCGCTACATTTTAGCAGCTATAAAATGAATATTGAACACATTTTCGAAGAATCTAATATATTTCTGTAAAGTGAATGCAGAGTCCGAAAATCGTTCACAAACTCGATTTCGAAAACGTTATTACGAATAATTTTTGATGAAACTTTTATGAATTTAGTTCTGATAAAGGTAGGGTACCTAATATGATAACGGCGGTTTATTAAAAGTAGAAAATTTATTATTTTTAGATGACGTTTATTTAGTTATGTAGAAATTGAATTTTAATCTTATTAAATTACTAGCGACCCGCCCCGGCTTTGCACGGGTACAATGTACCTATAGATACTATTGTGGGGAATATAAGCCTTCCTCTTGAATCACTCTATCTATTGCTGAAAACTGCATTAAAATCCGTTGCGTAGTTTTAAAGATCTAAGCGTACAGACAGCGGGAGCGACTTTGTTTTATACTATGTAAAGAAGATGAATGCTATCATATTATTCTGAAGGGTCTGGGTTCGTAACAGTGCGTACCTCTGACTTTTCGAATTGATGTGCGGATCAGAATTTGATTATCACTTGTGTTAACGGTGAAGGAAAAACATAGTGAGGAAACCTGCACACCTGAGAGGACCCCATAAAGTTCTTGATGGTGTGTGTAGTCTGCCACCATGCACTAAGCCAGCGTGGCAAACTAAGGCCTAAACCCTTCTCATTCTGAGAAGAGGCCCGTGCCCAGCAGTGGGACAGTGATGGGCTAATTATGTTATGATATCATATTATTCAGTGTACGCTCGGCTAATGAGCTTATTTAACAAAATTCAGGCTACCTACAAGTTATAAACATAACATAACATCACGCCTGTATTCCCCGAAGGGTTAGGCAGAGGTGTTTTAGTAACATCCTCGTTTCGCCAGTTATGCTTAAGTCCCATGTAATAGGGGGCGAGCCTATTGCCATCAACCGGGCACACATCCAAACACCGAGCTGCTACTGAGGAATTCCACATGGAACCCCAGGAACTCATGATCAGCAGTCGTGCTTGCCACCACTAAACCAACGAGGTAAGTTATAAAAAAATACTTTAACTTTTATTGCTTCTAGCTTGGTCTAAAAGCTGTTGCGCTGCATGTAACTAATTACTTGGTTACTTTTAAGAGGAAATGTGGTCGTCATTTAGTCCATACAGAACGTATTCCCCAGTTTCCTCCTTGGACAATGTCATTAGCGCAAATATTTTTTACCTTATGATATATATCTATCACCACTATGTCC
Organism: Amphipyra berbera; assembly: GCA_910594945.2. Classification (NCBI taxonomy): domain Eukaryota; kingdom Metazoa; phylum Arthropoda; class Insecta; order Lepidoptera; family Noctuidae; genus Amphipyra; species Amphipyra berbera. Next base: position 18,407,682 of record OU343127.1, read on the forward strand.
CTACGTTTTGATTTTATCAATAAATTAATTATTAAAAGAACTAGAAACGTTTAAAATTTACAAAAATCGACCGGTTTTACCACCGTTTTCAAACACCTGGGAAACAAAGACGAATATAAAAATAAAAGAAAAACATCCGGATATAACCTAAGTTTATCTTCAATTATTACAGAATAAAGTATTAAAATCGGTCCACATTTGAAGAAAGAAACGGGGAAATACGAAAGTATGATTTCGCTAATATTGCACAGGAGAAATCAGTCCGAGATGCAGGTGTCTCTTTCGCGCTCAATTGGGAAGTTTTGCGGGAGGGGTGGGAAGGAAATAGATCACAAAAACCTATTCAAATTATTAATTTTTTTCCAGCTCGCGTTTCCTCTTAAACAGCTGTTGACTTAGTCCGTAGTGTATACGGAAAATCTAGCAGTTTTTACATGATTTAGGTTTTAATCCTGCAACACTAAATGCATGCTACAACCTCTAGTTAAAATCAACAGTTTGCATTAGCAAGGTTAATTATTTTCAATTCAGCGTAAACTGAGGTTCAAAGTTAACTTAAAAAGCTTCCCCTTTTTGTCTAACTAACAGATGTGGTTGAATATATTAACGTTTTACGCCCGATACGTTTACATTACGGTTCAGCACATTTCACTGCTGACGTAATTAAGTCTGCTGTAATAGGGGTTAGGCTTATTTCCATTTATCGGATATAATTTGTAGGTTTGACCTCACAGATATACTATAAATATCTGTGTTCGGGATACTATTACGAATTTTCTAATATCTAAAATCGCAAACAAACTGCAAATAAACTGCCTCGTTCGTCTAGTGGTGGTAAGCGCGACTGCTGATCGTGAGGTCCTGGGTTCGATCCCCAGATCGGGCAAAGTGTTATTGGGTTTTTCCGTGTGGAATTTCTCAGTAGCAGCCCGAAGTTTGGATTTGTGCCCGGTTGATGGCATTAGGCTCGCCCCCTATTACACGACTTAAACATAACGGCGAAATGAGGGTGTTCCTATACACTTCTGTCCAACCCTTCGGGGAATACAGGCGTGATGTTATGTTATGTATGGGGTACGAACGCAATTAAATAGTGCAATTACGACCATTCAGTTTGGTTGCAAAATATAGGAAATTACTTTAAAGTCGTTAACATGATCTGTTTTTAACGGCTATCTGGTTTCATCAATGGCATTAAATGCAGAAACATTTTCACGTAATACAGTTCAAAATAATCTCTTGAAAAAATATTTTAAGTAGGTTTTATCTTGCAGTACCCTTGCAGCATCAGGATTTGACGATTGAAGGTTAAAATTATTATAATGTTGTATTGTCATGAGAATTGAAATTGTGAGCGAAGTTTCAGGAGAATCGGTTCAGCAGAAGTAGTTGAAATCTGTCGCAAGATTTGAGTCAAACAAACAAACAAATATACGAAGTGAAGCTAATAATTAATACTGTTTAAAAACAGAAGAAGGTCAAATAGATGGTAGTTTCAAACGGACTTGCGTAACATTGTTTAGCTCAAGGCTAAGGCGATAACCCAGGACTAATCAAGTCAATTCCTATCAATGGCCACACAAACGTCACAAGGTCAAGCTGAGTAAACAAAACGTCAATTTTGCGCTAATTTGTCTTAACATAAGCATGGCATAACCAGTCTATTACTGTCCCACTGTTGCGCATGGGCCACTTCCAATAATGAGAAGGGTTTAGGCCTTAGCGCGCACTGCCTTGCGTTATTTAACGTATAATCTGTGAAGTATGGAGAGTCATAGAAGAGCGCGCACTGCGATTTATTCACCACATACTGATTTACTTAATTTTATTCGTTGCGGTGAAAAAAATGCACCGCAAATCACCGTACTGCAGTGCGCGGTCGCACCTAGGCCCCTCGCCCACGGCGACTTTTTATAGTCACATTTGCAACGCACTACAGAAGCGATGCCAATGCGCTACTAACGCGCTACAGCATCGCGACTGTATCGATGCAAACGCGCGACCATGTCGGACGACATCGGGGAGAGAACGGAGGGAGGGTAGCGCGTGAGTGGAGAACCGAGCATTTGCATCGCGACAGAAGCGCGACAGTATCGCGTTTGCGTCGCGGCTAAGAATCGTGTTGTGGGCGAGGGAAAACAGCTAGCGACCGAATCGCGACTGTATCGATGCGAACGCGCGACAGCATTGCTACAAAAAGTCGCCGTGGGCGACTTAGTCCAGCATGCTGGCCTGGTAGGCGAACTACACACACCATCGAGAACATTTTTGACTCATGTGTGCAGGTTTCCTCACTATGTTTTCCTTCACCGTTAACGCAAGTGATAATCAAATTCTGTAAGTCTAGCACAAATATTGAGACGGTAGTAATGTAAACGTGACAGTAATGTGAGTAAATTTTGAATTGAAAATACTAGCTTTGCACATTATTTTTTTATTCAATCGAAAACTTCATTAATATCTATATATGATACAAATTGTGTATGTCGTAAAAAATAAACCAAAATGTTATAGGACAGTAGGCTAACATGGAACTAAAGTGGTCTATGATACAAAATAAACATTTTCAGATAACAAACTAAAAATCCACTTTCGAAATATAAAATTTTAAAATATCAAATAAATTCTAAAGTGGTATTTTAATGATAACCTTATTTTGATGACGTAATGACACATAGACCACTTTTACCTGGATTTATTTATCGTTTTTATGTTCAAAGATGCTCATAGATGGATTTAGCCAAAAATGTTACATAGACCACTTTAGTTCCAGGTTAGCCAGTTGTATTTGCATTTCAAAATTCGCTTACATTAGCGATACGCGATACTATACATCAAGTGGTCGTGCTAGGACTACTGATCCGCACATGAATACGAAAAGTCAGAGGTGCTGGCCGGGGTCGAATTCAGATCCTCCTGCATTGAAAGCAAGCGTGTAAAAGTCAGGCTATTACTACTATTAGTATAGTGTATACAGCCTTAAAGTTAGCCCTGTTTACAGCAGTGATAGCCTAGTGATGTAGCCGTCAGACTGCCAAATCATAGGTCTCGAGTTAGAAACCAAGGCACGCATCTCTGACTTTTCGGATTCATGTGCGTATTGTGTAATTATCACTTGCTTAAAAATAGTGAAGGAAAAACATCGCGAGGAAACTGGCATGCCTGAGAGATATTTCTCGACGGCATGTTAAGCCAAGTCAGAGGCCCATGGGAGGCATAAACTCTGAAACCAGAATAGTTACTAACCACACGAAAAGAAGAAGACGGCTTAAAGTAACTGCAAACATGAAGTTTTCAAAGTCAGGTAGAAGTTTGTCGAACAAGTAGTATATCCAAGCGCTATTCAAAGCGGAGGAATATCGAAATGTAATTTTTAAGTTTCCGCTTTCAAGTGCCCATATATTTTGATTCCATTCCAACTGTTTGATGTTTCCGTAAAAAAGTTTCTGGCGTTATAAATAATGTAGTAGTGTTGGCAATAGTACCTTTATTGAATTTGAACTATAGGTTAGTTGAACTATAGGTTAGTTGAACTATCTATGGTATAGAGCGGCCCGTGATTAATGACGACCGGGCAGGGCCGACCAGTAACAGGCCCGCGAGGATGGCGCGCCGTGTTCCGCGCGTGCCTCGCAGCAGGAAATGGGGCCGGGGAGAAATTGCCCCACCACTGGAGAGGTCCACCAGCAGGTGGTGGACTAAGACCTGCCGGGGTTGCAGTGCATGCGAATCCCGTGACCCCGGCCGTAGGTAAGAAGGAGGGACACAGTTGGTGTTTAGCCGGTAAGAGTCCGACAGACCCCCCCGCCTTCCCTGGGTCAAGAACATCCATGAGGATTATCCAACGATAAAACTATGAAAAATGGGCTTAGCACGAACTTTTGACGTAATAGTATAAAACGAATTGCTAATGTAAGCGAATTTCGAATCGAAACTGCCCTATAATGCAGCGTCCAGACCTGCCGAATGCACCGCGAATGCGCCGCTCGCGAGCCGCTTGCAAACTGCGCGCGTGCTGCTCGCGTGCAGTTACAGCGTACGTTTGGTGGGCCGCTCTAGTACAACTCCGGCAAGGCTCGAGTGGGGCGCGCGTGCAGCGCGCGCGCGGTTCGCGCGCCTCGCGTGCGCACATAGCTTCTTTCGCGTTTGAACTATGAGTCTCAGTTGTGAATTTGCTTCCGAAGATGTCGGACCATACGACTGTCGTTAGCATAATTGCTGCAGCATCAGCTATTTTATTACTGACAAAAACTAAAAGTTGGTGTCAGGTTCCACGAGCGGCACGCGCGCATCACCTGCGCCGCTCGCGTACGGCGTGTAGCTTGTGCGCGAGCGGCGTGCAAACGGCGCGGAAACTTTGTACGAACATGAAATTCACGCGCGCAGTTCGCAAGCGGCTCGCGAGCGGCGCATTCGCGGCGCGTTCGTCAGGTTTGGACGCACCATTACATTTTGTATTTTTTTGCGACATGCACAATTTGTACTATACATACATATGACTCGTGGTTTATTACTGACCACACGGAAATTACAATTTACGAGGTTAAGCAACGCCTGCCGCGGTCAGATCTTGGATGGGTGACCATTCGTTACACATCGAGACCTCACTGGGCCTCGGAGAGCACGTTAAACAGTCGGTCCCGGGTGTCATACGAATACATATGACAGTCGTTACGGGTGGTCAGAAACCCGAAAGTCTAACTTTAGGATTTTGGCATTGCCCAATAACTATTGCGGAGATCTGTTGACAGTCGCTCCGTTTAAAATACAGTTTTAACCGCATCTGGTTATATTGGAAGCTGACCCCAACACAATTGGCAAAAACCTGTGCAGTACGACATAGATATGAATAAAGTTTTCAATTTAATTAAATAGTACCTATGTGCGAAACGAGTATTTCCGATCACTCACGTTACGTTTAGGTTACGAACGTGACAGCATACGTGATATGCCTACAGTCGATATATTTGGTCCAGTTGAGTAGCTTTGCCGCGCCTGAAAAAACTTACCAAGGGATCTCTTTCTTCTTCTTCTTCTTCCTGTCCTTATCCCACACTACGTGGGGTCGGCACAACATGTATTTTCATAAATCCATGTTGTTTAAGGTTTTGGCTTATTGTTTTATGACCGGCCGCCTGCCTGACGTCAACCCTCCTTGGGAATACTCGTTGCGCCCGTCGCGCGGTTGACCTAATGTGCTTGCTGATATTATGCACTGGGTCCCAAAATTATATGCATGTCAATCTTATTGCCAACAACTAAACAGACCATGTTCTTCTTGGTGGAGTATACTTGCAGTTCCTTGACCCACTCATTCAGTTTTGCTAGGGACTTCGGTTCTGACACATCGTAAATAGTAACACCGTTAGCTTCTTCTATGACTTTAACACCGTTCACGTCCATGATTTGCAGTCAACTCCGATTGTAGCTAGGAATGATGGATTGTAGTCTCCCGTTGTGAACGCTAAGATTATGCCGGATTTACCCACACCGCACTCACCAACAAAATAATTAACAATTTATAAATGTAAAAAAATATATTTGGGATCTCAAGGGATCTCTTTCTAAAAAGATAATAAATGGTTGGTGTAGTCCATTTATTAACTTTTTATACCAACGGGCCCTACGTACAATCCCCTATATAGTAGATATGTGATTTGCGTAATTGCACTTTGGATTTTACTTTTTATAGTTTTTCATACTAATTACCTACACCGCTACGCCGTTATATATGAGACAACCAGATCGTTTTGACTTTCCCGATCCATGCTCTTGTGGGGAAGTTTCACAATTTTGTGAGTGCGTCAATCACTTATACTAATGTTTTGTAAGCAGTATTTAAGTGGTGGGTACATGGTATTATACATAATACTCCACGTACAATTTCATAAATGGCAATTACGACTTTGATTAATTTAAAGACTACCACGTAAAAGTCAATAAGTACCACTTGCCATAGGGAAGATTCCGATGTATAAGTAAGTGACGAATAATACACTAAAAGTGATTTTTATAGATAGGTCATCTTTTATTTTTTATAACACAAATCACATATTAAGCCTTTATACCAAATTTCATGACATTACGTTCAGTAGAACATGATATACACGTGTTTGAAACTTTGAAGCGCTTTCCTGTAAAATTTGTCATTTGTGGTTACGGGATTATTCGTAGAGACCGTCGATACATAGATACTGTTCGCACTGCCTCGTTGGTCTAGTGATGGCAAACGCGACTGCTAGTCGCAAGGTCCTGGGATCGATCCCCAGGTTGGGCAATGTGTAGTTGGGCTTTTCCGTGTGGAATTCCTCAGTAACAGCCCGGAGTTTAGATTTTTGCTCGGTTGATGGCAATAGACTCGCCCCCTATTACATGGGGCTTAAACATAACGGCAAAATGAGGGTGTTACTATATATCTCTGCCCAATCTTTCGGGGAATACAGGTGTGATGTTATGTCATATTGACACTGTTCTCAATATACTCGGGTAAGCACATTGATAAAAAACTAAAGAAAATAAATGAACCTCGACAACTTTCGATTATATCACCCAAAAAAAGTGGGTCAGCACGGCCCTCCAATAAAACGAAAGAAATTATTTCAGCTGTGACAAAAAAAGCTTACCAAAGTAAAACAAAGTAAGTTACCGTTTCATTTGAACTAAGTAAACTACATGCCTAGTCCTCTAGTCCGGTTTAATGTGTGTCAGAAAATTTCTGACGCGGGTCGGAAGGTAGGTACTCTTCGCATGAACCCGCACTCTGTCAGAAATTTACCGGATCTGACACTCCTTCTTCGGTCAGCACAACATGTATTTCGTAAATCTATGTTGTTAGAGGTTTTGGCTTATTGTTTTATGGCCGGCCGCCTGCTTGACATTAACCCTCCTTGGGAATACTCGTTGCGCCGTCGCGCGGATGACCCAATGTGCTTGCTGATATTTTGCACTGGGAGTTCGTAGTATGTATGGTCTCTAACAGCAGTGATAGCCTAGTGGTGTGACCGTCAGACTGCCAAGTCATAGGTCTCGAGTTCGAACCCAAGACATGCACCTCTGACTTTTCCGAGTCATGTGCGTATTGTGTAATTATAACTTGCTTAAAAACGGTGAAGGAAAACATCGTGAGGAAACCGGCATGCCTGAGAGATATTTCTCGATGGCATGTGAAGCCAAGTCAGAGGCCCATGGACGGCATAAACTCTGACACCAGGTTAGTCACTTAACACACGAAAAGAAGGAGAAGAAGTGTATTCTCCATTTTGGTACCTTCTACCTTTCTATATACCTTCATGTTCTAGCCACTAAAAGCTTTCAGTGGAAGATATAAACCGGAAAATTGTCTACATTTGCGCAGCGCTTAATAGCCGATCTTTTCATTACTTTGCAGTGAGTCCTTTTTTTAGAACAAAAAAAAGTTTCAGTAAAGGTAGTCTTTGGTCCTTTTTTAACATAAAAATTTAATTTCAGAACTCTAGATAAAAATTTGAAGTAGATAGTCAAAATTGGCCTAAATTGATTTTTCTTTCAACATTAAAATTTAATCAAACTTTTTTATATTTTAAGGGTTTTTATTTTTAATATAACAGGTTCATTGTTTTTGAATGACTGATGAAGACGATGATTCAACAGTTTCAAATATGTTAATGGAATTAATTTATTTAATGACTGTCGATCTTGCTGAAATTTGAATCGTGCCTGTCGTTGGCATTTTAATTGCCGTCTTACCTAGTATTAGGTATTTAAATGTGTGTTCGTTGAAATACGAAAGGCTGACAACATGTTTATAAGCTTTGGGCACTTCTAGTAGGGCTAGCTAGCTGGGTTTATCTCTACTGCTAAATTATATGTATGATTTTTATTTCCGTAAAAAAATCTGTTACAGTCACTTTTCCGAGTCAATGTCAAGCTTTTTAAGGCTAGATGGCGCCGACATTTCCTATCTGACTAGCTCTGAGAAGAAATGCCGAAACAAACCCAAAGATTAAGCTCTCTTTTAAAGTCCAGACATTGTGGTATAAAATCTATGCGAGTGTAACAATGTAGGGCAACGTCTGGAATGGGCTATTGAGGAATGTGCCATAGCAGGTTTGAGTTGACCTGTCTTAACTGACGGCACTTCAGCAAAGCAAGCAAAGGGAATTATTATGGTCCAACTACGCGCAGCAACTTGTGTGCGCAAACGGTATTGTCGGTGATAACTATACCGTTCGTGCAAACGTTTTGCCGTCATACTCACTTATGCAAATTAGATTTTCCCGAGATAAGATTCATTGTAGCCGAAACATAAGATAATAGCAAATATTATTAATAACCAATCATTTTATTATAAAGGATAGTTTCAAGTACTTGAATACCTCGTTGGTCAATGGCAAGCGCGACCGCTGATCGTGAGATCCTGGGTTCGATCCCCAGGTCGGGCAGTGTTATTGGGATTTACCGTGTGGAATTCCTCATTAGCCGTCCGGAGTTCGGATTTGTGCTCAATTGATGGCTATAGCCTAGCCCCCTATTACATGGGACTTAAAAACAGAACAGCGAAATGAGGGTGTTACTATACACCTCTGCCCTACCCTTCAGGGAATACAAGCGTGTTGTTATGTTATTTATGTGTTATCGGTAGCTGGTAACACAGGACAATATTGATAAAGGAGGGTAGTCGTCAAGATGAATCAACGTACCCGAATTTATAAAAACAGTGGCCATACAGCGGAGCACAGGATTCTATGCCGAACAGCTGAAGAAGTCTGACTTTTTATATCTGATTAGCTTATCCTTACTTTCTTGTGTAAATTGTTGTGTTATATTGCGAACTAGCTTCTGTAACTAATCAGTAACCCAATTAAATGTATTCTCAGTGGTGGAGAGTCTATGTTGGTTTCATTTACTTTATTTACCATGCTCCCAATCCTGATATACCGATATTAGCTATAACTGTAATGATAGATGCACCCCTACAATATTTTGTTTTATGGTTCAAGTAGGTACTTAGTCCACATATTTTGACTTTGCTGTCTCGTCACTAATTATCAGCTTGAGATTGGGCTCAGCAATAATTGCCACATTTTACTCATTGCAAACAATGCCAAAACCCTTTATTTCTAAGAAATGTTCCGATATTTCAAGTAATGAAATTAATTAAGTTTTCTAACATAGATTTCCCTAGCGAGCTGTTTATCAAACTGCTGAGAAGCGAGCGGCAATCAACTTTTCAAATCTATAAGATATTCTACATTCAAGGACAAGTTATTGATTTTTAACTGACTTCCAAAAAAGGAGGAGGTTCTCAATTCGTCTGTATGTTTTTTTTTGTTTTTTTAAAATGTTTGTTACCTAACCTACCTCACAACTCCGCCATTTATAAACCGATTTAAATAAAAAAAAAGTTATTTGAAAGGATATACTTCCAGATTGGTCCCATTTAAATTTGCTGAAGATCTGATGAAGAACTTCGGAGATAGACAATAGAACTCCTCAATGACGAACAGTACGCATAATGTGATGATGTGATTATGTTACGAGCAGCGTCTTTAGTAGGTCCAACCATATTTTAATTAAGGCCACTAAAACGAAAAAAATAAAAAACATTTTAACAAAAATAAAACCGACTTCAAAAAAACGATGAAAAGAATAAAATAATTACCATGTTATAAAATTAACAGTTTCAGAAGTCGGTGCCTTCAATTTGGTTCAGCGTGGATTAGCACCGACTTCTAAAACTGTTAATTTTATAACATGGTAATTATTTTATTCTTTTCATCGTTTTTTTGAAGTCAGTTTTATTTTTGTTAAAATGTTTTTTGGTTTTTTCAATGGAGCCCTTTCGCGACACGATCCAGTATGGAACTCACCTGACTTACACGCTGTTTTAGCTGTTTACATAGATTGTTGGAAAAAATATTACATACGCGGTGGATTTTGTTTTTGAAATAACGCGTTGCTATTGGATCTAACCATTGACTGTGATTTGTCAAACGATGCGTTTTTCGATTCCCTATCGAATGACGTGCGTAACTCAAAACTACTATTTTTCGAGTTACGCGGTGTTAGAACTTAAGCGACGATATTGAAAAAGATTGATTTAAATACATTTTATTATTAAATTCTTTACAAAAATTACATACCTTGTACTGTATTTACTTTGATGTCATTTAGATTTTAAAATACCTAATATAACATAAAATCACGCCAGTATACCCCGAAGGGTTGGGCAGAGGTGTCATTTTGCCGTTATGTTATTTATATATATATGTTATTTATATATTTATATTAAGTCCCATGTAACAGGGGTCGAGCCTATCGCCATCCACCACACAAATCCAAACTCCGGGCTGCTACTGAAGAATTCCACACAGAAAAAACTCAATATCACTTTGCCCGACCTGGGGATCGAACCCAGAGCCTCACGATCAGCAGTCGCACTTATCATCACTACACCAACAAGGCAGTTTAAAATACTCGTTTCTTACAGTATTGTGTTCAAAAATCAAAATTGTCATATTTACTTGGCGTCGTGTACCTACTTATCCAAGTAACGGACTGTCCTACGTAAGTGATAAACGCGACGCGGTGCGACGCGACGCCACACGACGTCGAACTAATAAGCGTTACGTCACGTCTCGCTACATAGGCCGCTAGTAGGGAACACCGCTGTCTTGATCGCGTTTGTCGCGTTCGTCGCTTACGCAGGACACCCCGTAAGAACGCAGGCCATCTCTAGAGTCTCATGTAATAAGAGCGAGTATTTAAAAATATAAGAATAACATAACAACATGACGTCACGCCTGTATTACCCGAGGGGTTGGACAAAAGGAGAGTAATATCTATACTAATATTATAAAGCTGAAGAGTTTGTTTGAACGCGCTAATTTCAGGAACTACTGGTTGGAATTGAAAAAATATTTTTGTGTTGAATAGTCCATTTATCGAGGAAGGTTATAGGCTATAGGCTATCACGCTACGACCAATAGGAGCGGAGCATAAATGAAAAATGTTGCGAAAACGGGAAAAAATTCCACCCGTACAAAGCCGGGACGGGCCGCTAGTCTTTAAATAAGGATTGGACCTAAATATCCTTTGACAACATACAACTACGGGAAATAACGAGTTGACAATTATACTAATCAACAAAACACTGATTCTATTTATGAAGCACTAGCTGTGTCCTCACGGCTCCGCCCGTAGCCTATGTTACTCAGCGATAATGTAGCTTTCTAACGGCAAAATAATTTTTGAAATCGTTCCAGTTGTTTTTAAGTTTATTCGTTACATACAAAAATCCAAAAATACAAATCTTTCCTCTTTAAATATTATAGTATTTAGTAATATAGTATATTATAGTATAGATTTGCAAACACTGTTTACTATAATATTTGTTACCAAAGTAGGTATCAACCCTTCCGCTCTATAAACCACAAACCTGAATAATTAATTAATCAAACAATGTGATTCATTAACAAATATGAAGGTTTAATGAACTCATAGCTACGTTTTGTCAATAGTTTGATTGCAAAATTTTCCAATAATGGTGTTACTGTTTAATAATTTTAATTAATATTAGGTATTCGTTGTTGTGTGCCTCCTTGTTCTAGTGGTGGCAAGCGCGACTGCTCATGAGGTCCTGGGTTCGATCCCCAGGTCGGGTAATGTTATTGGGTTTTTCCATTAGGAATTTCTCTGTAGGAGCCCGGAGTTTGGATTTGTGTCCGGTTATTGGCAATAGGCGCGCCCCTATTACATGAGACTTAAAAGTAGCTGACGAAACGAGGGTGTACTAAAAACACCGCTGCTGAACCCTTCCGGAAATACAAGGCGTGATGTTATGTTATTGTTGTATAAATTCGCTCATTTTGATTACTGTAATGTTGCACATACACAAACTTTTAATAATCATCTGCTTTATTAGGAGCCTTTTCCCAACTATGTTGGGGTCAGCTTTTACTCCAACCAGATTCGGCTGACTACCTGTATTTTACATGGACCGACTGTCATCAGACCTCCGCAACCCCGTCACAGGGCAACGCCGATATCCTAAGGTTAGACCGGCTGTCAGACTTTCGGGCTTCTAACTACCCGTAACGATAATCCCAGATATTCGTATGACACCCGGGACCGACTGTTTAACGTGCTCTCCGAGGCACGGAGGGGTCTCGATTTGTAACGAATGGTCACCCATCTACGGACTAACCGCGGCAAGCGCAGCCCAACCTCCCAAATCGTATGAACCGAGCGGTTGGTCATTAGCAACGAGCCCCTCTGGGCCAGGGCTTAGTATCTGTTATACAAGGTTAGCCGGAAAGGGGGTACTAAGCCGAAATAGTGTTAAAGTATAATATCATAATGGATAACTTTTGTTCTACAACTTTCCCGAAAATTCAAGAGAAATAGCTGTTCAAAGATTTCATAAAAAATACGCTAAATTCTATCTATCCTCAGCTATGATCAGCTGTGTTTATATTTTACGTTATGCTCACGGATTAGAAACTCTATTTTCTGAATTCATAACTAAAGCAGGGATAAAGAATTATTGAAAAAACTAAAATAAAAATTATATTTCACGGAAAAAAAATCAATTTTTTAAATTTTAACACTTTCTTTAAAACAGTCATCAGTGATACATTAAGTGGCCCGCGGCTTAGTACCCCCTTTCCGACTAACCTTGTATAAGCAGATTACGGAAACAAGAAAAATCCTCCCAAGGACTTCATACAATTCACCTTGAAACAAGAGCCAGCCATGTTTATTCATCACCTCTTCTTCTTCCTGTCCTTATTCCACACTAGGTGGGGTCGGCACAACATGTACCTATTTCAGAAATCCATGTTTTTAGAGGGTTTGGCTTATTGTTTTATGACTAGCCGCCTGCCTGATATCAACCCTCCTTGGGAATATTATTAATCAACTATTTTAATACTAGCTGTGTACTCACGGCTCTGCCCGCGTAAGAAGTTTTATTCCAGTAATAAATATAGCCTATGTTACTCAGTGATAATGTAGCTTTCTAACGGCGAAAGAATTTTTGAAATCGGCCCAGTAGTTTTTAAGTTTATTCGTTACATACAAAAATACAAATCTTTTCTCTTTATAATATTAGTATAGATTATACAGGGTGTAAACGAAATCATATAATTATTACAAACCTCGTGATGTACAGCTGACATAGATTAACCCTGTACTGGATACATAAGGGGTCATTAAAAAAAGAACAAGAAGTCGTGTTCTTAACGTTAGGCATTTTAGCGCCCCGAGCGAATTGCGCGGCCGTCACTCGCCGCGTACTCATTTAACTCGGGGCGCTAAAATGCCTCACGTTAAGAACACCATGTTTACTTCTTGTATTTTTTTAACCCCCGACAAATAAGAGAGGTATTGTAAGTTTTTTTTTATTGAATGTAAAAGTATCTCCTGCAGTTTTAATCTATGTCAGCTATACATCACGAGGTTTAAAGGAATTACATGATTCATTTACACCCTGTATACAGTGTACCTACTGTTGAGATAATAAACAGTCCATTTTATTATTCTATTACACGTATCATTGGGTCCAGAAGCATTGAAACTTTCCACGACAATATTGGTAGCTGTAAGGATTTTTCACAGGGTGCCCGATGAAGTGATGCACGAAGAGATTGTGGGGAGAAAACAGTACTTAAGTGTTTATTACACTAGCCGATATTTAGGGTCTGGTTGAATAGGCCCGACCGAAGACCGAAGAGACCGGGACTGTTATTGATGTGAAATATCTAAGGAATGATTTCCACCAAACGGCTCGCATCGCATCGGATCGGAACGGATTTTACAATCTTTAAACAATATTAAATCGTGTACACAGTATTTAAAGTCTATATTACCAAGCCGCGCACAGCAGCTTGACCAGGGGCGTCTTTCGCGACACGCGATCGTAGCCGAAAGTATGCTGCGACGCGCGATCGGCTCCGTTCGCAGGTTGTCGTATCCGATCGGATCCTTTCAAGAATTAGAACACGTCAACACAGTAGGAATGAAACTATTTGACTAGGCGCGGAAAAGGATACGTACGCAAGCGACGGTACGGAGCCGATCGTATGCGTCGATATCCTGCTGGACGCGATCGGCTGTCACCGCTACCGTTCGTATTCTTTCTGATCCGATGCGATGCGAGCCGTTTGGTGGAAATCATCCCTAAGAGTTTGTAGCCCTAAGCCTTAGTGTATACGGGGGCGCAAGCCGCGCAGGTAACACAGATCAGTCACAGTTCAACATTCCATACAGTTGGGCAACGCCTACGCGGGCGATGGCATCGGTTGCTGGCAATAGGCTCGCCCTCTATTACACGAAAGGAAAGAAAAAGAAAGAAAATACATTTATTTGGCACAGACTAAAAGGCACACAAAATATAAAGCAGAAAAAATAAATAAAACAAATTAGTGGGAAAGTGTGCCTCACGGCTGCGCCAAAAAGGCCCAGTTCAGCAAAAATGCCAGACAACTAGTGCCTGACGCTGGTTTTCAACTGTACCTGAAGTGTGAGGTGACGGATGTAAATCTGTTTTATACCACAATGTGTGTATGCATACTTAAATAAAATAAATTTGTGTAAATAAAAATAATAACGATATACACGAACATATATTTTGGATAAAACTGCAACAAAAACAAAACAAAAAAGACTAACAAATAAATGAGACGGATGGATTAATATGTATAAATAAATGAGACTTAAACATAACGGTGAAATATGGGTGTTACTATACACCTCTGCACAACCCTTCGGGGAATACAGGCGTGATGTTACGTTATCTGCTTTCTTATCAAAAATCAACAAAAACAGTGAAGTTTTAAATGGATAAAAAAGACGGCGCGTAGTGAATGAAAATTCAAAGGATCCGTTTCACCCTTTACATACTTACTTTTTCCAGGAAGTAGTTTGGTTCCCGGTTGTGAATTCCGACTGCCGACAAATACCGGCGACGCGTATAAAAGCTTTCTATTTCGGATTTCGTGTTTATAGGTATAGCTCGATAAAAGGGTAAACCGGCGACGGTTTTCCGCCAATCGGAATATGTGAAAAGGCACATAGGATATTATTATTACGTATGTGTCAACTTTTCCGAATTCTGAAAATCCTACTGAAATATTGAATTGTACAACTTTGGCGTAAGAGGTTAAAAAAATGGTGTCCCACCCTAGGATTTCTCCTGTATTGTGGGGGTGTTTACAGACACAAATATTCACATGAACAAACGCCTAAACCCGGAACAACTTTGTACGCCATTCAAATATTTGATCCGTGCGGGAATCAAACCCACAACCAGTAGCGCAGAAGCCAATCGCTCAGCCACTGCACCGAACGTGTCGTCAAACTTACTAAGAACTAACTTGACTTGAGGACTTCTCATTATAACTTTCATCTTAACATTATAAAATACTAGTTGTCTCCTCATGGCTCTGCCCGTAGCCTATGTTACTCAGTGATAATGTAGCTTTCTAACGGCAAAAGAATTTTTGAAATCGGTCCAGTGGTTTTTAAATTTATTCTTTACATACAAAAATACAAATCTTTCCTCTTTATAATATTAGTATAGACTATATGTACTGTGGCGACATCTACTACGCCACATGCGAACTACACAGCACGACGATTGTGTAGCAGACTACAGCGACAATAATGACAGCTCCCAAATATGACGTCACAGAAACCTGCATCGCGATATCAAGATTTGACACGCAGATAGCATACAAGGTTAGTCGGAAAGAGGGTTAGTACCCATAATAATGGATAACTTTTGTTCTAAAACTTTCCCCAAAAGCCATTAGTTTAAAAGAAATTGCTATTCAAAGATAAAAAAAAAACGCTAAATTTTTTATATCCTCATCTGTGTTTATATTTTAGGTCATATTTGGGGTCACGGATTAGAAGCTCCTTTTTCTGAATTCATAACTAAAGCAGGAATGAAGAATTTTTGAAAAAACAAATAAATAATCATTTTGCATGGTGTTTTTACTGAATTTTGAAATTTTAATACTTTCCTTTAAACAATCATCAGTGATACATTATGTGGCCCGCGGGTTAGTACCCCTTTTTCAACAAACCTTGTAAAATACAACTTCCCAACATCAACCGTTGGGCAGTAGCCCGCCAGGCATGAGACCTGCCTGATTGAAGGATCCTCTCTTTTCGTTGGAGGAACACAATACCCTCTTTCCTCCGCAGTACTATATTTTTAAAAAGTATCCATGAAGATTCGTGCCGGCTCTTTTCCATAGAACCAACTTTATTTTCTGTGCAATTAAATTCCCGACAATTCTTAAGAGCATGTAGGTACCAGTGGCGGTTCGAAGGGAGGGGGGGGGAGTCGTAGACCTACAAAATTGTAGGTACCTACATGTCAAATTGACAAACATACTAAAAAAAGAAAAATAACAAAAAAAAAATTGTGCAATAAATTCTAATGTAACTTATTTTACTGTTAAGGGCGATGCCTAATTAGTGCGTTGCGTTGCGTCGTCGCAACGGATCGACGCATTGTATGCCATACCTGCGTTGCGACGACGCACGTAGTCGCAGCGCAAGAGGACGACGCACGCACCTCTAGCAGTGGAACACTGTCCGTCGTCGCACCGGAGCTCCGACAGCGCAGCGCATCACCCTCCCCCCGTTACGTCTCTCGTCCGCCGATCCGTTGAAACGTCGCGTGCGACGATGCAACGCATTTAAAATGTATGGAAAACGACGACGTAGCGTTGACGCTGCGACGACGCAACACATCGCACTAATGAGGCAGAGCTCTAATATAAACCCCCCAAAATCTTTGCCTGCGACCGCGCCTAATAGGTACTGTGCTTATTTCGAATAACATTTTTTGAATCTTGGAAACATTCAATCATAACAAGGTTGAGTATGCAAGGGACCGTTTGTTAAACTTCGAATATCAATTTGTGTAAACTTGCTAAAACATTATTGTAAACTATTTAGTAAGCAAACCGCTAACCACCTCACCCTCTGTCAGTCACTCGTGAATGTTACGTCAACTTGTTAAGAAACTCAATTCAGTTGGTAACTTTGAGGTCCGTAGACATAATACCATCGATATGAATAGTACTTCTACAATATTACACCGGCTACACACTCAATATTATTTGCGCAAATTCTAATTTGCACAGGTAACGTTGAGATGAGAAACTGTATATCGCGCATTGCTATTATATTAATACCGACAATACCGTTTGCGCATGCAAGTAGCTGTTGTATCAGGCCTACTGGACTTTATGTACTTACACGCGTTATTAGGCTACCGATCAGACAGACGGCGTCAGATCTCCTGCGATCCAAATAGTAGTAACTATTAAGTAATCTGTCCCTAGTGTCACTGACATTGCCGTCTATAATAATTCTATACCTACTCTATATAATTATATCTCTCGAGCATTTATATGTTCATTTTAGCGCGCAACCATTCCTAACGAGACGGACTATTATCACTGTAGGTATACAAGATTTTGTACGGAGTTATTTATCTGTTACGTAGTATCTCTCAGGCATGCCGGTTTCCTCACGATGTTTTCCTTCACCGCTTTTAAGCAAGTGATAATTATACAATACGCATATGAATCCGAAAAGTCAGAGGTGCGTGCCTTGGGTTCGAACTTGAGACCTATGACTTGGCAATCTGACGGTTACACCACTAGGCTATCACTGCTTACATCATACATCGTGTCATACACGCACGCCGGTTGAGAGTATTACGCGCACTTTTTTTTTTTTTTAGCGTGGGGAAATCCTCATGGACTATCCCCCGTCTGGGGAAGACGGGGGGGTGTGCCAGACTCTTACTGGCTAAAACCACCATGGTGTCCCTCCTTCTGACCTAAGGCCGGAGTCACGGGATTCGCTATTGCATGCACCGCGACCCTGGCAGGTCTCGGTCCACCAGCTTCTTCTGGTGGACCTCTCCTGTGGTGGGGCAGTTGCTCCCCTGCCCCACATCCTTCCGAGAGGCGCGCGCAGGACACGACGCGCCATCCTCCCTGGGCCCGTTACTGGTCGGGCGACGGGTTCCCCAACCCGCCGCCCGCAGGCCACTCACTAGGGTGGCCGGAGATCGTCACGCGCCCTCCGGCGCCCGGTGCGTCTAGCGCGAGAAGGGAGAGAAGAAGCGGCCTCCCTCTCCATTTCCGCTACGTCCTTGGTCGCCATCACCCCCTCGCAAAAGGAGGCGATGGCTTCCCACGCAGTCTCGCTCCCGACCATGGACAGAACCACGGCCGGAAGCGAGAGGTCACCGCCGATCGCCGCGACTAGCTCGCGGCGCTGCGACCCCCATGCTGGACACGCCTGCAAAGTGTGCAGCGCCGTGTCCTCGGGGCAGTCGCAGTGGTGACAACCGGGCGTCTGCTCCCGGCCTATACGACACAGGTACTTCCCGAAACAGCCGTGTCCCGAGAGTACCTGCGTCAGCCGGAAGCTGAGGGCGCCGTGACGCCTCTCCAGCCACTCCTCCATCACGGGTCTTACGGCCGCTATCGCGGCGTGCCCCGCGCTGGGTTGCGCAAGTCGTTCCCTCCACTCGGCCACCAGGATCTGGCGGAGCTCGCTCCGCTCAGGCGCCTCCTCGCGCTGACGATATCTCAGCGCGAGGGCTCTCGCCTCCAGATCCCAGGGCACGGATCCGGCCAAAAGACTCGCCGCCTCGAAGGAGATCGTACGGTACCCCCTTATCACCCTGACGGCCATCGCCCGCTGCAGTCTCCGCAGGATAGCGACGTTGCGGGCCGTCAGAGTGTCCGCCCATATCGGCGACCCGTAGAGGGCCATGGACCGTACGATCCCCGAGTAGAGTCTCCAGCAGGAGGCATTGGGCCCCCCCAAATTGGGCAGCAGCCGCGAAAGCGCAGCCGCTGCTCCCATTAGTTTGGGGGTCAACTGCCGAAAATGCGGCCCAAAGTCCCATCGGCTGTCGAGGACGAGTCCCAGGTACTTCATCGTCGACTCGACACCGATGCGGACGCCTCCCACGACAATGTGGGATCCCGAGGGTGGTCCCTTCCGGGGCCCGTGGAAACACAGGGCCTCGGACTTCCGCAGGGCCACCTCGAGACCCAATCGTCGGATCCTATCGACGACTTGCGCAACCCCAGCTGTGGCCAAAATGGCCGCCTGCCGGTGTGTCCCTCCCCGCGCTGTAACCAGCGTGTCGTCGGCGTAGCAGGTCACGCCGACACCGGAGAGGAACATTACGCGCCTGTCCTATGTGAAGAACATCACCAATAACATCGATGTATGTCCTACTAGACTAATTACAAAAAAAGATACACTCGTATAACAATGCGAAGTATTTGCCCACATTTATAGCATTATACAACAGTAACTCTTTCCCTTAAAAGATGTCCTAAAGACCCACGATTGTATGGGCCAATACAAAGAAGTGCAACCTTTTACCCTTTTCATTCACTTATGGATCAGCGTGGAAGTGTCGTGGATACGTCACGCAGTCAATGCATGAAGTACGTACACGAGTAATATCAAGTTATTTTGCGAAACTAAGGGCCAGATGTTGACAAGAATATTGATAAATTCCAAAGAACTCCACCCACGAAATACTTTGCACGTGGCTCGGATTATCGGATTAAAACTGAAAATATGCTTGCTTATACTAAAATAGCTAAATCTATAAGCCTTTTGTGCTTAAACGGTGTTATCAGAATCGATAACTATATTCAGGTTGTCGATAAACATAAACATAACATCACGCCTTGTATTCCCCGAAGGATTAGGCAGAAGTGTATTATTACACCCTCATTTCGCCGTTATGTTTAAGTCCCATGTAATAGGGGGCGAGCCGTTTGCCATCAACCGGGCAGAAATCCAAACATCGGGCTGCTACTGAGGAATTCCACACGGAAAAATCCAATAACAGCCCGACCTGGGATCGAACCCAGGACCCTATGCTCAACAGTCGCGCTTGCGACTACTAAACTAACAAGGCAGTCAAAAACAAATACAATAACAATATTTAGTGTTAATTCCGCCAAAGTAGTTGATCAAGCTTGCATGCAGTATGTAGCACCGCCCGCAAACACAAGGTTAGTCGGAAAGGGGGTACTAAGCCCGTCAAGTGTCGAGCGCACATACGGGTGTGCGTAAGAAATTCGGGCGCGAAGTGTCGGAGGCACACACGGGTGTGCGTAAGGAACGCGCTCCTATAAATTCGGTTCGTGTAAACAGTAAAATAAAACGTACAAAATCCGCTACCATAGGAGCGCGTTCCTTACGCACACCCGTGTGTGCCTCCGACACTTCGCGCCCGAATTTCTTACGCACACCCGTATGTGCGCCCGGCACTTGACGGGTTAAAGTATCACTGATGACTATTTAATTATAAATTCACTAGCGTTAAATACCTAGATTAGAATTACAAAAACCAAACTAATTTGTATATCTGTATGGATACAATGTAGCGAACTAATTTCTTACTTACCATCTATTGTAATATACCTACATTGACAAATAAACGATATTTGATTTGATTTTAAAGCAAGGGTTAAATTTTCAAAATTGGATAATTTTTATTTGCATGAAAAAGATTTTTATTTTAGAATTTTCAAAAAAGTATTAAGTATACCTGCTTTAGTTATGAATTCAGAATATTAAGTTTCTAATCCATGACCCTAAATATGACCTAAATTGCAAACACAGCTGATCATAGCTATGGACAGATAGATTTTAGCATATTTTTTACGAAATCTTTGAAAAGCTATTTCTCTTAAACTATCGAGTTTTGGGGAAAGTTGTAGAACAAAAGTTATCCCTTATTATAGGTACTTTAACACCCCTTCGGCTTAATACCCCCTTTCCGACTACCCTTGTATATGCAAATGTAGTAGGTGCGATTAATAACATGCAAGAAACAACCCAAACCGACACCTATATTTGTATGTCATGGATTTCTGCAAAGTAACGCCTAATTCTATTATTTATAACCTACTCATGTTAATGCAAATAAATTGATCTATATCTTTATCTTTAGAATAATCAAATACAAAGTACAAAAAGGGCAAAGAAGTAGAAATCAAACCAGATAGTACGATAAAAATCCTGGGTCTTACCTGGAACCATAACCACAGATTACTTAATAGTTACTAAGAAACAGATAAATCACTCCGTACACAATCTTGTAAACCTACCGCGATAATAGTCTATTGCCTACTCCGTCTCGTTAGGAATGGTTGCGTGCTAAAATGTACCTAAATGCTCGAGCATAAAGTTACTATCGCTTCGCAGCCGACAGCAATGGCAGTGACGTTAGTGACAGATTACTTAATAGTTACTACTATTTGGTCGCAGAGGTCCACCAGAAAAAGCTGGTGGACCGAGACCTGCCGGGGTTGCGGTGCATGCGATAGCGAATCCCGTGACCCCGGCCTTAGGTCAGGAGGGACACCGTTGGTTTTTAGCCGGTAAG
Organism: Amphipyra berbera; assembly: GCA_910594945.2. Lineage (NCBI taxonomy): Eukaryota > Metazoa > Arthropoda > Insecta > Lepidoptera > Noctuidae > Amphipyra > Amphipyra berbera. Next base: position 18,429,118 of record OU343127.1, read on the forward strand.
AGCCCGGCAGACCCCCTCGCCTTCCCCGGGTGAGGGACATATCCATGAGTATTTTCAAAGGATAAAAAAAAGTAGGACCGACGCCGTCTGTCCACTCGGTAGGCAAAAAACGCGCGTACCTAAGTACATAAAGTGCAGGAGGCCTGACGTAACGAAGATACTTTCCAGTACTCAGTGAATGTCCCACCATTGAATTATTATTGAAGAACCAACTCAAAATAGTAAAAAAAAACTAAGTCAATTGTTTTTCCAACCTTTTGTAACTGGTCTCTCTTTAAGAACGTTTCAATAAGTCAGCTGTCAATAAATTCGGTTTATTATCACGTTTTGTCTACGCCTCTCACGACGAGGGAAAACGAGATAAATCGAATCATTCGACAACTTGACATCGAAATGATCAGTACCCCGAGTGTGAGTTTTTTCATAAAGGAAACGCTACTACCACGTTTGTGTATCGAGTGTTAAATGTATGAAAACGTAAAAAGCGCCCCTGGCGGAAAGTATTGTAAACTGAAACAGTGAGTGTAAGATTTTTAACGATACTACAATAGTTGGGTATTTCAAACTTGTCACACAAAGTACCGTTTCGGAGAACTTTTTGCGGGTTTTTGCGAGTGCGAGTTAGAATTTGACGTTTCCAAGCGTTTCTACACACAAACTTTGTAGTAAAGTAACTCACTTGGTGTTGGGCAAGTGAAATGTTGTTTACATTAGTTACGTTCGTATTATTTGCGTGTAATATTGTGGTGAATTGTGTTTTATAATGACGGCACGTAATTTTTTTAATCACAAGCCACTGTACGCTATATATTTTTGAAAAGGTACATATATTTTTACTAACCCTTTGTTTAATTCTACCTATGTTTATCAAAAACTATATTTTTTTCATTTCTTATTCCATTAAGATATATCACATTAAAACCATTACACTAAAACATATTATGTCAAATAGAAATGTTATTTGGTAAATAAAACATACTTTATTTATTAAATACACATATTATTTACATTCTACGAAAAGTTACAATAGGTAATTGTTTTTATTTGTATTATACTGCTTATTACATAAATTGTTTATTAAGTTACACACATCAAACCAAAATTAAATACTAAAATTAGGATAACATTGATACCTATGTGCTACATACCTTCTTCCATTTCTGTGTATTCATAGTTTCCCTAGTAGGTATGATCACTATTTAATAAATTTGTTTAGCGTTCCAAACCTTGGATCGTCTGTATTCCAGTACAATAGTAGGCTATGCTGTATTCTACCTTTTGCGTGCATGGTAGGTTTATGTAGGTATGTCTCAGTGTATGTAAAATAAGAGTTTTTTTTTATTTGAAATAAGTACGTAGATGCACAACTAGAGACGTGGTTATATTGAATATTATTATTATTAAGTTCAAGTATTCTTACTGTTCCATGAAGTTAACTAATATTTCAAACTTTGATGCACTGGTCTTCATTATGCACAATAATCATTTTATAGATAATTACTTATACTTAAACACAAATCACGAGAAATATCATAATAAAACTCCTTAACTGAGATTACGAACGCGCAAAACTTTTGAATGTTTTGAACTTTGAAGTGGAAACATAACACCACAGACTTACTCATTTCACATCTCCTTTACTCACTGCACGTTAAAACGAAATAGGAATATCTCATTCATAAATAATAATATACGTCTAAATTACGTAGGGCACGCATAACGCTTGTTAACACGATTGTGATAAGATTTTTATTTAAGTCGTATTATCTCGCCGAATTCATGTTTGGATACATTGTAGGCAACATTAAAAAAATAACAAAACGTTCGGCATACTTTCGGACAAGTGACGATACGAGCTGTTGTTAGTATGTCATATTACAACTCACACTCAGACTATTTTTAAACACCATCGCTCATTAGTTTGCTCGATTAAGTTGATCGTCACGTATTTCGCAATGTGACAACAAACCCACACTCAGGGTACAGTAGGCCTGGCACGAACGTTTCAGATATAGTATCGTAAACGTATCGCTTTTGTAAGCAAATTTTGAATCGAAAATACAACCTTCCTATAATATTTTAGTATATTTTTTTTGCGACAAGCACAATTTTTATCGTACATAGATATGAATAAAGTATTCAATCTAATTTATTTATTGGATCGCTAAGAGCAAGGTTACACGCTCAGTTTGGCGTCAGTTTAGTCTATCAGTATGAGTTGACTTGACTGAAGCCAGAATGATGGATAAATTTCACGGTTACATGGTCAATCTAGACTGACAGCAGACTGATGAAAAGTACGCCAGTGGACGTTAGACTTCGGAGCTGACCGTCGGTTGTCAATTTAAATCAGTGCTTAGTCATGGATATTTTAAGGAAAAAGTAAGATGTGCTATTTATAAGCGGGCACTTGCGGCGCGCTCATAGTTATGTCGCTTAACTTGTCCTTCTGCATTGCATCGCTGACGGTGACTGACGCGAGAATGATACGAGCGGTTTACACGATCATTCTTCCATCAGTATTTCATCATTCAAAACGGACTGATAAAATTATTAAAAATATTTAATTTTCATCAGTCTGGACCATCAGTCTGTCAATCCGTGGGTTACACGATCATTCTCCGATCATTCTGACCAGACTGATGGACTAGACTGACGACAAACTGAGCGTGTAACCTTGCTTTATCAGAGGCCACATAATTACATGCATGTTAACATGAACACGAACAATACAAATGTGCGCTTCCAATTATAGGCGACCACATCATTCACTTATTATCTAGGTAGGTACAACAAGCTTGATAAGGAAGAAATTAAAATTAATCAAAATACAATATACGACAATCATAGAAAGGAAATCAAAATGAAAAGTAAAACAATAAGGATACAGAATAATACAAAATAATAAAAATAGTACAAATTAATTATAAACAAACTAGCTTTTGCCCGCAGCTTCGCTTGCGTGAAGTTTGAAATCCTCGTTAAGCCCATTATTTTAAAGTGACATTTTAAAATCCAAAACGTCCGTCTTTTATCACCCCCAGCGGTTTAGGCTGTGCGTTGCTAGATTAGTCAGCCAGTCGGTCAGTTTCTCCCCACGCTTCTTACTTCAAAAGTACCAGATTTCTCATACAAACTTTCAACACTTATTTCACCCCTTTAAGGGTTGAATTTCCAAAAATGCTCAAACAGGTGTACGTTTATTTCTAACCAAAAACCTTAATATTTAATTTCAAGCTTCTTACTCCAAAAATGACGGACTTACATACAGCCTTAAAAACTAATGCGTACCATAATTAGGCCGTGTTATACAATAATGTGTCAACCCACAAAAATATGAATTTTGTGTTAACGTCATCTAGTTCTTGTGGTAGGTCTATACTCAACGCTGGAAAAATACCCAGAACTGCAGTAAATTTAATAGAGCGTCTATCAAAAAATTCTTAATGCATTTAGCTTTTTTTCTAGCGTTGGGCAGACCTACCACTATAGCTAGATGGCGTTAACACAGAACTAATATTTTTGTGGGTTGACATATTATTGCATAACACAGCTCAATTATGGTACATGTACTATTATTGGTACATTGTATGCCAACATAGACCCATTCCCCCTTATTACGAGAGATGGACTAAGAAAAACCTCGGTTTTAAAATAGCTCCATCTCTTTTTGTTATATGACGTTAGCAAGTGATGGGTATATTATAAATCTGGGTTTACCTTAGTCTTGATTTAAACCACTTTTTGTAATAAGCGCCATAGAGTTTATTTTAGATACGCAAGCCCCGAGTTGATGTGTGTCTTTACCGAATTGTCTAAATATATATCATCAAATAAAACAAAATTCATAACCTTGGACGCGCCACGAGATCTTGAATTTATCCGTAAGATTCTCTGAGATCACGTACCACAGTTTATTATAAAGTACCATAAATTTGACAGGCCGGCTATTATTCTTGACTTGGCGTCTAACATCACTGATGCGAGGACCTAGGACCTACTTGGCATTTCTTTTTAGTAGCCTTTCGAATATCCGACTACTGAGCAAACCCCTTTTGCCTTCCAAACCTCTCTATTTTGTGCCGTTTTTAACCATGTCCGTCCCACAAACACGTCTAGATCGTCACACCACCTGGGCCATTCTTCGAAAAATATTAACAAAAATTGAGAACGTCATTAGCATCATCCCAAAGTTAAGAATGCAGATGTTTAATATTATAATTATGGTAATGAAAACTCAAACTATACCGCTGCAGTCAAGCAATAAGACAAGAATAAAAACAATCTGACAATACTATAACGTTAACAACCCGGGAGAAGAATGATTTGTTAAAATAATGTTAAACAATTTCGAATATTCGCCCACCTACACCGCGGCCAACCTCGACGAAGATGTCCTCCTTCAGGCATCCAGTGAGTGACGATCTTAGCCCAATTGGCATTATCAGAATATAATCAAATACCAAAGGCTAATAAAGAATATCATCTTACCTGTGCGTCCGGTGTGACTTCCCCTAATCACGCAGGCAGTAGCATCCTGGCTGGAGCTCACCGGAGGAGGAGTAGCCTGCTTACACTCCGACTTCTCAGAAAAACAGGCCCTGAAACAACCATGAACATTAATATAAGCGGCGATAAAACGTAATGGGTCGTTAAACACGGTTAGATGCCCTCGTAACAATAGTTAATGATTTATAAATTACTTGGCGAGATCGGAAACGTGTTGGAGCTTGTAGGCCTTAACAAGAATCTTGTGACGTTAGTAAAGTAAGTTTCGGTGAAGGAAAACATCGTGAGGAAATCGGCATGCCTGAGAGATATTTCTCGACTGCATGTGAAGCGATGGGCGGCATAAACTCTTTAGCCACTAACCATACGAAAATAAAAAGAAGTGACGTAAACGTAACATTGATGTAAGTGAATTTTGAATCGGAAATACTTGTTTCACACATACATGGAAAACTTTATTCTCATCTATGTTTGATACAAATTGTGCATGTCGCAAAAATAAACCAAAATGTTATAATTATGACGGTTGTATTTTCGATTCAAAATTTGCTTACATTAGCGATACGTTTACGTTACTATACGTCAAACGTTTATTTATTTATTTATTCATGTTAACTTCACAGCTGACATTAAGTACACGGTAAAATAAGAAATACAGAGTGACATAATTATTAATAGGTATTTACTAGTGTGTGTGTGTGTGTGTGTATATCTATGTGGTGTAAGTGCTGTAAATGGATGTGTGTATGTCTACTAAGCTGGCACTACTTAGTACTCCGAGTATCCGGTGTTTGATGGAGGATTTGGACAAAGTCCTTTTTAAGTCTGTTTCGTGTGGTATCAAAGGGGTCTAGAGACGGGAACTTATCGTTTCTGCTAGGTACTCAACTTTTCCTTATTATCGCATTTACCACCAAGGTGACAAAAAATGATTTTGGCAATTAACGTTTTTCAAGTGAAATTAATACTCAATCTTTCAAAGTATAAAAAAGGTATTGCGTCAAGGGTGGGTGCTTTTGCGGGCTGTCTATTGTGATTTTGACGTTTAAAAAGGACTGGCTTTCTGTTCATTTTGAATGAATGAATTTTGGTTTTGATTTATTAGCACTTATTATCGTTCGTTGAGGACGGATTAAGGATACAATAAAATTCGTCCAGTGCTGGGCAAGCGAATCGTAAGAGACGATGAACCTGGCACCATATGTGCCCGATGAATGGTACTAGGGTTGCCACTATGGGACTTAATATCAGAAGCAAAAGGTGGTTGTATCTGTACAACCACCTTTTGCTTCTTGGTATGACAGGAGTCTGCTCCTGTAATACCTCTACTTACCCCTTCAGGGATTACAGTATATGTCGGAGAATTAAACATTTAGAAAATAACGAAAGTAGTCGTCAAGATGAATCAACGTACGCGATGTTATAAAAACAGTTGTCATTCGACGGAGCGGGGCATTCCATATCGAACAGCCGAAGAAGTCTGACTTTTTATATCTGACTAGCTTGTCCTTCTTATTTTTCTGATCTTGTGTAAATTGTGTTAATTATTATATTGTGAACTAGCTTCTGTAACTAACAACTAACTCAAATAAAAGTACTCTCAGTGGTGGAGAGTCTGTTGGTTTTATTAGCCAAATACCCGCTTTATCTTCTGATAAGCAGACACTGGTCTAAACTGTAACGCTAAACTCAATTCTATCAAAATCAGTAAACGGTGTGTCTGCGATATATATATTATTAGCATTTCTCGGTTCAAATATAGTTCTGAACCAAATAAATTACTGGAACGTTATACGGTTGAAAAGCACCCTTCTGAGGTAATTGAAAACCAAACAAGTTAATTCTCAATTGGAGTCTAGACAAATTCTACATCCACTTTTCTCATATTTTACTGCTTTAATGATAAAATTAAATGTTTTCGAGCTTTTAGGTCGAAAAAGAAAATTATTTCACACTCAACGTTGACAGGATTAAAGCTGCTTCTCCACCAAAGATTTGCTAGGCTGCTTAGCTACGGATTTGTGTCAAACCCACCAATAGGATCGCTTGATTTTCATAGCTTAGCTTAGATCTGGTGGAAAGGGGTTCAACGGAGCTAAGTTTTTTACATTATTAGTTGAAGCGAGGGATGCGAGCTAGGGATGTGCGAGTGGCATAGCTATGGGAAGTACGGAGCAGAGCTGAGTAGATGACGTACTACATAGTTAGCGTATCATCTTCATACCACATCTTACCCGCTCCGCTACACCACTTAGCTGTGATAGAAATAGACACATAGCTTTAACATAATTATCTTTTTTCGTTGGAAATCGAGGGGATCTCCCAGACTCTCACTGGCTAAAAACCAACGGTGTTCCTCCTCCTGACCATTCGGTCGGGGTCGCAGGATTCGCAAAAGCATGCACCGCAACCCCGGCAGACATAGCTTTAACCTCGCTCACCTCTTAGCTACCTCGCACATCTCTAGTGCTAAGGCAGCCTTATAAGTACATACAATTCCTTTCAGTGTAATCCTTGTTCTTTTATTAAAAGGCAGAGGAACAATAAAGCCAACTTGAGTTCTAGAAAAACATTTCAATATTATTTGAGCCGTCGAATTTAAATAAAGAAGCCTTGTGATTTTTTCTCGTCTTAACACAGCTCACAAAACGACTTGACACTGCAAGTGAAGTAGTAAATTGTTCATGGAACTGATGTCCCATAACATGCGATCAAAGAGAAAAAGTACGTTAAATATTTAAATAGAATATAATATTAATTTATTTGCTCAGAATGTAGATATTTACAATAAGGTGGTTACAGTAATATTAAAGAATCCTTGTACAGTCGCGGAATGAGAATGTTATACACCTTAAGGTTTATTTTTGCTTGCACAGTGCAAGAAATGAACTATTTTACCGACTACGTATTGCAACATTATAGAAAAGAAAATACCTACTAGTATTTTTTGACAAGATAATAATTATGGTGACAGACAAGTAACGCCAATCTATTTAATCATCGATTTGATTGATGTCATGGTTTTTACAAAAAAACTCCTTAAACCAAATCAAAGACATTACATGGCACTAATACGTCATAATGGAGGCAAAAAGCAATTTTGATCTTTGCTACCCAATAATTAAACATAATTTTCCATGCATTGGTCTTTTCCGTTTAACAGTTTGAAAAAGTAACATGTGCCCGCGAAGTGGGAAAGGAATGCACTTGAAAACTGACGAACCTTATCATTCCCCTACAGTACATTCTAACATTTTGGCATGCAAACATTGATGCAGTTCATCATTAGACATACATACAAAAATTGATACACAACTGAAATTTATCAGCTAGTAAATCTGATACGGAGTAGTAACATTTATTTAATAGAAGTACAGTTAGTTCTTTTTTAAAGTTGTTACTGGTTCCTTCCTCTTTTATGGAATTAGGAATGTGGTTAAAAATAGGTTAACTGCCTTGTTGGTTTAGTAGTCGCAAGCGCGACTGTTGAGCATGGGGTCCAGGATTCGATCCCCAGGTCAGGCAGTGTTGTTGTGTTTTCCATTAGGAATTTCTCAGTAACAGCCCTAAGTCTGGATTTGTGCCCGGTTAACGGCAGTAGACTCGCCGCCTATTACATGGGACTTGAACATAACTGGCAAAACGAGGGTGTACTAGGAACACCTCTACCGAACCCTATGGGGAGTACGAGGCGTGATGTTATGTATTGTGTATGTTAAAAATTGCCGGTGCCATACCAAAATACCATACAATCTGTAACTTCAATACTAGATATCCTACAAAATTATTGTTGCCAAATATTAAAACGCACAGTACCTAATTGTTTTCCGATGACTATTAAAATATACAATAAGTTGTCCGAATCAATAAGGTCACGTCCATTAAAAAATCTCAAACGGAAATTATATTCTTGGCTAGTACATACAAAAAGCATTTTATTCAGTTAATGACTTCTTACGCTCAAGTATTGAGTAAAAGCCAATATGCTCCTTCTAATGTTCCATACTTTATAATATTTTTTATGCTATTGTTACTTTTGATTTGTTAATAGTAACTACCCTCAATTAACATTTGCATTATATTCTTTTGTATTTGCATACCAATGTTGTGGTCAAATGTATTGGAACTGCTAAGACACCCTAACATCTGTCACAACCTACATTTTTAAGCAAATAAATCACTTTGACTTCACTTTGACTTTGAAAAACACTTTTCCTCAACAAAGCAGTCCTATATCCACCTGTGCGTAACAAGTTTTGGTACTGAGATGGCAAAGTTACATCTCGGTATCTACTATAATACTATGGTGGCAAGCACGACTGCTGATCGTGAGGTCCTGGGTTCTATCCCCAGGTCGGGCAAGGTGTTATTGGGTTTGCCGTGTGGAATTCCTCAGTAGCAGCCCGGAGTTTGGATATGTGCCCGGTTGATGGCAATAGGCTCGCCCCCTATTATATGGGACTTAAACATAACTGCGAAATGAGGGTGTTACTATACACCTCTGCCTAACCCTTCGGGGAATACAGGCGTGATATTATGTTTATGTATAATACAAAATTTTACTTAAAAGAGACTACGTTTTATTTTTTAAAGTATGTAATATTGCATTTATAGATTTTTTATTTTGGTACGCCCGTTGGCGTTCGGAGTTGTCAGCACATTTTGTCGTACCGTTTGTTGTATGCCGTAGAAAAACCGGCCAAGTGCGAATCGGATTCGCGCACCGAGGGTTCCGTACAAACTTTTTTTTGATGTGTCTACATATTTACGGATTTCGGATTTTTCCCTTTACTTGTGCTATAAGACATTCCTTCCGTCCAACCGTTTAGGAGGAGTTAGGTGACAAGCACACGTACAGAAGAATCATTTATATTAAGATAAATTAAATCCCATCTCTGATGTGATGACCGCTGGTTAATCCAAAAGTTGGGCGTTTGGAGACACTGTGGTAGTTCAATGACTTGAAATAACTTTTTCAAGATCTGGGATCTAAAAATCTGATACATAATAATGTGGTAGTGACTGCAAATGTTTTTTCAATAAGATGCACGCGTGGTTTTGATACTGATCAAAAATCTCCTCACCGAAGCAGACGAGATGAAGGTGCCGACGAAATTGAAAATAAAACCCATAGATTACACTTAATCGAAAACGGATCAAAAGAATTGCATTCAGATTGAAATCTAATGAGGACCGGTGGATAGACCCATCGATTTGCATCGTCTTGATTCTAAGTACTGGCAAATGACGAGATAAAAATGTGAAAAATTAAATCAAATCGAACGAACGTTCTCAATGAATTTATATAAAGTGACTTATTTAGTCAGATATCTTCAAGATTATGCTAGGATTTATAGCATAAGTTTAAATTGAATCTGGAGTGCTTTGGGATCAGAAATCGGCATGTTAAGCAGTCTAGGCTACACAACTTGTGATAGAATCAGGTTTATTGAAATTATAGATTTTATCTTATTAATTTTTCTACGATAGGATTAGCTATATCCTGGATGTTCTAGCTATTCTATCATCATTAGCTTCTTCGACTGGTTTTATAATAACTAATAAAAATCTATTAGTTATTGGAGGGGGCTCCTGGCTAATTACCAACCGCGCGGATCATACGATTTGCGAGGTTAAGCTGCGCTTGCCGCGGTTAGTCTGTATATGGGTGACCATTCGTTACACATCGAGACTCCTCCGTGCCTCGGAGAGCACGTTAAATAGTCGGTCCCGGGTGTGATACGAATACCTATGACAGTCGTTACGGAAAGCCAGAAGCCTAAAAATCTGACAACAGGTCTAACCTTAGGATATCGGCGTTGCTCTGTAACTGGGTTGCGGAGGTCTGATGGCAGCCGCTTCGTGTAAAATACTGGTATTCAGTCGCATCTGGTTAGACTAGAAGCTGACCCCAACATAGGAAAAGGCTAGGCAGAATAAATTTAATCTATTCGGCAAAGAGGTACCGCATCTATCCATTCTAGGTGGATGGCCGCAGTCAAGAAAGACCTCGTAAAGGGCAAATTCTCCGAACAAAAGAACAGCGACGTGGAGCGAGAAAACAAAGAAAGCTGGCCCACCACCATGTGGGACTATGGCTGGAAAGTGAGAGACAGAGAGATAAATCTATTCAAATAAATGTTCTGATATGACCATGACCCATCTAAAACAAAGACTTCAGACTAAGCGTAGATCGCGCCTTTTGAGTTTAATTGCAGTGAAAACAGACACTCTTTGGCAATTGTTTGTCGACTTCGAACCGCAAAGCCACAAATCCGCTTCTCATGCAAATCAGGTTAGTGGTTTAACCCACCAAACGAAATAAAAAACCAGAGCTTATTGCTTGTTGAAAAAGCCGATTATACGGACGGAAGCAAAAAGTAAAAAGAAAATTGAGCTTGGACCCAATTAATAAGCGAACTTCGAAGTGTTTTTATTAAGGTAATACCGACAAGAGGTGACAAGGAAAGTAATTTAAAGATCTTCGTGTTCTTTTTTCCATTTGTTACGGTAGAAAAAATCTATATAATTTAAACTTAAAAAAATCAGGGCAGTCTTATGATCTAAGAAAAAAGAAAGAAAGAAAAACCGTTTATTCACGTGAAAGTGACGCACATAACGTAGTTTTTTTTTTTTACATAAGCCCAAAAAATCAAAAACATAAAAGTATATAAAAATAAAATAATGGCACGGAAATATATAAGGTCTAACCAAAATACCTGGACAAACTTTTACACAGTGTTCAATACGTTTAACTAATCACATCTATGTAAAAAAAAACGAGATCCAAGTGTTTTTTTCTAACAAAAAAGTAATAATGTTTTAAATTGCCTGTACTCTCTAAGAATAAACTCATCCATTTCTTATGCATCGACCGCCATTGGGGTGCGTGCTAATTCCGTGCCGTGTTTTACCTAAACAGCGAAGTGAAAAATGTAAAAAAAAAGTAAAATTAAAGTTGATAAAAAAATTTTGGTTAGAAAAAAAAAACATTTGGATCTCGTTTTTTTTTGCATAGATATATTCAGTTACACTTACTGAACACTGTGTAAAAGTTTGTCCAGGTATTTTGGTTGGACCTTATACATATATTATACGCCACTACCGCGCGAAACGGCCGACGCTCAGCATAATGCCGTGGCTCGTGCACGAAGGCACGGAACCACGGCGCTGGTTTTCAGCGTAAGCGTAGCGGTTTTCTACGATTAGTCCACTTTTTTTATTCTTGACTCGGTCGCGTTTGGCCCTAGTCTCACCTGATGGCACAAAATAGATGGTACAGAAGTCAATCTACATACAAGTGCGCTCGAGCAACGCACACATAGACACTGCTCACGGACACGATATCTCGGAACGTTTGAAACCAGAGAGCGAGTGTGAGCGCGAGTGCCATGCGCTTGAGAGAGATAGATATATAGATAGAGCGACCGGCGAACGTAGGTATGAAAAGTGAAGTACATACATGTGATTGACTTCTGTACCTATCTGTTTTGTGCTGATGGTAAGAGCAGTCAGGGTCTAAGATGGAGCACATGAATCCAAGAAACAAAGGGATTCCCCTATACCCCTCTTTCTCTTACATATACACGACGGAACACAGTAAACTGCTTGGCGCCGGACTTTAATATTAGGGTGGTAGCTAGCCAAGCGGATCATATAGATCCTACCACCAAGTGTACTTCAGGCTATTCTTTAGGATTTTTTTAACCATGTTCTGCTGCCGTTTTCTATTTAAAGCAGAGACGATTCTATTTTTTTTTATCTATACTAATATTATAAAGCTGAAGAGTTTGTTTGTTTGTTTGAACGCGCTAATCTCAGGAACTACTGGTTGGAATTGAAAAATTATTTTTGTGTTGGCTAGTCCATTTATCGAGGAAGGTTATAGGCTATATAACATCACGCTACGACCAATAGCAGCGGAGCATAAATGAAAAATGTTGCAAAAACGGGAAAAATGTCCACCCGTGCGAAGCCGGGACGGGCCGCTAGTTCATAATGTTTCTCAATGCATTAGTTCACTTTGCGTGACTATGGAAGCCTCATAGGTATCTCTTATACAATTCTATTTAAGTGATTCCACGTATGCAATGCATTATGGGACAACATACAATGCCAACATTTTCTACAATGTATAATGTTTAATTGGCTCTTGGACAAATGTTTTTATTCTTTGGATGAATTCATAGATTATAGATTCTGAGAAAATCAATGATGTTTACATTAATAAGCTTTATATAATCACACATTTATTGTTTCTAGTTAAGAGACTTACCATGCATGCCGTGTCATTAGTTTAAAATGGAGAGAGGTATAGTTATAAATAATATTTCCACGTCGATTGTCGGTAGAATATGTGTGACAATTATAATTTAGTACTCTAAGACCTCGATGTACCATGTTCTTGGAAAATAACATGGTACATCGAGTCTTCAATAAAATAAATATGTAAGTAGTTGACTTAGAAACATACTTGTCACACGTTGCCTTACGTATGACAAGTAGCCTGTTACTTGTACCGAACAAATATCCCAAAACAAATATTTTACCTTTAGAACCGAAATACGCAAGTAAATAACCTAGATTAGTAATTGTAGCAAATAAAAACATAATTTGCTCTCCAGATTTGTTATTATTGGGTTAAGTTGTACTTGAGTACCACCTGCATCAATATGTAGACGAAAACCTCTCGTGCCTACTTCTTACGATGTTGAAAAAACTTTTTCTGAAGAAAACTAGATGAAATATATAAATGTCTGAATAAACCTATTCGAGCATTTTATATCCCCGTTGGGATGAAATAGGGTTTGCGAAAGCGCTATTATTTTAAAAGCGTGAACTCAGCCCTCTAGAGGATTTGCCTCGTTTTTCTTCTCGTGAGTTTAGTTTTTTAAACGACGTATGTATATTACAGATCTATACTTTACTGGACATGAAATAGAAGAAATATACTTAAATATAACATAACATAACATCAAGCCTGTATTCCCCAAAGAGTTAGGAAGAGGTGTACAGTGACACTCTCATATCGCCGTTACGTTTAAGTCCCATGTAATAGGGTCCGAGCTTTTTGCCATCAACCAGGCACAAATCGCAACTCCGGTTGCTACTGTGGAAACGGAGAAATCCAAAAACATTTTGCCCGACCTTGGGATCGAACGCAGGACCTCAGGATCAGCAGTCGCTCTTGCAACCACTAGATCAACGATGCAGTTACTTAAATATGTATCTACAAAAAAATTAAATCGATTTGTTTTATTTCATACTACTGGCCCGTCCCGGCTTCGCACGGGTGGACATTTTCCCCGTTTTTGCAACATATTTAATTTATGCTCCGCTCCTATTGATCGTAGCGTGATGTTATATAACCTATAACCTTCCTAGATAAATGGACTATCCAACACAAAAATAATTTTTCAATTCCAACCAGTAGTTCCTGAGATTAGCGCGTTCAAACAAAGAAACTCTTCAGCTTATAAAGCTGAAGAGTTTTTTGTTTAGATTTACCTATTATTTGTATAGATTAGAAATCGACCGCGGATTCGCCCGCGTAGATGTCGTTTATCGCGTAGTAGCCTATGTCCTTCTCCGGATTCCAGACTATCTCTGTACGAAATTTCATCAAAATTATTTCAGTGGTTTAATCGTGATAAGGTAACTAACAGGCAGACATACAGACAGACAGACAGACAACATTAACATTGTAACATTTATAAAACAGGCGCTTATGAAAATTCAAATATTCGGTTCCAATTTGTCGTTTACTATTGAGAAGAGTCGGCAAGAAACTAGGTGGTTTCTCTTAAAAGCTTGTTAGGTATTTTGTTAAAAATGTCGCAGCATTATGCTGAGTTTAGAGCCTTATTTTGCCTAGTCCAGGATGTTTAAATTTTTGTATGCGTTTTATTTAAACTAACATGTAAACAACTCTAAAATATTTTTTTTTCTTGAATTTTCACTTTCTCGTAATATAGTACACTAAATTAGCAGGCGCCGAACGTGTCGTAACTAACAACCTCCGACACTCCGAGAAGAAATGACATGCCCGTTCGACATGCATGTCTAGACTGGTCTTTTAGCGTCAGTATACTTCCGTCAAAGTCCACTCAAACGCACATAAACTTGATAGTATCATTGGAATAACAAGATCTAATCTGTAGGCACCTCTAGAGTTGATTTACAACATTAAAATCTATTCTAAATCTCCATTTCTAACCTAGTTCGCCTTCCGTACGTAACTCTGACGTCAAATTCTTAATTTATAATGAATATTACTTACCAATATCGGATTACTGACAGCTTGAAGTCTCTTCATATCATTAAAGTTTAGATATTAGGTAATATTATACAGCGTGGGCCCATTGTACCCAAAAGATTTTACCCACGCCTTTCTGATGGTATTGTTCTGCCTCGCCTTTTCCCAACTATGTTGGGGTCAGCTTCCAGTCTAACTAGATGCGGCTGAATACCAGTATTTTAGACGGAGCCACTGCCATCAGACCTCCGCAATCCGGTTACATGGGTAATGCCGATATCTTAAGGTTAGATCAAATGTCAAACTTTCGGACTTCTGACTACCCGTATCGACTGTCATAGGTGTTCGTATGACACCCGGGACCGACACAGGGGTCTCGATATGTAACGAAACGATCACTCATCCACAGACTTTTCTGATTTATTTATTGATTCGCCTACAATTATTACACATTTTCATAGTAAAGTTACATGCACAATAGTTAAATATCCGTTGTGTACAATGTCAATCGGCAAACACAGTATTCATAAGGAAAAAAAATACCATCGGATGACAAATTACACTAATATAATTTTGTTTCTTTTTACATGTTTTTTAAAATAATATAAGTATACTTTTTCATAAAAAACTAGTACCTATACTTACCTCTATTATTCCATGCTGATCCTATGAACTTGGTTCCTATAGTTATTAAGAGTTAAGCCAAAACTTACTGTCAAAGGACATGTTATATTTTTGTATGGAAGCTGGGCTCTGGCTGTGAACAGAGAAGATGTTATATTTTTATGAAAGTACATAAAATATGAAGCTTTTGTATAATTTTTTAATTTTTTTAAAAGCACCCTTCTATTGTTTTTTTACATTTAAATAATTAGAATTAAAAAAATAAAGTTGCAACCCAAAGTAATTATTAATTCTGGCAACACTTCCATTAGATGGCATTTATTGTCAATGTCAAAAATGTCAAATTCAATTCAACATTCAACTGTTGTATTGTGGCGTTTTTGCGTAAATAAGCACAATTTCGCGAATATCAAGTAAAACAAAAATTACAAATTCAGTAAACAACCACAACATATAGCGATTTTGTTTGACAACTTTGACATGACCAGACGAAGATGACATTATTGACAATGACAAGTGACAACCTTGCTGACAGACAGTAAATCTTTTCATTTATTATATTGAGACAAAGTAATCAATGCCATACATCCAAATCATTGAGTTAACTCATTGATTTTATTTTAATTTAAGCCGTCTAATATTATTTTAATATTAGGATAAACATTATGCTTTCAAAAATGATATATATATATTTGTTTTTTTTTTCTAAGATTTTTATCGGTTTTTAAGAAAAAAATGTCAGTAAGTTAAATATTTTTTAATTAAATAACGGTGCTTTTTAAAAGAAATGTTTTCGTAAGCACATTCTAGACAGTTTTTCCTATCAGAAAAACTGCACATGTAAGTGGTTCAAAAATAAAAATATTTTAAGCCCATTTCATAACATGTCCTTTATTGAAAAGCCTACACATTCTGGGGACTGGGGAGTTAATGCCTAAAACTGTTTTCCGATGGGGTGGGTAAAATAACTTAATAGATTTCCGCGGGTATTTGTGGGGAATATTAAAATTAATTCTAGAAACGACTTGTGTACAGTCTTTCAGCTTACATAAGAATAGGAGGTCGAGAGAGTCCCTACGCGTTTCAAGCGTTTTGATATTGAAGAATTCTAAACGTTTAGCATAACTACGTACCCTTTTAGCAATGCCTTTCGAGTAAGCCAGATGACTTGGAAATCGCTTTTGTTGTCGCTTTTGATGGTATTATGAGTCAATAATGTTATGGCAACATAGGTAAGTCCAATTTAGTCAATTTACCTATTTTTTATTTTTGGATCAAAATAAATCAACTTTAGTACCTACTTCCCTGCAAGCAATACCTTAGGTCGAGCTGGTAGCGTTTAAATTATCGTGTGAGTGGATAAGAAAACTTCTCACTTCAACGAAAAGAAGATGACAAGTAACTAACTGGCTGTTAGCTTGTAGTTTCCCGTTTTCGCGTATAAGTCGCTACGTCACACTCATAGTGTTTGGCCAGACTGGCAGCGCGGTGCGGGGAGCGGCGCGGGTGCGGGAACGCGCGCGATTTACCTGTCCGCAGTGGAGCGTGGCTTCGTTCATAGATAAGAGTTAGTAGCTTCGTTCTGAGCGTTGCCGTGTCCAGTGTTTGTCAAAATATCATATGGATGAAGAAGACTTATTTTTACTGGAAAATTCTTACTAAAAAACGATGTTTCGACATCCACAGTGTAGATCGTGCTTGAATAGCACTTATTAATTCTTCAATATTTAATTGTGACAACAATTGTTTAATTCACAACAACGCGCGTGGTCAGCTCGAACTAGTTTGAGATCCCCCGCTCCCGCGCGGGTTGTCGCTTGCCGCCCGCGCTCTCACTGCGGCCACTTATATGAACGACATATGGCGTGAGCTACCCGCGCGCTCCCCGCGCCAAGTAGCCCGCACCGCTTCCCACGCCCGCGTGCCCACTATGGACACTCAAATGAAGTTCTTCTGTTTGAACTCGCCGCTCCGCGCCCGCCCCGCGCCCGCGTTTGCAGTCTGACCAAAGGCATAGGGTTTGTAACGTTAGGCCGGGGCCGCACTGGTACGGCGACAGCGACGCGGCGGCGGCGCCGACGTGAAAAAATAGGTGGCCGCATTGCAAAAGTAAGAAGCCAGCTAAACGCTGCTACGTCGCTTAATGGGTGGCCGCACCTCTTTGCTCGAATATGTCGCGCTCTTTCGCACGAACGCCGCGAGGCAGTGCGGCCGCTCAGGTACATCACCGCATATTTTGTTGCAAATCGTGACAAATCGTTATCGCACCGCTGCTTGTCGTACGAAATTCAAGTGTCGTCGCGGGTCGCTGAGTAATCTTATACCTTTAAAAGAGCAATTATTTTATATATGTATATATATATATATATATCTTATACCTTTAAACGTGCAATTCTTGTATATTTATGCCTGACAATCAGTATACGTTTGAGGAACTGACATAGGAATTTGTCTTCGGGATATAAAGCCTTAACATAACATCACGCCTGTATTCCCCGAAGAGTTGGACAGAGGTGTATTAGAAAGAAAGAAAGAAAAAGAAAGAAAAGTTATTTATTCGCGCCAACATGACGCACAAAATAAAATAAAAGTAACAAACTGAATATAAGCTTGGGGAAAAATATGCGTCACATCCGCGCAAACATATATTATAGTAACATCCACATTTAGCCGTAATGTTTAAGTCCCATATAAAAGGGGCGAGCTTATTGCCATCAATCGGGCATAAATTCAAATTCCGGGCTGCCACTGAGGAGTTCAACATGGAAAAACCCAATAAGACTTTACCTGGCCTGGGGATCAAACCGAGCAGTCGCGCTTGCCACCACTAGATCAACGAGGCAGTTGGTCTAGGTCTAGCCTTATTGGTTACATAATCCTGTTGAACATCCTATACACCACAAACGGGAGTTCAGCGAACTGGAAATCAATATTCCAGTCTGCGTGGATCAGCCAATTGAACACGAGGCACGCCAAACATTACCTAATTACCTACATTGTTTGAAATTACAATGAACTGGACTAACGGTTTAAGCGTAGTATAATTGGACACGTTCTACCCAACGCTTTTTATATATTATCGGAGGAATGAGGAACACGTCGTGAGGAAAATTTTGGGTATAAATGTGGATGGTTATAAGAAAGAAAGAAAGAAAATTATTTATTCTGGACTCAAACAGGCAGTTACAGAAACGAAAACGATACTTAAAAAAAAAGAAAGGATAAGAATTTAGACTACCTGCACGAGGCCAAAAAGGGCTCCTATTTCTGCATAATATTGCGACTTTAAAAAAAAATGTCGCAACGCTGGTTTTCAGATAGGACCATAGTGAGTAAGTAAGAGTAGAGAAGAGAAGAGAAAGATGATATGGCTAGAAAGGGAGTGACTACTGAGATGATGGTATAGAGATGTATGGAAGAAGAAGACATACTGCGCTGACCATAAATAAGTTGGGATAAGGGCAGGAGGATGATGATGCTTTTTACATATTATTTATAAGCTGACTAATTAATCTTGTCACCACGGCAAGAGCTATTCAAATTATACCTCTGACGTTGAGAATACAATACGGGACTTTGGACGTGGAAATTTGTTGTATTCCTAAGCGGAGCCGCGAGCGATAGTTAGTCATTATTTGTACCCACCTGAATACTCTGCAAGTCTTGAACAAGCTGATAAAGGCCTGCCTAAACTTCCTGTTCATGAAGCAGTAGGTGATAGGGTTGCAGCATGAGGAGCAGTAAGCCAGCAGCTGTAGCAAGATCACGCCTTTAGGTCCGATGTACTGGTACAGCTCTTCTGGGTAGAACAGGTAGATCTGGAAAGAAAATCGCTGTTAGGAATGGAAGCATATTGTAAAAACACATTAACGACCATAGTCAAGGCATTAAAATTTCGTATACAAGGTTTGATTGCGAAACAGTAATTTAAATTTAAAAACCATTAAACATATACAGTTTTGTAACAACATCCCGCCTGTATTGCTCGGAGGGTTGGGCAGAGTAGTATACTAACACCCTCATTTCTCCGCTATGTTTAAGTCCCATGTAATAGGGGTTGAGCCTATTGCCACCAACCGGGTACAAATCCAAACACCAGGCTGCTACTGAGGTATTCCACACGGAAAAACCCAATATCACTTTGCCCGACCGATCGAACCCAGGACCTCACAATCAGCAGTCAAGCTTGTCACCACTAGACTAATGAGGCAGTCGAGATATAAAAATAGTTGATAAATAAGGGATTTTAGAAATTTGTATATTTAACCTCCTGTATTCCAGAATAAAATTATTCGATATTATTTGAAACTTAGGTTTTATGGTATATCACGGGTCTGTACACATCCAAAAAAATGCAAAAAAATATAGTTTTTTATACACTGGCCTGCAAAAATAAGTATCACACATTTAAAATTTCAATTTTTTCTAAACTATAGAAGTTAGAGATTTAAAATAAAAAAACGTTTTATAGCTAATTTTATCAGCTTTCTTTGAAACTATAGTAACAAAGTTAAACTCTTTTTCGAGTCCTTTTTGCTTCGAAAATATATCTTGTGTACTTAAAAAGTTATTGCAATTTTAAAAGTGTGATACTTATTTTTGCAGGCCAGTATATATAGATTTTACTTACTAAGGTTACACAACTACCATAAAATTATTAGTTCCGAACACAATTCTCAGATGACTTTAGAACGAATTTTTAATTCTTTATGTAATATAGGTATGACGCTGGCATCCAAGAGGTTAAAGCAAAATAAAATTAATGATGCCATTATAAACATAACTGTCCCATTACTGTCCCACTGCTGGGCACGGGCCTCTTCTCAGTATGAGAAGGGTTTAGGCCTTAGTCCACCGCGCTGGCCTGGTGCGGGTTGTCGGTATACTCACACCATAAGGAACTTTATGGTGCCCTCTCAAGTGTGCAGGTTTCCTCACGATGTTTTCCTTCACCGTAACGCAAGTCATCATCATCGTCCTGCCCTTATCCCAACATATTTGGGGTCGGCGCAGTATGTCTTCTTCTTCTATACATCTCTATTAGCCATCACCTCAGTAGTCACCCCCTTTCTAGCCATATTATCATCTTTCACGCTATCCATTCATCGTTTCTTTGGTCACGAAACGCAAGTGATAATCAAATTATGATCCGCACATGAATTCGAAAAGTCAGAGGTGCGGGCCGGGATTGAACTCAGACCCTCCTGCGTGGAGCCCTCGCTGCTTTCTACCGTTATCAAAAAGCTGGGTTATCCAATAAA
The DNA here is from genome assembly GCA_910594945.2 of Amphipyra berbera. Classification (NCBI taxonomy): domain Eukaryota; kingdom Metazoa; phylum Arthropoda; class Insecta; order Lepidoptera; family Noctuidae; genus Amphipyra; species Amphipyra berbera. Next base: position 18,449,767 of record OU343127.1, read on the forward strand.
TTATGCCAGTTCTTCTCAGTCAGAAGTTCGTTCAAGACCGCGATCTTTGAACGACACTATCGTTGATAAGTAACGCGACTTCGGGCTTTTATTATCCCGTACGATATACCTAAGGTTCAAATTAAACCTTGGATTCACTGAGGAACAAATCGAGCAGCATGCCGCGGGACGACGCGGGACATCTACGTGAATATTCCGGGGACAGTGTCGCGAAAGAATTCGCTCACATACACCTGCGCTCGCTCTCGAAGCAGCGGCTTGCAACATGTCCCGCGTCACGTAGAAATACCGCACAATGTTACGTGCAACTTTGCGGGGCGATGTGCAACGTTGCAGTGTCATGTAAAGGAACATAATTATTGTCCCTTAGTGAATCTAAGGCTTTAAAGTTAAGGTCCACGACAAAATAGAATAAAAGTGTCTAAATATAAATCTGTCAGGTATTTATCAGCTTATAGTAACATCAAATCGGTATAAAAATATACAAGAGATTTTTTTTATCACTAGCCAAACAGTAAACGCTTGTTACCTCTGCTGATCCTGTTGAAAGGATGGTTGTATTTTATGTTAGATAAGCGGAAAAAGGGAAGGGCGGTTATGTTGAATGTTACCTGAGAGGAAATAAATAACCTAGCGTGTATCTGCCTACTGACACTCCAGGAAGGGTCGGTGTGAGGCAAAGATAAGAGATAATCCGCAGAATTTGTGAGTTTTGTACCAGTAGCTGACATTCTGAGTGTTTTGGAAAAAGGAAACATTTTTCTCTTTAGGAGATGAAACGAGCCTAAACCTTTGTATATTATTTACTCTGTGGCAGATGAATAGGCCTAGAGTGCGCGCAAGATAACTCTGCGCGCGGCCAAAATCGAAACTAATCATGTTCCGCCATAATGTTGCCGTTTTATTAACTTTGTCACTAGATCTACCTGATTTTAGGAATAAAAGAAAATATAATAATAAAGATTATAATAGACCTCATCAGACGATAATAATCATACTGCATTCTTATTCACTCACGGCACATTTATAACCTTAGTTCTTTTCCTTTGCAAATTACGTAAAAATACTAATTAATTTAGTTAATAGGTAGTAAATTTAAACGTACATAACTTAGCTCAATTAAAATATAATAAACCACAAGAGGGCTGCCCAATTTTAATACTCACGAATATATTACTTTTCCTTGAAAAGTAGGACTTTGTATTTTTGCGATCATGGCAACATTTAGCACGCCCTCCGTTGCGCGCAGACTTATCTTGCGCGCACTTCTAGTACGAATGCTGTCAAGTTACTACCGTAAACATAACGTTAATGTAATTGTATTTTTGAATCGGAAATACTCGTTACGCACATCTTCTTTATCTTTATCTTCTTTACATAGTATAAAACAAAGTCGCTCCCGCTGTCTCTCTGTCCCTATGTAAGCTTAGATCTTTAAAACTACGCAATGGATTTTGATGCGATTTTTTTTAATAGATAGAGTGATTCAAGAGGAAGGTTTATATGCCCCACATTAGTATCTACATTGCACCCGTGCGAAGCCAGGGCGGGTCCCTAGTACTACATATTTAATTAAAGTGAAAAATTTATTCATATCTATGTATGATACAAACATAGTATAGTAACATATATTTTTGTGCATGTCGCAAAATAATAAACCTTTATTGTAGGATAGTTGTATTTTCGATTCAAACTTCGCTTATATTAGCGATACGTTGACGATACCATTCGTCGAACGTTCGTGCTAGACCTATTAATTACGGCCGATATCATATTAATAATCGATCTAAATCTAAAATAAAATATTGATGTATGTTTTTGACAGAAATTCAATAGAAGTAATGTTAAAAACCTAAATAAATCCACAGATTTTGGATTGGGGTCAATTATTTATATCGGCCTATGCCAGGTTCCTATAACCAAAACGAATTGTTTGGCTTATCAATAGAAGTATTTTTCATTGTCAAACTTGGCATTGAAATAGACTCGTAAGCTAATTTTAACAGCAATAGCCGATTTTAACTAACGTGTAGGAGAGTCTTCTATGCAAATCTATGGGGTCGTTGCTTCATTATTGATAAACGAGCTGTGTCCTCACGGCTCCGCCCGTAGCCTATATTACTCAGTGATAATGTAGCTTTCTAACGGCAAAAGAATTTTTGAAATCGGTCCAGTACTTTTTAAGTTTATTCGTTACATACAAAAACACAAATCTTTCCTCTTTATAATATTAGTATAGATATAGATATACAAGAGTCATAATTTTAACCAATAACGCTCGGTAAAGCAATAACAATAGGAATCGGCCATTAGTGAAGACAAATTCTAATATTATCGATTTGATTTTCGATAAAATTCAGGTATGCTCCAACAAGAAGAACATAATCTGCTTAGTTTTCGGCAATAAGATTGACAAGCATGACATTTCAGGACTCAGTGCATAATAATATCAGCAAGCACATTGGGTCACCCGCGCGGCAGCGCAACGAGTATTCCCAAGGAGGGTTGATGTCAGGCAGGTGACCGGTCATAAAACTATAGGTAAGCCAAAACCTCTAACAACATGGATTTATGAAATACATGTTGTGCCGACCCCACCTAGTATGGGATAAGGGCAGGAAGAAGAATAGATTTTCGATAAAATTCTAACATAACTAATCAGTTGTACGCTGCAAACTGCCCTTTATATTTTTCTTAACAATTCTTTCCATCCAATGGTTGTCTGGAAGAAATTGCTTTAAGCGATAAGACCGCCATTTGTACTGTTAATTATGTGTTTTCCTTGTTTTATTTCTTTTAGTGTGCAATAAAGTATATCTATCTATCTATAATTTCTTAAATAACTACGAAATGCGAAACAGTTACGTTCTAAGGAAATTGTCATCGGGAAATACATATATGATGGACGAGGTGTAGTTAGTAGATATTTTGCATTTAGATAGTTGTTATATAAAGATTGATAACGCTCGATGCATCAAGAATATTAGGTAACATGATAATGATGTAACTATGTAGGGCGATACTCCATCCTTTGTATCTGCACCGTGTCTAAGCCTTGAAGAGATACGGTGCAGAAACTCGTTCTGCCTAGCCTGCCTAACTACGTTGAAGTCAGCTTCCAGTCTAACCAGATGCGGCTGAATACCAGTATTTTACACGGAGCGACTGTCATCAGACCTCCGCAACCCAGTTACAGGGCAATGCAGATATCCTAAGGTTTGACCGGTTGTCAGACTTTCAGGCCTCTGATTTCCCGTAAAGGCTGCCATAGGTTTCGTATGACACCCGGGACCGACTGTTTAACGTGCTCCCTGAGGCACGGAGGGGTCTCAATGTGTAACAAACGGTCACCCATCCACAGACTGACCGCGGCAAGCGCAGCTTAACTTCGCAAATCATATAATTCGCGCGGTTAAGTAGTAACAAAGCCCTCGCGCGCTTTACACTACGAGTGGTACTTAAAAAAAAAGTATTTAAAAAAAAAGTTATTTTTATTAAATAGATAATTTAATTATGTACCTATTTAATATGTATACTCTTAGAAAAATAACTATGTTTATTCTTAAAAAATACTTTGAATCTCTCTACTGTAAAGTAGGTATATTGGCGCTTTAGTCTTTTTACCTTTCCACTGACGATATATTTTATAATAATTGTACCGCCTGTGACAGCCTGAAACCTTATTGTTTTTGCTTAAACTTTGTGGGGGAATGAGGTATGGTGTTCCTCCAACGCAAAGGGAGGATCCTCCTACCAGGCGGGTCTTATGCCTGACGGGCTACAGCACAACGGTTGATGTTGGGAAGTTGATGCACTATCTGCGTGTCAAATCTTGATATCGCAATACAGGATTCTGTGACGTCATATTTGAGAGTTGTCATTATTGTCACTGTAGTCTGCTGCACAATCATCGTGCTGCATTGTTTACATGTGGCGTGATAGATGTCGTCACAACTTTTAAAAAGACTAGCTAGTTCGAAATAAATACCATACGGTGTTGTTGCCCTCGTTTAATGATTCAGAAAATGATAGTTTCTTGTTTGAAGTTTTTACCCTCCTCAATTGGAATAAGGTTCTTCCATTCTATACTTATAAGTACCTGAAGTTTCTTGATAGGTTGTTTTTATTCGAGTTCTCAAAAGTTTCACATTAAACGCTGCAGACAAACTTATAAGTACTTTGGATGAAAATGGGGGAATTGATTTCGGGTTACACTAAGGGGTAGTGTTACCCGTATCATGAAGAAGAATGTTTTCAATCCAAAGTTAGTAAAATGTTACTAACAGTAAACAGTAGTGTAGTGCATACTAAACAGAGGTCACTGACTCTTTTACTCCATACAATCCAATAAAGAAACAAAAAATCTTCAGAATTTAATGCATTTATATCGTGTTATGGCCATGGTAATAGCAGTGATAGTCTAGTGGTGTGACCGTTGGTCTGCCAAGTCATAGGTCTCGTGTTCCAACCCAAGGCACGCACCTCTGACATTTCGGATTCACGTGAGTATTTTATAAATATCACTTGCTTAAAAACGGTGAAGGAAAACATCGTGAGATGGCATGCCTGAGAAATATTTCGGCATGTGAAGCCAAGTTAGAGGCACATGTGCGGCATAAACTCTGACACCAGGTTAGTCACTAGCCACACGAAAAGAATAAAAAGAAGATGGCCATGGTAGCATTTCAACTGTATTTTGTAATAAAGTTGAAGATTTTGCATCTAGTCGCACCTGAAGGTAGGCGCAGACAGGGTCTAAGATGGAGCACACGAATCCAAGTAACAAAGATATAGAGGGATTCCCTTATACCTCTCTGGCTCTCACATACACACCACGAAAAACAGTAAACTGACTGGCGCCGAACTTTAATGAGAGGATGGCAAGGTGGACCGTATAGATCCTACCACCAAGCGTGCTGGGTTTTGTTGAATCTTATAACACGCGTCTATTCCCAGCGTGCGGTGAGGAAGTTTTATATTCTAGCACGTCTCCATACGAGATGAAGATTGTATTTAGTAGATGTGTACGTAATGTGGAAGATTAGCTGCAGAATTTTAGACTAATAGCTGAGGTAGTGGAATTGACATTTAAAAAAAATCTTTGCGCACGTCTCTTTATATTTCAATGTTACCATAACTCGTACAAAAGAAAATACAGGGTGTAAACGAAATCATGTAATTCCTTCAAACCTCGTGATGTACTGCTGACATAGATTAAATTAACCCTGCATGGGATACTTTTGGATTCAATAAAAAAAAAATACAAAAAGTAAACATCTGTGTAAACATGTGTGTAAAAAGTAAACAGTGTTCTTGACGTGAGGTATTTTAGCGTCCCGAGTTAAATGACTCACGTTAAGAACACTTGTTTCCATTTTCTAATTATTATACACGCACATCACGAGGTTTGAATACAGACGAATTAAGAACCTCCTCTTTTTTGAAGAAGTCTGCTAAAAAAACACCTTTCTTTTAATCGATTAAATGCATTAATATTTTCAATGACCTTCAGCTTCAGTCAACACCCTAGACGTCGCCGCGTCGGCACTGTTAAGTATCGTTTGAAACACTCAAGGCTATTAAAATACAAGCGTTTACTGGCATTAACTACTGGTACTAGAGGACATGGAGTGCAGTAAAATGGCTCCATCACTTAGGTCGATGCGTAATATTAAATTATCCCCCGCCGCGTCTGTCTGTCTTTGAGCGATTTTCTCCGTAATTACTGCACGGAATTCGTTCCCGCTTTCACGACTGTCTTTACATAGTACTAGCTGTGTCCTCACGGCTCCGCCCGTACCCTATGTTACTCAGTGATAATCTAGCTTTCTAACGGCAAAAGAATTTTTGAAATCGGTCCAGTAGTTTTTAAGTTTATTCGTTACATACAAAAATCCAAAAATACAAATCTTTCCTCTTTATAATATTAGTATAGATATAGATAAAACAAAGTCACTCCCGCTGTCTGTACGCTTAGATCTTTTAAATTACGTAACGGATTTTAATGCAGTTTTCAGCAATAGATAGAGTGATTCAATAGGAAGGTTTATATGCCCCATATTAGTATCTACACCCGTGCGAAGCCGGGCGGGTCGCTAGTATAAGATAAGAGATACGACGGTTCGAACATTTTCTATGGAAGCTGGTGTAGCTAGGGTCGCCACCACGTTTTTTTTTCAAATTTGCGGTGCTCTTTTTTACTTGTGTATGTGGGTAGAGAATACTTGAACGAACAAAAAATGTCAGCAATATGGTGCCCAAAAGCGTCACGTTGCTGAGATATTTGGCGACAAAAATCGCTATAATTATGAGAAAAATGGCAATAATTAAAAATGAATTAATTAACATAAAAACGGTTCTATCCTCTTTATAAACGTTCTATATTTTTTATATTTTACTGAGCAATCACGGTTTTGTCAAGAACGTAAAAAAAACAAACGAAAGTATTTCAATGAAGTCCGGGCGAATCGCTACTTTGGGTAATAAAAGAGAATTTAGAACATGACATCACGCCTGTATTCCCCGAAGGGTTGGGTAGAGGTGTATAGTAACACCCTCATTTCACCGTTGTTTTTAAGTCCCGTATAATAGGGGGCGAGTGTATTGCCATCAACCGTGCACAAATCCAAACTCCGGGCTGCTACTGAGGATTTCCACACGAAAAAACCCAATAACACTTTGCCCGACTTGAGGATAGAACCCAGGATCAGCAGTCGCGCTTGCCACAACTAGCGAACGAGGTAGTCAATGAAAACGTATTTATCCCTGCAAAAATAAGAACCTACTTATTTACTCTTATTAGCCGAGTTGTTCTAGTGGTAGCAAGCGCGACTGCTGATCGTGAGGTCCAGGGTTCGATCCCCAAGTCGGGCAAAGTGTTATTGGGTTTTCCCGTGTGGAATACCTCAGTAGCAGCCCGGAGTTTGGATTTGAGCCCGGTTGATGGCAATAGGATTGTGGCGGCATCTATCACGCCACATGTGAACTACACAGTACGACGAATGTTTAGCAGACTACAGCGACAAAACTGACAGCTGTCAAATGAAATGTCACAAATCCTGCATCGCGGTATCAAGATCTGACACGGAGTTAGTATATATTATACAACTTCCCAACATCTACCGTTGGGCACCCACCGCAGCCGCGGAGCCGGTCGTCTTTTCTGACTCCGCAGTCACACCATTAATTCAGCCCTCATCAAGCTGTCGTCTCCCTCCCAGTCCTCTCGCAATTAACGCCCTAAGCCAAGGTTCGAGTCCCCCCTAGGGGACGCCCTTAGAGGTGTTGTTGCTAATTAGTCAGTCATGATGTTAGTACGCGTAGTAATAGTAGTTAGCTTAGGTTAAGTATTTTACTCCCGTTGGGATTGGTTGGAGACCCTTCAGGTCTTACCAATAACTGCCCAGTTACGTAGAAACAGACCGCAAGACTATCTACAAGTAGTCGATGAGAAAAAAAGAAAAAAAAACTACCGTTGGGCAGTGGCCCCCCAGGCACAAACCCGCCTGGTAGGAGGATCATCCCTTTTCGAAGGAGGAACACCGTACCTCGTTCCCCTACAGGCTCGCATCCTATATCATGGGACTTTTTACTATACACCTCTGCCCAACCCTTCGGGAAATACAGGCGTGATGTTATTTTTGTCAGTTACTTCCTCTTGTTCATTAATAATTTTTTGTGTCAATCTGCTGTACATGTTCAATGATTAGAACAATATCCATGGAATAATTTGCGGTAGCGGTCCCTAGCAGGGACCCCATTCATCAGAGGATAATCAAGGGTGATTGATGATCAAATAACACATTTTCCCTCGCTGTATTAAAATTTGTTGAATGGGATTTTTGGTTGCAAATCTCTATGTATACAGGGTGTAAACGAAATCGTGTAATTCCATAAAACCGTGTGATCTATTACTGGTATAGATTGACCCTGAACGAGAATTTGCCCGATTAGAAATTTTTTTTATCTATTTTATCTCGGAATGTGGTAAGTGATTGAACGTTAACCACTTCATAAGGATAAAACAAAAAAAAGCGAAAAAAAAATAACAACATTTTTTTAATGTCTTAGATCGTTTTAGCGCCCCGAAAATTTGAATGGAATGCCGGCGATCAACCGGCGGCACGGCGAGCCAAGCAAAATACCTGGACAAACTTTTACACAGTGTTCAGTAACTGTAACTGAACAGATCTATGAAAAAAAAAACGAAATCCAAGTGTTTTTTTTTTGTAACCAAAAATCTTTTTTCAACTTTTGTTTTACTTTTTTTTTTACCTTTTTCACTTCGCTATTTTAGTAAAACACGGCACGAATTAGCGCGCGCCTCAATGGCGGTCGATGCATAAGAAATGGATGAGTTTATTCTTAAACAGTACAGGCAATTTAAAACGTTACCTACCTATTATTTTTTGGTTAGAAAAAAAAAGAACACATGGATCTCGTTTTTTTACATAGATATGGGAACGCCGGTAGAGGACGTCCTAGAAGGACATACATCGATGTTATTGGTGATGTTCTTCACAAAGGTCAGGTGCGTAGTACTCTCAACCGGCGTGCGTGTATGACAAGATGTATGAATGTGGATGAAGCGAAAGGGGTATGTAAGAGTCGTAGCATGTGGCGTTCTATAGTTTCTGCCTACCCCCATGGGAAAAAGGCGTTAGTTTATGTATGTATGTATGTGATTAGTTAAACGTATTGAACACTATGTTAAATTTTGTCCAGGTATTTTGGTTGAACCTTATATACTTCCGTATTTTACTAAACATGACAACGCATAATCAGCCCATCTGTACCAGTCTCGGGCAAGGGCGTCTTCTCGGAATGTGAAGAGTTTAGGCCTTAATCCACCACGTTGGTCTGGTGTGGATTGGCGGACTACACACACCATCGATAACTTTATGGAGCACTATCAGATGTGCGGGTTTCTTCACGATGTTTTCCTTCACCGTTAAGAGGAAATGCGGTCGGCATTTAGTCCACACAAACGTATTCCTCGGTTTCCTCCTTGGATAATGTCACTAGAGCAAATATTTTTTACCATGTGATATATATCTACCACCACTATGACCGTATGTTTTTTTATGTCAGTAAATGAATTATTAACAGAATTAGAAACGTTTAAACTTTACAAAAATCGACCGGTTTTACCACCGTTTTCTAACATCTGGCAAACAAAGACGCATATTAAAAATAAAAGAAAAACCAATAGACATAACCAAAGTCTTTCTTAAATTATAACAGTTAAAAATATTATTTGAAGAAGGAAAAAGGGAAATACGAAAATACGATTTCGCTAATATTCCACAGGAGAAATCAGTCCGAGATGCAGGTGTCTCTTTCGCTCTCAATTGGGAAGGTTTGCGGGAGGGGTGGGACTGAAACAGACCGCAAAAACCTATTCAAATTATTATAATATTTTGCAGCCCGCGTTTCCTCCCGCACATCTTTCTAAAAGACATTGAAAATTTTATGAACTTTAAAAAACTCGGAATACGAAAGGACCGGGATGGGGTGAAGGCACCTATTATCCAATATCAATTGGGTTACATACGTGATATTATTTAAGTACAACGTAACTTTCTCGAAAAGACTCATATTCCTTTTATCTTTTTAATAATGTGCAGAACTCCATTTAATATTTAATATAAAGCCACGAACGGGTCCTAATAAAAATTGTATACCTACATTTTTACTTGTTGGCTAAAATGAGTGCAAGATAGAACGCACAGATGATGATGGTGTAAGGAAACTTCAAAAGGATGTTGATTCTATAGGCTTGAGAATAGATGTTTTTTAAATGTCGCAGTATTATGCTGAGATAGGAGCCTTTTTTGACCTCCTGCAGATTATTTTAATATTTTTTGGCTTTTTTTTAAACAGTTTTAATCAGCTACAGTTTGTATATTTGTTTGGTTCAAATCTTGCGACAGATATTTCAACTACTTCTGCTTAACCGATTCTCCTTAAACTTCGCACACAAATTCAATTTCCATGACGATACAACATTATTAAGTTAAACCTTCAATCCTTAAATCTTGATGCTGCAGGGGACTGCAAGATAATACCGTTTAACTGATAATGATTATTTGGATATTGTCAACTTGAAAGAAAGAAAGAAAGAAATTTATTTGGCACGAAAGCAGTCAGACACACAGACAAAAAATTCATAAGAGACAAAACAAAAGAAAAATAAACAAAAAATAAAGTATCTGTGTGTCTAGCGGCTGCGCCAAATAGGTTCAGTTCAGCATAAATGTCAGACTACTAGTGCCTGACGCTGGTTTTCAACTGAACCCACTGTGACGTAACCGATGTAAACCAGTTCCAAATAGATAAATAAATAAATAGCGTGCTTAAATAAATAAAAAAATAAATATTATTGAACTTTAATTACGGATGTCTCAGTGGTCATGCCCGTTCACTTAAACCAACATGTGTGTGTATATGGGCAGTGCATGTGTGTGTGAATATAGTTGTGTACTAATTTATAATAATTGTGTAAACGGAAATAAATAATTCGATTATACATTATTTGTGTAAAAAATAAATAAATAACATAATTAAAACTGATAAATAAATGTTACAATTACAATTCAAAATTAACTAAAAACGATTTATATTATAATTTGTCCTGCTAAAAGTGGGTCTTTGTTGCGTCGGCAAAGCAGATTATTCATTGATTGCAAGTCGCTCCAACGTGCCGCAAATGGCAGATCCACAAAAGGCGTCATGTACGACTCAATAAGAAAAAAAAAAGAAAAAAAAAAGACCTTTCGCTCTGTGCAGTGTCCTAAACATGTTGTATATAGAAAAATTGTTAGATACTTATATTTTTTGTTTCATTCTTTCTATAGTATGTAGTCAACATTTATAACGCCATACAAACATTATATACGGTCACGAATGAGAGTTTAAAAAAAAACAAATGTAATCAAACATCTTTTATTTCATTAACTACACGTTGCACATTATACAGTTGGTGGTGTCTCCTTTTAAGCATATAGATGCCTGTGCCAGGAGGCGTCGTTAGTTTAAGTAAATACAAGGCTGCAGTCTGCACTTTGAAACTAAAACTACACGCAATTTTAGCACATCTCATTAAAATATGGAAAACACGTCGCACCTTTAAAAACAAACCGCTTCTAAACGAAAATATCAAATTGTAGTCAGGAGCAAAAAAAAAGAAAAAATAAACATAGTTTTTTCGCAATAAAATTTAAGTACATGATGCTCTGAGCCATTTTTTGAGGTCATGAGGTCATACAATTGCATAAAAGTATTTTTTTAAATAGAACTTTGTTTATTGTGGTATTTTTACGCCGTCTAAAAGTGGAGTTGATTTTATTACGCCCTCTAAAAGTGGAGTTCTTAAATAAGTGTCAAATTCGTCTTGTAGCTTACGTAATTTTAAGAAAGATGGCGTTAATAACTCAATTCATGAAAAAATTTGTTTGTAACGGCTTGTCTTTAAAGGTGCGACGTGTTATGAATATGATGTTTATAAAGTACATCTTCCAACTGCTTTTAATTTACCCTGCAATATTTTTCTTTGACCTTGAGAAGAAAGTAATTCGTTGAATTTATATCTGCTATTACCTACACTCGGGAGTAGGGTTGCCACGCCCAAAAATAGAAAAGCCGGACACAGATTCATATTTAGCCGGACATTTTGCCCTGAAAGCCAGACACATTGGTTATTAAAAGAAAAAGAAATTTCGCTCGCTCGCTTTCGTTCGGCATCTTTTGGCGGGGCGGAGTTGACCAAAAGCCTAATAAAAGCCGGACAGGCCGGACTTGTATATATTTGGCCGGACACGACTGGAAAAGGCCGGACACCTGGCAACCCTACTCGGGAGCAATAAATCCGGGTCAATAACAAACAAAAAAATGTTAAACAATGTTTAACAATCTTTTTCGAAATATTCATGTTTATGTTGGTGACCTGGATTCATTGCTATCAAGTGTATTTCGAGGCCTTGGACTTTACTTCAACCAAGAATTTCAATTTATACAAATAAAAAAAATATTAAAATAAATAATAAAAGTAATTAAAGTTGTGACAGTACGGTAACAAACCATTTACTCTAATAAGTTTGTACAAGCAATAATTATTGATCGGGTTACCTTGACCATACATATCGAATTTAATCATCGAATTACATCGTCCTGTCTGCGCTTGCCATCAGGTGAGACTAGGGTAGGGTTGCCACCTTTTTTTTGAACAAATATAGTATATTTCCCAAAAAAGATGCAAAAATATAGTACTTTTGGGAAATTCAGGAAAAAAAGTACGTATTTATTTTTTACATTAGGTTTCGTTCTAAAATTCCCCGTGCGTTTAAGACTTCCAGTCACAATTAACATAAACAAGCGCGGCAGTTGAATTAGGGATAGAAATATAATATTCTTCGTACTATATTATTTTTCTATAATACCTATATAGTACAATTGACTGAAATATAGTACAATACTATATATTATAGTACGGGTGACAACCCTAGACTAGAGTAAAACGCGACTTATTTTTTTTTTATAAATTAAGAAAAATTAAGCAGGTACATATACCTATACTGCTTTTGTTAACAATACAATACAATACTCTTTATTGTACACAAAACAAACAAGAAACATTACTATAAAAATAGAGATATACAATGGGCGGTCTTATCGCACTAGGCGATTTCTTCCAGACAACCTTTGGATGGACATGAAGTGCAAGAAAAAAAAAGAGAGAGGTAGTTCACAGTGTAACAATTAATTAGGAGACATTACTGTTAATTAAAAGTCTTAAGCAGTGACGATAAATTATTCTAAACTAATTGCTTTATAATGTTATTGTTGCAAACCGAGTATAAGAACTTGACGTTAAAGGAAAAAGAAGCAGCAGCATTGATAGCTACTCGTTTTTACTCTGTGACACCCACAGTTATAGAGTTGAATAATACCACAAGTTGACCGACTGCGTGACACCGATAGGAGCAATGCTCCTAATATTAATGCTACTAACTCAGTTGCTCGGCTGTTCCCATTTCTGCAAGTGTGTATGGTTGCGGGATGCGTGTGCGTGACCTTTTACTGCGAAGCCTTGCGAGGCGTGCGAAATGTTTACTTCCCAGCAGAAATAGCGCTCGTTACGTGCAGTCGGGAGCAATGAATCCGGGTCACCAACATAAACAAAATAATGTTAAACAATGTTTTCCGAGATTTTAAGGTTTAGTTGCTGACCCAAATTCATTGTTTCCGAGTAAAGTTGAAACAAAAATTGTGACACGCTTGTTTTTATACAATGTGACAATATTGCAGTAACAATTCAAATCTATTGTAAACACCCACTAAAATAAAGGCTCACTTTCCCGTCGTGCGGCGAGGGTTGTCGTATTACATACAAAACTTTAAATTCACAGCGCAACACCTCAGTGTATCTCAGTAAAGTTTGAAAGAAATATGACCTATGTGACAAGTTTGTAAGTTATTCGAACTAAGTTAAATATCTACGAAGATTGTAACTTATAAATAACTTCAATCAGTGTGAATTTTCTCTCGTTCTGAACTTGAATGTAGGTGGAAAAAATACACAAATATTGTGTTGAAATACACACATATCAACTCGGAAAGGGATCGTAACCGTATCGCCTTTCGCCTCGCCGTCAAACAGGCGTCAACCTAACGTAAGCACGTAACCAAACCGGATCAGCAGCTCCGATACGTCGACTCGGCTACGGCTAGGCGACGCCGCGCTTACGGCTCGCTTACGGCCCGCAGTAACAGTAGTGTACTGCAGGCAGTCGCGGGAGGGGTGAGAGGGGCAAGGGTGGACGAATAGACGTAAGCTCGGGTACGGAGAGACGTAAGCGCGGGGACGACTAGCCGTAAGCGCGGGAACCACGTTGACCACACACCGCACCGCGGTTCGTGAGCTTGTCCCGAGGCGAGGCGATTACGTTACGATTCCGATTAGTGTGCGTTGCAGTAGGGAGTTTCATATAAAGAATACTGAACGGCTTGAGTTGATACGGTGACGATCCCTTTCCGATTTGATATGTGTGCTTTGACCTTATGAAAACTGTTACGTAAATGAAAGAAGAAATAGACAAAGGTGTGCAATTGTAGGTGTATTTGCTGCTCGCTTATGACAGTCGGTACAGATGGTGAGCCTATTTATAAAGATTATTATATTATTATACTTACGCTGCACTGTCCCACTGCTGGACAAATGCCTCACTTCGTTCCTTCCATCTATCGCGATTCTATGTAGCATTCATGCTGTTGGAGGAGGGGTTAGGACTGTAACCCAACATGCTTGTCCGATGCGGGTTGATAGGTAAACAGTGAACCTACTAACTCGGTCTATGGATGCTACCGTTGACATTCAGATAATGTTCTTCCACTAAAACCTTTAATTAACGTCCTGTGGCAGCTCGCATGCTCTGAGTTGGCTGGTGTTTACTGGTCGATATTATGAAGGTAAAGAAAACACATTGCCCTTACGGGGTGTCCTGCGTAAGCGACGAACGCGACGCGACGCATGCGACAAACGCAACCAAGACAACGGCATTCCCTACTAGCGGCCTATGTAGCGAGACGCAACGTAACGCGTATTTGTTCCACGTCATGTCGCGTTGCGTCGCACCGCGTTTTTTTTATCGCTTACACAGGACACCCCGTTAGTCGTATTTTACTACCTGCGCGGGATGACAAGCAGCTGATACATTCTGTTTTTCTTTTTCTCCCATATCAGCGTAGAAGAATTTATAAAGAGCAATTTTAAATTAAAAGCTAATTAACCTTTTGGGCGTCACACTATAAACGTATGAGCATTTCCCTCTACGCTACGCTACCAATTCATCATAATTTTTTGACAGCTATAGCCGTCGATGGTGTTTGAAGTTTAAATTTTTCTAATCAAATAATTTTTATTTCAGATGTCTGCCAGTAATTTTACAGTCGTTTTAGTTGTTACTTCACATACAATCAGTCTATCCATTTACAAATATTGCCATTTCACATTAATTTCTCTTTGCTAAAGTTGTTACATTACCTTTCATTGCACATACTTTGCTCATAGTTCGGGAGACAGTATAAGATTGTAAGAAAATGTTTCATATTGCACAAATTTTTGTACATAGCTTTACCAACCATAAATTTTATTAAAAAAAGTTGTTTATCTTATAAGTAGCAAAATTTAATTAAAAGTTATCCGACTGAATAGAAAGTTATCTGGAAATCTATCATCATCAATGTCATAAAGCTGTTCTGTCATAGTACAAAGAGTTTTTGTTATTACTTCGAATAAACAGCTATGATGAAGTTAGTTGGGAGACTTGGAAGGTAGTTCAAGCGGTAATAATCTTGAAGTGGCGTCCGACGTTCGCGTGTTTATGACATTGTAGTATTATTTTGATAACAAGTGTCTATAACTGGGACGCTTGTTAGACTCGTTTTATCTAATACCTTTAAACGAGCAATTCTTGTATATATATATAATCTGAATCTCGGAAACGGCTCCAATGATTTTCATGAAATTTAGTGAGCAGGGGGTTTCGGGGGCGATAAATCGATCTAGCTAGGTTTCATTTTTAGAAAACGTCGATCGATTTTTAGAAAGCTCGGTCATCCAGGTACTTCGTTCTAAAATTAGATAATGGTACTGTTTTAAATATTAAAAAAAAAACAGTGTTTTTAACAAGAAATTTAGCCTGCTGTAATCTAATAAACCGATAGATGATGTTATAGAAGAAAATATGTAGGAAGACAAACGCTACGAACTTTGAAGCGATTGTAGTGAGGTGAACGCGTGTGTTTCGAAAAAAAATACGATGCGATTTTGTTGACGGATACTACGAAAAATCTATTTAAATAACATACCATTACGCCTGTTTTCCCCACAGGGTTGTGCAGAGGTGTATAATAACACCCTCATTTTGCCGTTATGTTTAAGTCCCATGTAATGAGGGCGAGCCTACCATCAACCGGGCACATCCCAAACTCCGGGCTGCTACTGAAGAATTCCACACAGAAAAACCCAATAACACTTTGCCCGACCTGGGTATCGAACCCAGGACCCACACTAGACCAACGATGCATTCTATTTAAATAATCACTTAAAAACCTTTTAAGTTAAACGGTTTCATCTTGCAATACCCCTGCAGCATCAGGATTTGAGGATTGAAGGTTGAAATTATTATAATGTTGTTGTATCTGAATTTGTGTGCGAAGTTTCAGGAGAATCGCTTAAACAGAAGTAGTTGATAAAATCTGTCGCAAGATTTGAATCAAACAAACAAATAAACGAAGTGAAACTGATTAAAGTTAAATAATAAAAACCCGACTTTTGTCGGTGTTATCAATTAGTAACCAGCAGTTGCACGAAAAATTTAAATATTCGTAAAATAAAATGTATTTTTAACCGACTTTCAAAAAAGGAGGAGGTTCCGTAAAACCTGGCAACTTTGCCCAAAAAATCAGAGTATTTTTGCATTAGTTGAGTTATTTCCGAAAACGTTAATGTATTTCATATTATTTTTGTACCACACAATACTATATGTTCATATCTCGATATTTATTATTGAAAATATCCAGAAAAATGAATTTGTGTGTGTAAAAAACACAATTATAATTGTTGGGCAAAGAATCACAGGTTTTTGGCAACTTTGCCAACTTGTAATATTTCAGATACTATAAACCGTATCATTATTTTAAAAATGGCTGAATATAAATACAGGGCCATAAAGTATAGTATCAAATTATAAGATGAATGAACATATTCGTTGTCCTTCAAAATTGAGTGGGCAAAGTCAAAAAGCCTCCTAGTACATTTTTCTTACCATAATTGTCAATGTCTAAGGGCTGTCATCATTGAATAAATGCTACATTTAAATACTTAATGAAAAAGTTTTTGATGTGGAATATTTCTATTGAGATAATCATAAATTCAATAAGTATATAATGGATACAAAATGAAGATATACGGTATATTGCCAGTTAAGTTATATTGCTACGATATATTACTAACTTTAAGGTAGCCAAAACACAAAATATGTGACTAAACATCTACACAATATGTCGGAAGACAGTCACCAGTTGCAGATACTGTTCGAACTAACAAATTCGATGAATGCCTATTTATAAATAGTTCTACACATGTATTGCTGGGAATTGTTCCATTAAATATGTAACAGTAGGTATCTTTTCTTCCAATTTGTTAAAAACTAGCGTTTTCTAGTCCAACTTGGTCATTGGACAACCTTATTCATCAGAAGCCACCAAAACATTTACAAGTTTTTCTCTTTTAGCGTTCTGTTAGTTTGTGCATAGGTACCTCTTAAAATTATAATAAATTTAAAAATTACAGGTGACAACCCTACGGGAAAAAAAATTGTGGGCAATGTCGTCAACCATGCTCAAAAAACATGCATGTGACTTTGCCCATCAATATATTTTACAATTTTATGAGATGTTTTGTGTGAAATACGTCTATATTATTCATTTCATACATATTAACGGTGGCAAAAAAATTAATTACCTACTGTATCTGCAACTATCACTTTTTGATAAAGTTTTTTGACTGGTTTTTGCCCGCTAAAAACAATACCAACTTTTAAAGGTTCCTGACAGCCAACGGAAGTAACATAGGTGACATTACGTCACTTGGTATTGTCAGAAAAATAATCAATTTTCTACCACAGGCAAAAGAATACTCCTAACTATAGACAAATTTGCTATGCATCAAATTTAAAAAAAAATACACAGCTGGGCAAAGTCATACCTCAAGGGCAAAGTTGCCAGGTTTTACGGTTCTCAATTCGATTGTATGTTTTTTTTTTAACCGACTTTCAAAAAAGGAGGAGGTTCTCAATTCGATTGCATATTTTTTTTTTTGTATTAGGTCCCCACCTATGAAACCAGCGTTTTGTATGGAGAATTTTAAAGAAGTTGCATTTTTCATACTAACATTTTTTAAATTTATTTAACAACTATGAACACTAATGTTTTAAAACTTTTATGCACTAATGTTTAAAAACTAAGATAACGTATGCCACTTAGATTATGCGACCAAAATAAGTTTCGGCTAAGTTAAAACAAAAATAGTGGTCATTTCTGCTAACAAAAAGAGGAGTCATTTTTAAGGTATATTTTTTGGGTAGAAAACTATTAGTAATAAGGTTTTTTTACTATTGGTAGTTGTCTATGATGGTCATTATTCGATATAATATCAAGCAATTGATATATATTTTAAATCATAGAAGTGACGAGGTTCTCTATTTGTGAGAAAAAAACGCCAATTTCATAGGTAAGGACCTAATATGTTTGTTCCGCGATAACTTTGCTAACTGTGAACTGATTTTAATGATTCTTTTTTTGTTTGAAAGAGTATTCTTTCGAAGTGGTCCCATTTAAATTTGGTGAAGATCTGATGAAGAACTTCGGAGATAGACAATTTGAAGTTGGTTTTATTTTTGTTAAAAAGTGATTATATGTTTGCTGTTCGTGTGATTAAATGGGTATTAAACATCGATTCGCACAAAATGGATTCGTTTCCCCACGAATTAAAATTAGCGGTAGATAGTTATTGAACATTGAAATGGTTCGTACATTTTATCTAGTAAACTCAAATAGGAATAAACAATATTTTTTAGTGAATATACCGCGAAGATACACTATTTACTGGAAATTTTAAAATCCAATCCAAAAGGAAAACGAAAAACAGCACCTTAAAAAAAATGCTTCGGAGTGTAGCTTCATTAAAAATAGCCTGCATCATTTGACGACACGTTTGGTGCAGTGGCTGAGCGATCGGCTTCTGCGCTACGGGTCGTGGGTTCGATTCCCGCACGGAACAAATATTTGTATGGCCTACAGATAGTTGTTCCGGGTCTGGGTGTTTGTGCGTGTGAAGATTTGTGTTTGTAAACGCACCCACGATACAGGAGACATCCTAGGGTGGGGCAACGTTTTTTCAAAAAATGAAAAATGAAAATGAAATGTCTAGTGGTAGCAAACGCGACTGCTGGTCGTGAGGTCCTGGGTTCGATCCCCAGGTCGGTCAAACTGTTATTGGGTTTTTTCGTGTGGAATTCCTTAGTAGCAGCCCGGCGTTTGAATTTGTGCCCGGTTGATGGCAATAGGCTCGCCCCCAATTACATGGGACTTAAATATAACAGCGAAATAGGGTGTTAGTATATACCTCTGCCCAACCCTTCGAGGAATACAGGCGTGATGTTATGTTTGTGTATCTTTTTGCATAATTTATCCACTGGCTTTGTTAATTACGACAGATTTTCATACTTTTCACATACAATTAGCATTTGCCCTCTGCCCAACCCATCTGGGAATACAGGCGTGATATTATGTTTTATGTATGTCCATGCCATGTCTTTCAAACAGGTTTCATTATTTATTTATTACCAAGATTTTGACCATTTTGCGTCTACGGGCCAACAATAGACTGATGTACATTTTTGCCACCGATCTTGCATTTAAGTCATGCCTAAGTTCAATAAGTGCAATCAGAAAATCACCATACATTTTAATACACTCGAGAGCAATGAATCCGGGTCACCAACATTTTTATTTTATTTATTTAAACAAGTACAACTATCATCACAGGCTTACCTAATACAATAGTGTAGTTATAATAGCATACAACAATTAATTAATTTACAATGAATCAAGAGTGATTTTACAAAATGCGGCCCGTGTGAATTCACTCAGAGTACAGTTGAAGCAGTCAATCTGTTGTGACAGCATATTGAGTGTAAGCAGCGCTCGCGTTAGCGGCGCGTGCTGCAGCAGGTTGGTGCGAGCGGGCGGCACCCACAGCAGCGGCGGCCGCCTCCGTCGCCCCACGTGTCCATCAGGTACACAGAACCCAATTGTGTATAGAACGCCTGGGTTATGTATTTTACCACGCATAATCTTAAATAAGTAAGTGGCGAGAGCTACTTCCCTTCTCACTTCCAGCCTATCATAGCCTACCATGCCCAGCACAAATAGAGTAGGATACAGCAGTGGATACCCTGGATACACACCATACTGCTTTAAGTACAGGAACCTCACAAATTTGTTCTGGATACGTTCTAGCATAAGTTTGTATTTGGCTTCATGTGGCGACCAGACGACAGTATTGCATTCCAGATGACTTTTTACAAGCGCTTCGTATAACGATCTCAGAGCACTGATGTTCGTAAACTGGTTTCCCAGCCGTAAGACCAACCCTAAATTGCGGTATGCTTTTTTACAAACATCAGTGGTATGTTTACGGAAATTTAAATCAGTTGTAAAGCGCACTCCCAAGTCCTTAACCTCTGAGACACGTTGCAGTCGGATTCCATCCTTGCAATATTGATAATGACATGAACATTAATATGTCGGAAAACATTGTTAAACATTTTAATATTGTTTTATTTATGTTGGTGAGCCGGATTCATTGCTCCCGAGTGTAATAACATAATGGTACTTATTGTTAGGTATTATAGTTGTTCTTTTAAGAAAGTGACAAACTTTAAATCCAAACATTATTATTATTATATTTTTATTATTTTTTGTTCACTATTAGTTTTCACGGAAGTAAAAAAAGATCCTGATTGCTGTTTTGCAATTTCCAACTGTACACGTGCATCCGCGAATAGTCTTTTATCCAGTGTAAACTGACATTGTCCGAATAAAAAATGTTTTACCACAGAATGGTTAATATTTTGTTGTGAAATACGACAACGGTCCCAAAAAGCTTTTTTCGTTGTAATAATAATTATAGTTGTATGTTGTTACAGTTTCGGTTCCTTTTTTTTGGAATGTATTTAAAAGTATCTACTTTAAAATTAATGGAAATAACAACAAAAAAAAATAAAGACACACTTCAATAATAATTATGTATTCGACAACAAAATAATGGTTCGCACTATAATCAATCAAAAACGATTGATTTCTGAACGCACCCATTAAACGGATGGTGGAATTTATCGGCGAATTGTTTTTGGCACTCGTCGATCGCTGCCGTGGCACCGCTCGCTTCGCTTGCTCGGCTCGTGCGTTTAGTTCACAGTTCCAACATAACCTAATCTACGTTTCAGGTATCTGTTTGTCATGCGGACGACTTTGAAGTAAAACCATTAAAATTGTAGTGCAAACTATTATTTTTAAAACTAGAAGTTTTAAAATTTAAGTGCTAACTATTCATTTTAAAGCTAGAGCCTTGTAAAGTGGGACTTATTATTTTTAAAGTTCATTTATACAAGGCTAGTCGGAAAGGGGTACTAAGCCGCGGGCCACTTAATGTATCACTGATGATTGTTTTAAAGAAAGTGTTAAAATTTAAAAATTCGATTCTTTTTTTTCCATGAAACATTATTTTTATTTTAGTTTTTTCATAAATTCTTAATCCCTCCTTCAGTTATGAATTCAGAAAATGGAGTTTCTTACCCGTAACCCCAATTATGACGTAAAATGTAAATACGTCTGATCATAGCTGAGGATAGATAGAATTTAGCGTATTTTTTACGAAATCTTTGAACAGCTATTTCTCTTGAACTTATTTACTTTTGGGGAAAGTTGTAGAACAAAGTTATCCATTATTATGTTTAATTTAACACCCTTTCGGCTTCGTACCCCCTTTCTGACTTACCTTGTATACATAATATATTCCATTTCTTTGTGGGGTCTTCCAAGATATGTATACGTTTTCCAATTTACTATTGCATAAATAATTTTACTATGTTCCCACTCTTGACCATGGAGCGCAGTGTCAATAGAGTATTACGCTGGTTATTTTTTCAACATAGATATCTTTTCTATTTATGTAAATCTATTTTTATAAAGAATATAACCTACTTGGGGACTAATAATCCCACAGAAGTTATAACAAAGTGACTGTTCAAGCTGAAATTTCGGAATCTATACATATAATAAAAGTGTAACTAATCGCTGTCTGTACATCGAAAATATTTGAGAAAATCTATTATTGGGGGTATTTATTAACGCAATAGAACCTAAAACAATATTTTTTGTTTTTTTTTTTTCTGATTGTTAGTTTGTCTGTGCGTTTGTGCACGCTAATCTCAGAAACGACTTAACCGATTTCCGGGTGCGGTTTTCACTATTGTATTATGGTAAACTTCACTTAATTTTTACAGCTTTTTTATTTCAATGTGTTCTTAAATAAGAAAGTTATGTCAATTTAAAGAATCACGCCAAACATTTATTACAAATATGAAAAAAAATGCTATATACCGATCCTCAATGCAGAGCCTAAACCACTGAAGCTAGAAATATGAAATTGGAAATTGAATTCTTCTGAAATGGAATTCTTCCAAATTTCATGTTTCATCATAGTAGGCGTCCACTAAGAAATATTTTTTGGAAATTCTATTCCTAAAGGGGTAAAATAGGCGGTTGAAGTTTGTTACGATATTCACGCGGACAAAGTCGCGGGCAAAGTGCTATTGTCAATTAAATTGCTGCGAGACATTTCCAGCTATTTGCATGCAATTTAGACTGCCAGATGGTTTCCTTCAAATCTTTCGATATTGTTGTTCACATCTTTGCGGAAGTACCTAAATTGACAAGGAGCACATAAATCTTCTAATGCAAATATTTTATCTGCCTAGCTTTTTTTCTCAACCATGTTGGGGTCAGCTTCCAGTTCAACCAAATGCGGCTGAATACCAGTATTTTCACGGAGCGACTGCCATCAGACTTCCGCAACCCAGTTACTGAGCAATGCCGATATCCTAAGGTTAGACTGGTTGTCAGACTTTCTGACTACTGACTACCCGTAACGGCTGTCATAGATGTTCTTATGATATCCGGAACCGAAGTTTAACGTGCTCTTCGAGGCACGGAGAGCACGAACACCATTTTGTTACGAGCGAATTTTTCGATATGGTTGGTAACAAAATTTCCATTTGGTAATTTTGTTACCTTCAATTATCTTTCTGGAAGTAAATTGATAAGGACGAGATATTGTAGTGCAAATAATAAACCAAATTGTTAGCACCTATTGTTGGCTTTCGTGTTTGATCATTTATCAGCAACTGGATAAGTATGCCCTTGTTAAGAGAAAAGACGGAACCCAAGGCCCCAGAAATGCCTTTCATTCAGGCCGGAAAACAATAATAAGTACTGAACCGAATATTGGGTAGGTAATTGACACATTTCTCCATTGTTATTATTCCTACCAATTGTATTTTCATAGTAAATGAAGGAAAATTGACTACGTCTGATGTTACACAAAACTTCGAAATTGCAAGGCAAGGCCTAACCATTTATTTGAGAAGTTATGGGCAAATTATACACCATGGGTCCGACGTACCCAAAATATTTTAAACACCGATTTCGATGCCTTATTAGAGAAGAAAAACTGTTAATGTACACTCGGGAGCAATGAATCCGGGTCACCAACAGAAATAAAATCGTGTTAAAATGTTATACAACGTTTAACGATATTTTCCGAGATATTAAGGTTTATGTTGGTGACCCGGATTCATTGCTCCCGAGTGTAGTTTGTTGAATAAAGCTTAGTTTTCAAAATATTTACTACTAGCTGTTTCCTCACGGCTCCGCCCGTAGCCTATGTTACTCAGTGATAATGTAGCTTTCTAACGGCAAAAGATTTTTTTAAATCGGTATAGTAGTTTTTAAGTTTATTCGTTACATACAAAAATACAAATCTTTCCTTTTTATCTATCTATCTAATACCTTTAAACGAGCAATTCTTGTATATATGTATATAATCTGAATCTCGAAAACGGCTCCAACGATTTTCATGAAATTTATTATGCTGGGGGTTTCGGGGGCGATAAATCGATCTAGCTAGGTTTCATTTTTAGAAAACGTCAATTTACCAAAAAAATAAAACCGAACAAAGCTCGGTCCTCCAGGTACTAATATTAATATAGAATATATAGTAAAGATATTGACTAGCTGTGTCCTCACGGCTCCGCCCGCGTAAGAAGTTTTATTCAAGTAATAAATATAGCCTATGTTACTCAGTGATAATGTAGCTTTCTAACGGCAAAAGATGTTTTTAAATCGGTCTAGTAGTTTTTAAGTCTATTCGTTACATACAAAAATACAAATCTTTCCTCTTTATAATATTAGTATAGATTTATGAAGATTCACAAGTCGAAAAATATCTAGGGTAACAAATAACGTTGCGATTTACACGTGGAAATGGAAACTACAAGCTTACCAGCCAGTTAGTTCCTTGTCAGCTTTTCTTTCTTGAAGTGCGAAGTTTTCTTATCCACTCACTTGATAATTTAAAAGTTAGAAACTCGACCTAGGGTATTGTTTACAAGGAAGTACTAATGTTAGTTGATTTATTTCGTTCAGAAAATAAAAATAGTTAAATTGAATGAATGGACTTATGTTGCTTTAACATTATTGACTCATTATACCATTAGAAAGGCGTGGTTAAAATCTTACGGGAACACCGGGCCCGCGTTGTATAACTTCAATTTTGTTGGTTTACCATTGTCGCCCTTTTCTACACAGACAGACATTAATATTATTTATTGTACACCATCAAAATGGAAATATATTATTGACAACTTTTTCATTAAATATTTTAGTATTTTTTCGAATGAAAAAATTACTATAATAATAAAAAAAATGTAAGTTGTAGCAGACAGTCCTTCGGGCCATTAAAACTGATATTAAGTAATATTTTAACAAAATTTATTAAGGTACTTTATTGCTTGGATTTCAGTTTGAAATGAAAGCATTCGTTTTTATTTACGTTTTGTAAAAAACATAAAGCGATCCCGTCGATTTGTAATCAATTTTTTTTTAACTTTTATGTGACGTCGAATAGTTGTGTCCTGCCAATATTTAAAATGATCCGTGCTTCGTGGAAAAGTTAATAAAAGTTCATTTTTAACCGATTTCCAAAAAAAGAAGGACGTTATCAATTCGGCTGTATTTGTTTTTCGTTTTTTTTTTTTTTTAATATTTCTTATATCACAATACCGTCATTTATAAACCGATTTGGAAAATTATTTTTTGTATGAAAGAGTATTCTTTCGAAATGGTTCCATTTAAATTTGGTGAAGCTCTGATGAAGAACTTCGGAGATAGAAAATGGACTCCTCAATGACGAACAGTACGCATAATGTGATGATGTGATTATGTTACGAGAAGCGTCTTTAGTAGGTCCAACCATGTTTTAAATAAGGCCACTTAAATAAAATAAAAAAATTACAAAAATAAAACCGACTGCAAGAAAACGAAAAAAAGAATAAAATAATTACCATATTATAAAATTAACAGTTTCAGAAGTCGGTGCCTTAAATTTGGTTCAGTGTGGATTAGCACCGACTTCTGAAACTGTTAATTTTATAATATGGTAATTATTTTAATCTTTTTTTCGTTTTCTTGAAGTCGGTTTTATTTTTGTTAAAATGTTTTTAGGTTTCTGTGCATCCAAAGAAAAAACGGAAGTCTTGTAAAATCACTCCTGCGACTATCCGTCTGACTGTCACAGACGATTTTCTCGAAAACGTCGTTACGTAAAAAAATTGACATTTGTCATAATGTTAGGTCTCCGTGACACGCACATATTTAAACAGTAATTATTTTATTGTCGTTTTTTAATTTTTCGTTTTATTGAGTTGTGCCTCGTCGAAAAAATATCAAGACAAAGATAAATTTAACAAATATATGAATGCCTTTTGTATACCTATTTCAAATATCTACTACTTATTCTGACGTACAAATACATTTTTCACACACTATCTATGAAAGAGGAACAAAGCCACAACGTGAAGCGTGCTTTGTTGAAATTTCTATAGCGCTTCACAACGGTTGATAGGAATTATAGTTAGCTTTGAAAGTATTTCAGACATGAATTATTCACCAATTTTTGAATTTCAATGCAGACTACTCCAGCCAAATTTGATTAGGAATATAGGTGAACAAACTATGATGTATTTTGGAATATTATGTTGTTACTAGTAGCTAGTAGATAGCGGTTGGATGCTTTGCCTTTCATGCAGGACGGTCTGAGTTCGAACTCAGCCCGTACCTCTGCGGATAATAATTTAATTATCACTTGAGTTAACGATGAAGGAAAACATCGTGAGGCTCCAAAAAGTTTTCAAAGATGATTCTAATACGTTCCTCCAAAACTTAGACTCATACTCGACTCTGGACGGCCTCGAAAACACCTTAAAATTGTATTCTTAGTCGCAATTTCGAGTGAACTTTGAAGTTCCTTGACTGAGGGGTCCTCAAATGAGTCGAGGTAGAGTGGATAGAGTGGAGTCATTAGGTCATAATTCGAATTATCTGCATCGCGCAAATAACGCCACGATAAATAGTTGTAAGGATTATCGTAAGCATATTTGATAAAGTCTTCAAAATTAATTTTTGTTACATACGAACTTTGACACTTCCTTCCTTAAGGTAGGTTCTGAGGTAGCTTGAGTTTGACAGATGATTCCTTACTTCGACTGAGGAAAAATCTCGAGTCGAGGACGATTATATGTCAACTATAACTACCGATGATAGTGAGAAAGACTGAGTCGAAGTGGAGTCGAGTAAGATTTGGAGGAACGTCTTAGAATATGGGTGTAAGTCTACCTACCCACGCCAGGACAGCCAGCGTCGTGGACTAAGGACCCTTCTCATTATTAGGTGTTTAAAATGAATGTACCTACAGTAAATGTGTAATGCGTGTGTGTGTATGGTGTTTTATATTTTATTTGTTGTTTTACATATTTTATTTAAATTATAATTTGTTTTACTTACATAAGTTATCTTTGTGTTAATGTTTTTCTTGTAACTGGCTTAATATCCGCACGTCATTTGGGCGATCACTGAAAATCAGCGCTGTGTTTGTGGTCCACGCCATAGCACAGCATTATGCTGAGTGGTCACCTTTTTGTCGCAGTTGACTTTTTTATTTTAATATTATTATAATTTTTTACAATATTGATTTGCGTCTCTGTGACAAATAAATATTTTTTCTTTCTTTCTTTCTTTCATTTACAAAAGAAGCCCTCGCCCAGCAGTGGGACAGATTATTTATGTAGGTATGTGATCGTAAATGAGCTTCAAACATACAGTAGGCTTGGCACGAACGTTTGACATATATAGGTAATTTCGTAAACGTATCGTTAATATTGAGTGAGTTTTGAATCGAAAATACAACCGTCCTATAACATTTTTGTTTATTTTTTTTGCGACAAGGACATTTTGTATGATACATAGATATTAATGAAGTTTTCAACTTGACTGCCTTGTTCGTTTAGTAGTCGCAAGCGCGACTGCTGAGCATGGAGTCCTAGGTTCGATCCCTAGGTCGGGCAAAGTGTTATTGGGTTTTTCCATCAGGAATTTCTCAGTAGTAGGCCGGAGTCTGGATTTGTGCCCGATTAATGGCAATAGGCTCGCCCTCTATTACAATGGGACTTAAACATAACTGGCGAAACGAGGGTGTACTAAAAACACCTCTGCCGGACCCTTTGGGAAATACAAGGCGTGATATTGTGTGATAATTATGTTTATATTAATTCAATAGTATATGCGAAACGAGTACTTCCGATTTAAAATTCACTTATAATAACGTTACGTTAGTAACTAGGCATCATTTGTGCTATGTTTACTGAACAGACAATCAAATAAGATGCCAAGTCGAAATTCATCTCTACTGAACAATAAATGCATATTAAAAAGGAATATTCTTCGCACTAATTACCAAAGCTCTTGGTAATTCACTCCAATTACGGCTAAATGCTCACTTGTGCTAACAACCCCTTTGTACTGAAGTGGTGAGATTTCTATTTAAAAGGGGCTATAACGCTTCCATCGTACAATGATTGCGTTGGCGGAAAAATTTAATTCATCCCTCCATTGATAATAACATAGGAATATTTCAAATTAATTGGAGAAACTTCACAATTCTTGACTTGGTCTCCTTTGGCCCTAGTCTCATTTGACGGTAAGCGCAGACAGGGTCTAAGATGGAGCACACGAATCCAAGGAACAAAGATATAGAGGGATTCCCCTATACCTCTGGCTCTCACATAAACACGACGGAACACACTAAACTGCTTGGCGCCGGACTTTAATGTGAATTCTAAAAGTCAGAGGTACGGACGAGGAACGAACACAGACGGCTGCATGGAAGGCAAGCGGTCAACCGATAGGCTATCACTGCTGTCCGTTCAACAAGATAACATAACATAATCAGCCCATTACTGTCCGACTGCTGGGCACGGGCCTCTTCTCAGAATGATAAAGGTTTCCCTAGGGGGCCCTGGTCCACCACGCTGGCCTCGTGCGAGTTGGCAGACTACACACACTATCAAGAACTTTATGGAGCCCTCTCAGGTGTGCAGGTTTCTTCACGAAGTTTTTCCTTCAACGTTAAGGCAAGGGATAATTAAATTCTGATCAGCACATGAATTTGAAAAGTCCGAGGTGGGGGCGAGGAACGAACTCAAACCCTCCTGCATGGCAGGCAAGCGCTCAACCTCTAGCCAATCACTGATGTCAAGTCAACATCAAACAAATAAAACATTTACTCATAAATGCGATCTTTTAGGCAACACTTAGACCTCGCTTATAGAGGTGCGAGATCCCCCGCGTTTTTTGCGGCGTATATCATACATACCAGTGGTGTGCATTGCATATAGGTGATTAAGCAGTGCCTACCTCAAAAGATTTAACTAGATAATCCATCTTTAACTATTACTATAAATAAAATAATTATCATGGCTATGCTTTCTTTTGGTCAGAATAATATTGAAATGGGTTTAAGCTTCAATTGAAAGGCGACATCGCTAGTGCCTTTTTTTTTCTCGTTGGAAAATCCTCATGGATGTCCCTCGCCCAGGGAAGGCCAGGGGGTCTGCCGGACTCTTACCGGCTAAAAACCAACGGTGTTCCTTCTCCTGAACGCTCGACCGGGGTCGCGGGATTCGCAAAAATATGCACCGCAACCCCGGCAGATCGCTAGTGCCTGCCTACCTAGTACGAAAACCAATGCAGGCCACTGATACATACGAGTAGGTACATACAGCTATAATTCTTAAAATACGAGCGGTATAACACGTCTCCATAAACGCTCTTAAAGTCTCTTCTTCTTCCTCCTAGCCTTTTCCCAACTATGTTGAAGTCAGCTTCCGGTCTAACCAGATGCGGGTGAATACCGGTATTGTACACGGAGCGACTGTCATCAGGCCTCCGTAACCCAGTTACTGGGCAATGCCGATATTCTAAGGTAAGACCTAAACGCTCTTAAGGTCATCACTCACTATAACAGCACCGCTTCGACGCAACAAATAACTTGCCTTTCAGATACGGGCTTTAAATCGTCTGCATTAAGGTAGGTATACACGCCATGGTGTACCTGACAGGTTTGCTCGTACGGTTGAACTGTACTGGTAAACTAGAGCGCGTATATTGCACATCAAGGATGCGTGGATAACAGTTTGAGGTACGTCTTTTCATCCATTCGTAGATAATTGCGATATTCGGACTAAGCGCTTCCAAACATCCTTCATAATGCGCACGGCAAAAGAATGGAACTCACTACCTGCGTCTGTGTTCCCGAACGCATACAACCCGAATCTCTTCAAAGTTTGAGTGAACAGGCTTCTTCTGGGTAAGCTCATTCCATCGTAGACTTTGTCT
This sequence comes from Amphipyra berbera, assembly GCA_910594945.2. Classification (NCBI taxonomy): domain Eukaryota; kingdom Metazoa; phylum Arthropoda; class Insecta; order Lepidoptera; family Noctuidae; genus Amphipyra; species Amphipyra berbera. The sequence continues at coordinate 18,479,401 of OU343127.1, forward strand.
CTGTCACCTCTGACCTAGACTAGAGTCAAGAGCAAACCCATCCCAAAAAAAAGTCTTACGGCTCTAATTTCAATTCTTTCAATAAGTTGACATGAGTGTATTGTTTTCTTTGCAGTAACTACGCTTGACACCATTTTTCCTGCTATCTTCGTTTAAATTTACCTTTCTTCAATAAAACAAACAATAAATCTATTAGTGCTGCTGCGTCGAGGTCAAGCACCGCTGCCGGGGCCATGGTTTCAACTGAGAGCTTGTACACGTTTACTACTACGTGTATGTCCTCTACTCAGCTCAAGCTTACCTGACGGTTGTAACTGTACAGGCAAACCTGTCAGGTACACCCTAGCGTATAAAGCAGGCCATACACGCTAGGGTGTACCTGACAGGTTTGCCTGTACATTTTAACTGTACAGGTAAACCGGAGCGTGTATGTCACACAACTGTGCAGGTTTCCACGCCTGTACAGGCAAGTAAGAAAATATGAATTTTGATATTTTTTGCCTGTGGGTATACTTGTACAGTTTAACTGAGCAAGTAAAACTGAGCGTGTGTGGCGGTCGCCTGCGCAGGCGTCAGTTGATAACAGTTTGAGATACGTCTTTTTGTCCATTCGTAGATAATTGCAGTAAACTTGCGGCTCAAATTTCAATTGTTTCAATAAGTTGATATAAGAGAACTGTTTTCTTTCCAGTAACCATGCTTTGCACTACTGTTCACGGTGTTTTCGTTTATATTTCCTTTTCTTTAATAAAACAAACAATAAACCTATTAACGCGATTGTGTCGAGATCAAGCGCCGCTGGCGGGGCCATGGTTTCGACTGAGTTTTTGTACAGGTTTATCGCTACGTGTATGGTCTCTACCCAGCTCAAGTTTACCTGTACGGTTGAACTGTACAGGCAAACCTGTGAGGTAAACCCTAGCGTGTATGGCCTGCTTAATAAGCTACCTTTAAAGTAAATTTTATAATATCAAGATAAAATAGTTAACGGCTCGCGGAAAGCCTTGCCGGTACAGTCCACTATGAAATTTACTTTTATACACACGATCTAAAGCCCTAAATAGAATGGCAATTTATTTGCTGTTTCGGAGCGGTACTGTTGCCTTCTTCTTTCCTCTGGTTAGTGACTAACCTGGTGGCAGAGTTTATGCCGCCCAGGGGCCTCTGACTTGGCTTCACTACCGTCGAGAAATATGTCTCAGGCTCACCAGGATATTTTCCTTCACCGTTTTTAAACAAGTGATAAATACAATACGCACATGAATCCGAAAAGTCAGAGGTGCGTGCCTTGGGTTCTAACTCGAGACCTATGACTTGGTAGTCCGACGGTCACAATACTAGGTTATCACTGCTTGCTGCACACCTTAATACATCGGCATATATTTAAATTGTCCGCTTTACTTCTCGCATCACGCTCCGCGCTAAGCTCCGCGTGTCTATAAACGAGGTCTAAAGCTCACTAGGTCAGACAACAGATTGAAGTTTATGAGACACGTGGCTAGATATCTCTAGTCTAGAATATAAAACCTTCACTTTGAGTTACGATCTATATTAAAGTCTTTATTTACTAACTTCAATTTGATGGACGTCTCTTAAAGTCTGATTGCACCTTTGTTTTTTCGGATCGAGCGATGAAACTTATTCTGACGGGACTATCAGCACCTAAATCACGTTTTTGGTGCCTTAATTCATTTTGCCCTTATGGTTCAGTATCTATGAGCAATAACGAATCGTTTTGATTACCATTGGTAGATTTTTTGTTACCAAGCTGGGCATATAAAGAACTCGTAAGCTAATTTTATCTGTGGTAGCTACTAAGGTAATGTTCTACTATGCAAAGCTATGGGGTTTTTGCTTTATTGTTGCTAACTGTACAAGAGTCTTAATTTTAAGAGATAACGCTCGGTAAATCATAATAGTCGGCCATTATACAAAGAAGGGGCTCGTGGCTAATTACCAACCGCGCAGATCATACGATTTGCGAGGTTAAGCTGCGCTTGACGCGGTCAGTCCGTGGATGGGTGACTGCTGGGTACACATCAATCCCTCTCCGTGCCTCGAAGAACACGTTAAACAGTCGGTCCCGGGTGTCATGCGAAAACCTTTGACAGTCGTTATGGGAAGTCAGAACACCAAAAGTCTGACAACTGGTCTAACCTTAGGACATCGGCATTGCCCAGTAACTGGGTTGCGGAGGTGTGATGGCAGTCGCTCGTGTAAAATACTGGTATTCAGCCGCATGTTGTTAGACTGGAAGCTGACCCCAACATAGTTGGGAATGAACACATATACAATATATAAAAAATTATACAGTGAACCATTTTGTTACCCAGACCATAAAAAAAAGCTATTCTTTGTACATACATAACATACATACATAAACTCACGCCTTTTTCCCATGGGGGTAGGCAGAAACTATAGAACGCCACATGCTACGACCCTTACATACCCCTTTCGCTTCATCCACATTCATACATCTTGTCATACACGCACGCCGGTTGAGAGTACTACGCACCTGACCTTTGTGAAGAACATCACCAATAACATCGATGTATGTCCTTCTAGGACGTCCTCTACCGGCGTTTCCATTAACATCCGCCTTATAAATTCCTTTTGTTAATCGCCGTTCACTCATTCTCTCAACATGACCAAACCACCTAAGCATACTCCTTTCAATTTTTTTCACTACATCATCTATTCTTTGTATTGTAACAGAAAATATTATTATCTTCAGTAAAGGACTGATATTGTGTTATTACAAGCCCTATTTACCCAAAAATTAGTACCTACCTTATATTCCTATATAATATACCTAGATATCTCAAACATGAGCCTAGCCAAGCACACGTAAGCACACCTAATGTAATTATTTACGCCGAGTAAAGCGAACGCCTTCATCGAAGCAAATGTTGACATACTGAATATGTGCTTACTGTATTGGAACAGTGAAATATCTAGGGTCTACAAGTACTGAATAAACATTAGTTGTATCTTTACCTAGAAATTTTAGTCACGTCTTATCAACAATTCTGAACGCTTATTGCTTAAAAATTATAATTTTTGTGTATATACACATATATAAACTCAGCCTTTTTCTCATGGGGGTTGGAAGAAACTATAAAACGCCACATGCTACGATCCTTACATACTCCTTTCGCTTCGTCCACATTCATACTTGTCATACACACACACCGGTTGAGAGTACTACGCACCTATATTTTGTAAAGATCATCACCAATAACATCGATGAATGTCCTACTAGGGGTCTGATTCCACCAAACGGAAAACTCTTCGCGCACTTTTTTGATGTCACTGAATAAAGTTTTGCCTTTCAGTATAAAATTCGACGCTTGGGTATGCTCCTGCATACGCGAGTAAACGCTTGATGTCTGCACCGGATTTTATACTTTAACGCAATACTGATACAGTACTTTATTCAGTGATATCAAAAAGTGTGCGAGGATTTTTTCGTTTGGTGGAGAGAACTCTAGGGTGTCCTCTACCGGCGTTTCCACATATCCGCCTTTTTAAATTCCATTTCTTAATCGTTGTTCACTCAGGCAGGCAGGTTTTGGTATCTTTACCAATAATGAAGCAAATACCCTTATATTGTTGCGTAGTAGACCCTTCCATACGTTAGTAGCTATCACAGGTAATGACAGCCCAGTGGTGTGTCCGTTGGACTGCCATAGGTCTCGAGTTCGAACCCAAGGCACGCACTTCTGACTTTTCGGATTCATATGCGTATTGTATAATTATCACTTGCTTAAAAACGGTGAAGGAAAACATCGTGAGGAAACCGGCATGCCTGAGAAATATTTTTCAAAGGCATGTGAAGCTAAGTCAGAGGCCCATGTGCGGAATAAACTGTGACACCAGGTTAGTCACTAACCACACGAAAACAGGGAGAAGACAGGTAAAATTTGGTCACGAGACCATAATTATGGCCAGTTTTGCAAAAAAAAAAGCTGCCATTGGTATGCAAAACGACTGGTTTTTGGACATAAAAACATGGCATTAGTAAACTAAAAGCGTATGTAATGTTAGTTTCATAGCCTGTAAGCAATATTTTACAGCCTAAACATTTCATTCATGTATTCTCGGACGTGCATGTTCAGGTAATCAAAACTCTACTCAGAAAAATAGGTCCATCCATTTTGTGAACAGTTCCAATATCATTTTGGCAGAGAACAGAGGCCCAATGCTACCAACAAAATTGTTGACAAACATCGCACCTGTTTTCCCCGAAGGATATGGCAGAGGTGTACAGTAACACCCTTATTTCGCCGTTATGTTTAAGTTCCATTTAATGGGGGGCGAGCCTATTGCCATCAACCGGGCACGAATACAAATTCCGGGCTGCTACTGAGGATTTCCACACGAAAAACCCCAATAACACTTTGCTCGACCTGGGGATCGAATCCAGAACCTCACGATCAGCAGTCGCAGTTTTATACTGATCTAGGTAGGACCTAGTATCTTTAACGTCAATTAAATCTAGACTTTCTATAGCCAGGTATTTTTGTAATACTTATGACGCACGGGTGTCAATTCCTACATGGCTTTGATTCCACATAACCCCGTTTGGGTTGATGAAACCATTTGATGCCAAGCGTGGGAGTTATTGTACCGAGGGTGCAGCCCCTGAAGAACTGTATCATCCATTAGCAATTCTTCGTATCAAGTCGACCCAGTTCTTTAGCAAGTAGTGTAATAACAGTAGAGCTAATATGGGTTCGCCATTGATATGTGACTTGGAATGCAGCGTCATTTCTTTTCCCATCTCTTTATACTGGGTACTTACATATAATAAAATCGTAACGATGCTAAAACTGTACATTTAAATATTTTTAGAAAAAAGTAAGTGTAAGGCATCCTAGGAAGGATAAAGATGCTGAAAATGTAGTTTTTAGAATTTTTGTGACGCCGGTGCCACTAGTCAGATCCAGTTGAAATTTAGCAACCACATCCGTTAAAGAACGGGGCAGTTACCTTTTGTTTCCGTAAACAAAGTAACGGGTAGACCTAGGTTTTAAATAGTGGGGCAACAGTAATCCTCTTGTGGGTGTATATTTTAGAAAAAATATACATACATACACATACATACATAAACTCACGCCTTTTTCCCACGGGGGTAGGCAGAAACTATAGAACGCCACATGCTACGACTCTTACATACCCCTTTCGCTTCATTCACATTCAGACATCTTGTCATACACGCACGCCGGTTGAGAGTACTACGAACCTGACCTTTGTGAAGAACATCACCAATAACATCGATGTATGTCCTTCTAGGACGTCCTATACCGGCGTTCCCATTAACATCCGCCTTATAAATTCCTTTTGTTAATCGCCGTTCACTCATTCTCTCAACAAAAAAATATACATAAATTAATTAATTAATTTAACTTTATTTTCAGACTAAAGTCCATATTTTATTATTTTAGTGTAACAATGGTGCTTAAGTAACTAGGTTAGTATTGTTAGTGTTTACAACTTAATTATTTATGTAGACCTATAATATAGGTAGCTCTTTTCACAACAAAATAATTTTCCAGTACACAAAAATCAATTCAGCGTGATTACTCAGTCAATCGTTAAGTACTACCCTCGTCGCGCATTCATTGAATGAGAGAGCCCCATTCTCTTTTTTTAAATGGATTCTTTGTATATTACCTAACGCCTAGAAAAAAATTGAACGGTGATAAGAAAATTACCCTGTATATATTTTTTTTATATCCTTACCGTATTTATCACGTGCAGTGGAGCCCAACACACGAAGAACTCCAGAATGATGACGAACAGCATCCTAATTACCTGAAAGCAAAAAACATAACTGAAATTTTTGACAACATTTGTTTTCATGAGAACAGTATTTTTTGTTTACAGTTTCATGCGTTTGTGTTTACTGAAGTGTATAGTTATTGAATATAATATGAACCGTCGAACCAATTAGGGTTACTTGATAATAACGTCAGTGGAAAGGTAAAAAGACTAACGCGCCAATATACCTACTTGACAGTAGAGAGATTCAAAGTATTTTTTTAAGAAAATAAACATAGTTATTTTTCTTAGAGTATACATATAAATAGATAATTAAATTATCTATTTGACGGCGAGGGAACAAGCGTGTTACTTCCAGGCACGCGTTCCTCCTTGTACATTAGTATTCGCTGTGGAAAATGATGGAAGGAGGTCGAGAGGTCTTCCGATCACCAGCACACGTTTTTCAGCAGAGAAAAATAATCTATCTATCTTAATCTACGGCCTCTTTGCTGCGAAATATTTAATATGTATAGTCTAAGAAAAATAACTATGTTTATTTTGATAAAAAAATACTTTGAATCTCTCTACTGTAAAGTAGGTATATTGGCGCTTTAGTCTTTTTACCTTTCCATTGACGATATGATATGAACTGAAAATATGTTTTCGGGTGTATGGATTGTAGTTGTAGGCAATTTCCAATCGTTGAATCCCATAATTTCAGTAATCGCTATTGTTTAATACCATTATCTTTGTCCGCCACTAATAAACAGAACGTGTGGCGACATCTATCACGCCACATGCGAACTACGCAGCACGACGACTGTCTAGCAGACTACATTGACAATAATGACAGCTCTCAAATATGACGTCATTGAATCCTGCATCCCGATATCAATATTTTATGTATACAACTTCCCAACACCAACCGTTGGGCAGTAGCCCACCAGGCATAAGACGCGCCTGGTTTGAGGATCTTCCTTTTTCGTTGGAAGAATACCATATCTCGTTCGTTCACAGCGTGGGTAATTGCAACTACGCAATTCGGTTCAACAAAATAAACACATATTCATAACTTAAATTTGACAATGCACGCATACAATCACAAGCCCGCACAGTTCCCTCCTGCACCTACGATGGCTACGATTTTTTAGGATATTTTCAAATCAATGTAATTTGAAAATTACCGTGATTTAAATAATAATATCGAAAACACACCTTTCAATTAATTACTAAATCTAAATTTTAAAATATGGCCTTTCTTTGTAAAGTAATCCTGGATATTTTTTTCTGATTATAATTATTGTAATTTCACCAATAGGAAAATCCGTAAAAAAAACCTCTTGACAATAAAACGGCTTGGTCCTTATTTAAAAAAAATTAATGAGGTCGGATGTCAATTAACTTTCTTGTCCAAAAAGTTAAGTAAAATTTACTCTTACTTCAGTCTACAGAATTTATTCAGAAAGTGTAATTCCAATGAAACTCCCCTTTAATTATATTTATCAGTCAACAAGTCGGAATTACTGAATAGGTATTGCTGATTAGTATTTTGAATGCAGAGTTGATAAGCCAATCACATTCCTATTCATTGCTTTGGAAAGGGTCTTAGTACCTTGAGAACATTAAGGATCGCACTGTAGACAGCTTAGAGCTTAGACTTCCACGTGATAGCTTATTACAGCAACTACACGGTATAGAGGGCACTGAGCGCGCAGTGCAGTCGTATATTTACATACGTTTTTTTCTCAAAGCGTCTTGCTAGACACTAGGGCGAGGCATCCTCCTGTGCGTACGAGGCGTTAATACAGTCAATATAAAGGTAGTTATTCGATAGAGTATAATAATATTATAGTCCGGCTATAAAAAAATTGTATAAAAGGTACTTAAATATACCTTTGATCGTTAATGTAAGCACGCACTAAGAAATGTTTTTTGGAAACTCAACCCCTTTACGGGTATTATCGGTAACTCAACCCCTTTATGGGTTAAAAAGTGTCAAAGTATATCTTTGACACTTTTTAACCCGTAATCAGAATCTAATTGCGTCGCCCGATTAACTCGAGACTTGGTACATTTATAAAGCGAATAATTACAGAAATACTCTAGTTTTTTGAAAATCAACCTCTTCGACAAAAAGAGGAGGAACAAATTAAATTGAAAAAAAAAATGAAACTACGGGAACCGGTGCCTATTAATGAAAATATTAGCACAACGCCTAACATTTAAAAGAACCTACCTAGGGGTACCTAGTTAGAGTAGTTTTATGCTCATTAGTATGCTACCCCAGTATCCTTGAGTTAAGAGGTAGGAAAGAGTTGCGTTTAAAACTATTGCAACTATTAATAGAGTCACAGATCTAATTAGATCTGGGACTAAAATAGCCAGGGAACATCATATAAAAATGAATCCCTTTGACACGGAAACTCAATTACAATTTTGTTTGACTCATAGTGCAGTAATAAAAATGCGTGACCTCGTACGCCAATAAACAAGTAGGAATGCAATTTGGTTGCGTGGATTGAACGAACCAGACCACTAGGTGCGTCAATTTGCATTTCAGAGGAATGATTCTACGAAGCTCTTTATTACATAACAGCAAATATCCCAGCGATGATGACAGGCGCGGTCGAAGCCAAAGCTTTGGGCGGGAGGGATCATATTAAAAGTAAAATAAGTTGAGCACAATTGAATTTACAGCACAACTTTTATTTGTAGATTAACACCCATATTCTCAGACGTTCCTCCAAAACTTACTCGACTAATGCTCGACTCAGGACGGCCTCGAAAAACACCTTCAAAATTGAATTCATAGTCACAATTTCGAGTGAATTTTGAGGTTCCTCGACTGAGGGGTCCTCAAATGAGTCCAGGTAAACTGGAATCATTACGTCATAATTTGAATTATCTGCATCGCACAAATAACGCCGCGATAAATAGTTGTAAGGATTATCGTAAGCATATTCGATAAAGTTTTCAAAATTAATTTTTGTTACATAGGTACGAACTTTGACACTTCCTTCCTTACGGTAGGTTCCGAGGTACCTTGAGTTTGACATGATTCCTTACCTCGACTGAGGAAAAATCTCGAGCCAAGGACGTTTATGTCAACTATAACTACCGATGGTAGTGAGAAAGACTGAGTCGAGGTGGAATCGAGTCGATTAAGTTTTGGAGGAACGTTTTAGAATATGGGTGTATCTATTTATAGGATGTTTGTCAAGTTGACGTTTACGATTTGGGAATCGAGGATTTCGGATTCCGGATTGCCACTTGAGTTAGTTCATGATGTGAATACAGGGTGAAAACGAATTCATGTAATTCCTTTAAACCTCGTGATGTACTACTGACTGATTAACAATGCACGGTATACTTCTGGATGCAATAAAAAAAATTACAAGAAGTAAACATGTGTTCTTAACGTGAAGCATTTTAGCGCCCCGAGTGAAATGACCGTGCGGCGAGCGATAGCCGCGAAATTCGCTCGGGAGCGCTAAAATGCCTCACGTTAAGAACACAAACATGTTTGCTTGTTGTGTTTTTTTTATTGTATCGAAATATATCCCGTTCTGGGTTAATCTATGTCAGTAGTACATCACGAGGTTTGAAGGAATTACATGAATTCGTTTACACCCTGTATAGCCGCCTTGATACACAAAAGCATACTTTGCATGGCCCCAAAAATATTTAATACCTACATTACCAAATGGAATTAAGGACTTAAATATTATTCAATTTAAAAACAAATTAAGACATCAATTATTTCAAAAATATTATTATACTATTGATGAATTCCTTAATGATAAATTGTAAGTTATTTGACATTGATATTTATTTAATTTTGACATCTTTATTTCCATTTATTATTTATTATATTCAATCGTCAATGTTTTGCTTGTTTTTTCTGTCTTAAGTTATGTTGCGTTTTGTTGAAATTATTTTATTTTAATATGTTGATTATTCTTTTTTAATATAAAAATTACTAATTAAAGAATGGCCTACCTTTAAGGTAGATTTTTTGAGGAACTAAATTATTTATTATTAAGATCTCATGTAAAAATCACACCAATATAAATGACATAGAATTAGAAAAATTATTTTTTTTTTTTGAGAAAGAAATTGAGTTTGAATAGCACTTTACTAGCCTAAAAAACTAGTCAAAGACGTCACAAAACTTTGTATCCGGCTGCATCGGTACCAACCTTGTCACGAGTATCGTCACAATATTTAAAAATTAATAACATTATATTGGGTTATTCTCTGTAGAACCCAGTATTTGGAAGTACGCAATGCTCACAGGTCCTAAAACCGTCATCGACAACATAAGTATGAATCGCTTTACGACAGTACAATTCTGCTACGCCCTTGGGAGAACAGGCATAATGATATAATAGGTAATCTCAGAAGGTCTAGTAACAGACTGATATGTACCTACAGTCTGTAACTGTGATTTGCTCCCGAAATTTTAGCATTTTGTTCTTAGAACAGCGAAAAATCGCCCCCATTCTTCAAGTCACTTCTTGTATACTTTTTGTGAAATTTCTTGTAGCCGCGAACAGAATTACATTTCAGATAAATTGTGTGACAATTCCCATATCCGAATTTACAAGTTATTGGCAATATCAAAACGTTTTCTACAATTCGTACAAGAATACGGAAATTTTATAAATGTATTGAAATTGTCTGCTTCAGATTTTTGTACCTTATTTCAATTTCCCGTATCTTCGTACCCATAAAACATGATAAATGTTACCAGAAATGTATGAAACCTAGGAATTGTATACATAACATAACATCACGCGTATATTCCCCGAAGGATTGGGCAGAGGTGTACAGTAACACCTCATTTCACCGTTATGATTAAGTCCCATGTAATAGGAGGCCAGCCTATTACCATCAACCGGGCACAAATCGAAACTCCAAGCTGCTACTGAGGAATTTTACATGGAAAACCCATAACACTTTGCCCGACCTGGGGATCGAACCCAGTACCTCACGATCAGCAGTCATTCTTGCCACCACTAGACCAACGAGGCAGTTGTATACAATTTCGCGCCAATGAAGGAAATGTATAAAATAATAAAATATTTTCTAAATGTTTCTTTAATACATACATTTCCTAGGCATTGTATGTAATTCCTACGAATTTTATATAATGACGGATTACATACATTTCCAATAACATACCTATATAGTAATTTCCGTTTACCTCCACATACATTATTCGTGCAAAATGAGAAATTGTTGAAATATCAAACAGGGGAGCGATCTACATACATTACAATGAATATTTTCGCTTCAGCGGTTATCTTTTCATTTCTGGAAGGCTTGGCATTGTTTTCGCCTTATTTTTCAGCCATGTAAGGCCCGGTATCCACCAAAGCGGAGAGGAGAGGAGACAAGAGGAGATGTGTTTGAATAAACCAATCCGATTTCGTTATTTCCACATCTCTTCTCCGCTTAGCTTGGGTGGAAATGGATCAAGCGGAGAGGAGAGGAGATGTCTCATTTCTCTATAGAATTTTGTGCGGCGAGCGAGCAAGCGGCGTGGCAGAGCGGAGAAGTGTCTAGTCCGGCGGCCGTCTTCCTTTCGTAGACAGAACTTGACTGGTTTCGATCTCTCACAGGTCACATCTCGGCTACACAAAGCTCACATCTCCTCTCGTCTCCTCTCCTCTCCGCTTTGGTGGATACCGGGCCTGAGAGTGTAGGACGTTTTAATGTTTGCATTAACTTTTTTAGTAACCCACTAAGACCGCTTTCACATTTAGGCGACTTTAGCAGCGCGACAGACGCGCGACAGACGCGCGACCGTTGCCCAGTCAGATTTTCATAATAAAAACTGAAGCGCGGCGGCCGCCGCGTGCGCTCCGTCGGCGATGAGCAAGTGTTTCAAGCGCGAATACTACTCTCAAGAAGACTAAATAATTCGTAAAAGGACTTTTGTGACATTCGAACATAATTAAAAAAAAATATTATTCCCTTTATTTCCTTTTATATACATATATTATGATTAAATAATTAACTAATTTATTTATTAATTAATTACAATAAATACCTACTGTTTTATAATCACTATGCACATGACGATTTCAAAACAAAGGATTAATCCAGTACTGTCTTTTTCTTTTTTTTACGCGACATCGATGGCGCCAAATGAGTACTACCTACCAAAAGTAGGAGCAACAGTTTTTCCCCGTCAGAATCCATTTTTGAAATGAAGTGGTCACTCCGATCTAAATTTCGTCGCTACTGTCGCGCTGCAATACTGTGCTGTCCTAGTGTGAAAGCGGCCTAAGGTTCCATTTCCACTTTGGTAAACGTGATCCGACAGAGCAAAATGGCTGTGCACCCGAGTTCCCACGTGAGGGTTTTTTTTTCGTCGTTGCGCCGGCTCTTCCTTTCCATTATAGATTCCATTAGCGCAAGAATAGCACTGTTTTGAATCATACCAATGGTAACTATATACTGGTGTGATTCCAATTAGTGCTTTTCAAATTGGTGCGCGAAATAGAACGTCTCATTTTAACTATTTATTAAATTTTATTAATGGCAATAGGCTCGCCTCCTATTGCATGGGACTTAAACATTAGTGGCGAAATGAGGGTGTACTAAAAACACCTGCGCCGTACCCTTCGAGGAATGTAAGGCGTGATATTATGTAAATGGAGTTTCTTGCCGGCTCTTCTCCATAGAACCTACCTTTTGGAACCGTGCACCTAGTCGTGACGTTTTAAAAGTGCCTGAAATCTGGTCTATTTGAAATAAAAAACTTTGACTTTGACTTTGACTTTGAAATTTATTTATTTAAAATATACATGCATTACAGTTGAAACCAAGACGTTGTACCTACAGTTCAAAAAGTAAGGATAATATGTTTTTTTGTTTCTCTTATTAGCTGCTATTTTTTTATCGATGATCTGGTAATAAGGCTGTACTACCTGTGTGGATATAATACAACAAGGTGCTCAGAAGAAAGTGAGTAGGGTAATATTTTTTATTTTTTCGAATTTTTTCTCTTCTTTAATTTAAAAAATTCTCATTTTTCAATTTAAAATTTTGTGACCGTAATAACAGTGAGAGAACAATTTTTCAGCGAGGAAAGCCGCGGGTACTAGGTACTGGCTGGCTGTGCAACATGTCTCTAGTTCCAATCCCACACGGAACAAGTATTTGCATGGCATACAGATAAATTGTTTCGGGTCTGCGTGTTTCATGTATGTGAAGATTTGTGTCTGTAAATGCACCCATGGTACAGCATGACACAACTAAGAAGTGGCATCGGCAAACTTGATCGAACAACTAATGGCGGCCGCTCATTTACGCGCTCATTTACAGCAGTGGTGTGACCGTCGGATTGCCAAGTCATAGGTTTCGAGTTCGAACCCAAGGCGCGCACCTCTGACTTTTCGGATTTATGTGCATATTGTATAATTATCACTTGCTTAATAACGGTGAAAGAAAACATCGTGAGGAAACCAGCATGCCTGAGAGATATTTGTCGACGGCATGTGAAGCCAAGTCAGAGGTCCATGGGCAGCATAAACTCTGACACCACGCGCCATTTGCACTTATGGCGTCAGCGTAAAGATCATTTTACTGCAGTAATAATAAACATGCGTGGTCTCGAAGTCGCATTCAGTTCGAAAGTGATCGGTTTTACGAAGTTTGCCAATGCGACTTCTCTTAGTTGTGTCGTGCTATACAGCACTATTCCTAAAGTGGGGCAGAGCTTAAACAAAATAAGCTGAGCTCTCATTGTACTGAAATTCTATACAACGAGAGGTTAACTTATACTGGAAATGTATAGAAAGAAAGAAAGAAATTTATTTGGCACGAAAGCAGCCAGACACACATACAAAAAATACATAAGAGATAAAACAAAATAAAAAAATTAAGTAGCTGTGTGTCTAGTGGCTGCGCCAAATAGGTTCAGTTCAGCATAAATGTCAGACCATTAGTGCCTGACGCTGGGTTTCAACTGAACCCTTTGTGACGTAATTGATGTAAACCAGTTCCAAATAGATAAATAGCGTGCTTAAATAAATAATAAATAAATACTGTTGACCCTTAATTACGGATGTCTCAGTGGTCATGCCAATTCACTTAAACCAACATGTGTGTGTATATGAGCAGAATATAGGTATATAGTTTGATATGTCATCAGCTTATGTATGGAAGTGAATGTTGGTCGTGGCAGAAGAGGCATGAAAGTAGAATAAATGCCGTGGAAATGCGTTCCTTGCGAAGTATGTGCGGTGTAACTTTGAATGATAGATTGAGAAATTAAGAGATTAGACAAAGTTGCGGTTTAAAAGATGATGTAGTGACAAAAATTGAAAGGAGTATGCTTAGGTGGTTTGGTCATGTTGAGAGAATGAGTGAACGGCGATTAACAAAAGGAATTTTTAAGGCGGATGTTAATGGGAACGCCGGTAGAGGACGTCCTAGAAGGGCATACATCGATGTTATTGGTGATGTTCTTCACAAAGGTCAGGTGCGTAGTACTCTCAACCGGCGTGCGTGTATGACAAGATGTATGAATGTGGATGAAACGAAAGGGGTATGTAAGAGTCGTAGCATGTGGCGTTCTATAGTTTCTGCCTACACCCATGGGAAAAAGGCGTGAGTTTATGTATGTATGTATGTCATCGTGTGTACTCACTTTCCTCTTGGCTTCTATGCTTTTATCGATGTGCGTGGATCTGACAACGTGTCTGAATTCCATATCGACGGTGTGCATGCAATACGACTGCGTGCTATTGTTGTCTACGTCCAATCTCTGCTCCGACTCCTCCTGTTAACAAAGGGATATGTTATATTGTGTAAGGTTTTATTTATAAAGGAACTATATATTTCTGTTATTGTTTTTGGGCGTATCAATAGTTTCCTAGATAAATGGGAATCTTTAGTGATTATACCTGTTGTTGTGTCGTCCTCGATGATGATAAATTAATGTTACTAAGGTAATGCATTTCCTGTTACCTGAGGGCGTCATATAAAAAAAGAATATACCTATATCTACAAGGTTAGTCGGAAAGGGGGTGGGCCATTCTTCGAAAAATATTAACAAAAATTGAGAACGTCATTAGCATCATCCCAAAGTTAAGAATGCAGATGTTTAATATTATAATTATGATAATTAAAACTCAAACTATACCGCTGCAGTCAAGCAATAAGACAAGAATAAAAACAATCTGACAATACTATAACGTTAACAACCCGGGAGAAGAATGGTTTGTTAAAATAATGTTAAAAAATTTCAAATATTCGCCCGGGTACTAAGCCGCGGGCCACTTAAAGTATCACTGATCACTATTTTAAAGCAAGTGTTAAAATTCTATAATTTTTATTTGCATGCAAAAATATTTTTATTTTAGTTTTTTCAAAAAAAAACATACCAAATTCAGAATTCAGAAAATTAATTTTCTAATCCGTGACCCCAAATATGACCTAAATTGTAAAAACAGCTGATCATAGCTATGGACAGATAGATTTTAGCATATTTTTTACGAAATCTTTGAAAAGCTATTTCTCTCAAACTATCGAGTTTTGGGGAAAGTTGTAGAACAAAAATTATCCTTTATTATGGGTACTTTTTCGGCTTAGTACCCCTTTTTGACTAACCTTGTATATAAATTAATTCCTATTTCCCTTGGTCACGCCAAAACTTGAAAATGACTTTACCGATTGAGGTCATATTTATACAATATATTTGTTTTGTCAAGAAAATGGTTCGTAGCTATTCTCCGATCCGATAGGTGGCGCTGTAGTCAAATTATTTACGCGGGCACAACCGCGGGAGAACAGCTAGTACATAATATACTACCTTAGTAACATTTAGCTTCGGACGAGACAACAACATGAATAATCTCAATCGAACGGCGCTTACAGGTAAGCTAGTTTGATTGTACAACTATCGCTGGTTCCCGGCACGCCTGTGCCACTCCATAGTTTAAGTATGAAAAAACATACCCGGCGTGACTCTAGAGTGATAAACGAAAGAAAACCGAATGAAATGTTAAAGATGATTTCCAACATACGGCTCGCATCGCATCGGATCAGAACGGATTTTACAATCCTTAAACGATATTAAATCGTGTACACAGTATTATCAAGCCGCGCACAGCAGCTTGACCGCGGGTGTCTTCCGCGACACGCTATCGTAGCCGAAAGTATGCTGCGACGCGCGATCGGCTCCTATCACCTGTCGTTGTATCCGATAGGATTCTTTTGGCTGTCAACAGGGTAGGAATGAAACTATTCACAAGACATCCTGCCGAACGCGATCGGCTGTCGCCGCATCCGTTCGTATCCTTTCCGATCCGATGCGATGCGAGCCGTTTGGTGGAAATCATCCGTTAGTAGGTGACCGAACCAAAAAAAATTACATGCGTCTAATGTTTTCTTAAGTAGAGTAAAGGCCTGGTCAGATATAGAGCGTGGCTGGGTGTGATATTCACGTCACGTGTTGATCGCGTGCTTTTGGCGTGCGAATTACTATGACACCCAGCCACGCTCTCTGACTGACCAGGCCTTTAGTAGATTATATGGAATTAAAACATTATTCACCATTTGAATAATATTATACTACCAAAAACAACTGTTTTATTAGAGTTAAGCCGTTTGGGTTTTATGGTGTCAATGGGCCAGTAATATTTTTTACGCCGCTGTCGTATTATATTACAGAGTTTACTAATCGTAAAAATTAAGGTTATCACGCACCGGAGTTAAAACCATAATATACTTAACTAGCGACCCGCCCCGGCTTCGCACGGGTGCAATGTAGATACTAATGTGGGGCATATAAAACTTCCTCTTGAATCACTCTATCTATTAAAAAACCGCATCAAAATCCGTTGCGTAGTTTTAAAGATCTAAGCATACATAGGAACAGACAGACAGCGGGAGCGACTTTGTTTTATACTATTTAAAGAAGATACGTATACTATATTACGTTACGTATTTTTAGCGTCTTCTTCTTTTCGTGTGGTCAGTTGACTAACCTGGTGGCAGAGTTTATGCCGCCCATGGGCCTGTGACTTGGCTTTATATGCCGTCGAGAAATATCTCTCAGGCATGCCGGTTTCTTCACGATGTTTTCCTTCACCGTCTTGAAGCAAGTGATAATTATACAATACACACATGAATCCGAAAAGTCAGAGGTGCGTGCCTTGGGTTCGAACTCGAGACTATGACTATAGTCCGCCGGTCACATCACTAGCCTATCACTGCTACGCTATTTTTAACGTTATAATAAATGATTTATTCATTGTTTTATTAGATAACATAAACATTATAGTTTTGAAATTTCAATAATAGGCTTGGGTATCGTAAACCAATAATAATATAACAGGTTTGTTATGTCACATAATTAGTTAAGCCTTCTACTCCTAGTTCATTCGTACTTTTATTACCTACACACGGCGGTCGCTCTATCTATATATCTATCTCTCTCAAGCGGATGGCACTCGCGCTCGCACTAGTCCCAAACAGTCCGAGATATCATGTCCGTGAGCAGTGTCTATGTGTGCGTTGCTCGAGCGCACTTGTATGTAGATTGACTTCTGTACCTATCTGTTTTGTGACGGATCGACGATGCGTAATGGGTTTTACCACAGGTTATTTCAAATATAAAAAGGATAATAATTTAGTGGTAAAACTTTACGAATAATTTGTTCCTTGACCGACCAAATAATTAAATATTATTTGTAAACTAGCTTTTGCCCGCAGTTTCGCTTACGTAAAGTTTGAAATCCTCGTTAAGCCCATTTTAAAATCCAAAACGTCCGTCTTTTATCACCCCCAGCGTTGCTAGATTAGTCAGCCACTCGGTCAGTTTCTCCCCATGCTTCTTACTTCAAAAGTACCAGATTTCTCATACAAACTTTCAACACTTATTTCACCCCCTTAGAGGTTGAATTTCCAAATATGTGTACATTTATTCCTAACCAGAAATTCGTCTTTCTTACTTCAAAAACGACGGACTTACATACAAACTTCAACCCCCCATTTCACCCTCTTAGGGATGAAATCTCCAAAAACCCTCAAACACCTATACGTTTATTTCTTACCAAAAGCCTAAATATTTAATTCCATGTTTCTCACTTCAAAAATACCAGATTTCTCATACAAACTTTAAACACTTATTTCACCCCTTTAAGGGTTGAATTTCCAAAAATGCTCAAACACGTGTACGTTTATTTCTAACCAAAAACCTTAATATTTAATTTCAAGCTTCTTACTTCAAAAATGATGGACTTACATACAAACTTAAAAACCCTATTTCACCCCTTAGGGGTTGAATTTCGAGAAATTCCTTCTTAGTGGATTTTTACGTCACAAAATGAACCTACTGTCAAAATTTCAAGTTTCTAACCCCAGCCGTTTAGGCTGTGCGTTGATAGATCAGTCAGTCAGTCAGCTTCTCCTTTTATAAGTTTAGAGATATAGATAAAATGTTTGCAGTGAAACAACCAAGACTTTAACAGTATTTTTTCTTCGTTTAATCTCTTATAGGTGGTTCTATTCTTTACAATATGACCCACAATGGTCAGTAGTCATCCACTGCTGGGTACGTATACAAGAAGCTAATTGAAGCAATTAGTAACTCTTCATTAGATACTGACAATGAAATCTTTGAATGCCACTGTTACTACACCTGATATTGTATACAGCAACCATCTTTACATAGTATAAAACAAAGTCGCTCCCGCTGTCTGTACGCTTAGATCTTTTAAACTACGCAACGGATTTTAATGCAGTTTTCAGTAATAGATAGAGTGATTCAAGAGGAAGGTTTATATGCCCCACATTAGTATCTACATTACACCCGTGCAAAGCCGCGGCGGGTCGCTAACGTTGTGACGAAGCGCGTCGGAGCGCATCGGTGCGCATCGGAGCGGACGGCAGCTATTAATAGGTATTATGGATTTTCTGATGCGCTTTGCCAGGTGTGAATCGTACTAGGTTAAACAAATGCAAGTTTTTTCTGTTCGTCTACTTGAGGATTGTCTTGCGGACAGTTTCTACGTATCCGGGCAGTTATTGGCGAGACCTGAAGGGTCTCCAACCAATGGGGACGCGTAAAATACTTAACCTAAGCTAACTGCTACTACTAACATCCTGACTACTAGCAACCACAGCACGAAGGGCAACCTCTAATGGGACTCGGACCTCGGCTTAGGGCGTTGCTGGCGGGGGGACTGGGAGGGAGACAGCTCGATTAGGGCTGAATTACCGGTGTGACTGCGGAGTCAGAAGAGACTACCGACTCCGCGGCGGTGGCGGGTGAGCACGGTGGATCAGGGGTGATGCTATTTAACTTTGTATCTATAGTCTGCGCACGAGGGCTAGTCACCACCTGCGGTATGTGAGTTGCAGGAGGGGGGTGTGCGCAGTAGACAAGACAAAGCAAACTGACACTGAACTGAGCGCGTCTATTTTTTCGCTCCCCCCTCTCACCGCCGAGTATAATACACTCAGGAGCAATTAAACCGGGCCACCAATATAAACTTTAATATCTCGGAAAACATTGTTAGACATTGTTTTATTTATGTTGGTGGCCTGGATTTATTGCTCGCAACTTCTTCTTCTTCCTGCCCTTATCCCACACTAGGTGGGGTCGGCACAACATGATTGCATAAATCCATGTTGTTAGAGGTTTTGGCTTATTGTTTTATGACCGGCCGCCTGCCTGACATTAACCCTCCTTGGGAATACTCGTTGCGCCATCGCGCGGGTGACCCAATGTGCTTGCTGATATTATGCACTGGGTCCCAAAGTGATATGCTTGTCAATTTTAAAGCCGACAACTAAGCAAACTAGAACTACTTATCTTCTTATTGGTGGAGTATACTTGAAGTTCCTCGACCCACTCATTCAGTTTTGCTAGGGACTTTGCTCCCAACTGTAAAGTTTTAATAATGAAAGAAGAACGAGCCGTTGTTTTAACCACTGACGGTCGGTAAGGTATTGAAACGCATTATACATCTACATAGATTGCAATGAAAACGCTCAATTTCAAATGCACGGGGCACATTTTCTAGGCATTTGACGCATTAGTTCGCGAGTGAGATTTCTGTACGTTGTCTGTGGTTCTAGTTTACGAGCGCACATCACTACCATCCGTATAACTTATCGTCTAGCATTAAGTTTGTGTATTACGTACTATTATGTTCCTAGATTCCTATTATTCGTGCCGAGATATAATTTCGGGTGAAAGACCAATTTGAGAAAGCTTTTCTACGATAACAAATCTTCAGAGCTTAGGTGTTTTTCTCAGAACTTTGTAGGTGCATCTTCCTCAAAATCACAACGGTTTTTCATCACAATAGTACCTATTCAGTTTGCCTGTACTCAGTTCACGAAGGTAGATTTTAAATAAAAAATTAATTTATTTATATTTAGGTAATTAGATAGTAATTGACCTTACTAATACAGTTCTGAATTAATACAGTTCCGAGCTAATACAATTCCGAACTAATACAGTTCCAAAGAAAGCGGACGTATTAAATATCGTGTTAAAATAAGTAAATTTTTGGTATTTTGTAGGGTTCCGTACTCAAAGGGTAAAACACGACCCTATTACTAAGACTCTGCTGTCTGTCCGTCCGTCCGTCCGTCTGTCACCAGGCTGTATCTCATGAACCGTGATAGCTAGACAGTTGAAATTTTCACAGATGATGTATTTCTGTTGCCGCTATAACAAAAAATACTAAAAAACATAATAAAATAAATATGTAAGGGGCTCCCATACAACAAACGTGATTTTTATAGATAATGGTACGGAACCCTTCGTGCGCGAGTCCGACTCGCACTTGGCCGCTTTTTATTTCATTGCGTTAAATAAATGATACCTAGTAACCCTATGAATTTTCGCCGCTTAATTTGAAGTAACCTTATATTTTTGTGTATTTTTCACTTACCTTCTGCAGTTTCTTCGGGTACCATTTCTTGCAGCAAATATCGGTTGAATTGCTTTTGATGATCGGTGTTGTTGATATGAGATGGTTGCTCTTGCAACTGGTCTGTCTGGTTACTGTTGACAAATAAACAATGTTAACATTCACAGGTAAATCATATCAAAGTTAGAACAAAGTTAAAGAGAAACTTTAATTCGTTCTGTTTAGCCTTTTCCCAACTATGTTGGGGTCAGCTTCCAGTCTAACCAGATGCGGCTGAATACCAGTATTTTACACGGCGCGACTGCCATCAGACCTCCGCAACCCGATTACAGGTTATCAGACTTTCAGGCTTCTGACTACCCGTAACGACTGTCATAGGTATTCGTATGACACTTGGGACCGACAGCTTTAAAGAAAGAAAAAGAAACAAAGAAAGGGATAGAGAAACTTCAATTAAATTATGTAAATAACTGTAATAAAAAAAATATGTAATAAACTCTTTCAATCCCTTAGATCTTTCGAAATAGTTCGCAGTAAACTATTTCAAAGAATGAACCAAATTCATCATAGTCGTAACCTGCTTGAAAAATAAGACCTTTTTCATAAAAATATAAGAAGAAGCTTGAGTATCCTTTTTTATTATAAATATAGTAAGAAATACTACGAAGAGAAATATTTAATAATACAATGTGGTATACAAAAATAAATTATATAAACTGTAGCTGTAAGAAAATTCCATACCACCTATATCGTGTGTCAAAGTCAAAGCATTTATTTCAATTAGGCACATAAAAGGCACTTTTGAACGTTGAAATTTACAAAAAAAAAAAATTGAATTGATTCTAGTCGCCCCTTCCAAAAGGTAGTTTCGTATGGAGAAGAATGGGCAAGAAACTCCACCGTTACTCTTTTAAAATGTCTTACAATATTTTGTATAGGTACATTAATTATATGTGAAGACGATGCACCTAGAATACAACTACTATACCACAATAGGTAAAATGAATTAAAAATTAATTATATGTGATAGATACACGGTGCTCACATATTTACAAACATTGCAAAAGTATACGTTTTCCCAAACATTTTTTTAAAGTAATAGGTCAGTGTGTGAGTTAAGGCACCTACTCACAGAATCTAAAATAAATGGCATTAAAATAATAAATTATACTATTAAAATAGCAACCAGTTTAATTTTGTCTAGACTCTAGATTGTCCTATGGAGCTGGACCAGCATGTTTCCAAGCATTCTTATTGTGTGTGGTAAATTACTACATTATCATATAATTCCGTGGGTAGTTCCCGTCTGCCCTTCCACCAACGCAAAACCATTCATAAAGCTAGATACACACGGCTAATTATCTTCAGACTTATGCATTAAGACTGACCACAGATGGAACATGGCTGGTGTTCATCAACATTAATTCTCTGGTTAAACATCAGATTACCTATTCAGGTAGGTGTATTTCATACCTGCCGGGGTTGCGGGGCATGCTTTTGCGAATCCCGCGACCCCGGCCGAACGGTCAGGAGGAGGAACACCGTTGGTCTTTAGCCGGTAAGAGTCGGGCAGACCCCCTCGCCTTCCCCGGGAGAGGGACATACATAAGGATTTTCCAATGATAATAAAAAATGGTGTATTTCATACATTTTTCGAGTAAATGGTTATTAAAAATTAATGTTGGTGAACTCCAGCCTTAGTAATTCCAGACACGATTGATTGCTATTTGTTTTTAGCGCTACGTCTTTATGACCTAACTAGCGGCCCGTCCCGGCTTCGCACGGGTGGTCATTTTTCCCATTATTGCAACATTCTTCATTTATGCTCCGCTCCTATTGGTCGCAGCGTGATGTTATATAGCCTATAACCTTCCTCGATAAATGGACTATCTAACACAAAAATAATGTTTCAATTCCAACCAGCAGTTCCTGAGATTAGCGCATTCAAACAAACAAACAAACAAACTCTTCAGCTTTATAATATTAGTATATATTAATCTCGTAAAAATATTTTCAGTCAAACGGTTTTATGTTACAGTATCAGGATTTGAAGATTGAAGGTTGAAATTAAATTTATAATGTTGTATCGTCATGGGAATTGAATTTGTGTGCGAAGAAGCTCAAGTAGTTGAAAAATCTGTCGCAAGATTTGAATCAAACAAAAACCGTTTGAAAAACTTGGATGAATTTAATAAAAACTAGAGCTCATTTCATCGCAGTCAAAATAAAAGCGTAATTAAAACGAAACCGAGGCACGTTTGTTTTTGAAAAAAATTAAACGTTTAAGCGACCAAAGTCGTTTTTCGACTAACCTTCGAGGATTCCTTTTCTGCCTTACATAAAACCGCTTATATCAGACCATGCGACATCAGAATATTTATAAATCTACCTAATTAGAATTTCTCGAGAAAAAGAAAACAACTGTTAGTATCGCATCACAGTATTAGATTTTATTTTAATTGGATCAATCGTTCTTCTATGAATACTCAAAGGTAGATTTCTCTGAATCCCATCACGAGCAGTAAACAGTACTAAGTAGATTGTAATATCGTCTATCTCACCCTAAAAAGCGCTGACTTCAATAACGTGGGTACTCCAAACAGAGGATTTAGTTTCATCTTCCCAGTAAGATTAATCCATCAAGGATATAAACAGAAGTAATACGAAATACGATTTATAAATACGTCAGCAAGATAAGCGCTTTACTGCACTACAGAAACTTATAACACTGATTAAAAGTTTGTCGTATGATTTCGGCTACAAATATATAATAGGTACTTCAAACTAACTGGCGAAAATTCCCAGGGTTGCCAGGTAATTATTAATAGAATAGATACAAATAAAATAATCCCTTAAAAAAACTTTTAAGTTAAACGGACTTATCTTACAGTACCCCTGCAGCATCAGGATTTAAGAATTGAAAGTTGTAATTATTATAATGTTGTATTGTCATGGTAATTGAATTTGTGTGCGAAGTTTCAGGAGAATCGGTTAAGCAGAAGTAGTTGAAAAATCTATCGCAAGATTTGAATCAAACAAACCAATATACGAAGTTAAGCTAAATAAAACCGTTTAAAAATACTTAAACTTTAGTTAATTAGATAACTACCTATGATGTGCGTGCTTTTCGCTACTTTATTAGTCAGTTACTTTCTCATCTAATTAAATAATAATAAGATATATTTTTAATTAAATTTATTCCGTTAATGATATCTCGTAATAAGTTTCGCCAATTAATTGGAATTACAAGGCATCAAGATTCTTTATGAAGGTGAATTGTGGTTGTAGGTACAACCACTAACAACCCAACTCCTCATGATGATATCTAATTATCAGAGACCGGATAGCCAGATGCATATTTACCTAAAGTTCAGGTGTTGGGTAATATGGAATGCACTTTTGTATCGAAAAAATCCCGCGATTGCGGGATCGTCAAATTTAGTGTTCTGTAGAATAGAATCATATTTACCTAGAACAACAGCAGTGATAGCCTAGTGGTGTGACCGTCAGACTGTCAAGTAATAGGTTTTGAGTTCGAACCCAAGGCACGCACCTTTGACTTTTCGGATTCATGTGCGTATTGTATAATTATTATCACTTGATAAAAAACGGTGAAGGTAAACATCGTAAGGAATCGGCATACCTGAGAGATATTTCTCGATGTTTTGTGAAACCAAGTCAGAGGCCCATGGGCGGCAACTCTGACACCAGGATAAGTTGGACGTAGTTTAGCAGAAAGGACTCAATCCACATAATTGACAAAAATGAGTTATTGGTACCAAAATGGTCTATAAGGTATGGCCTTTCATTTAGCAAAAAACATCCAAGAAATAAACAAAGGAAATACGTTTTTTGTGACAGGGAACGTAACCACATATTAGGCAGGTATTTTCTTTTTATTACCTATAAAGACCCAACCTGCTTAAATCATCCAACCCTATA
The DNA here is from genome assembly GCA_910594945.2 of Amphipyra berbera. Classification (NCBI taxonomy): domain Eukaryota; kingdom Metazoa; phylum Arthropoda; class Insecta; order Lepidoptera; family Noctuidae; genus Amphipyra; species Amphipyra berbera. The sequence continues at coordinate 18,504,012 of OU343127.1, forward strand.
TTTTCCTAAATAAGTCCAGAAATACACAACATAACCATCAACCAACATATAGATATAAAAATACGATTGATTTTAACAAGGATGTGTAATGACGTAGCAAAATTTGAATACAGCATCACTGAAGAAAACCACTCTGAACTTAAAACGTCAATAACTCAAAAGTGACTCTGTGTGGGTTGAGTCCTTTCTGCTTAACTACGTCCAGCTAACCACACGAAAAGAAGAAGAACCTAGAATTGGATGCATATTTATTTATTTACATAGCTAAAGCTGTACCTTTTCTTTAACTAACACAGACATGCACCCCTCACTTTTTTACACCCTACTACACACATATTTGCATCAGGCGTTAAAAATTAACTTCAAGTACCTAATTATAATGCATTTGATTAGTTACGTAATCCCGTGATATTTTTTCTAATAACTTATTTTCGGAAGCCGTTTCGATACTTTCGTAGCATAAATTAACTTTAGGTAAATATGCATCTGATTATCCGATCGCTGCTAATCTATATCTTAGATACTAATTATAAAGCTGAAGAGTTTGTTTGTTTGTTTGAACGCGCTAATCTCAGGAATTACTGGTTGGAATTGAAAAAATATTTTAGTGTTGTATAGTCCATTTATCGAGGAAGGTTATAGGCTATATAACATCACGCTACGACCAATAGGAGCGGAGCATATATTAAAAATATTGCAAAAACGGGAAATATGTCCACCCATGCGAAGCCGGGACGGGCCGCTAGTTATCTACATATGTCCACTTTGAGGAAGCTCTACAATAAAGTGTAGTCGTTAAGAGCCCGTTTTTGAACACTTGTGAGCCAACGTTGACAAAGGTTGACCCAAATTGGGATAATATCCAATTCATTATTTCTAAGCATGCCTTTTCTGTACAAAGCGGAATAGCTTGAAGAATTTTTAAGTAAAAGCCTCTAAAAATTGGCCTGGAATTTCAGCTGGGAAAATATGTTGCCAAAAGCGAGCTACGACAGTCATTTTTCCACTCTGCCTGAAATAGCTTTGAGATATTCGGGCTTAGCCTAAACGTAAATACCATATCTATAGTCTGTCGGATAAATGAGTTTACGTGGAAAAATAAAAGGGACTTCATGAAGTCACGTCACACACGTCGTCTTAACACGTCATGACGTGTTAAAATCGTGACGTTGCCCCACATTGTTACACTCGTATAGTTTTTACAGCACAAAGCCGGTCTCAATGACTTTAATAGCAGTGATAGCCTAGTGGTGTGACCGTCGGACTGCCAAGTCATAGGTCTCGAGTTCGAACCCAAGGCACGCACCTCTGACTTGTCGGATTCATGCGCGTATTGTATAATTATCACTTACTTATAAACGGTGAAGGAAAACATCGTGAGGAAACCAGCATGCTTGAGAGATATTTTTCGACGGCATGTGAAGTCAAGTCAGAGGCCCATGGGCGGCATAAACTCTGACACCAAGTTAGTCACTAATCAGACGAAAAGAAGAATGACTTTAAAAGAGACCTTGATCTCTGAGTTTGTTTCGGCTTTCCTTCTCAGAGCTAGTCAGATAGGAAATACCGGCGCCATTTTTTTTTTTTTAAATAAAACGTTGCCCCACACTAGGATTTCTCCTGTATCGTGGGTGCGTTTACAGACACAAACTTCACATGCACAAACGCCCTGATCCGGAACAACTATCTGTAGGCCATACAAATATTTGTTCCGTGTGGGAATCGAACCCACGACCAGTAGCGCAGAAGCCAATCGCTCAGCCACTGCATCAAACGTGTCGTCAAATAATATATGTAGGTAGTCTTAAAAAGTATTACATTGACTTGTAAGTGTCTGTAACAGATTTAGAGAAATAAAATTTAGAGGGGTTCGTGGCTAATTACCGACCACGCGGATCATACGATTTGCGAGGTTAAGCTACGCTTGCCGCGGTCAGTCCGTGGATGGGTGACCGTTCGTTACCCATCTCTCCCTCTTTCTCCGTGCCTCGGAAAGCACGTTAAACAGTCGGTCCCGGGTGTTATACGAATACCTACGACATTCGTCAGAAGACGGAAAGCCTGACAAACGGTCTAACCTTAGATTATCGGCATTGACCAGTAACTAGGTTGCGGAGGTCTGATGGCGGTCGCTCCGTGTAAAATACTGGTATTCAGCCGCATCTGGTTAGACTGGAAGCTGACCCCAACATAGTTGGGTAAAGGTTAGGCAGATATATGTATAGCTACACCAAGAAAATAATATAGCACAATCGACACGTTCTGATAGTTATTTCCAAAGAATGGGTAAAACTTATTCTTATGGAAGTATTAATAGGTCCCTTTTGGGTCTAACAGGGTTTTTGTTACGAACTGTATTACGAAATAAAAAGAATTGTTACATCTTTATTGAAATACTAGTTGACCCGCGAAACTTCTGCGTTTTTCTCGTTTTTGCAATATTTTTCATTTATGGTATCTACGGCGCACCTACCTACCCTACCTACCTACCTACTTACCTACCTACCCAACCCTACCTTCCTACCTACTAGGTACCCCTCTATCTTATTCATTGACTTCCTGTTCATCCAAAGGTTGTCTGGTAGATATCGCTATCAGCGATAAGACCGCCATTGTACCCTTTCATGTTTGTTATTGTATAAGAGCTGTGTTACTATTTTGGTGTACAACAAAGTATATTCTATTCTATTCTATTCTACTTACCCTACTTATCTACCCTACCTACCCTAATAAATTATAGCCTATATGTTGCCGAGGATTAATAGCTATATAACAAAAAAAGTTTCATCAAAATCCATTTAGTAGTTTTTGTGTTAAAGCCGGACAACAGACAGACAGACAAAAATTTCAAAATGATTTTTTTTGGCTTGTGTTATTGGTAGGAAGACCCCAAGGGTATTTTTTTAGTTTTTATTTAATGTACAGAATTGAACTCTTCTACAGTTTTATTATATGTGTATATAGATAACACAATAGGAAAATCACTACAGTCGATCCGTTGATGGGTGACCGTTCGTTACATATCGAGACCCCTCCGTGCCTCGTAGTGCACGTTAAACCGTCGGTCCCAGGTGTCATAAGAATACCTATGACAGTCGTTACAGTCAGAAGTTCGAAAGTCTGACAACCGGTCTAACTTTAGGATATCAGCATTGCCCAGTAACTGGGTTGCGGAGGTCTGTTAGCAGTCGCTCCGTGTAAAATACTGGTGTTCAGCCGCATCTGGTTAAACTGGAAGCTGACCCTTAGATAATTGGGAAAAGGCTAGGACGAAGAGAAGAACACATTGAGTATGCTTAAAAGCCTAAAAGCTGTGCTTTATAGTTGAATAATGTCACATCTGAAGTCTAAATTCGTTCTGCCTAGCCTTTTCCCAACTATGAAGGGGTCAGCCTGCTTCCAGTCTAACCAGATGCGGCTGAATACCAGTATTTTACACGGAGCGACTGCCATCAGACCACCACATGGCAGTTACTGGGCAATGCCGATATTCTAAGGTTAGACCAGTTGTCAGACTTTCAGGCTTCTGAATACCCGTAACGACTGTCTGAGGTATTCATGACACCCGGGACCGACGGTTTACCATGCTCGCCTAGGCACGGAGGGGACTCGATATGTAACGAACGGTCACCCATCAACGGATCGACTGTAGTGATTTTCCTATTGTGTTATCTATATATATACACATATAATAAAACTGTAGAAGAGTTCAATTCTGTACATTAAATAAAAACTAAAAAAATACCCTTGGGGTCTTCCTACCAATAACACAAGCAAAAAAAATCATTTTGAAATTTTTGTCTGTCTGTCTGTTGTCCGGCTTTAACACAAAAACTACTAGACGGATTTTGATGAAACTTTTTTTGTTATATAGCTATTAATCCTCGGCAACATATAGGCTATAATTTATTAGGGTAGGTAGGGTAGATAAGTAGGGTAGGTAGAATAGAATAGAATAGAATATACTTTATTGTACACCAAAATTATAACACAGCTCTTATACAATAACAAACATTAAAGGGTACAATGGCGGTCTTATCACCGATAGCGATATCTACCAGACATCGTATGATCCGCGTGGTCGCTAATAAGCCACGGGCCCCTGAAGTTTGAAGTCTAAATTGAAACATAATATTTAGAATAAAGCTAATAGTGCTGCATAGAATTTTATTCAGAGTAAGTTCTGGGATAATTAGGCTTATGTTGGACACACTGTTTGCTATTCATTTGAGGATTTGCATAAAAACGAATTAGCTAGTTATCCTCCGCGAACTAAGTGGCTTTAAAGATTAGTTTAGTCCTTGTAGATGATATGCTAACAAAACGCTGTAAAGACTTCAAACTAGGTTTTTATTTAATTTTATTCTTACGGCAACTTTTTTATCCTGTCTCAATCCTCAAAACTTATTGTTTTATATTTTGACCGATGACTATTAAGATTACAAAAAAAAATATACTTACTACTGCTAATAACTAATTGTGGATAGAAAATAGTGGTAAAAAATAGGGATTGAAATATAGTGGAATAAAAATAGGGAGTGAATAAAAGAGGTAAACAATAATAGGTGGAAAATAGGGGATAAAATACAAAAATTGAAAAACAAGGGATGAAAACACTGTGGAATAAAAATAGGCGTTGAAACATAGAGGATTAAAATAATGGATGAAAAATAGTGGATTAAAAATGGGGTATGAAAATTAGTGGAATAAAAATAGGGATTGAAAAATAGTGGCAGATAAAAAATTGGGGTTGTAAAATAGTCGTGAAAATGAGGGGTGAATAAAAGAGGTTAAAATAGAGGTAGAAAATCAGCGATTGAAAAATAGGGCATGAAAAATAGAGGTCGCAAAGCATTTTAACGTTACTTATCCAGTCGCTATATAGTCTGCTCTTTTTCACTTCCAAATGAGTACTAAAAAACCTTATAACAAAGAAATCGGGACCTTTTTCTATTTAAATTGACATATTAAAGGCCTAAAAAGTGAGACACGTTCCTCGGGTATGCCAGACAATTTACATATTCAATTTGCATAATCCTGTAAAAAAAGGCATTCCATTCGACGCAGAACCTGATTTCTAGAATAAATTCGTTGCCGTTAGGTATCCTGTGGGGCGCAGTATAGGCCATTTGTTATAGTGATTACATTTTAATATTATAAGGAAGAACGATACAAGGAATAGAATCGTACATGGCTACTTTATGAAATGATCAAGTATTAAGTGTTATTTGAAGGAAAATATTGACATATTGTTGAAATCTATACTAATATTAGGTATAAAGCTGAAGAGTTTGTTTGTTTATTTGAACGCGCTAATCTCAGGAACTACTAGTTGGAATTGAAAAGTTATTTTTGTGTTGGATAGTGCATTTATTGAGGAAGGTTATAGGCTATATATAGGAGCGGAGCATAAAGCAAAATGTTGCAAAAACGGAAAAAATGTCCACCCGTGCGAAGCCGGGACGGGTACTAGTAATAAATAAAATCGATTAAATACTGCAGGAGATACACACTTTTTAAGATTTCGAAGAGGGCATTTTGGGTCATAACATTACGCCTTGTACTTCCCGAAGGGTTCGGCAGAGATGTTTTTAGTACACCCTCATTTACACCCTGTATACTCAAGCAGTTCTCATGATAATCTTTTTAAGATATCTCGGCGTTTGTTTATAGGGACAATAGCCTTGTAATGTCTAATGATTAAGGCAGGTAAAGCACTTAGTTAACAACATTCATTAAGTACTTAATTAAACAAAAGACAACAAATAAGAACATACAACATAACATCACGCCTGTATTCACACCCTCATTTCCCCGTTATATTTAAGTCCCATGTAATAGGAGGCGAGCCTATTGCCATTAACCGAGCATAAATGCAGACTCCGGGCTGCTACTGAGAAATTCCTAATAGAAAAACCCAATAACACTGCTCGACCTGGGGATCAAACCCAGGACCCTATGCTCAGCAGTCGCACTTGCGACTACTAGACCAACAAGGCAGGTATTTTGTGGCATTGTCGCGCAAACCACACATTGTGCAGTGATGTGCAGTTACCATGCAGTTTTTGGGGAATGACGAATCTGTTGGCTAGCTAATCTTTTATCACGGTATGATCTATTCTCCTATATCGTGCCAACATGAGAGAATTGTTCATTCATCACACCGTTAATTCAGCCCTCATCAAGCTGTCTCCCTCCCAGTCCTCTCGCCAGCAAAGCTCTAAGCCGAAGTCCGAGTCCCATTAGGGCTCGCCCTTAGTGCTGTTGTTGCTAGCTAGTCGTGATGTTAGTAGTAGTAATAGTAGTTAGCGTAAGTTAAGTATTTTACTCTCGTCCCCATTGGTAGGAGACCGTTCAGGTCTCGCCAATAGCTGCCCGGTTACGTAGAAACGGTCCGCAAGACCATCTACAAGCAGAAGAATAGAAAAAAAAATTGTCCATTCGCATGATCGGACATGAAACAGTACTCAATATGACCGTTATAATCCGAACGCACATGACATCACCAATACTGACACCTCTATAACAACCATTACTTATCGAAAGAAAAAGTAAGTAGAAACAAAACATTATTCTTCCCAAAATATAACGATACCATTCAGATAATAACCTTAGAATATCTTATAAGTATCTTATCTCTTATAGGTAGTTAGAGGTCTAACCTTAGAATATCGGCATTGCCCAGTTATTGGGTTGCGGAGGTCTGATGGCAGTCGCTCTGCGTAAAATACTGGTATTCCGCCGCATCTGGTTAGACTGGAAGCTGACCCCAACATAGTTGGGAGAAGGCTAGGCAGATCAACCATTCAGATAATATTAACTTCAACAGTTTGAAATGGGTAATACCTATCTCACCCAAATAAATGTCAATCCAGTTCGATTTATTAAGATTGTTCGGAAACTTTGAAGAAGCTGATAAAATTGTGTTACACAATGTTTTTGTTTTGCTGAATAGACAGAATTTAGACTGTTAGTTATTGACACGTGGTTGATATTAAATCTTAGTTTCTTTGGTGTTAACAGGAAATGCGGGCTGCGAAATATCAATAATTTGAATAGGTTTTTGCGAGCTATTTCCGTCCCACGCCTCCCGCAAACCTTCCCAATTGAGCGCGAAAGAGACACCTGCATCTCGAACTGCTTTTTTTTTCCTAATCGACTCTTGTAGATGGTCTTGCGGACCTTTTCTACGTAACCGGGCTATTATTGGCGAGACCAGAAGGGTCTCCGAACCAATATCTAAACTAACTACCTAGCTAACTACGCTAACTACTGTAACATCATGACTATTATAGCAGCAACACCTCTAAGGGTGTCCCCAAGGGGGGACTCGAACCTCTTAGGGTGTTGAATGCGAGAGAACTGGGAGGGATACGACAGCTTGATGAGGGCTGCATTAACAACGGTGTGACTGCGCGGAGTCAGAAGGGACGACCGGCTCCGCGGCTGCAGCGGGTGAGCACGGTGAATCGGGGGCGGCGGCGGTGGGACGTCGCGAGGGGCCTCGTCAGCGAGGGCGATACGCCGGTCGGCGGCGGCAGTGTATATGTACCTATTGTACTAGTCGATTTATTCGCCTCCTGGAGGAGGGTGATATCGTCATCGGGCTCTAGTAGCGCATGCCTGGGACGGCGTACTAAACTGATTTGGGAGGGTCTATAATCGGACGCGGCGGTCACTAGAGGGTTCCGGTGCCTCGGGCATTATCGAAATAACGCTTAGACGTGCGTTTGAGGTATTGCCTTACCTAAGTGGAGTTGAACGTTGCGCATGTACCACGGAGCGCCCGCGGCTCTGCGCAATACGCGGTTTTGTAGGATTTGAAAAGCTTTAAATCGGCATGGCTTAACGTGTGCGAACACGACGCTAGCGTAGGTTAATATGGGGCGAATGCACGTCAAGTAAAGTCTCAACTTATTTCTAAGTGATAGTTTACTGCGCGCCCTAATCATGGGATGAAGCCGGCCCACAACGATAGCGGCGCGAGCGTGCACCGCTTTGATGTGTTTCCGGAACGTAAGGTGGTGATCGAGGATAACCCCCATTCTCCTGTGCAATATTAGCGAAATCGTACTTCCGTATTTCCTTGTTTCCTTCTTCAAATCTGGACTGATTTTAATATTTTTTTCTGTGATAATTTTAGAAAGACTTTGGTTATGTCTGTATGTTTTTCTTTTATTATTATTCTTTTATATTATTTTTTATATGCTTCAAATTGGTTTGCCAGTTTTTTGAAAACGGTGGTAAAACTGGTCGATTTTTGTAAAGTTTAAACGTTTCTAGTTCTTTTAATAAATTAGTACCTGGATTCTAAAAATGAAACCTAGCTAGATCGATTTATCGCCCCCGAAACCCCCTGCATACTAAATTTCATGAAAATCGTTGGAGCCGTTTCCGAGATTCAGATTATATATATACAAGAATTGCTCGTTTAAAGGTATTAGATAGATTAGATTAGATTTATTGACAAAAACAAAACATAGGGACATTGTGGTGGTAGATATGTATCATATGGTAAAACATATTTGCTCTAGTGACATTATCCCAGGAGAAAACTGAGGAATACATTTCTATGGACTAAATGCCGACTGCATTTCCTCTTAAAGAGGTATTATAAATTAATGACCAAATACTCAAACGTTACTCAATTTTAAGTTGCCGTTATGACTCGTGCTGTCACTGTCACTTTAAAGCAAAGTGACAGTGACGACACGAATGGCAACTTAAAATTTTGTAGCATTTGAGTTCTATTTTGCCTAGCCATTTCCCAAATATGTTGGGGTCAGCTTTCAGTATAACTAGATGCGGCTGAATACCAGTATTTTACACGGAGCGACTACCATCAGACCTTCGTAACTCAATCACTGGGCAATGTCGATGTACTAAGGTTAAATCGATTTTCAGACTTTTGGCTTCTGATTTCCTGTAACGACTGTCATACGTATTCGTATAACACCCAGGACCGAGTGTTTAACGCGCTCTCCGAGGCACAGAGGGGTCTCGTAGGGTAACGAACGGTTCTGCCGGGGTCGCGGTGCATGCAACAGCGAATCCCGTGACCCCGGCCCTAGGTCAGAAGGAGCGACACCGTGGGGTTTTAGCCGGTAAAAGTCCGGCACACCCCCCCGTCTTCCGCAGACGGGGGACGGTCAATGAGGATTTCCCCACACAAAAAAAAAAAAAAAAAAAGGTAACTAACGGTCACCTCTTCTTAACATAATCAGCCTACCTTATTTCAAATTGGTTCGGCGCAGACTATAACACTGACACTGAACATGACTGTTATCCTAATTGAGCTCAGTCTTAAAACTTTAACATACATAACATAACATCATGGTTAAAGAACATTATCTTACTTAGTGGTTTATATAGGTAAATTATCTGTATGTATAATTAATTATGTATGTACCCTATTTGAGTGTGTGTGTATATATATATATCCTATATTTAAAATATGTATTGTAATTATAATGTTATTATATAATTATTTGTGTTATAGTATGTATTTATACCTATTATTTAGTTGATTCCTGATTTTTAGTAGGTTGCATATTTGTACGCTGCAAACTGCCCTTTATATTTTTCTTAACAATTCTTTCCATCCAATGGTTGTCTGGAAGAAATTGCTTTAAGCGATAAGACCGCCATTTGTACTGTTAATTATGTGTATTCCTTGTTTTATTTCTTTTAGTGTGCAATAAAGTATATCTATCTATCTATCTATCACGTCCATATTCCCCGAAGGGTTTGTCAGAGGTGTATAGTAACACCCTCATTTCGTCATTATGTTTAGGTCCCAAGCCCCTATTGCCATCGACTGGGCACAAATCAAAACTCCAGGCTGCTACTGAGGAATTTCACACGAAAAAACCCAATAACACTTTGTCCGACCTAGGGATCAAACCCAAGACCTCAAGATCAGCAGTCGTGCTTGCCATCACCAGATTAAAGAGGCAGTTAAAACTTAACTAAACTCATATTTTATTTATTCACAATTTCAACCTCGTAATTAAAAATGTAAGCTCCATTTTCGTTACACAATAAAGAAGAATAGCTAGGCAGTGCTGAATTTACCTTTGCCTACAAAGTTTATAGTAACCCCTTGTGGCTATAAAATTATTATAATTTTATAGTTCAGTCTAATTTTGACGTGCTGACTTACAAAATTACGGTTTTATTACTCATTTGTAATTCGCACCGTAACTCGGAAATATAGTTTGAATAATTATAATAGACCGACCAGTTAAATGAATGATGCTGGAAGACGCTTCGTGTAATGAAGGTCGGTTCGAATCCCACTAGAGGCAAACTTTGTCTTCTGCCTAGCCTTTTCCCAATTATGTTGGGGTCAGCTTCCAGTCTTACCAGATGCGGCTGAATACCAGTATTTTACACGGAGCGACTGCCATCAGATCGCCGAAACCCTCTTACTGGGCAACGCCAATATCCTAAGGGAACGGGAACGTACGCATATTACGTGCCTCGACTCGTCAAGGGGAGGAGGGGGGTCTTCTAAATACCACGCTTGGTCATATACTACGGGTGGTCACCGAGGGGGGGGGGGGGGGTTTGTAAAAAATGGGTCACGTAGTATGGGTACGTTCCCTAAGATTAGAGCGGTTGTCAGTCTTCCAGGCCTCTGACTTCCCGTAATGACTGTCATAGGTATTCGTACGACACCCGGGACCGACTGTTTAACGTGCTCTCCGAGGCACGGAGGGGTCTTGATTTGCACTAATACCATTTTGTTAAACGTTGCCCCTCACTAGTGTTCCTCCTGTATCGTGGGTGCCTTTACATGCACAAACGCCCAAACCCGGAACAGCTATCTGTAGGCCATACATATATTTGTTCCGTGCGGAAATCGAACCCGTGACTCATAGCGCAGAAGCCACAGCACCAACCGTGTGATTTACTCGAGTCATGGATGGTAAATGCAAGTTAACTCGAAAAGGGGGTACTAAGCCGAAAGGGTGTTAAAGTACCCATAATAAGGGATAACTTTTGTTCTACAACTTTCCCCAAAACTCGATAGTTTAAGAGAAATAGCTATTTTTTATGAAATCTTTGAACAGCTATTTCTCTTAAAATAATGACTTTTGGGGAAAGTTGTAGAACAAAAGTTATCCATTATTATGAGTACTTTAACACCCTTTCGGCTTAGTACCCCCTTTCCGACTAACCTTGTATATTGAGGGTGCATGAAAGCCTCTACAAGTGACCATACTTAACTAAGCCTTGCGACCAGCCTTACAGACTGGCTAATCTTCAACCACGACTGGCCACGGCATAGGCTATTCTCATAAAAGTTCTACATAACATCACGCCTGTATTCCCCGAACGGTTGAGCAGAGGTGTATAGTAACACCCTCATTTCGCCGTTATGTTTAAGTCTCATGTAATAGGGGGCGAGCCTATTGCCATCAATCTGGCCCAAATCCCAACTCCGGACTTCTTCTTCTTAGCGAGTCGATGGCAATCTAAATTGAGTCGGCCCAGAACTTAGCTACGAGTTTAGCGTTATCAGTAGCGTCCATTAGTTCCTGTAACGTGCAGGTATCAGGGCACGCAGGGCATGATGTCAGGTGTGCCATCGTATGTGGAACAGCACCACATTTACACTCCAGGCTGCTACTGAGGAATTAAGCACGGGAATATTCAATAACACTTTGCCCGACCTGGGGATCGAACTTAGAACCTCACGATCAGCAGTTACGCTTGCTACCATTAGACCAACAAAGTAGTTAGATAGAAGAAAGAAAGAAAAGAAAGAAATAAATTTATTTGGCACGAAAGCAGTCAGACACACAGACAAAAAAAAACATAAGAGACAAAACAAAATAAAAAAGTAAAGTAGCTGTGTGTCTAGCGGCTGCGCCAAATAGGTTCAGTTCAGCATAAATGTCAGACCATTAGTGCCTGACGCTGGGTTTCAACTGAACCCATTGTGACGTAACTGATGTAAACCAGTTCCAAATAGATAAATAGCGTGCTTAAATAAATAAACAAATAAAAAATAAATACTGTTGACCCGTAATTACGGATGTCTCAGAAGTTCTACAAGATAGAATTCGTGTATTGAAACTTAAGGCAAGGGTAGTAACTTCTGATTCGACAAAAACTTACCGTCTAACTTTATTACTTAAGAGTTAAACTAATTACTAAATCTTGGCTAGACTAAGTTAGTCGAAACCGTCGGAGATATCAACCGGTAAACTATAACTATTGGAATTTGGTTTAGTGATACCCGCCGATAACTGCCTCGTTAATCTAGTGGTGGCAAGCGCGACTGTTGATCATGAGGTCCTGGGTTCGATCCCCAGGTCAGGCAAAGTGTAATTGGGTTTTCCGTTTGAAATTCCTCAGTAGCAGCCCGCAGTTTGGATTCAGTTTCCTCTTTGGATAATGTCACTAGAGCAAATATTTTTTACCATATGATATATATCTACCACCACTATGACCTTATGTTTTGTTTTTGTCAGTAAATGAATGATTAACAGAACTAGAAACGTTTAAACTTTACAAAAATCGACCGGTTTTACCACCGTTTTCAAACATCTGGCAAACAAATTTGATGAATATAAAAAATAACAGAAAAACATACAGATATAACCAAAGTCTTTCTTAAATTATTACAGAAAAAATATTAAAAGCGGTCCAGATTTGAAGAAGAAAACAGGGAAATACGAACGTACGATTTCGCTAATATTGCACAAGAGAAGTCAGTCCGAGACGCAGGTGTCTCTTTCGCGGTCAATTGGGAAGGTTTGCGGGAGGGGTGGGACGGAAATAGATCGCAAAAAACTATTCAAATTATTAAAATTTTGCAGCCCGCGTTTCCTTTTAAACATAACGACGAAATGAGGGTGTTAGTATACACCTCTGCCCAACCCTTCGGGGAATACAGGCGTGATGTTATGTTATGATACCCGGTTTCTATGACTTTTTTATATCCCACGACTCACAAATTATTGGCCAAATACTAAAACGCTACTCAATTTCGAGTTGCCGTTAACTTCGTGCTTACACTGCCACTGCGCCTTAAAGAGGAGCTTGTGGTTTTACCAACCGCGTGAATCATACGATTTGTGAAGTAAAGCTGCGCTTGCCGCGGTCAGTCTGTGGATGGCTGACCGTTCGTTACTAATCGAGACCCCTCTGTGCTTTGGAGAGCATGTTAAACAGTCGGTCCCGGGTGTCATACGAGTATACAGTATACAGCCGCATCTGGGTAAACTGGAAGGTGTCCCCAAAACAGTTCAGAAAAGGCTAGGCAGAACATGTTGGTTTTGGAACAAAGCGTGTAACCACGGAACATATGTAGTTCAGTGTGTGCACGGAATGTTTTACACGTGCCAGAATTTTATTCTAGTCCATTTTGTGAATGAAATAAAAGTAGAAATTAAAAAAGATAGATTGTTAAAAGTTCGTGTCTGCTTCCAATGGAATAATAACTACCTGTATGTACTATATATTACAATGTCATGTAGCCTTTTCAGGATTGATACTCTCCATTTTTTCAACCGGTCTAACTTTAGTATATGGGCATTGCCCAGTGGCTGGATTGCGGAGGTCTGATGGCAGACGTCACGTGTAAAATACTGGTATTCAGCCGCGTCTGGTTAGATTGGAAGCTGTTCCCAACGTAGTTGGGAAAAGGCTAGGAGGAACACAAAACACTTCGTGTACTTGTTTGTTTGTATGGTTCAAATCTTGCGACAGATTTTTCAACTACTTCTGCTTAACCGATTCTCCTGAAACTTCGCTCACAAATTCAATTCCCATGACAATATAACATTATAATAATTTCAACCTTCAATCCTCAAATCCTGATGCTGCAGGAGTACTGTAAGATAAAACTGTTTAAATTAAAAGTTTTTTTGATTCTCGTCATTTTGCAAAATGGCGCCCAACTCGCAGTTATTTTTATATCACTTGCGTTTTCCAGCGCAATTTCTTTTATTTATTAAGAAATATGCATTTATTCAGTGACAAGAATCTGCAAAAGAGACTCTGAGAATATTCAAGTCTCGTTCTTTGACTCTAAGGTTCAAAGGAAATAAATTAGTGAGGTGGTAAGGCTAAATTAGTTTCCGAGTATGAAGGCTCTAGCCAGATAATAGCTATACGTGTAATCATTATTAAGACTACGTCGAGATTCGAGCGAGAAGACTAATTTATATTAGCACACTAATTTATTACAGGAACGAGAAACCTCAGGTTCTACAGTTCTACCAGATCCAATGAATAATTGCTTTTGCCCGAGTTTAACACCCATATTCTAAGACGTTCCTCCAAAACTTACTCGACTGAGAACGGCCTCGAAACCACCTTCAAAATTGTATTCTTAGTCGCAATTTCGAGTGAACTTTGAGGTTCCTCGACGGAGTCATTACGTCATAATTTGAATTATCTGCATCGCGAAAATAACCCCGCGATAAAAAATTGTAAGGATTATCGTAAGCATATTCGACAGTCTTCAAAATATTTTTTTATTACATACGAACTTTGACACTTCCTTCCTTAAGGTAGGTTCCGAGGTACCTAGAGTTTGACAGATGATTCCTTACCTCAACTGCGGAAAAATCTCGAGTCGAGGACGTTTATGTCAAGTCGAGGTGGAGTCGAGTCGAGTAAGTTTTGGAGGAACGTCTTAGAATATGGGTGTTAGTCTTCCTGGTCTACTCGGTGTTAACATAATGCACTCGGGAGCAATGAATCCGGGTCACCAACATAAACCTTATTATCTTGAAAAACATTGTTAAACATTGTTTAGCATTTTAACATTGTTTTTTTTATGTTGGAGACCCGGATTCATTGCTCCCGAGTGTATTACATTATTTTATGAGATGAGGAAGTACATTTGCACCCGTAGTTTTTCGGGATAATAAATATGTCGGATATAACCATAGTAGTTGACGGCCTTGTTGGTCCAGTCGTCGCAAGCGCGACTTCTGAGCGTGGTCCTAGGTTCGATCCCCAAGTCGGGTAAAGTGCTATTGAGTTTTTCCGTTAGGATTTTTTCAGTAGCAGTCTGGAGCCTGGATTTGTGCGCGGTTAATGGCAATGAGCTGGCCCCCTATTACATGGGACTTAAACATAACTGTCGAACTCTTAAATACAAGGCGTGATGTTATGTTATATTATAACTATAATAATAAGAATATTCGACAAGGAGAATAGTCGTCTAGCAGTGGCCTATCAAAACGTATACTTTTGCAATGTTTGTAAATATGTGAGCACCATATCACATAATTAATATGTCATTGTTTCATTTTTTATTTTTTTTTACCTTTTGTGGTATAGTCATTTTATTCTAGGTGCATCGTCTTCACATATAATTGTATAATTAATGTACCTATACAAAATATTGTAAGACATTTTAAAAGAGTAACGGTGGAGTTTCTTGCCCATTCTTCTCCATACGAAACTACCTTTTGGAAGGGGCAACTAGAATCAATTCTATTTTCTTTGTAACTTTAACGTTCAAAAAGTGCCTTTTATGTGCCTAATTGAAATAAATACTTTGACTTTGACTTTATTTTGAACGATCATGGACTTTACAAACGTTTTGTATAGAAAAAATTCTCAAATAAAATTATCTAGCGCTGATTAATGCGCAGTTCCTATAAACAAAAACGAATCGTTTTGCTTAACAATGGTAGCATTTTTTTTGCCAATCTGGACATAGAAATAAACTCGTAAGCTAATTTTACCTGTAATAGCTACTTCCATATTGGAGTGTCTACTATGCAAAGCTTTGCTTAAACTATGCAAAGCTTTGCTTCATTATTGTTAAGACTTCAACAAAAAACAAAAAAAAAACAAAACAAAAAAAAGTGAATTCAACAAAGTTCTACTCACAATGTCTTTGCCACTTGAAGTTATGTTGAATCTCGTGCCTCATCCCTCTCCACAGCTTGGTGACGATTAGGGAGTAGGCGAACGACATGATGAAGAAGGGTATCAGCAGAAGTCCAGCGTCTAAGCCAAGGTTGAAGGCTCTCTCCAACTCTAGGCTCGTCCAAACTTCTCTGCACTTAAAAACTGTGAAAGAAAACCATATTATAATTTTTTGATGTTTACGTGGACCATTTTTTTTAAACTTTGCTCCGCTCTAGGATTTCATCGAACCCACGACCCGTAGCGCAGAAGCTGATCGCTCAGCCACTGCACCAAACGTGTCGTCAACCATTGATTGTTGTTTGTAGTAAGAAATATACAATTTTCAGGCTAGACTCTGATCGCTTTAATTACCTACATACGTAGGTAGACGTATTAAAAAACTACTTTGACGACACGTTTGGTTCAGTGGCTGAGCGATTGGCTTCTGTGCTACGGGTCGTGGGTTCGATTCACGCACGGATCAAATATTTTGTATGGCCTACAAATAGCTGTTCCGAGTCTGGGCGTTGTGTATGTGAAAATTTGTGTCTGTAAACGCACCCACCATATATGGAGAAAATCTAGTGTGGGAAAAGTAAAAAAAAAAAACTAAATAACATGAATGTGCTACACAAAACGGCGGATCCGCGCTCACATTATGTGTGACATATTTAATAGTCCTCCCTTGAATACAACTCACGCGGGCCCACCGACGACATGACCCGCTCGAATCCTACATTTGATATAGCAAACGCCTTAGAACGCTTTTGTAACGCAAGTTGAAGAAATGCTATTTTTATTACGATCGTTTTATGTTTAATTAATTTTTAATTTTCCTTGTTTTGAACACTTATCAGCTTTCGTCGATAAAAGCCGAAAGTAACCATAAAAGTTATTTTATTTTATAGGAACAAACACGGCTGTATTGGATACATCTATTTTTATAAATGAACATTTTTCCAATAGCCGTGAATGGGCCACTGGCTCAATCTATAGACAATGGCAAACGCTGACAACTTTAATTGGATATCTTATCGACCTATAGTGACAGAAATAGGTTCCGGTCTACCAGCACTTTTGAAGAATTGATTGCGATCACAAGGCTTTTATTGGAAAAATCTAATTTTAGCGCAAAATTCTCCAATTTTCTCTTAGGCCTGAAAGCTACAGTCATAAATTCCGATATAGCAGGCATATTTATTGGATTTTTTCTCACTATTTTTAGGGTTCCGTCCTATCTAGGATCATACTTATTCGCTTCCTAGGATTCTAAAAATGTTGGTGAATTCTTTATGTACAGTCACGTGTAATAATATGTATACACATAATGAGCTTAAAAAGAGAATTTATTTTAGAAAATAGATTGTAAATAAGAAATATTCGAAACAATAATTCGTATGCATTTAAAGAGGATATGTGTGTAATATTTCATAATTTTAATTGATATTTTAGAAGAATATCACTTTTGAAGTTCGCTACGTGTATACATATTATTACACGTGACTGTACCTACATATAGGCCAACATGTTCGAAAACAGCCCCCCCTTATATTATAAGTTTCTAAAGCTAACATTTTGATATTATTAGGGTTAACAGATATGGGAAACCGGGGCAATACGGGCCCCATAAGGAAAATCGCGAATAAAACCTTTGAAAAAAAGATAATAAAAAAATTCAACAGCTATTTATTAATTTTATTAATGTTCTTTAAATTTAACGTACAGTAATTATTTTACTCTAGCAGTCTTTGGTGCAATTAAAACTTAAAGAAAGTATAGAAACTGCCTTTTATGGGTATATTTTTATTTCGCAAGCCACTGGTTTCTGTGTTTGCACTTCTTCCAGATTCTTCTTATAAGGTGGACTGGTTATTAATGCTGTTTTTCCACGGTCCGTTTACAGCTTGGTCTCTTGCTTGCCTCATCCCTACGGCTGCTTCCATCTCCTCCAAGCTGTATTTTGCATGTTTTGTCTTCTTTTTGTTGTGGGAACCATAATTGTATCTTAACACAATACCCGGGACAAAACGGGCATATCGCCTATTTTTATGCCGACCATAATGCCCCCCAGGTCATATAAAATAAATGTTAACACAATCGAAAGTATATCCTGATAGTTAGTTCACAACTCTTTCTATTTATTTAGCCACATAATTGAACGTAGTAATTTACTTAATAACTGAGCATTGAACACAATCATGAATTAACTATAACGCAGAATTAAAAATGAAAAATATTATCAAATCAACTTTCGTATTTTCGTTCTGTCGACGAACGAGATGCAGATACGCACACACATCCACATGTCTCGCTAGCGCGTGGTCGCTTACAACGCGAACCGATTAATTCCGAGGATCTCTGTTCATTATTCTGCGGGGTTGAGGGAGGTGTCCGTTTTACCCCGGGGGCCCGCTATGCCCCGGCTTTATTGAATTATAAATGACAAGACAAGTGCAATTTTTTCGTCAGTATCATAGTTGTTGATTTTTTTACTAAGTTCCCGTTCGGATCTCTAATTGCACGATACCGACTTGCTCTTGACTGATTTTATTTATTAGGTACTCCATTGTACCAGAATACATGCATCGATTTGGAAGGAATTTGATACGGAGGTAAATTGTATTCTGTTTCATCATCATCATATTCTGCCTAGCTTTTTCCCAACTATGTTGGGGTCGGTTTCCAGTATATCTTCGGTACTTTACACGAACCGACTGCCATCAGACCTCCGCAACCCAGTTACTGGGTAATACCAATATCCCAAGGTTAGACCAGTTGTCAGACTTCCGGGCTTTTGACTTTCCGTAACGACTGTCATAGGTATTCGTATGAAACCCGCGACCGACTGTTTTACGTACTCTCCGAAGCACGGAGGGATCTCGATGTGTGACGAATGGTCACCCATCCACGGACTGACCGCGGCAAGCGCAGCTTAACCTCGCATTTGTATGTTCCGAGCGGTTGGTATAAACTCACGAGCCACTCTATATATTCCTCATCATCATTAGCCTATAAATTACCTTTGCTAAGCTTGGGCCTCCCAATGACCGCTAAAATTACCGGTCAAAGGGCGAACTTCAGATTGGAGGACGCAGTACCCATCTTCTTGACGTAATACATTAGTCACCATTTACAGCACCCATGGGTAAAGGGTGGACTATTTTTTACCAAAAACAATACAGAAACTTGCATTAGCGTTTTATATTAAAGTTTTTAGTTTTATAGGATGTAAAGTGTCCTATATTTCATCCTAGAAGACTAAGATCTTTTTATAAAGGTAGAGCTGCGACACAGCTAGTTATTACACTAGCGAACAATGTACAGTAGGGAAATGAAAAGGTTCGACAGTTTTCAAATTCATTCCTTTCCCACATCGCGGGCACATGTTACCTTTTCAAACCGTTGAACGGAACAGACCAATGCGTGGAAAATTATGTTTAATTATTTGATAGCAAAGATCTAAATTGTCTTTTGCCTCCATATGGTGTAGTAGTGCCATATAATGTCTTTGATTTGTTTTAAGGACTTTTTTGTATTAACCATGACATCAGTCAAATCGATGATTAAATAAATTGACATTACTAGTGTCTGTTGCTATGACTTCTGAGGCTATGACATGTCACCATTATCATTTAATTTAATATCCTGTCAAAAAATACTTGTATTTTTATTTCTATAATGTTGGCAATACGTAGTCGGTAAAATTTTTATGCAAGCAAAAATAGATCTTAAGGTACACAACCTTTTCATTTCCCTACTTACTTGAGTAAGAGTACTATCTGAAACTGAATGCGGCAGTGTGCCCGCCAAGTTTGGAAAAAATGGGCAACTGGGAGCTCAACCTATAAATCATATTCACAACATTTCAGACACTATTTTACCGAGTGCGCCTGAATTTCATACGGTAATTTTAAACTTGCAAAAACTGAAAACTTGCGATGCGGAAACTTTTATTGCAGATACGGTGTTTAGGGTTTATATCGTCCGGTTCTCTGTTGGGAAAGATACACTTCTTAAAATTTATATTTATGAGAGAACTACTTGTAAACAGTGCTTATCTCTCCTTATTCTGTCTAGATATCGTAAGCATATTGCAGTATGAATGTACACACGCACAAATCAAGCTACTTATTTCCAGTGGATATAAGTTAACCTTTCATTTACGGAAATTCTGTACAATAAGAGATCAGCATACTGGAAATGTATAGTTTGATAATCTTGTGAAGGTACGTCATCGATCGAAAAAAAATTAGCGTACCTACCTTGCAGGGTAGGTACCAACTTTTTTAACTTTTAGTGTATCTTTGATAACTAAAGAACTCAGTTCTAGTATTTTTATTTAGGTTATATTAAATTGGTTTTTTTTCTATTTTTAACCGACTTTCAAAATAAGGAGGAGGTTATCAATTCACTTCAGTTCACCGTCATTTTTATAAACCGATTTGGAAGATTATTTTTTTGTATGAACGAATATTCTTTCGGGGTGGTCCCATTTAAATTTCGTGAAGATCTGATAAAGAACTTCGGAGATAAACAATGGAACTCCTCAAAGACGAACAGTACGCATAATGTGATGATGTGATTAGGTTACGAGCGTCTTTAGTAGGTCCAATCATGTTTTAATGAAGGCCACCAATATGTGAAAAAATAAAAAACAATATAACAAAAATAAAACCGACTTCAAAAAAATGAAAAAAAGAATAACATTACTACCTACCATATTATAAAATTAACAGTTTCAGAAGTCGGTGCTAATCCACGCTGAACCAAATTGAAGGCACCGACTTCTGAAACTGTTAATTTTATAATATGGTAGGTAGTTATGTTATTCTTTTTTTCATTTATTGGAGTCAGTTTTATTTTTGTTAAATTGTTTTTTATTCACTTTTATTATTAAGTTTTCCAACGCCTTTTCCTACTATGTTGAGGTCGGCACCTGCAACCATCTGATTAGATCGGAAGCCGACCTCAACAGGCGGCAATATTTACGAAGCGCTGATTCTTTATGATTAGAAAGCATGAAAATATGTTTCTTGGATGTAAAGTGTAAAGGTGCACTGAATAAAGATTTTTAGAAAATCACCCCCTAAAGGGGTGAAATGGGGTAAAAATGTTTATATGGAAATTGTATTCCATGCGTGTATCAACTTAAAACTTGGCACCACACAAATAACAAAACACACATTTCAGGATTTTTTAAGCAACCCCTAATAGGAGGTGAAACGGGTTCTTGAAGTGTGTAAGCCAAAATCAGATCCCCTGTGTTTATCGATTCTATTAGGTATATAAAGCCACGAAGTTGCAATAGTTTGTGTCCATACAAAATACTTGCTGCCCAGTCTAACAGTATTAAACAGATAAATAGTAGCAAGTGATAATGAAATTCTTTCCCCCGCGCGCCAATAACCGTTGTTAGTTCTTAGGAATCTAGGCGGAAGTTGGTTAAAGTGGTATTTTTATATTGAAACTGTTCGTTTTATTTAAACTGAGATGGGAATGGAATGAAAGGCATACAAGGTTAGTCGGAAAGGGGGTACTAAGCAGAAAGGGTGTTAAAGTACCCATAATAAGGGATAACTTTTGTTCTACAACTTTCCCCAAAACTCGATAGTTTAAGAGAAAAAGCTTTTTAAGGATTTCTCAAAAAATATGCTAAAATCTATCTGTCCATAGCTATGATCAGCTGTTTTTACAATTTAGGTCATATTTGGGGTCACGTTTTAGAAAATTAATTTTCTGAATTCATAACTAAAGCAGTAATGTTTTTTTTTTTGAAACTAAAATAAAAATATATTTGCATGCAAATAAAAATTATCGAATTTTGAAATTTTAACACTTGCTTTAAAATTGTCATCAGTGATACTTTAGGTGGCCCGCGGCTTAGTACCCCCTTTCCGACTAACCTTGTATACTAGGTGTATTTAAAATGCTTTCTCTGAGTTATGCTCGTAACATTATTAGGTTTATTTGCACCGCGAAAAACGAATTCTTAGGCTGGTTTTTCCGGACAAAACGTCACAGCGCTACTAACTAATATTAATAGAATACATTCAAATAAAAAAAAACTAAATTTTATATAACAAGATGTCCCTCGTCCGGGGATGGCGAGGGGGTCTGCCGGACTCTTACCGGCTAAAAACCAACAGTATTCCTCCTCCTGACCGTTCGGCCAGGGTCGCGGGATTCGCAAAAGCATGCACCGTGATCCTAATACTGTTATTAAAGAGTGTACGCGTCATAGGTACCTATCCTGTTATATAAATAACTAGCTGTGTCTTCACGGCTCCGCCCGTAGCCTATGTTACTCAGTGATAATGTAACTTTGTAACGGCAAAAGAATTTTTGAAATCGGTCCAGTAGTTTTTAAGTTTATTCGTTACATACAAAAATCCCAAAAATACAAATATTTCCTCTTTATAATATTACTAGCTTTTACCCGCGGCTTCGCTCACGTGGAATTAGCATGATGTTTTTCCAGGACCCAAAGGAGCCTATGTTACTCTCCATCCTTTCAACTAACTCTATGCTGAAAATCAAGTCGATTGGTTGCTTAGTTAGGGCGTGAAGGAAGGACAAACAAACACACTTTCGCATTTATAATATGGATAGTATGGTATGGATAGTATGGTATAGACTAAAGCTTGTGATTTTTTTTATTATTATTAATAATTACCCTTTGGCCTTCACTGAGGCCTTTGCTCTAAAGTGGGACACTAAATAGACTACAAAAAATACACGGTTTTATAATTAGCTTCACTTCGTATATTTTTGTTTGGTTCAAATACTGCGACTGATTTTTAAACTACTTTTACTAAACCGATTCTTCTGAAACTTCGCACACAAAGTCAATTCCCATGATAATACAACTTTATAATGATTTCAACCTTCAATCCTCAAATCCTAATGCTGCAGGGGTAAGTAGGTACTGCAAGGTAAAACAGTTTAACTTAAAAGTATTTTTTTCGAGGGATTATTTTATTTGATGTTTTATATTAATGATACTTAGTGACCCTGTGAAATTTCACCAGTTAATTCGAAGTAACTCTGTATAGAATCGTCTCTTAAATAATCATAATATGTATGTACATAAAAAAGAGCTGCAAATCTTAGGCGGGGCGGGCACAGTGATGCAAGTCGGAGCGACACGCGTCAGAACAATTTTACCACAGTACTGACAAAAAACAGATAGGTACAGAAGTCAATCTACATACAAGTGCGCTCGAGCAACGCACTCATAGACACTGCTCACGGACACGATATCTCGGACTGTTTGGGACTAGAGTGCGAGTGAGTGCGAGCGCGAGTGCCATGCGCTTGAAAGAGATAGATATATAGATAGAGCGACCGCCGAGCGTAGGTATGAAAAGTGAAGTACATACATGTGATTGACTTCTGTACCTATCTGTTTTGTGGCACTGAATTGTACGGTGTCGCACAAAGCTGTCTTACGACTGTCGTATAGATTCACGACTCTGTAGTACGCACGCAGTTGTTGTCGCTCCGACTTATGTCACTGTGGGGGAACCGCCTTAGTGATGTAAGTATTTCATCTACAAACTGGGTCAGTGTTTGTTATAATCAAAACAAAGGGATGTCGGGTCGACCCACAGCGGGGGCATGTTCCAATGTTTTCTTATAGGTATGTCGCATCCTTAAGTAAAACAATATCTAGGATTACGTTCTAGGGGTCAAAACATTGTGACATCATGACATTTGGGTCGTCGCATACATATAATATTGGATAGGTACAATAATATTCCGCAGTTTCTTTGCTCTAATTTATTATTTTAGGCTTTCCCTCGGTAAGGGGGCAATTCAGACATCTGTGATCCGATTAGTTATGATAACGGTATACGGTTTGTAGATGACATATTATCGGGTTTTTAAGTGATCGTGACTAATGTCATAAAATATCGGAAGAAGATATCGCTCATTTGGAGCGACAGTGACACATCTGCAAAAAAATGCGAAATTGACTAAATTACACCAAAATTATCTGCATAAAAAACATGGGTCTATTTTCAAGCCCAGGGTTCAAACTACAAAAATAAAATACAAAGGTAGTCATTAGCTGTAAGAAAAGTTCAGAATCTTCACTAGTGTTACGAAAAAATCTTAAAACTGGCGTCGTGTAAAATTTACAAATTTGCACTTGTGTCACTGTCGCTCCAAATGAGCGATATATTAACGTGAATTTTAAAGGTCCAATGTCCTCATCTTACGTGTCGGTCGGATCGCAATAAATGGATTTTAGTATTCTTCGTATGGTTAACCATACAAGTGCGTTCAATTATCGGCAACGGATGGAACGCGCGCATCGGTTCGTTTCATTTCATTTCATTTGTTCATGGTATTTATTTATTGGTATTTATTCTACTTTACATTGCAAACAATTAATCCTCTTTGGTTTTCTCAGTACTGACCGGTTATAAAAGCTATGGTTGCTCTATCTTATTATTTATTTATTTATTTATACTTCTATGCACCATTGTGGTACATAAGGCGGACTTAATGCCATAAGGCATTCTCTACCAGTCAACCTTAGGGTTAAAAAGAAAAGCATCAAAATACGTAGGTACAGGAAGAAGATGAGTTGACAATTTTGGACTGAATATATCAGGAAATCAAAAGTTAAATATAAATTACATAAAATACATATATACAAATAATAAAATATATAGATATTACAATATATATATATATCAATTACAAAACGTTATGAAAAACTTAATGCAATTATGACGAAGACTAAATTAGATGATTAGGAGTGCAGCGACTTCAAGTAGTGTTTCCTAACTTTGCGTTTGAAGGAGAATTTACTAGGAGCTTTTTTAATATCAAGGGGGAGCACGTTCCAAAGTTTAATTGCTGAGACAGCGAAGGAGTTAGAAATGAAACCTATCTTCACTTATGCTAAGTGACTGATACTAGCTAATATTATAATCTTCCAAGTGGTTATATTTAATTTGAATAAACCTTTGTAAGTTCTACATTTAATGTCTGCATTACACTCATAATCATATTTCTTATAGAAACAATTAAGATTGTGATTGAAATTAATATACCTACCTACATTTACAATAAAAATAAGATAAAAATAAACAAAAAATAAATAAAAATTAACGTATCCATTTTATTACTACCTATATAATTAACATAATAAAATATTAGTATCACATTTTATCATATTCAATTTCATTTTTAAAATTCTTCAATTGAATATAAACATTTCTCTAATGGTGCGTCCAGACCTGACGAACGCGCCGCGAATGCGCCGCTCGCGCGCAGCGCGCGAGCCGTTCGCGCGCTGCGTGCGAGCGGTGCGTTCGTCAGGTCTGGACGCACCATAATACAAAAGCTTTGAGCTGTGTTTTAAATTTGCTCGAGTAAACTATGCTTTTTAACTCTGTCGTCTGATCAGACCGTGGGCATTGTCGCGCTTGCCGATGACATGAATCGGATTTTCTAATCACAATGTCAAAAATCGGATTGAAAATCTCGCACATGCTCGCGTCGAATGCTGCGAACGTAATGGACGCACTGCACTATTGATGCGATCCGTACGACGCGTACGCTGCGGACAGTTGAACGCTTACCTTTAGGCCGCGTGCAGACGACGGTCACGACACGACATGACAAGGTTGTTCGTACCGATATAACGTATGGAATAGTATGAACGCGTGCACAAGACGGACAAAATGTCTGGCAGACAAAATATCCATCGGTGCCCGCCGGTCGACGTCGGACTTGCCACGACAGAATTGTCGACGCCCGATCGTCGGTGACCGCGTGTAGAGTGAACGTATGTGTTTGTATGAGACCGTGCACACGGCGGCCAGACTCAACATAACACGAGAGGGCAGACCGCTGGACACACTCGTAGAGGATCAGCCGAATGACCGCGCATCGCGTGTCCGCATGTGCACAGTGCCGGCGGACCGGTCAGGCGCGGACAGGCGCGGACAGACGTGGACTTTATGTCCGATGGACAAAATGGCTGTCGTCTCGACGCGGCCTTATTCACCAAAAGGTTTGACCTCAATCTTTTTAATGGCGGTCATCCTTTTAAGATCTTTTCTTTATGCCACAGATCAATCAATCTGCGCCTTAACCTCTCGTGTATGACATAGATTCATCTCACCCTTAAATAATCCTAAATCACGTTAACTATAGCCATTTAGATGTTTTTAACACGTATAAGCTGTTTGCATGGCACTAATAATATTGACTTACGAAATAAGCTAATTAAACCTATTTTAATGCCTAAATGTGGTTTCTAAAGACAACTTAGCATTAGCTTTGAAAACGTTGAGAGCTGATTATCCAATTAGTAATGATTGTGTGCTCATAAATACTAAAACGTAGCTAGAATTTCTCGAGTTCGAAGAATCCAGAAATTTCGATAGAAGTCTAAAAGATACTCGAAGGTAAGAATGAATAATTGATGTTGAATAATGATCATTACCTACTCATGTGGGCGATGGAGGATCGCCCGAATTGAATACAAAAAAAAATGTATTTGTAACCTCATCCACTTTGAAGTTGGTTAATGACAGGAAAGCTCAGACCATTTCTGTATTCTGGAAGTTTGTTGCTATAATTTCAAAAGATTCGTAAGAAAGGCTTATTATCCTTACTAATATTATAAACGCGAAAGTTTGTATGTATGAATGTATGGATGTTTGTTACTCTTTCACGCAAAAACAGCTGAACGTATTTGAATGAAATTTGGCACACAGATAGACTATGCCCTGAATTAACACATAGGATACTTTTATCCGGGTACATCAAGAAACCGCGGGTAATAGTCTAGTAGGTAGTAAATAAATAAATGTGTTCATACACAAGCTAGTGAAGACCAAGTAGCGCCATCTAGTTCTATCAAGAGTAACTAGCCTCGACGTTTTTCTTCCTTACATCTCGTCCTCTGCTCGCGCGTCGTTTACATGTTAGGTATAAAATTGTTAGATATCAATATACTTACTTTAAACTAAACTTTAGCTCCATTGTTTCATTTTCACACTTATAATATACATACATATAGCTACTTACGCCTGTAGTGCTTGCCTGGGGCAGGCAATCGTATTCTCCTATTACAGAAGTCTGTAAAACACCCACATTTCGCCTATTGTACTGGGTCCCATGCTATAGGTGGCGAGCCTATTGACATTTTTCGGGCACAATTTTGGTGCCAGATTCATCACTTCTTACGACCCGCTTGCCTGGTGACGAAGGGGAATTGTATTTTAATTTGTCCCCCCACGAATTAAATTCAATTAAAATGCTTTAATGTTTAGTTATAAATACCAAAACGCAGACAATATAAAATGGCAGTTGCCTGCGTACTTTATAAATGTCCGTCGTTTGTCTGCATACTAAACTGCTTTGCAGTTTGAGACACACATTACGGACACGCAAGGAAATTGCTCATCTATACTTATATAGAGAAATAGCAGTGATAGCATAGTGGTGTGAACGTCGGACTACCAAGTCATAGGTCTCGAGTTCGATCCCAAGGCACGCACCTCTGACTTTTCGGATTCATGTGCGTATTGTATAATTATCACTTGCTTAAAAACGGTTAAGGAAAACATCGTAAGGAAACCGGTATGCCTGAGAGATATTTCTCGACAGCATGTGAAGTCAAGTCAGAGGCCCATGGGCGGCATAAGCTCTGACACCAGGTTAGTCACTAACCACACGAAAAGAAGAAGAAGAGAACCTTTGATATCGGAGGCATCCACTAAGGAATCATTTTTTTAAATTCTTCCTCTAAGGGGGTGAAAAGAATCACGCAAGCGAAGCTGCGGGAAAAAGCTATAAATCACAAAGCCGTGTCTTCACCAAAGAAATATTGGCAACTTTTGTGTTGTCAACACGTGTTTTATTTTGTTAGCTGAGTCTCTACAAAAGAAAACACGTGTTTACAACACAAACGTTGCCAATTTTTCCTTGGTGGAGACACGGCTTTATAAATTCAGGAGCAATGAATCCGGGTCACTAACATACACTTTATTTTCTTGGCAAACATTGTTTTGTAAATGTTGGTGAACCGGATTTATTGCTCCTAAGTGTACATTCTTCACAATGCTAACGGTTTGTCTGTACAGTCTGTACGTAAAGGAAAATGAATTCCTTGTCATATTCTGGTTTGCCCCTCTGTCACAGTAAATTATTCTCTTCGGGACGAGGGTATTACAACGAAAGGTTCAGAATAATATTCATAGCTCTCATCCTGAGGGAGTATTTGAGAATAATGGATGATATACGTCAATCATAGAAATGTGCCGCGAGGATTTGATCTAGAACTATAACTAGAAAGACAGAACGAAAGAAAGAAAGAAAATACGTGCGTTTACAGAACCGAGACTCATTATAAAGAGATAGAACATTACAAAAGAGATAATTAAGGCTAAATAAAAATAATTGTAGAAAGTATATTTTTTTGTAGCGACAACCTTGCATAATTTTTTGTACCAACTTGCAAAAAGTTTTGCTTGATAAAGAGATAGAACATTACATTAGAGATAATTAATTCTAAGTAAATAATAGTAGAAAGTATTTCTTTTTTTTGTTAAAATAAAAACGTTGCCCCACACTAGGATTTCTCCTGTATCATGGGTGCGTTTACAGACACAAATCTTCACATGCACAAACGCCCAGGCCCGGAACAACTATCTGTAGGCCATACAAATATTTGTTCCATGTGGGAATCGAACCCACGACCCGTAGCGCAGAATCCAATAGCTCAGCCACTGCACCAAACGTGTTGTGTTTTTTTTTGTAGCGACAATTTTGCATAATATTTTGTACCATCTTGCAAAAAGTTTTGCTTGTACTTGTTACAACTTCTTTTCTTTACAGTTCTATATTTTTTACTATTAGGGCCGATTATTCAATCGTCAGATAACTTTATCTGAGGAAAAAATATGGCGGTTTGACAGCTTTTGTAGAGAAAATATGACAAATCGCCATATTTATTGGAAAATTGTCAAAATTTATTTATTGACAAAAATTGGCAGTTAGTGGTATACGATATAAATATAGTTTGAGGAAAATTTGGTAATTGTACGTAATGGCGTTTTTTAAATAGACCTGGCAACAGAATATTTCTAACAAACGGAGGGACGGACGTTCTGATTGGAACTGTTAGGTACGATACCTTTAATAATCCCTTAAGAAAACTTTTTAAGTTTAACGCTTTTATCTTGCTGTACCAGGTAGCGTCAGAATTTGAGGATTGATGGTTGAAATTATTATAATGTTGTATTGTCATGGGAATTGAGTTTGTGTGCGAAGTTTCGGGAGAATTGGTTAAGCAGATGTAATTGAAAAGTCTGTCGCAAGATTTGAATCAAACAAGCAATGCGAAGTGAAGCTAATTAAAGCTGTTTGATAAAAAAATACGTATACAAAATTTCGTGTCTATGGTGTTTACCGTTGAAGAGTTCCTTTATCTGGAGCTAATCCTGGATGTCGATTCAGGTTATGCTTACAATAAAAAATAATTTTCATCAAACTGAACCAACATGTAAAAATTCAACTCCGTAGGATAACAGGAAGTGGTACAAAAGTAGAATGGGCAAATTGTTTAGAAGTTGGTCTACTCCTCATCTAGCAATGAATGATATGTCATTAGAAAGGTCTTTTTAAGCGAAACATTTATTATACTAACACAACTATAGTCAATTGTTAGCATTTTCGGAGTTATAACACCTTTAAAGTGAAACATCGTTTATGTATTGTTATCGTAATCGTTTATGTTTATAGTGTGAGGAAAATGAAAGGGACTTAAACATAACTGGCGAAACGTGGGTGCATTATATACTTCTGACCACCCCTTCGGGAAATTCAGGCGTCATGTTATATGTTTTACTTAGGTAGGTATCTTAAATAATTATTATGATAAAGCTCCAAAACGTGTAAAAAATATAATAAATAGCAATATTTGACCGTTAACATAGTTTTTAAATGGTTACATTTAAGGAGCTTTAACTCCATAAATACTAATGGGGTAGGCAACTGTGGAACTAACGGCGCCACTTTCGATTGTTCCACTGCAATCTTATTGGTTGCAATGTGTTTGACATTATTGTTAAAATCAACCTGATGGTTCTGATTGCTGGAAATAACTAAGTATGGAGGTGCTGCCATCTGCTTTAGTTTTGCGTTGCCTTCCCCATTGACAGTAGCTATAATACAAAAAAATGTTTTACTTCAAATAACCTTTCTATTGATATATCACTCATTGCTAGAGTAGGGGTAACCCAAACACCCACTATCCTTTAGTTTCAAGATTTGTCCCACACTAACATACTAACTAACAGGTCAAGTTAGATAAGATATAAGAGCTTGTAAAAAGCAACTTGATGCCGTTTATTATTTCAATGCAGCATCTTTAAGTTTTTGTGACTGCACAAACGATATCATGATTCAGAAAGAAGAGTCAGCTCAAATTTATTTTTAACCCAGTTTAGTTCCGAGTAATTTTTCTTCATGAAGATATTTTGCTCTAGAGAAAACATATCTCAGATAGCAAAAATCCAAGTTAAACTATCAAATATGTATTTTCTTGGAAATACAATACTTGAGTGTATCGTAAAGTGTGTGGAATCTTAGTCGCAGTACACATGAATGAAGAATGAGAGTCTAAGATAGTTCAAAATAGAAAAGGCGGCGCGAGTTATCGAATGAACTATTCTCTTTTATCGATGACGTCAGAAGTCGTTCGTGAATGCAATGGATGCCTGTGATCGAGTTAAGGATGATTTCCACCAAACGGCTCGCATCGCATCGGATCGGAACGGATTTTATAATCTTTAAACGATATTGAATTGTGTACACAGTATTTAAAGTCTATATTACCAAGCTGCGCACAGCAGCTTGACCACGGGTGTCTTCCGCGACACGTGATTGTAGTCGAAAGTATGCTGCGACGCGCGTACGGCTCCGTTCGCCTGTCGTCGTATCCGATCGGATCCTTTCGGCTGTCAACACGGTATGAATGAAAACTATGTATTTGACTAGGCGCAGAAACGGATAAGTTAGCAAGTGATGGTACGGACCCGATCGTATGCGTCGATCCGATGCGAGCCGTTTGCTGGAAATAATTCCTTAGTGATTGATCTGAAAATTGCAAAATTTGATTAGAACTGAAATTTTGTTTACCTTGTAAATTGTACTGTCACGGATCGTCAGTGGACTTGAAATGAGATGTAGTCGAAAAGTATACAGTACATAACACAACGAAGAGCGAACCATGTAACTGGTTGATGGGTAGGTTACGTATAGCACAATCATACACTTTTTGTCACTATCCACGCTATTCACCAATTTTTATTTATCTAATTTTTCGAAACCACTTTCAGTTTTGTAGTCGCTTAACATAACTAACATTACCACAATATCAGCTGCACAATGTAAACAAGTAAGAAATCAACAATTTCTCAAAATCCTGAATATCTATAGCTTGAACTATACCTGTAATCCTGGAAGGGGTAAGCAGAGGTGTTCTATTACACGTCTGTACACCCACGTTCCGTCTCTTGTATTAAGTCCCATACGAGCCTATTACCATTTTTCGGGCACAATTATGGTGACAGGTTCGGAGCCTCTTACGACTCGCTTGTCCGGTGACGGAGGGGAACTGTAGGTATTATTAATCCGTCCTCCATGGGGACTACTAAAACTTTATGATTATACTAATACTAAGTAACCGAAACACCTTGACCGTAACCACGAATCGCGTGTTTCTCAACATCTACAACAGTATTAACAGAGCAAATAACACTAAATCATAATGACGAACGAAATTAACCCTAGAAACGTATCCTGGGGTACAAATCAAAAATAAATTAATAAATGTGCGATTACTTTTTTGTTACGCAACGGATCTTTTAGCGCTGCCGTGTATTTACGTGGGGCGGGGGGGTTGCGTCGAAGCATCAGTCGGGCGGGAGTCCTGTTAGTGGGTGGTCATGGCAAGGTGTGCTTGGGGTACTACATTACTCTGGGTACTATGCTTTGCCAATGCATCTCCAAAGAAATATTGGCGGTATAATAGGAAAACAGTGGTCATCTGATGCCCCAACCCCTTCAGATTCAAAATCTGGAAGACGTTTATTTTGTCCCACGTCAAAAGACCGTAAATCATACTCGATGAGAAAAATGTAAAAAAGAAATATATGTTTAGACTACCAAAAAAAGATTTGATAAAACTGTTGAGAAAAATTAATTTTAAAATGAACTTTGTGAGACTGAAATAAGTGCCATAAAAGTCTATGTAGGTAAGTTGCTTATTAATAAATGTTTATTCTAATGTAAAAAATATGTTTTGTTTACTGGGGTACTCCAGCACCCCTGGGTACTGTTACTTAAAGTCTAATATGGGTACGGTTCTAGGGTTAACAATAGATTATTCATAGCGGTTTACTATACAATTTTCTAATCGGATTATTAGTTTAACTTCAGGTTATAAGGAAGGTTTAAGCTTTAGGCTAAGTTTTGATTGTTGCGTGATGTCGCGGTACGGCGCGTATTTTGTAATGGCCGTGCGGTTTGTGCTAACGCACGGCATTGCGCTATGATAATTAGGAACAAAGGCTTATTCTTTTAGGTACCTAAGTACATAATTTAGTATTGTATTTTATTTTGTATTGGACGTGAACGGTGTTAAAGTCAAGCTTGGTATTTGGGGTACAGCGGGACAGGAGCGATACAGAACATTGACATCAAGTTTTTACAGAAATGCTCAAGGTGCTTTATTAGTTCACGATATGTCAGAACCGAAGTCCCTAGCAAAACTGAATGAGTGGGTCGAGAAACTTCAAGTATACTCCACCAAGAAGAACATAGTTTGCGTAGGTGTCGGCAATAAGATTGACAAGCATATCATTTTGGAACCCAGTGCATACCTATAATATATCAGCAAGCACATTGGGTCATCCGCGTGACAGAGCAACGAGTGTTCCCAAGGAGGGTTGATGTCAGGCAGGCGGCCGGTCATAAAACAATAAGCTAAAACCTCTAACAACGTGGATTTATGAAATACACGTTGCGCCGACCCCACCTAGTGTGGGATAAGGGCAGGAAGAAGAAGAAGAAGAAGTTCATTGTACAGAAAAATTCGTTTCACAATTTTACAATGCATCAGATAAAAATATAGCATATCCACGAAAACAAATAGCTTGACTATCTCTACTAGATACGAATAAATCAGCACTATACGACGGTCGGTTCTCTCATACAGTTTTTAGCAGAATAAACATTGCACCGTTTCAAGTCCCAAAATAAAACATGTCCCAACTTCAGTCCAACCGCGTTTGACGTAAATTGTATGCCTTTTGAAATTTAATTTCTACTCGGTTACAAAATTTGACGCTACAGTTTCCACGAAGCCTCTTTCAGCAGATTTTCAACTGGGGAATTTAATAAATTGCTGTTTCTGAGTATACATAATTGAGAGAATCCAAGTCTGCCTCAATAGCATAAGCTATTGGCAAATTGCTTTTT
Organism: Amphipyra berbera; assembly: GCA_910594945.2. Taxonomy (NCBI): domain Eukaryota; kingdom Metazoa; phylum Arthropoda; class Insecta; order Lepidoptera; family Noctuidae; genus Amphipyra; species Amphipyra berbera. The sequence goes on from OU343127.1 coordinate 18,537,408, forward strand.
CGAAAATATTAACAAGTCTTAAGGAAGTTCTCGACGAAAATATGAAGTCTTTAGAGGGAATTAAAATAAACGTTTTTGCGCTTCATTAGCAGACGGCTACCGTCTTTGTGAATATATTTATGCGAAATTGAAATTTCGCAATAAAATGGTAAATTCGCAAAAACAGATTTAAAATTTCACATTCATTATGTCATCAGAAACTCGTTATATTACAATGTCCTGCGTAAGCGACAAATGCGACGCGACGCGAAACAACGTCGCGTCTCGCTACATAGGCCGCCATGCGCCACTAGAGAAAAAATAAATGCTGTTGTTTTGATCGCGTTGGTCGCGTTCGCAGCTTCGCGTCGCGTCGCATTTGTCGCTTACGTAGGACACCTCGTTACTTGAATGTTGTGACTCAATTAGGAAAAAGAAAGTTGTAACAGTCACTTTGGAATCTAGTTAAATAATAATTCATTAAATATTTTTAATATTTAATTTATCTGCCTTGTCGGTTTAGTGCTGGCAAGCGCAACTGCTGATCGTGAGGTCCTATGGGTTCGATTCCCAGGTCGGGCATTGTTATCGGGTTTTTCCACGTGGAATTCCTCAGTAGCAGCCCGAAGTGTGGAATTGTGTCCGGTTAATGGCACTAAGGCCTGCCCCATATTATATGGGACTTAAAAATAACGGGTAAAATTGACGTGATGTTGAGTTATTTTATTCGTATATTCTAAATTCGATACCGGCGCCGATTGTGTTGTGCAAAAATTAAACTTAATTTAGTCTATTGCCATCTTGTTCACTCTAATAAAATAAGGAAGAGACGAACGTAAATAAGAGCTAGTTGAACAATTCAGTCATATTAAAACGACACGTTAGTACGTATCGCTAGAAACACAGTGAAGTTCAAGGCGTAAACTAGTTCGACATCTCTAATTTAGTTCTTATCTATCCCCATCGTTTCTCTGTTAGTAAAAGTTCGTATGTTAGTAAAAGATAGCACTTCCCTAATTTTAGTTTAGTTGGGAAACAAGATAATCGGTGCCACTGAATAACTGCCGGAAATCTCAAACATACCTATACATACATGGTGTAAATAAAATCATGTAATTCCTTCAAACCTCGTGATGTACTGCTGACATAGATTAACTCTGAACAGGATACTTTTGGATTCAATAAAAAAAATACAAGAAAATTCTGTGTTCTTAACGTGAGGCATGTTAGCGCCCCGAGTTAAATGACCGCGCGGCGAGCGATAGTCGCACTATGCGCCCAGGGCGCTTAAATACCTCACGTTAAGAACACATCATGTTTACTTCATGTAATTTTTTTATTGAATCCAAAAGTATCCCGTTCAATGTTAATCTATGTCACCAGTACATCACGAGGTTTAAAGGAAAAAGGAGGTTTAAAGGTTTTACATGATTTTATTTACACCCTGTATTTACATACTGTACAAAGTTAGTCGGAAAGGGGGTACTAAGCCGCGGGCCATTTAATGTATCACTGATGATTTTTTTAAAGAAAGTGTTAAAATTTCAAATTTTGATAAAAAAAATAACCATGTGAAATGATTTTTATTTTAGTTTTTTCAAAAATTCTTCACCCCTTCTTTAATTATGAATTCAGAAAATGAAGTTTCTAATCTGTGACCCCAAATATGACGTAAAATGTAAACACATCTGATCATAGCTGAGGATAGATAGAATTTAGCGTATTTTTTATGAAATCTTTGAACAGCTATTTCTCTTGAACTATTGAGTTTTGGGGAAAGTTATAGAACAAAATATATCCATTATTATAGGTACTTTAACACCCTTTCGGCTTAGTACCCCCTCTCCGACTAACCTTGTATATCAGACACATAATTAAAACGCTTATAAGGCGTCGTAAGACATTTTCTTACGCAAAATTACATTTCCTTAAGACAAATTAAATGAAGTTCAGCTTAACATAATGAGTTATATTAACTTAAGCTTGGCTAAGTTACAACCTGACACGTCTTAATAACGTTTCGTGAAGACTAAACAGGATTTTCCTCTTACCTTAAGGAGTAAAAGGCTGAGATATCATTAGTATTCTGGTTGCAAACCTAGATATAACTTGATTTACAATGAAATCCGGTGGATATTAAAAAGATTAAGATATTTAAAAATGGAAACAGGGAAATACGAAAGTATGATTTCGCTAATATTGCACAAGACAAATCAGTCCGAGACGCAGGTGTCTCTTTCGCGCTCAATTGGGAAGGTTTGCAGGAGGGGTGGGACGGAAATGGATCGCAAAAACCTATTCAAATTATTAATGTTTTGCAGCCCGCTTTGCTCTGGTGTTGGAGGGCGCGATTGATGATTGTAAGGTCCTGGGTTCGATCCCCAGGTCGGGCAAAGTGTTATTGGGTTTTTCCATTAGAAATTTCTCAGTACCAGCCCGGAGTCTGGATTTCTGCCCGGTTAATGGCAATAGGCTTGTCCCCTATTACATGTGACTTAAACATAACTGGCGAAACGAGGGTGCACTAAACCACTTCTGCAGAACCCTTCGGGGAATACAAGGCGTGATGTTATGTTCATGTTATGCTGCGTCCAGACCTGCCGCTTGCGAACTGCGCGCGTGCTGCTCGCGTGCAGTTACAGCGTACGTTTGGTGCGCCGCTCTAGTGCAACTCCTGCAAGGCTCGAGTGGGGCGCGTGCAGCGCGCGCGCGGCTCGCGCGCCGCTCGTGCGCACATAGCTTCTTTCACGTTTGAACTATGAGCCTCAGTTGTAAATTTGCTTCCGAAGATGTAGGACCATACGACTGCCGTTAGCATAATTGCTGCAGCATCGGCTATTTTATTACTGACAAAAACTAAAAGGAAAAACAGAAGACGTTGGTGGCAGTTTCCACGAGCGGCACGCGCGCACCACCTGCGCCGCTCGCGGACGGCGCGCGAGCTTTGTACGAACATAAAATGCACGCGCGCAGCTCACGAGGAGGATTCGCGGCGCGTTCGTCAGGTCTGGACGCACCATTATGGTCCTTAAGAATCTATTAATCGTACACATTATTATAAAAGGACCTCCACGAGTGACGATAATAAAGTCCATCCGGCGCACTCTGGGCAGTCAGCTCTGCTACCAACCTTGCTGACTGGGTAATCATTTCACCACGGCATGAGCTATTCTCGTCTAACTCGAGCCGACACGAGAGACGAAGAAGATTATAAAACTAATAACAGCAGTGATAGCCTAGTGGTGTGACTGACGGGCTGCCAAGATAGGTTTCGAGTTCCAACGCAAGGCACGCACCTCTGACTTTTCGGATTCGTGTGCGTCTTGTATCACAAACATTGTGAGGAAACCGGCATGCCTGAGAGATATTTCTCGACGACATGTGAACCAAGTCAGAGGCCCATAGGCGGCATAAACTCTGACACCAGGTCAGTCACTAACCACACGAAAAGAAGAAGATATTGGAGAATAAGGTGTTTTCTTAAAATGTGTTTAATGGATTCTTAAAAAATACTTTATGTTTTTTGATCAAAGGTTTGTTTACCTTTTAAACAAAATCTAAATGGCTGGACTATAAAGAGGATAAAAAAGATCCTCTTACATCTTCCTACTTTAATAGGCTTTTGTGTGAAAACCTACTTTACGAACAAATTAAATTACTGAATGAGTGTCTCGGTTTACTTTAGCCCACTTTTGTTACAAACAATTCCGAAATTAATTTAAAAGGGAAATCCTACGTATTCCTAAAAAGCCCTTTGGGTTAGATTTCTGGTCAGATTAGTGCTTCTCTCCCCAAAAGCTGAGTTATTCAATTTGCATGCCTTTGAGAGCTATTTATGATACGGCTGAGATTGGTTTATTTTTATTTTCTCTGAGAATTAAATAAACTCTTTTTGCTTTCTCCTAGCCTTTTCCCGATTATGTTAGAGTCAACTTCTAGTCTAACTATATGCGGCTGAATTCCAGTATTTTACACGTAGCGACTGCCATCAGACCTCCACAACCCAGTAACTGGGAAATACCGTTATCCTAAGGTTAGACCGGTTGTCAGACTTTTGAGCTTTTGAGTACCTGTAACGACTGCATTAAGTATACTTATGACACCCGGGACCAACGGTTTAACGCTCAGTTTGCTGTCAGAGGCACAGAGGGGTCTCGATGAGTAACTCCACGTGTAATCCACGGACTGTCAGCGGCAAGCGCAGCTTAACCTCGCAAATCGGATGATCCGCGCGGTTGGTTATTAGTCACTCTTAGTTTGAGATAGATAAAATCTGTGTACCCCAAACCAGAAGTTCTCTTCTATCGTTTACAGGTACGAATCGCTCATGAATAATCATTCACACTCCGGCTTCTGCAAGGCTGAACAATTTAATCTTTTGTCAAATCTCACTTCAATGAATTTGATTGGTTGACTAAAATATTATTAACCAACTTGACATAAGATTTAACAGCTCATTAGTAAATTGCGTTGATCAACCTTTTTTTAAACCGAGGAACATTTATTCATAACCTTAATGGCCAAATTCTCAAACGCTACTCAAATTTAAGTTGCCGTTAGGTCTCGTTCTGTCACTGTCACTTTAAGGCGAAGCACGAGACTTAAAGCAACTTACTATGCGTACCAACTAAGAATAGGATCGCGCTTGCTACAACTTCACACGGTAGCTGTCAAATTAGTACAGCCAGCAAAAAAAAAAAATTAAAAGAAAAATGATATATATTTTTATTCATAAATTTCGTTATTATTTATATTCATTTTTGAAAAATGTTATTTCTTGAATTCCATAAATAGATAATCATAGATAAATTAATAAAATTTGAAAACAGTATTCATTGAATAAATTAACCAAAACATATAGTTAACTTCACGAAATGCTACAGGTCACCCCAATATGTCGCCATAATAATAATATAATTACTATGTAATTAATTTGGCGTAAATTGATTAGAAATACCAAAAAAGTGAACTAAAAATAATTAAACTGAGTATAATTACTTTATTTATTTTTTTGCACACCTTACGCTTTGGTAATGAAGTTCACGAGTATTGCGGAACAAAATGGCGTTTTGACAGTACTATTCTTAGTTGGCACGCATAGTACTTGCGTTTGAGAATTTAGCTATTAGTCATACAAATAATTATGATATAGTCACAAAACAGATAGGTACAGAAGTCAATCATATGTATGTAATTCACTTTTCATACCTACGCTCGGCGGTCGCTCTATCTATATATCTATCTCTCTCAAGCGCATGGCACTCGCGCTCGCACTCACTCGCACTCTAGTCCCAAACAGTCCGAGATATCGTGTCCGTGAGCAGTGTCTATGTGTGCGTTGCTCGAGCGCACTTGTATGTAGATTGACTTCTGTACCTATCTGTTTTGTGATATAGTTCCGATGCGGTAATCGGAACCACAATAAAATGATTTTCAGAAAACCCGCCCCTATACTGAGGTAGTTTAATTGATTTTATTTTACCATTTATTTTCCTTTTAAAACGAGGCTAAGTAAGTGTAGTTTCTACTTGAATTATTAATGTGAGTGGGAGTTCAGTTAAATGTATTGTTTTAGAATTAATACGACTTAGAATCTCTAAGCATACCAATACGGGCATATAACTAGATAGACTATGAGCTTTTTTTACCTGTGATAGCTAGTAACCTATCCTGCCGCGTGATTCATAAACGCAGTAAGTAACACTTTGGTCAAAAATAAGTTAAATATACAAGGTTAGTCAGAAAGGGCTAAGCCGAAAGGGTGTTAAAATACCCATAATAAGGGATAACTTTTGTTCTACAACTTTCCCCAAAACTCGATACTTTAAGAGAAATAGCTTTTCAAATATTTCGTAAAAAATATGCTAAAATCTATCTGTCCATAGCTATGATCAGCTGTTTTTACAATTTAGGTCATATTTGGGGTCACGGATTAGAAAAATAATTTTCTGAATTCATAACTAAAGCAGGTATGTTTTTTTTTTTAAAAAACTAAAATATAAATATTTTTTCATGCAAATAAAAATGATCGAATTTTGAAATTTTAACAATTGCTTTGTAATAATCATCAGTGATACTTTAGGTGGTCCGCGGCTTAGTACCCCCTTTCCGACTAACCTTGTATATTCGTAATCACCATAGGATTGTGATTACGAATATATTATATTTAACTCTTTTTTGACCAAAGTGTTACTTACTGCGTTTATGAATCGTGCGGCAGTATGGGAGGATCTGCTGTGTAAATCTTTCTCTTTATTTTATTATTGGTATTGAAAAAAATCTTAATTTGGACTAATAACGCTCGGTAAAGACACTACAAATGCCAGTAGGCTTATCACGTATAATCTCGTAAACGTATCGTAAATGTAACCAATTTTGAATCGAAAATACACCACGTTTATAAAATTTTGGTCTATTTTTTTGCGACATACACAATTTGTATCATACAAAGATACGAATAAAGTTTTCAATTTAATTAAATAGTATGTGCGAAACAAACCTATAGCAACATGGATTTATGAAATACATGTTGTGCCGACCCCACCTAGTGTGGGATAAGGGCAGGAAGAAGAAGAAGAGTATGTGCGAAACAACTACTTCCGATTCAAAATTCACTAATACCAGGTTCACACGATTCGATTCTAGTTGATCAACTGCCAAATCGCATGCGATTTGAACCGTCTGAACAGACTTTCAATCAAATTGAATCAATTTGAAGGAACAAAACGATTCAACTTTTATTGTTCAACTAAAATCACAAACACAAACATCAGCGTTACGTTTACGTTGGTAACTTGACAGCATTCGTGTTAGGCCTACTGTACCGTGTTATTTGATGGCATAAAGAAAAAAAAGCATGTCAATGTTTTCCGCTAACATCTCAAACATAACTCCTCACAAGATAATACTCGATATTTGGTTCAATGAAACCTTATATTTGAAACATTTTCAGATCATAATCGTTTTATATCCTTCCATATGCCAACGGGAACACGTCTGTAGGTTTCCATATTTTTCTCACGCACCTTACGAAAATCGTAAAAAGTAATAGCTTGTACTTACGTGCAAGGCGCCTAGGATAAAAAGTATGAGTAAAAGTAAGAGTCCGGCAGACCCCCTCGTCTTCCCCGGGCGAGGGACATCCATGAGGATTTTCCAACGAGAAAAAAAAAAAAGGATAAAAAGTATGAATGTCTTTCATTACACGAAGTTGTAAAAAAAAAATTGTAAAAAAGTATCTCCATAATAAGATTTATGACCGATTCCTATGTTTAACCGAACGTTATTGGTTGAAATTAAGACTGTTGTATAAAATAACATAACATCATGCCTTGTATTCCCCGAAGGGTACGGTAGAGGTGTTTTTAGTACACCCTTGTTTCGCCAGTTATTTTTAAGTCTCATCTAATAAGAGGCGAGCCTATTGCCATTAACCGGACACAAATCCAGACTCTGGGCTGCTACTCAGAAAATCCTAATGGAAAAACCAAATAACACTGCCCAACCTAGGGATCGAACCCAGCACCGCATACTCTGCAGTCGCGCTTACGACCACTAGACCAATAAGGCAGTCCAAGTGTATCTTTACCAGTAATAAAGCAAAAATCCCATATTTTTGCATAGTACAACCCTCTCATACGTTAGTAGATATCACAAGGAAAATTAGCTCACAAGTCTATTTGCATGCCCATCAGTTTGACAATGAAAAATGCTACCATTGATAAGCAAAACGTTTCGTTTTTGGCCATAGTGTGACGGGTGGTGGCGACTGGCGGAGGTCTGGACCGATAAAATGTCGGGCACGCTACAGACCGCCCTGTCGCGCGGCTGCAGTTGCCAAGTTAAGTGCTACACCTGCTTAAGAAGACCCTGTACTCCTCGCATTGCTACGAACCACGCCCTGTTAATCTATTTGTAATTCTTATTAAAATATATTTAGTGTACGGTTACAAGTGTTATTCTTTATCCTCCCGTAAGTACAAGCCTGCTAAATTTTATGTGCACATGCTTGTTGAGAGTTGTCTCTTAAAGCCACCCTTTACCTCTAAAGTGTTACAATAGGAACCGGGCTTTAATGAAGTGAATCCTTCGTCATCTTTTTCCAATATGGCGATCGGATATCTGCGTATTATTAAAATACATTTAAAAAAAATAAGAGCTATCGTAAGTTTTTCAGTGAGTTTTTTTTTATAAAAAGCATCATAGCCTAGCGGCTAAACGCATGCCTTCCATGCAGGAAGTCTGAGTTCAATCCCGGCCTACACCTCTAGTTTCTCGAATTCATGTGCGGAACAGAATTTATAATTAAAATTTCACTTGCGTTAACGGTGAAGGAAAAACATTGTGAGGAGACCTGTACACCTGAGAGGGCTCCATAAAGTTCTCGATGATGTGCGTAGACCGCCAACCCGCACCAGGTCAGCGTGGTGGTCTAAGACGTAAACCTTTCTCAGAGCAGAGCCACAGTGCAGGTTTTCAGCGACAGCCCATATTAATGTTTTTGTACTAGCCCCTGATGGGCGTTTTTTTTTTTTTATTATTTTTTTTTTTTTTTTATGTTGGACCACTCGCAATTAAAGCTCCGAGAGCTTTGTTTATGCTTAACCGGACTATTCCTGTGGGTGGCCAAATTAAGGCCCCCAGCCAGGGCTTAAAAACTACAGAGAGAATATCAACCGAACACTAAGGGCACCCCCTGTGGGGTTAGAACCTCGGCTTAGTGGGTCCATATGAGAATATAACAAGGGTCGGGCTGGGTAAATTATTTAGGGGCTGTTTTATAACTAGTGGCTCAGCACGCGGGCTGGCTCGTCAAACAAGGGTCGGGGTTGATTTTACATGAATTCGCGGGGGCCTCGGCGGCGGGGCCGGGTGCGCGTCGGTATGTATTTGTAAATTACGACACTGGGCCCTAATCTACGCATTGTGGGGCAAGTTCCTAAGAGCTTGTGTGATGTCCGGGTAAGACGCGTATACCCGGGCAAGTGAACAGTAATCGCCTCTGCAGGCTATAATGTCTCTAGACATTTGAATCCCTCGGGGGCTATGGAAGACCCCGAAGGTGCTCGTGATGACCCAGAAGGGGTCATATGGATCAAACGCCGGTTTCGGCGGAAGAGGTCGGGTCGCGGGGCGAAGAGGGGGGGCCACGGCTGGGGTGGGTGCTCCAGGAGGAGCTCCAACGGTGGGAGGGTCCGCGAGAGGCGCAGCCGTCTTAGTGATCGGCCTAACAGGGGGCGCGGGGGCCTCCGGCGCCGGAGGCGGCGGGGGAGGTTTAAATGGACCTAGGGCCGGGAAATGGGCCTGATGGTTCAGCGCGCTCCAGGGGCTGGGGCGCTGAGGACTAAGAGAGACAGGGGGCGGCTGCGAGAGGCTAGGTGCCTCTCGTTGCCGCCTCATCTGGTTGCGGTAGGCCAACTTAGGGGCCGAGGACTTGGGTGCCTTGGGGCATCCGCGGTAGTTCGCTGGATGGCCTGACTCGCCGCAGAGAACACAGCTAGGTGGTTCCGTGCATTGGGTCCGGTCTTTAGGGCGGGAGCAGTCGGCTGTTCCGTGGTCGCCAAGACACTTTACGCATCTAGGCTTCCCGTAACAGTTCCTCTGTACATGGCCGTAGAGCTGACACTTGTGGCATTGGGTTACAATGCCACTCGCGTGGGGTTTCTCGATCCGTATGCCATAGAGGCCACAGATCGTCGCGATATTGAAAATCGGATGGTGACCTGATGGGCGTAGGAAGCATTAAAAAGTTAAATAAAACTGTCACTAGTCAGATAACAGCAATGTCCCAAAGGTTCATACTTCATTATTACAAATTTAAAAACTTAACAATATAAATAAAACCTGGGACTTGACCCACACAAGGGTTTGCTACTATGTGGCCAAAGTAAAAAGGTTAATTTGAAAAGTGGCAGAGCCACAACTACCCTTTTCAAAAATACTTAGAAAAAAAACAAGGTTAGCGTAATCTCTTCAATTTCTTAAACTCAAATATGTGTTTTGGGGTTGGGGTATGATATAATATTATTCTAAGAGCCAAATATTTTAAATACATACATTAATAATGGTTTTAATAACTTACATATTTTTATAGGATATAAAGCAAGTAATTAAATTTCATTTCATCTAATTTCAAATAAACTTGATGATTTGTACCGCAATTTCGTTGAAGATCGGCAAAATAACAAGACCCTATTATTTATCTTTGAATCATTCGTACAAAATTCTTAAAACTTGTACTTAAGTTCTGTAACCGACTTTCGAACTGTAGCCATAACCGCAGAGAGTCGAATCCTACAAGTTTTATGAACTAAGCGAACACATGCTGCAATAACTTGCGGATTTGGCACCTTCAGGCTTATTTAGTATCAAAGCTTTTTACGTCACAAGTCAAAAGGTTTAAATATCATAATTTAGTTTATGTAGCGAATTAGTTTGGACTAGATTGTCCCTCCTGGGTTTTGTACTACTAAACACGGCTTTGAACGTCCAACTTAGTCTGACGTAAGTGGTATTGGATTGGTGAATAAACACCTACATAGAATTTGGACTTAGTGACACTAAAGTTTGCAGATGTTATCGAGCAAAGGATGAAACGCTCACGCATATTCCCTATAAATGTGAAACAGTGAACACAAAAAATCAGTAACACGGAAGTCAGATAATCTCACCTGATGAGATTAAGTCCTCCACCCTCTTCCACCTTCAAGGCGATAGTCAATTTTACGATTGACTTGCGGTTTGTAGAGGCGCTGTTATATTGCTACAGGCGTGACAATAGATCTTTGTATGGAGCGGTAACCAAGGGGCTTTATAGGATCCTACCTTTTTAAATCATTCAATGGACATTGGATTTTTCTATTAGAAAACACTTTCACCATCATCAAAATTATCCACAGCCCTCGACATCTTACCGTTTGGTTCTGGCCTCCTTTAAACATTTAACTGACTAACTGTACTACTTCGTATAGGCATGGCGGTTTTGTCATTCACAAGAGACGAGGGTTTCCGTTTAAATCCATTGTAAATTATTTAAGACCTCTTGGATCGTTTGGGTTTCATGTGAGAATACGCATTTAGGAACTTTCTGTACCAATGTGACCACTAAACAGTATTGGCGTAGTGCCTTAATTTAAAATTTAGTAGTCTCGAATTACTTTTTTGTGTTATTGTTCCAATTAATTTTAACGTCATATGTTTTAAAGATTTTAGCTCTTACTACTGCTAGATTTTTTTTATCAAAATCTAGAAAGATAAAAGGCACCTGATTTGATATTTGACGCGGTTTCAGCCGTTTTACTTTTATTTTGTTTTAAATTCGTTTAGATATGATGATGTCGTCTAGATATACAAACATGTATGAGTTTGTGTATCTTGACAACGCGTCGATTTGTTGGTCAGTTCTTCCTTTATTAAAGATAACTTGCTTGTTACCATCGTCGACGTAACAGCTTACTGATACAATATCGACCCCGATGCAAATAAGGGAAAATACATATCTATAGAAACAAGCTGATACGCTGGTACAAACCCAGTTGCTACCTGACTCATAAATCTTTAAGATTTGGCATCTGTATGGTAAACGAACCCCTCGATAGAGCTACGTGACTAAAATCGGAAGATCCAAGAAAAATATGAAAATTTTCATTATTGGTTCGGACTTCCTTATGAACCCAAACTAAATTATTTTTAGGAAGAGGGTTCATTATGGTCGTGAGTGTACATGTCCTTATGTGTTTTATAGGTAAACAGTATACTGTGTATTTAGGACGAAAAGATGGTCATGGAATGTTTTTGTATGTAAAAGAGGGATTTTCATTTCCAGTTTAATGAATGAGCTTAGTTTCAAATACCGCTTCTTATTCTGCTTATTAATTTAACTCGTGTTTTTCGACCTAACTTTGTTTCATACTTTTTACTGTTACTACTCACCCTAAATTTTCCAATCAAAGGTATAATTTGATTTTGAAATGTCAAATATTTCTATTTTCTTCGCTCGTCTTCTACTTAATTGTAGCCTCCTTAACTTGAAAATATCTGACTACCATATCTTATTATGTTTTCTAAGAATAAGACTTTATTAAAATCTTATATTACTATACTGTACTACTTATATTACCTATTATTATATTTTATAATACCTGCTTCATTTTAGACACCTCTCAGAAAATTTCTCTATTTATAATGTGTTCAGAGAATTATCTATAGATACATCAAATTATTCACAAAATTTTCCACGAAACGCGAAAGCTAAAACCTCTGAATAGGAATTACGAATTAAAGACTTTTAGTTTTTAAAGCAACGAGAACGAAAATACGACGCGATTTTGAAGTAAATGAAAATTATACAGAGTAAGTTTTCGGCTGCAAGACCAAATCTTAAACTGTTAGGAATGGACAAAAGTCATCAACGGAACTGTCTCGTTTAAAAAAAAAAAGAAAATCTGAATTTTTAAAAATTCAGTTTTTCCTTTTGAAAACAAAACTTCTGGTTTAGCAGATAATCGAACAAGTATATTGAAATAAATCCCACCATGTATTGATACAGAAATTAATAATGTTGTTGATAAGGATCAAATTATGAAATTTTAAAAAAATGAAACAAATCAAAGGAATTTTTGTCAATACACTTTAAGAGGTTTACTTGCACTAACACTCTTGTAACTTCACTAGCTTCATCTAGTAGCACAAAAATTCCTGCCTTTGAAACTATATTTAATTATTTATCTACATTTGGGTGTGATTATTACACAAGCCACCACAGAAAATAACAATATTGGTGGTGATTTGTAAAACTTCTTCTAAAAATCCTAAAATCACGCCCGTGGCTTTTTCATGTGGATTTTTCATGCATCCGTTGCACTGTCAAACCTTTTTTTTCCATTCATGTGACCGCATGCATTTCGTTATTCCACATGGATTTTTCATGCATCCATTGCATTGTACTGTTATTTCACTGTCCAGTGACATTCAATTGATATGCCCGGCCTATCCTAGTCACATTTTTATTATAATACATGTTTTATCCTACGATTCGCGCCCCTAAGCTCTATTTTCGATAAACTATTTGTCATGCGAGACGGTAATTTGAAGCCAAGAACGAGGACAAAAAACTGCCTTACCAAAGTCGATATTTTTTGTTAGATGTATAAGAGAATTTGGGCATCCTAATTTCACACTCCATCTGCATGAAAGATCTCAGAGATGACTTCATATATCGGTTGGTTGCTTCGATCCTTTTTATAAGTGATCGCCCTGTATATTGAGTTTAGGATGAACCGTACTTACATTTATTTTTTTTAGTGTGAAATTGCCAATTTATATACTACAAACGTTAATACTGATTTCTTATTACCTCTTCAATTGAATAATAATAGCGGCAAATGTAGTAATACGGGTACGCACTTGCAGGTTCGCATCTGTGTCTAATCAGTCGAAATTCTGTCAAGCTGCTCGTGCGCATTCACTCACACAGGTAGGGTTGCCACCCGTACTATAATATATAGGTATAGTATCGTACTATATTTCAGTCAATTGTACTATATATTATAGAAAAATAATATAGTACGAAAAATACTATATTTTTATCCCTAATTCAACTGTCGCACTTTTTTATGTTAACTGTAAAAACGGAAAGAAGAAACAAATAGAGCATCTATTAATTTAATTAATAATTAATTGTTTATTTATTTTAATATGAATCTAAATTGCTCAGATTCCTATAATTGTTTTAAAGTTAATAGATCTTTGATGGCCAAACGAAGAGCAATAACATTTTTTTTTTAATAGCCTATGGAATGTCCCACTGCTGAGCAAAGGTGTCCCCTTTTGCCTTCCAAACCTTTCTATTTTGTGCCGTTTCTAACAATGCTATCCCGCAAACACGTCTAGATCGTCACGCCACCTACGCCGCGGCCGACCTCGACGACGACGTCCTCCTTCAGGTGTCCAGTGCGTGACGATCTTTGCCCACCTCTCCGAGTGCATTCGAGCGACATGACCGGCCCACTTCCACTTAAGCTTGGCTGTTTTTTCTCAAACATCTGCTACTTGCGTTATAGAGCGCAGTGTGGTGTTTCTAACACGATACACGATACTCGGTGTTAAACTAACCGATCGTGTTAGAATAACAAATATACATGGAAAAATACATAATGATAAAAAAAAAATGTGTAATGTTTCTCCTAAATTTCCCAAATGTACTATATTTTTGCATCTTTTTTGGGAAAAATACTTCATTTGTTAAAAAAAAGGTGGCAACCCTACACACAGGCCCAAAGCTCATAACAGAATTGTAATTAACTACATATTTACAGTATTATGTCCAAAAATGACTTACCATTGCCCCTCATTGGCTGCAGCGATGACACGAGCAAGATTGGCGAGTTCAGCATGATGGACAAGATCCAGACCATGGCAATCATTTTGTAGGCGTGGCATTGGGTCTGCCATTTCCTGGACTTGAGGGGTCGGCAGATCGCGAAGTACCTCTCCAAGGATATCGCGACTAAGGTCCAGACATCCACTGATACTGATACAGCTGTTGAGAAAAAATATTATTAGTATTTTTTATATCATTACATCTAATATTTTTATTCCTGTGTTAGCAGTTGAAAATATTTTTTATAAGTACAATAACTTTTATGATTGATATTTAAGTTTACTACGGCTTTACTTACCTGAGTTTAACCCGATAAAATGCAAGTGAGTAAAATCGTACATAAACCTAAGGGTCGCCACAAATCTGACGGAAGATGCGCTGTGCATCGTCGGTCGCGTAGCGCCAGAACGGACAAGTAGATAATAAAACATTCAACCTTACACACTCAACCGATGATGCCTTAGTACGTTGAGCGTACTAACGATGATACGCCCGACGCATATTCAGCCAGATTTGCGGCGACCCTTAATGTTTAAAATATTTTTTAATATTTTGGACACGACATTGTTAGAACCACGTGTTAATTTACTACAACAACAAAAAAACAATATTCATGCGATTTTTTCACAAATTGACTATCTTATCCTACACGTACGTGTAGTATACTTTTTGTGGTAGTAATACATTCCATAGCATGTTAGTTACAAATGAATGACAAAATTTGATCGAGCCAAAATTTTAAAACTCATTTACACTTTGTCTGACTTAAGGATTCACGCCTGGAAAATTCTATTATAGCATAAGCCGATTTTTTCAATCGTTAGATAACTTTTACCTGAGTCTGAGTTTCTTTTTGTTTTCGGAGTTTCTTTACGAAAGCTGTCAAACCTTTTTTATTTATATATTATTTAATTTATTCCTCCGATAAAAGATATCTCACCATTGAAAAATCTGGCCTAACCCAAGAAAAGCATGTAAGTCTTCAATATTCAACTTTTAATTAATATTGTTCTAACTTTGTATGAAGAACGTGAGCGAATGAGTTTTCAAACTCGTAAAACATTAAAACAATACATAACGAGGTTGATAAAATAAGTTGTGATGTTGATTTAATATCTATTATTCATTTAAAAGGAAACGCGGGCTGCAAAATGTTTGAACAATAGGTTTTTAAGCGATCTATTTCCGTCCCACCCCTCCCGCAAAACTTCCCAATTGAGCGCGAAAGAGACACCTGCACCTTGGACTGATGTCTCCTGTGCAATATTAGCGAAATCGTACTTTCATACTTCTCTGTTTCCTTCTTCAAATCTGGATCGATTTTAATATTTTTTTCTGTAATAATTAAAAAAGACTGGTTATGTCTGTATGTTTTTCTTTTATTTTTTATATTCGTCAAATTTGTTTGCCAGATGTCTGAAAACGGTGGTAAAACCGGTCGCTTTTAGTAAAATTTGAACGTTTCTAGTTCTTTTAATAATTAATTTATTGACAAAAATAAAACATACGTACATAGTGGTGGTAGATATATATCATGTGGTAAAAAATATTTGCTCTAGTGTCATTATCCAAGGAGGAAATTGAGGAATACGTTTGTATGAACTAAATGACGACCGCATTTCCTCTTAAAACACAAAAACCTTGTTAACATCATACATGATGGTATAATCATAATTTCTACCTAAATACGTATATATTTTGTGAACTAAAGTTAATTAGGTACCTATTTGATAATTAAAATAATACAAGAAGAACTAATTTAGAGATTAACAAGCACGCGTTTTGTGACGATAATGGGATTTACTTTGGTGCTAAAATAATATTTGAAATTGTGTAATGCATTCGAATCAAATCGCAAACGTACTGTCGGTTAAACGGTTTAAAAAAACAACAACATCCTGAATGTTGCAAAAGAGACTAGAGTCTGGCAAACGAAAGTAGACACTCGAATTATTTGCAAACTTTTTATATGACAACTACTTTACAACAAAAACAAATAATTCTAAACTATCAGATTAGGTTATTCCTATATTTTGGGGTGGCTATACTGATATTTGTTTAAATATGCCGCTCTTTTTCAGTCTCTATTTTCGTTTGCCAGACTCTATGAAGAAATATATTTATGAACAGACAAATAAAGAAACAAATACTATACAAATACAAATAAATCTAAACACACAATACCTAGTGTAATAACAGCAGCTCACAAATCTGTTCTCTTGTTTAAAATAACTAGAACAGATAAAAATACTTTGACAACAGAAAGTACTCACCCTGTAGAAATGGTATCAGTTTGCACAGCAGTGCACCAAATAGGAACCGCCTGTAGATCTGTCCGACCAACGTGAATGGTAGGCAGAACACGCCCAGCAAGAAATCGGATATCGCCTGAAATAAAAAACTCTTGTTACTAAAAACATACCTACTATTATTTAGTGTAGGTGCCTACCGGTTGAAGGTCGAAAGGGCTGGAAATAATGGGGGAAGCCTTTGCCCAGCGGTGGGATATACAAGCTAACAGTAACAGTAATCGGTTCCATATAGCTAGGAAATAAATACACTTAACAGCATCTATTTGCATTTCACTTTTCTTTTTTTTTTTCCTATTCGACTATTGTAGATGGTCTTGCGGACCTCTTCTACGTAACCTGACTATTATTGGCGAGACCAGAAGGGTCTCCGAACCAATTCCTACTGTTCTAACTACCTAGCTAACTACAAAGCTAACTACTGTAACATCATGACTATGACTATAGCAGCAACACCTCTAAGAGTGTCCCCAAGGGGGGACTCGACCTCTTAGGGTATTGAATGCGAGAGGACTGGGAGGGATACGACAGCTTGATGAGGGCTGTATTCTCGCGTCATGGTGACTGCGCGGAGTCAGAAGGGACGACCGGCTCCGCGGCTGCGGCGGGTGAGCACGGTGGATCGGGGGCGGCATTTCACTCATAGAAAATAGGTATTTTATATGAACATCCCTAGATACGCATGCTGTAGAACGCTTTTGCAGTTGAACGCACACGACTTCACAGGTAATACAGATAACCGTGTCTGCAACTATTCAGCGTTTTGCGAGTAGATGCTGATTAATGTGTTCTCCTCCATACGTTCACCGCTTTTAATATTGAATGACATTCGAAATTTTCGAAGGGTTGTTACTCAATACAAAATATTAAATCAATAGCTGATTCCTATGATTTACCGAGCGTTACTATTTAAGATTAAGACTCTTGTAGACTCCATAGCCTGCATAGTAGATGCTCCTATACATTAGTAGCTATCACAGATAAAATTAGTTTACGAATCTATGTATTTATATGCCCAGTGTGGCAATAAAAAATGCTGCAATCGGTAAGTAAAACAAGTACATATTTAGTCATACAAACTGAACTGAGCATTAAGCGATCGAAATGCCAAACAGTTGACGCATTGTATTCAAATAAGAAAGCGACAGTCTTAATGTCATCCTAAACTGCACATTTGCATCTCGGGACGTAACATCCTCATGCAAGGCTCACGTGATTACTTTGCGAAAATGTGTAGTTGGCACGTAACTTGGCAAGAGTAGAGAATAGAATTCTTCTCCTTTCTTCCATTTTTCTAAATAGACATGTATATAAAAACTTTTTTACAAAAAATTTAAACCGACTTCAAAAAGAATAAAATAATTACCATATAAAATTAACAGTTTCAGAAGTCGGTGCTGATCCACGCTGAACCAAATTGAAGGCACCGACTTCTGAAACTGTTAATTTTATATGGTAATTATTTTATTCTTTTTGAAGTCGGTTTAAATTTTTTGTAAAAAAGTTTTTATTTTTTTCTTTTTAGTGGCCTTAATTAAAACTTGGTTGGACCTACTAAAGACGCTGCTCGTAACATAATCACATCATCACAATATGCGTACTGTTCGTCATTGAGGAGTTCCATTGTCTATCTCCGAAGTTCTTCATCAGATCTTCACCAAATTTAAATGGGACCAACTTCGAAGTATACCCCATCCATTAAAATAATAATCATCAAAATCGGTTCACAATTGGCGAAAATATCGATGAACATACACAAAAAAAAAAAAAATACATACAGACGAACATTGTAACCTCCTCCTTTTTGGAAGTCGGTTAAAAAATAATTTATGGCAATAACCATAGAATAATTTTAAGCAATAAAGTGACATGAATGCGACCTAATAAAGGTATAAAACAATATAAAGTAGGACTGTTATGTACCAATTTCTTTTCTGTCTAATTTTGTTTTTAAAATAACTTGAATTACACTAAGCTTGCTGTGTGACAAATTCACCATAGTCTAAAACTTATGATATGATTACATTACAAATTATTTTCTTTTATACAGTAGATAAGTCGTCAGTCTAATGGTGGCAAGCGTGACTGCTGATCGTGAGGTCCTGGATTCGATCGCCAGGTCGGGCAAAGTGTTATTGGGATTTTCTGTATGGGATTCTTCAGATGCAGCCCAGAGTTTGAATTTGTGCCCAATTGATGGCAATAGACTCGCTCCCTATTACATGGGACTTAAACATAACAGGGAAATGAGAGTGTTACTATACACCTCTGCTCAACCCTTCGGGGAATACAGGCGTTATGTTATCTTATGTTATACTACGATGTTTTAAATCTGTCTAACACTGTTGCTATGGAAAACCGTGTACCTAGGTAATAAATTAGATTGATTCAAGTAAAATGGCTGAATAATATTCTGCGTAAATAATTTATGAATCGTAAAACACACACAATAACTGAATGTCTGGAAGTCTACTTCGTGGCCTAGTAACGACATTCTGTAAATATTTTAGTGACCTATAATATTACCCTCAGTCGATTGTACAGTTAGATAGACTCCATTTCGAATAACAATAGACAAAAGTGGCTTACCAAGGCACAAATATCTTTTGAACTATTTCTTCAAGTAGAGTTTTAAACACATAACATAACATCACGCCTTACATACCACGAAGGGTTCGGCAGAGGTGTTTTAAAACACCCTCGTTTCGCCAGTTATGTTTAAGTCCCATGTAATAGGGGGCGAGCCTATTGCCATTAACCGGGCACAAATCCAGACACCGGGCTGCTACTGAGAAATTCTTAATGGAAAAACCCAATAACACTTTTACCGACCTGGGGATCTAACCCAGGACCTCACGATCAGCAGTCGTGCTTGCCACCACTAGATCAACGAGGCAGTAGAGTTAGGTTAGAAATTTAACTCATTTTAATTGACCGTTAAGTTTCATAAAAGCATAATACTCTGTCGAATCCCTGCTGGAAGCAAGCTTCTTTTTTTCGTATGGTTAGAGACTAACCTGCTGTCAGAGGTTATGCCACTCATGGGCCTCTGACTTGGTTTCACATGCCGTCGAGAAATATCTCTCAGGCATGCCGGTTTCCTCACGATGTTTTCCTTCACCGTTTTTAAGCAAGTGAAAATTATGCAATACGCACAAGAATTCGAAAAGTCAGAGGTGCGTGCTTTGGGTTCTAACTCGAGGCCTATGACTTGGCAGTCCAACGGTCTCACTAGGCTATCACTGCTATAATTTGGAAGCAAGCATATTGCTTACTAGCTGCTGCCCGCGACGTCGTCGGCGTGAAGGCTTTACAGCACCAAAAATACCTAAGATGCCAGTGTCGCTATAGCATTATAAGTAAACAACTTTTAAAATAGCATTAAAATATAAGTTTTTTTTGCAAGCGAAGCAAGTGAAGAGAGTTATATGGGAATCCTGCTGAGTTCAGTCATAAGATGTGACTGAAGGAAATAGAGAAAATAATGCAGGAATACATTCCAGGACACAAAAGAGTAAAAATACGTACAAAGGTATCATACCTTACAACACTTCACTATAAACTGCGTTGGTAGTTATGCTGCCAGGAGCCAAAATGTAAAGAGAGTCAGGACTGGTGACGCGGGAGCAAGCGACGTACAGTTGCCCGTGTAAGAAGCAACTCGTCCTGAGGTCGACACCCGCTGCCCTCAGTGTCTGCCCCTGCGACTTATTGATGGTCATTGAAACAAACACTCACGGGGAACTGTACGCGCTTGAACTGGAACGGGAAGTTATGAGGTATGAGGGGAATGCGTGGTATAAATACTGCCTCGCCGACGCCACAACCCGTAAGAATTTCCGCCTCAACGGTATGTCTTTGGAGCGAGATGACTTTAAGGCGGGTCCCGTTACACAACTTAGGAGGAGATAGGTTCCGAAGAAGCATAATCGGGACACCGACCTTCAGCTTGATGGTATGCGCTGGAAGTCCACTTGCTGACAGGGGGTTCAGAAATTCCACGGGATAATGTGTGGCGTCATCTTGCTCGACAACAGTGTTTATCGAGGTGTAGACCAATTCATTCCCCTCAATTTCCGAGAGAATGCATTCGTTAATTGCTGCAGCCTGATCATTTTTGGGCGTCAAAATGGCCCGCTCATACACCCAAGAATTCTGCTGGTGCGGTATACGACTGATGTCCCCGTACACACAGCGAATGAGTTCTTCTAAGCTGGATACCACTCTACCGAGAGACTCTGGAAGCACCCCCTGTCCACCTCTCTCTTCTGGTAGAGTGCCTTCGCCAAGACTTAGAAGGACATCGGAGAATTCTTGAGCACGTGATTGCCGCCGAGCCAAGCTCTCATGTTAATGGTCAAGCGCAGCGTACGAACTCGTGACCACAACGAAGATCGTTTCAACGAAGCATTTACCTCGTCAGCCCTCGATCCCTGCGTCACCACTGGAAGCGTTTGCCGGAAATCGCCACTGAACAGAACTGTGACACCACCCATCAAATGTTCATTCCTGCGGATGTCCTGCAGGGTTCTGTGTACGGCCTCAACTGCCTTCCTATTGGTCATCGTACACTCATCCCATACGATCAGAGAGCAATCCTTGAGCACGTGTCCCTTATCGCTGTTACGTGACACACCACAAACAGGCGTTTCGGCGCTCTCTAAATTTTTATTTATTTGTTTTATTTTTTGAATTTTAAACATGGCATGTGCTGTCTTGCCACCCGGAAGCAGTGTGGCAGCGATTCCCGACGACGCTACAGCAATAGCAATTTTGCCTTGCCTCCTGACCTCTGCAAGTATGCCAGTGGTAACAAATGTTTTTCTTGTTCCACCAGGAGCATCCAAAAAAAACATTTTACCCTGGTTTTGCCCAACGCTTTCAAGGACGGTGTCATAAATTTGTTTTTGCTCTGAGGAGAACAAAGGGACATGGTAATTTCGTATGGTGGTCATTTCGCCCGGATCGTAATTTGTCTCAGCGTTATACTCCCGATTTCCACGGTCTGGATGCGGTGATGATTGGTGAGCTGGTAACCCATATTCGATCAGTGGATTACCGCCGATAGAAATGACCACATCTTGAAGTGAACTGAGACAGGTGTTCAGCACGCGTTTATCAGTTACTTCGACTTCGTCTCCAGTAGCACGCCTCAAAGCTCGTAGAAAATCTTGTTAGGAAAAAGGAAACATTTTTATATGGTGAAAAATTATTATGACTTTACACTATTTTAACATAAAATAAATGGCTGTGAGTGAGTAAAAATAAATCCAGCTAGTTTTACATCACATTTAAGTTTATAACTAGGTATACGACATGAAAATATATTAATTACCAAGCAATAATCACGCAGATAAATACCGAACAAAAGTATTAACAATGTTTATTTAGAAAATGCACATTACCATCTATGAATTTTAAGAATAACTAACTACTAACCTCGCCAACATGATCACATTTAAATTATTAATTTCCAAAAAGTGTTAACATGTAACTTGATTTGATTTTTATGAAATCTCATAGATGGCGCTGCTTCAAAATTGTCTTTATACTATTAACATTCATTAAACTATGTTTCTCTGCCCAAGTTACTAAAATGGCGTAGTTTTTATAGTGTAACGCTTGATAATAGCATGGCTTACTCAAAAACAACATTTAAATATGCGTCGTTAGATTACACGCTGTCACAGAATGCGTAAGAAAAATAAAGATTCACAGCTCCTCCCCCGTAAGTGATAGTGTGATAATATGTAACCTATATGTTGACCCGACCTCTTAGTAATATTCATGCAAAATTTGAAGTAAATCCATGCAGTACTTTTTGAGTTTAGCCCGGACATACATACAGACAAACAGACAAAAATTCTAAAAACTATGTTTTTGGCTTCGATATCGATTGTAGATTACGCACCAAGTATTCTTTTTAAAAAATATTCAATGTACAGTGTTGACTTTCCTACGATTTTATTATATGTATAGATTTCTATACATTTCGTTGCTAAAATGGGTCTTATTTATCTAATGTAATATTAAATAGAGTATCAGACTCAAATATGTCTATTATGCTCTTATAACTATTTTTATATATTGACAGGGCTTATTACTCGTAAGATTCTGTTCATACGTACCAAATAATTTTGGTAGATGTGCCTATAATATCAAAGTATTGGGAAAATATAACTATTGTGAATATCTTGTTGTTGAGGGATTTAATGTTTACCCTTGGGAAATACATCGACGAGATCTCTCCCTAAATAGAGTTTATTCCACAAGATAAATACCACACATTCTTATGTAACAATTTCTAAACTTTTCTTATACCTACATAAAAACATTTTTTACAAAAAATTTAAACCGACTTCAAAAAAGAATAAAATAATTACCATATAAAATTAACAGTTTCAGAAGTCGGTGCTGATCTACGCTGAACCAAATTGAAGGTACCGACTTCTGCAACTGTTAATTTTATATGGTAATTATTTTATTCTTTTTTGAAATCGGTTTAAATTTTTTGTAAAAAATGTTTTTATTTTTTTCATTTTAGTGGCCTTAATTAAAACTTGGTTGGACCTACTAAAGACGCTGCTCGTAACATAAAATCACATCATCACAATATGTGTACTGTTCGTCATTGAGGAGTTCCATTGTCTATCTCCGAATTTCTTCATCAGATCTTCCCCAAATTTAAATGGAACCAACTTCTAAGTATACCCTATCCATTAAAAAAGGAATCATCAAAATCGATTCACAATTGGCGAAAATAACGATGAACAAACACAAAAAAAAAAAAGATACATAAAGACGAACATAGTAACCTCCTCCTTTTTGGAAGTCGGTTAAAAATGGGGCTGGGCTATTCGGAAACCACAGGGCTAATTTGCATGAACAATAATGAATATACTATCATAACACCATCGCCTGTATTCTTCGAAGGGTTAGTAACACCCTCATTTCACCGTTATGTTTAGGCCCTAAATAATAGGGGGCGAGCCAATTGCCATCAACCGGGCACAAATCCAAACTCCGGGCTATAACT
Source organism: Amphipyra berbera (assembly GCA_910594945.2). Lineage (NCBI taxonomy): Eukaryota > Metazoa > Arthropoda > Insecta > Lepidoptera > Noctuidae > Amphipyra > Amphipyra berbera. The sequence goes on from OU343127.1 coordinate 18,561,112, forward strand.
GAGGAATTTCACTCGGAAAAGCCCAATAACACTGCCCGGCCTGGAGATCGAACCAAGGACCTCACGATTAGCAGTCGCGCTTCCCACCACTAAACCAACGAGAAAGTTTAAACTATCAACAACATTAAAACATTTATATCATAAATTCATAGCGCTTGTGACTTTAATGGTTTTAAGGTGCGTACAAACATCGCGAGGCACGGGCCGCAAATGGATTATCACGCATGTTTCAGGTGTTTGGGGCATTCTTCGAAAAATATTAACAAAAATTGAGAACGTTATTAGCATCATCCCAAAGTTAAGAATGCAGATGTTTAATACTATTATTATGATAATGAAAACTCTAACTATATCGCTGCCGTCAAGCAATAAGACAAGAATAAAAACAATCTGACAATACTATAACGTTAACAACCCGGGAGAAGAATGATTTGTTAAAATAATGTTAAAAAATTTCGAATATTCACCCGTTTGCCACGCATACGTCAGGCTATGGACGGGGTTGCTTACTGTGAGCGGTGAATACCTCGCGATGTTTGTACGCATCTTTAGTGCTTGGCCAGAGTGGCAGCGCGGTGCGGGGAGCGGCGCGGGTGCGGGAACGCGCGCGATTTGCCTGTCCGCAGTGGAGCGCGGCTTCGTTCTGAGCGTTGTCGTGTCCAGTGTTCAAAATATAATATGGATGAAGAAGACTTATTTTTACTGGAATATTCTTACTAAAAAACGATGTTTCGACATCCACAGTGCAGATCGTGCTCGAATAGCACTTATTAATTCTTCAACATTTAATTTTGAAGACGCCATCACAACAACGCGCGTGGTCAGCTCGAACTAGTTTGAGATCCCCCGCTCCCGCGCGGGTTGTCGCTTGCCACCCGCGCTCTCGCTGCGGCCACTTGTATGAACGACCTATGGCGTGGGCTACCCGCGCGCTCCCGCGCCAAGTAGCCCGCGCCGCTTCCCGCGCCCGCGTGCCCACTATGGACACTCAAATGAAGTTCTTCTGTTTGAACTCGCCGCACCGCGCCCGCCCCGCGCCCGCCTTTGCAGTCTGGCCAAAGGCTAAGAAGCACGTTCCTAACCTAAATTTTAATTACCTCTATTAAAGACACCATAGTAAAATTTTACTTTTAGTGCTATCAAAGAAAGTTGTAAAATCACCGCTATTAAAACAACCTATATATAATTCCAATAAAAGTCTTGCTCCAAAATCGCTATTTATATTACATTATTATTCTTGACTTGATTGCGTTTGACTCTGGTCCGACCTGATGATAAGCGCAGACAGGTTCGAAGAACGAATTCAAGGGAAGGATTCCCCTATACCCCTCTGGCTCTCACATACACACGATGGAACACAGTAAACTGCTTGGCGCGACTTTAATGTTCAGGTGGTACCTACCTAGCCAGGCGGACCGTATAGATCTTAGCACCAAGCGTGCTGGGTTTTGTTGAGTCTTACAACAAGCGTCTATTTCCAGTTTTTTTTTTCTATTCGTCTTCTTGTAGGTGGTCTTGCGGACCGTTTCTACGTAACCGGGCTGTTGTTGGCGAAACCTGAAGGGTCTCCAACCAATGGGGACGAGAGTAAAATACTTAACCTAAGCTAACTATTACTACTAATATCATATAAGACTACTAGGAACAACAGCACTAAGGGCGAACCCTAATGGGACTCGGAACTCGGCTTAGGGCGTTGCTGGCGAGAGGACTGCGAGGGAGACAGCTCGATGAAGGCTGAATTAACGGTGTGATGTATTCCTAGCGTGTGGTAAGAAAGTTTTATATTCTAGCCACGGCAAAACAAAAACGGCTATTCTTTTAAACAAATATTTTTATTTATATTTTTAAACGGTTGATTCAATTAGCATTTTAATTCTTTCTATTGTTTTCTCAATTGTTTTCCTTATTTACATGAAAAAAAAACTTTTTTTTCCTTTATTTATGTTATTATTTTGTGTTGGGCAAATCGAATTCCTTGTTTAAATTAGTTGACCCTCCAATTCAGTTTCAGTTCAATTAAGCGCCTTCCACTTTAAAACCAAGACGCAGTTTGAATTCTTTGAAATGTAAATAAGTTGTCATTGGATTTGAATTTCGAAAATTTGATTCGGATTCCAGCAAATCCAATTAACGGTAAAATTAATTTGAATAGGTATTAATTATCAAAGTTATTTTAAATCTTAAGCCTGTTGACACAGCGGACGGCCGGCGGATCTGTTTTAACGGATCCATCGGTACTGGATGTGTTGTTCAGACCTGTACCGACGGATTAGTTAAACCAGAGGTCTGCAAACTTTTTTGTCTCATATACCACTTGCTATGTTTTTCAGTTTTGCATAGACCCCTCCCCTGCTCAGATAATATTGTCTAAAGACTTCAAATGTGTTTACAACAAAACACACGTGAAGTTTAATACATTTAGTAAACTTACGACAGTACCTACAATACTACTATCGTCGTCGGTCTGTTTGTTACGTCTTCAGGTAAAAACTAACCAACAAATCATCTGTATATCTGGGTTATTCAATTAATGGAAAGTCAAAGTCACGACTTGCTTAAATGAGATCCACTATCGTGGACCCCCGTTTACATCTCACGGACCTCAATTATTTTTTTCACCCACATGGATCCCTTGCAGGTCGTCGTCGACCCCTGGGGGTCGATATACACCACTCTGGGTATCACTGAGTTAAACAAACGGCAGCTGCGACACATCTGGCAGGCAGCGTACGATAAAAGGAACGGATTCAGTATTTTTTACTGGATTCGGAATACTGTCGTGTGTGTGAACTCACTCATACAACTGCAGGTGCCATCACCAAAATAAAAACGGATCCGCTAAAACGGACCCTGTAAACAGTTTCTGTGTGTACTAGCCGTTACACAAAATTCAATTACAATATTAATTAATAATTATATAAAATTCTTTTAATTCCGTTGATTAAACGTAATGGTTAAACAACAATGAGTTGAATAAAATATAATTAATTAGCTTTTAATTGAAGCAATAAAATTGCATTTATGTTTTAGGTTTATGACAAATCGGTTTTACGTGATAAAAATGCTATATTCGCTGCTTATTTTTTCGCAAGTACTAACCTTTGAAGGTGAGACAGGTAATCAGCGACGAAGGGTTAGCGACCTAATTACTGATAATGGCAAAATATTTAGTTTCAAAGCAATAGGGAGAAAATGTATACAATATATTTTTATTTATTTATACCTACTATATGCACAATCATGGTAATCAAGGCCGACTTAATGCCATGAGGCTTTCTCTACAAGTTAACCTTTGGGTTATAGAGAGGGACATAGAATAAAGTAAGGTAAGGTGAGGGAAAAAGGTAAGGATAGGTCCTGGGTTCGATCCCTAGGTCGGGCAAAGTGTTATTGGGCTTTTCCGTGTGGAATTGCTCAATAGTAGCCCGTAATTTGGATTTGTGTCCAGTTGATGGCAATATGCTGGCCCCCTATTACATGGAACTAAAACATAACTGGCGAAACGAGGGTGTACTAAAAAACGAATTCCCTTTGATTCGTATATTTCTTTTTATTTCTAGTCGATTTTGGAATAACGTTTAGTGGCTTAATAATACTATGACATAATATTTTTTGGCATACTGTTTAGATAGGCATAACTATCATTTTTATGCCTATACCTACAGAAAATTAATATTATGCGTAACGATCATTAGGATAAGTGAAAGTATGACATGAAACAAAACTGCGACAAGAGGGTTTTACATTTCTGCACCACCCTTCGAGGAATACAGGCGTGATTTTATGTTATGGTATGAATGAAGAATAATATAATAAATAAGAATTTGACGACACGTTTGGTTCAGTGGCTGAGCGATCGGCTTTTGTGCTACGGGTCGTGGGTTCGATTGCCGCGCGGAACAAATATTTGTATGGCCTACAGATAGTTGTTCTGGGTCTGGATGTTTGTGCATGTGAAGATTTGTGTCTGTAAACGCACCCACGATACAGGAGAAATCCTAGTGTGGGGCAATGTTTAAAAAAAATATTATAGAAATACATAGTAGGGTAACTCAGGTTTCTTTTTAAGCAGGCAACTTGCAAGAATCGTTCTTGTTTCTTCAATAGTACAGTTTTCGTCCACAAAAACTGTCAAATGAACTTTATGTGATGTTTTTTACTTAGTAGTTCCGAGACAGCGACACGCCGGCTTACGCTGAAAACCAGCGCCGTGGTTCCGTGCCTTCGTGCACGGGCCACGGCATTATGCTGAGCGTCGGCCGTTTTGCGCGGCAGTGGCGCATAATATATTTCTGTGCCAGTTATTTTATTTTTATATACTTTTCTGTATTTGATTTCTTGGGCTTATGTAAAAAAAAGCTATGTTATGTGCGTCACTCTCACGTGAATAAACGGTTTTTCTTTCTTTCTTCTCCTTTCTTTCTTTCAAATTGTTTGACAACAAAAACCAAACATTTTGACAATTTTTCTTAACGAAACCTGAACGGTCCCAGCACATATACTTGCTCCAAAAAAACCTTAATTATCTTACAGACACAATTCTATAATAAGAAAAGTAAATAAAATCAGAAAAGTAATATAAATATAATAGGAAAGCCCCAGCTGTTCATGGAACAATTTTATTAGAAAACCTTTAATATATAGGTAATGTCTGCGCGTAACGGTCCGTATATAATAGGAATCATTATACCGACACACCTTTAGGAAACCTAACCACCTGAGACCGAACGAGTGTTTTTCATAGAAATAACCGATTGAGACCGATATAGTTCATTCAGACAACCCAATTTAGGTCTAAACTCGTACAGCTGTATTATGAATAGAATAAACTGAAATTGGAACGAAAATAACTTTACGTGGACCTGAATATAACATAACATCACGCCTTATATTCCCCGAAGGGTTCGGCAGAGGTGTTTTTAGTACACCCTCGTTTCGCCAGTTATGTTTAAGTCCCATGTAATAGGGGGCGAGCATATTGCCATCAACTGGACACAAATCCAAATTACGGGCTGCTATTGAGCAATTCCACACGGAAAAGCCCACCTAGTGAATAACACTTTGCCCGACCTAGGGATCGAACCCAGGACCTCACGACAAGCAGTCGCGCTTTCCACCACTAGACCAACGAGGCTGTCGTTAATTATATCGTATTCAATTAAAAGTTTTGTGCATTTTGTTACTGCGCAGGAAATAAATAAATGTATAGCAAAAAGAGATCCAACACGTCTATTAATGCCATCTTGTAGGACTACATTATTCCACAGGAATTGTCTTATAATGTGTATCAAGGTATATAATAAAGTCCCGAAAAATATTCGAGAACTACAGCTAATGCGCATGAAAAGAAGTTTAAAGCAATTGCTCATAAATAGTGTCTTTTATAATATCAAATAATTCTTAGACTGTACATTCTAAATGTATACTAATATTATAAAGCTGAAGAGTTTGTTTGAACACGCTAATCTCAGGACCTACTGGTTGGAATTGATAAATTATTTTTGTGTTGGATTGTCCATTTATCGAGAAGGTTATAGGCTATATAACATAACGCTACGACCAATAGGAGCGGAGCATAAATTAAAAATGTTGCAAAAACGGGGAAAATGTCCTCCCGTGCGAAGCCGGGACGGGCCGCTAGTATAAATACATATTAATAAAAAGTACACTTATTTGCGTGATACTTATTCTTATTCTTTATTGTACACAAGAAAAAATACAGGAATAAAACGACAATTAAGTGAAGTTATGTACAAAGGCGAGCTTAACTCAAAAATGAGTTTTCTACCAGCAAACCTTTGAGTGATAGAGAGAGATTGAGTATGTGGTTGAGGGCAAAATCCAGTGTACAATTGTCTTATTTATTTCTACTTATTTATGCTCTAAAATATAATATACCTAAATAAATATATAATAAGAAAATATATATATATATACATAAATATATATAAACCATATAATAAACCTACATAGATAATATTACGTATTAATCATTCAGAAAGGTAATGCTTCCTAATTCTACTCTTGAAAACGTTAAGAAAAGGGCTGTCGCGAATTGAGTGTGGGAGAGAGTTCCAAAGACGCACTGCACGAATAGTGAAAGAACCATCATAACGGCTGGAAGTATGTCGCGGAGTACGGAGCAAAACTACTGCTACTACTACTTCCTGGTTTTTTATGTCTGTATTTCTAAGAAATGTGTCAATATTACTTTTACATGTAATTCTAATTTAATTATGTACCTTGTAAATTAGGACATATTTCATAATATGATATTTTCGCATGCCACAAAAGGCAAAATGTGTTGAAAATATAATATTGACTCTGTTTACATCTGTCTGTACCCATGTTTTAAGCAAAATAAACGATTTGATTTGATTTAAATGACCTCTAATCAGTACGTCCGACGCACCCTGGAGAGTCAGTCTCGCTATAGTACGACACAAAGTCGCATCGGCAAATTTCGTAAAAGCGATCACTTCCGAACTGGGTGCGACTTCAAGATCACGAATGTTTATTAGTGCTGCAGTGAAAAATGATCTTTACGCTGTCGCAATAAGTGCGAGTCACGCGAAAAAGAGCGACTGCCATTGGTTGTTCAATCAAGTTACTGTACCAACTTTGCTGGGTGGCTAATGTTTTCACTACAGCATGCACTATTTTCAGGTGTAGCTAGTGCTGACACGAGATAAGCAGGCTGATGGAACATAAACGGTGTAAACAGACCCTTAACGAAGACGAAAGGCGCTTATTCTCCACGTCATTACGATATTTTTTTTTTGTTCTGGACTATGCCTCGGAACCTTCTAGTTACAGAGATATTGGAGGTCAAAGTTCCAACATTTTCACAACTTTTTTTTAAACATTAGTTTTGAAGATTGCAAATATACTTGAAATACCTCCATTACCCGTTTACTACTCATTGCATCTATCAGCACAGTGCTTTGAGTGCGTTACATTGAGCTTTACAGTAAAACGAAATTTTTCACCCAAAAAAAAGTCGTTTCCCAGCGACAATTTTTGCGTAGGGTTATTTAGTTTGATGTACTTACTGAATGCATGGTTGACGGTTTCGTGAAGGGTCTTTTTACACCTTGTATATGATAATAATCATGAAAAGATCTAAAATAGGTACAATGCATGATATTTTCTGCGTCCTCACGCCGAAGAATGACTTTACGTGCAAGTTCAGTGAGCATTTACAATAAAACTTTAATCTACGACTATATCGTGCATACATTGAAAGTTCAAATTCGTTCACTTCATAATTTAATCATAAACTTCACCCTTCAGGGTTCCGTAACCAAAGGGGCCGATCAGAGCTCTATCGTTGTGGCAACGCTGTCCGCCCGTACATCTATCTGTGAGAAATATTTTTTGTCGTACAATGTTTAAAACCTCAAATATTGTTCATTATTATCTTGTAAATACTAAGCAAAATACAGAATCGTAAAGATGTGACTAATAAAAAAAAACATTTGTTTCTGATATTCTTGGTCCGGAAACCTCAGTGCGCTAGTTCAACTCGCACTTGACAGATTTTTATCATTCTATGTATAACGACTTGCGTGGGTCGCACAGTGAATTTTTAATTTCATTTTCCAATTAATATGGAAATATCTTGCATCTATAAGTGGGTTTTCAAGTGGTCAAGGGAATCAGATATCGGTCTAGAATAATAAAAAATATATTCTATCCAGTACTTTTATTTATTCTGCAATTCAAATAGATCGTGGATGGACACCCACTGAGTTCGTAACAATTTTTCTTAGAGAGAAAACATTTGAATGCAGTATTTTAAACGGTTTTAATTAGATTAATTTCGTATTTTTTTGTATCAAATGTTATGACAGATTTTTCAACTGCCTAACTGATTCTCCTGAAACTTCGCACACAAATTCAATTCCCATGACAGTACAACATCATAGTAATTTCAACCTTTAATTCTCAAATCCCGATGCTGCATACTGCAAGATAAATACTGTTTAAGATAAAAAAATATTTAAAGATTTAACAAGTTTCTCATGGTACCTACTTCGAAATGTATGTTATTTTGTTGAAAAATCGTGAATTCAATCACTTCTATATGCAACGTGTTACATAATTCCCCATGAAAAATGTAAATAATCAAGTAGTCTTTTACGGTTGTTGTCATTTATTTCTCAGAGGAAATACTACTATTTAGTTTTATGTTTTCAGGGTTGCGTTTCAATGATGATTATTTTATGTTTTATCCAATTATTTTTTTGGGGTTTCATATATTGCCAAGAGACTCTACAAGGGACCTTTTAACCCCCTTTCGACTTTAGGGGTATTTTTGTAACACGTTGTATAGACATCACACACTTGAAGCTGCGACAAAAATCTAACAAAATATGTTTAGGGAACACTCGGACCAATTACAATTTAGTAAATTCTTAGACTATGCCCCAATTTTGTTAGATAAACATGTTAGGGGCTATTTCTTGCGGTGTATGCTTATGCAAATTCCGCGACCCTAGCCGACGGTCAGGAGGAGGAACACCGTTGGTTATTAGCCGATAAGAGTCCGGTAGACCCCCTCGCCAACCCCGAGCGAAGGACATCCATGAGGATTTTACCACGATAAAAAAAGAGGGCTAATTCTAACAAAAATGACTTTTGCTGTTGGGTGTACCTAAATATCGACGGTCGACAGTGAAAACCTCTTAAATCCAATTTTCTTCAAAAGCGTTTTATTTGTTCTTTAGACTGATAAACTCGACATACACGTATTAGTTCAACAAACTTTCAATTCAATTACTTTTAAGCCATCTATGACGTACCATGAGAAACTTGTATAAACATTTGATCGGCCATTTTTTTTTCAGGAGACAGTTTATTCTATCTCCTATAAAAAAAAATATTTTACACATACGTGGTTTTCACTGCCGACCGTCGATATCTGTCAAACCTTAAAATGGTCTCAGGCGCAATAGTTATATTTTGGTCTTCCTTCTAATCGATTGTAGTATCGATTTCAAACTTTGCAGACTTACACAAGTCTGATAGTAACAACTCAATTTTATGTGTGTTTGGTAAACTTAATATTACTATATTAGGTTTATCAACTCCTACATAAAGTCTGAGTGGAACATTAGATACGGAGTTGTTTTTTGAACAACAGTTGTTCAAGAAACAACAGCTGTTGTTCAAGAAATAACTTCATATAGGCATGAGTGATGTATATTAGGTGAGTAGGCGGTATTTCATTACCTTAGAGGATATTTGTGTTTTCGGGAGTGAACGCGGTTACGGTATGAGGTTACGATACCTTTAAAATTTAAGGATACCGTTTTCTTATAAAGGTTCGGTCATACCTTCATTTAATCTTTTTTGATTGTGGTAACGAAAAACATCGAGTGATGAATGAGTCATACTAATGAATCATTGTGGCCTTATAAAAAGGACAGAGTGGCGAGGCGGTGTACTGTAGGGGAATGATAAGGTTTGTCAGTTTTCAAATTCATTCCTTTCCCACTTCGCGGGCACATGTTACCTTTTCAAACTGTTGAACGGAAAAGACCAATGCATAGAAAATTATGTTTAATTATTGGGTAACAAAAATCAAAATTGCCTTTTGCCTCCATTATGACGTGTTAGTGCCATGTAATATCTTTGATTTGGTCTAAGGAGTTTTGTTGTAAAAACCATGACATCAATCAAATCGATGATTAAATAGATTGGCATCTGTCACCATGTCACCATAATATCTTGTCAAAAAATACTAGTATTTTTTTTTCTATAATGTTGGCAATACGTAGTCGGTAAAATACTTTATTTCTTGCACTGTGCAAGCAAAAATAGCCCTTAAGGTGTATAACATTTTCATTCCGCGACTGTACCTACATCAAAGAAAACCCTTATTTACAAAGGTTTAGGTACCGATATCGAAATATACCGTTTTGCATTCCCAAACTCTACTTTTCGGTACTGAAATATATTTAAGTATCGTAATACTCAGGTAACCAGAATTTGGAGGTATGTCGTCATACCGTTTTTTAAAAGGTATCTTAATTTTCGGGTTATTCAGTGTTTTCTTGACAAGAACAAATGTAATGAATAATGATCTATTTATACAAGGTTAGTCGGAAAGGGGGTACTAAGCCGCGGGCCACTTAAAGTATCACTGATGACTATTTTAAAGCAAGTGTTAAAATTTCAATATTCGATAATTTTTATTTGCATGCAATAATAATTTTATTTTAGTTTTATTAAAAAAAAGCTTACCTGTTTTAGTCATGAAATCAGAAAATGAAGTTTCTAATCCGTGACCCCAAATATGACCTAAATAGTAAACACAGCTGATTATAGCTATGGACAGATAGATTTTAGCATATTTTTTACGAAATCTTTGAAAAGTTATTTCTCTGAAACTATCGAGTTTTGGGGAAAGTCGTAGAACAAAAGTTATCTCTTATTATGGGTACTTTAACACCCTTTCGGCTTAGTACCCCCTTTCCGACTAACCTTGTAGAGATCTACATGATTGTAGTTCGTAATACTATGTAATACGAGTGCAGTTTCTGTTATTAGGATTGCAGGTTTGATTTCTGCACTAGGACTTATTTTTAACCGACTTCCAAAAAAGGAGGAGGTTCTCAATTCGACTGTATGTTTTTTTTTTTTGTTGTATGTTTGTTCCGCGATATCTTTGCTAATTGTGAACCGATTTTAATGATTCTTTTTTTGTTTGAAAAAGTACTCTTTCGAAGTGGTCCCATTTAAATTTGGTGAAGATCTGATGAAGAACTTCGGAGATAGACAATTTGAAGTCGGTTTTATTTTTGTTAAAAAGTTATAATATTATGATAAATGATTTTTATATCAATGTAATGTTTTTTTTAAGACTAGATGGCACCAGCATTTCCTGTCCGACTAGCTCTGAGTTGAAAAGCCGAAACTAGAGGTCGAAATCTGTTTTAAAGTCCAAACATTGTGGTATAAAATCTAAGCGAGTGTAACAATGTAGGGCAACGTCTGGAATGGCGGTTTGAGGAAAGTGCCATAGCAGGTGAATTTAATGACTAATGTCATAGTAGTATAAAGCTCCTTGTGTTCCTTGGATAGAGTTGGCGGTAACTACTATCCATTAGATGGGCTATCGAGGTCAGCTTGTTTACCAAGCTATTAAAAAAAAAAAAAAAAAACTTTGTTTGTTTATCTGTAGGTACTATGAAGGTAAAGGTAAAAACGGGGACCACGCTCCAAACACGTCTTTAAAGTCGAACCATTTGGCCATAAATATTAACTTTGGTGGTCTATCTCTTTCTAAATTCAACATGTTTAAATGTTTGTATTTGTATAGTGTCACTTAGTTTTATGATGCATGAGGATTATGGTTATGGTAGCCCGTGCACCATAGACTAAATAATAGTAACCATAGATTATTATTATTTTTTTGTGTGTTTGGGTTACCGTGTTGTTTAATATAAGTACTAGGTTTAAATTTAAGTGTTAATTTTTAAGAAACATTATATTTTTAATTTTAAGGATCCGTATGCGTCCGCGTGGGCGGAAAATAAATACTTTTTCTTTCTTTCTTTCTTTAAATACCCTATTTAGAAAGAGATAGATTTCCAAACTATATATTCTGACTAACATCACGCCTGTATTCCTCGAAGGGTGGTGCAGAGTTGTATAGTAACACCCTAATTTCGCCGTTATGTTTAAGTCCCATTTAATAGGGGGCGAGCCTATTTGCCATCAATAGGCCACAAATCCAAACTCCGAGCTACTAATGCGGAATTCCACACGGATAAACCCAATAATACTTTGAATACGCTATTTAGAAAAAGAATATTTAGTTTGGAAATCCATCTCTTTCTAAATAGGTTCTAAATATGGTATTTAGAAAGAGATAGACCACCAAAGTAAATATTCAAGGCTAAATATTTTAACTTTCATTAAGTTTTCTAGTGTGGCCTCCATTTTTACCTAAATCTTCATGATACCTACGTACCAGGGGTGTAGCTACCGCCGTATCTGCCGTATCAATTATACGGGGCCCCCGGGCCACGGGGGCCCCCAACGTACGTAAGCAAAAATTAATAAAAACTGTCTGACCTGTCACTATTGTGCATAGAGGCAGAAACTTTAGAAAAATTAAAGTCATCATCAGCTATAAATGATTTAATAAATCAGTTTGCCGAAAAATGGCAAGGAGAGTGTATATTTAATTTGAATTGTTTGTAAAAATTTTGGAAAAAGTGACAGATAGATAATTGTGATGAATAAATATTTCTTTTAATTTTATGCAAACGTTTTTTTTTCTTTTGTGTGAAATCTTTACCCTTCCTAAGGGCCCCGCCAAGGCACTCTACGCCACTGCTACGTACAGTACAGATACAAAGTTTGTTCCTACCAGTACACACATAAAGTTACACAATGATAGTACGAGATAATAAACTGACTACAATGTTTTACAAGAAACTTTGTTATTCAATACTTTTAGTGTACCTAAGTAACAACTTGTCTGAACCCAAGCTCATGCAGTAGGTACTTGAAGGCTTTTTACGACTTTTGAAAGATAGTGAGGTTTAAAGTGGGTGAACAACACACTTGTAGTATCCAAAAGGTATAGCAGAGTTGTTGGTACACCCACATTCACTGTATTTTTTTTTTTGGGAACTCAACATTAGTGCGAAACTTTCGAAGTACGAAAGTGCGACAAACATAAGTTTGAACGAACTTTTTTTTTCATTTATTATTCATGATTTGAGGCGAATTTGTGAGGTTAAGCTGCACTTGTCGCGGTCAGTCCATGGATGAGTGACCAATTGTTACACATCGAGACCCCTCCGTGCCTAGGAGAGCACGTTAAACCGTCGGTCCTGGGTGTCATACGAATACCTATGACAGTCGTTACGGGTAGTAAGAAGCCCGAATGTTTGACAACCGGTCTAGTCTTAGGATATCGGCATTCCCTAGTTACTGGGTTGCGGCGATCTGATGGCAGTCACTCCATGTAAAATACTTGTATAAAGCCACATCTGATTAGATAAGAAGCTGACCCCGAGATATTTGTGAAAATGCTAGGAGGAAGATTCAAGTTGCTGGGATTTATGACGACACGTTTGGTGCAGTGGTTGAGCGGTTGGCTTCTGCGCAGCGGGTCGTGGGTTCGATTCTCGCACGGAACAAATATTTGTATGGCCTACAGATAGTTGTTTCGGGTCTGGGTGTTTGTGCATGTGAAGATATGTGTCTGTAAACGCACCCACGATACAGGAGAAATCCTAGTGTGGGGCAAATTTAAAAAAAAAAAAAATTGGCGCACTTGCAATTATGTCGCAAGCAAATAGCAACTTTCAGCAAGTTTTCGTTTACGAAAACTGTAGGTACTATTAAGGAATACAGCAAGCTTCCTACGCATTTCCTGCTTCATTCACTGGTTAATAAAATAACCAGATTTTAATAGAATCCTAGCATAGCTAGTTTGTAAAGTGTTCTTGCTGAATAACAAAGAGGTACAACTAGAAACTAGGTATAACAGGGTGATTCTTCGAAATTTTTTAACATTATTTTAACAAATCATTCTTCTCCCGGGTTGTTAACGTTATAGTATTGTCAGATTGTTTTTATTCTTGTCTTATTGCTTGACGGCAGCGGTATAGTTTGAGTTTTCATTATTATAATTATAGTATTAAACATCTGCATTCTTAACTTTGGGATGATGCTAATGACGTTCTCAATTTTTGTTAAAAATTTTCGAAGAATGCCCCAACAAGTTCTATCTAACGAAGGCAGGTGAATTATTACAATTTGAACCTTATATCAAAGACATAGAACTCACAACACTCGCCTTAGAGAGAAATATTATACAGTAACTCATTTCTTTAAGCTGCGCTGTACCTTTTGCTGTAACTAATGGTACTCTCTCACTAGTTACTGGTTGCTAAGCAACGAAATTGAAAATGACTCTAAAATTAAATAGCAGGATTCCCAGCGCTGTACTCGACTATCTGCCAAGGAAATTAGAATTCTCAGTGGACATGGAACAAACAGTCGGCGAGATAAATTCTATTTGATGTTTAATTGGATTTGTTTTCAGCATTCACGTTATAAGTGTTATACAGGGTGTAAACGAAATTATGGAATTCCTTCAAATCTCGTGATGTACTGCTGACATAGATTTATCCTGCAAGGGTTACTTTCGGATTCAATAAGAAAAAAAATACAAAAAAGAAACACATGTTCTTAACGTGACGCATTTTAGCGCCTCGAGTTAAATGACCGCGCGGCGTTCGATAGACGCGCAATTCGTTCGGAGCGCTAAAATGCCTCACGTTACGAACACATGTTACAATTTTGTAAAAAAAATATATTGTAAATCCAAAAGTATCCCGTGCAGGGTAAATCTATGTCAGCAGTACATCACGAGGTTTGAAGGAATTACATGATTTCGTTTACACCCTATATACATACTAGTGATTGCCTAGCGGTTAATCATATGCCTTCCATGCGGGAAGGTCTAACTTCAATCCCGGCCCACGGCTCTGACCTTTCGAATTCATGTGCGGATCAGAATTTGATTAGCAGTTGCGTTAACGGTGAAGGAAAACATTCTGAGGAAACTTGCGAGGGCTCTAAAAGTTCGGGTGGTATGTGTAGTACGTGAAATCGTAGCAGGCCAGCATGGTGGACTAAGACATTTTTGGTGCAGTGGCTGTACGATTGGCGTCTACTCTACGGCTAGTGGGTTCGATTCCCACACGAAACAAATCTTTGTATGGCCTACAGATTGTTGTTCCGGGGTCTGGATGTTTGTGCGTGTGAAGATTTGTGTTTGTAAACACACCCACGATACAGGAGAAATACTAGAGCGGGACAAGGTTTAAAAAAAATAAAAAAACGTAGCAGGCCAGTGTGGTAGACTAAAACTTAAACCCTTCTCATTCTAAGAAGAGGAACATGGCCAGCAGTGGGATAGTAATGGGTTGATTATTATGATCCACGTTAAGAAGCGCATGATTTCTAAAAAACTTGAGCTGAGCGATTGGCTTCTGCGCTACGGGTCGTAGGTTCGATTTCCGCACGGAACAAATCTATGTATGGCCTACAGATAGTTGTTTCTAATCTTTAACCGACTTCCAAAAAAGGAGGAGGTTCTCAATTCGTCTGTATGTTTTTTTTTTTTTTTTTATTGTTTGTTACCTCATAACTCCTGCATTTATAAACCGATTTAGATAAAAAAAACAATTTGAACAGGTATACAACCAGATTGGCCCCATTTAAATTTGGTGAAGATCTGATGAAAAACTTCGGAGATAGACAATAGAACTCCTCAATGACGAACAGTACGCATAATGTGATGATGTGATTATGTTACGAGCAGCGTCCTTAGTAGGTCCAACCATATTTTAGTTAAGGCCACTAAATCTAAAAAAATAAAAAACATTTTAACAAAAATAAAACCGACTTCAAAAAAACGATGAAAAGAATAAAATAATTACCATATTATAAAATTAACAGTTTTAGAAGTAATTATTTTATTCTTTTCATCGTTTTTTTTAAGTCGGTTTTATTTTTGTTAAAATGTTTTTTATGGCGTTTGTGCATGTGAAGATTTGTGTGTGTAAACGCACCCACGATGCAGGAGAAATCCTGACGTGGGGCAACGTTTTCTACAAAAGTTTTCTTCTGAATTACAAAGATCTTATTATACGGAATTATGTCCATCATAAAGATGTCCAGTAAACGAATAGTTCCAGTTATACCGAAATTATTCATGAGTCTAGACTACTTTTGTAGCTAGCCGTATCATATGTTATCATATAAAATATTTTTATGAAACTTTCTACGTCACGTACAGTATAAGATTTAGGATAAACCATATTATTTCTTGAATAACGTTGGCATAATATCATCCACCTCGTTTAATATATTGAGGTATAATCTTGAAACGGTAATATATTAGAGTATATATACGCAAGGTATAGAGCGCTTGCTCGTGGCTCGTTGTGTTGTATTGATCATACACATTTCATATTTACATAACATAACATCTCGCCTCTATTCCCCAAAGGGTTGGGCAGAGGTATACACAGTAACACCCTCATTTCGCCAGTTATGTTTAAGCCCCATGCAATAGGCGAGGCTATTGCCACCAACCGGGCACAAACCCAAACTCTGAGCTGCTACTGAGAAATTCCTAATGGAAAAACCCAATAACACTTTGCCTGACCTGGGGATCGAACCCAGGACCCCACGCTCAGCAGTCGCGCTTGCGACCACTAGACCAACAAGGCAGTCCAATTAATTAATGTAACTATTAGCCTATATCATCCCACAGTTAAGTAAAGAGTTGACGAAACGTTTGGTGCAGTGGCTGAGCGATCGGCTTCTGCGCTACGGGTCGTGGGTTCGATTCTCACACGGAACAAATATTTGTATGGCCTACAGATAGTTGTTCCGGGTCTGGGTGTTTGTGCATGTGAAGATTTGTGTCTGTAAACGCACCCACGATACAGGAGAAATACTAGTGTGGGGCAACGTTTTTTAAAAAAAACAAAACAAACAAAACAATTTTCAGAAATTGCGGTCTGAAGCCAATGAGGACCATTTATCGTTTATTTTATTCAGCTCGTCCCGCTATTTTAACTAATAAATTAATTGTTGAAATTGTTGTGGCCACAACCACCGACCGCGTTTGCGGTTAGCTGCATAGGGTCAGATTTAAACGGAAACCCTGATAGTACATACTACCTAGTCGGTTGGTAAGGTAAAACGATAATAACTACCTAAAATGAACCGTTGGTAGCGTTGTAGTGAAGTATTACATAATGTTGTCGAATGTTTTACTGGAAAAACTTGAAGGGTTTTGAAGCGTAAACCAATTTTTAGAAATCATCACGCTTTTATACTTGCTTTTACATCCGTGCTCAAGGATGGTTGATGCTGAAGCTGTCGTGGTTACAAATTACCGCGTGGTTATAAATACATCCTCCAAATTACCGCGATGTAAAAGTCCGTTTTCTTTAGACCAGACTTTTGGCCAGCAGTATGCGTAGCGCGACCACCGAAGACATATATTGCTATTTTGACAATTCTTCCGTCGACAAAACCCTTGTCTACAATGGTCACACTGCGCCTGCAGGAGTTGTGTTCCGTGCCTACAGGGAAGCGAGGCCGAAACCGAATTTATATTGTCTTTTTTTTAATATAATCTAAATACCTATAATTATATTCAAATGAATCCCTATTTCCCTTGGTCACGCTATAACTTGAGAACTACTTTACTGATTGAGGTCATATTTACACAATATATTTGTTTTCTCAAGACGATGGTTCATAGCTATTCTGGGATTCAATAGATGGCGTTGTAGTCAAATTATTTACGCGGGCACAGCCGCTGGGGAACAGCTAGTACCTATAATATAATTATAAAGATATTTTTATCTATTAGGCCCTCGTAGCCTGAAAAAAAAGAATAAATAAATAAAATTAGACCCTTAATTCATTTATGAACGAATCATATTTTTTTATTTTTTTTTTATTTATGATTTGTCATAAATTAATTATTTATTTATGATTTGTTTATGTTTTCAGTTAGAGAGCAAAACAATAAGTTAAATAAACTATTACAAATTGTTGTCTAACATAATAATATACCTACGTGTTAAAAGAAACCCAACCGTTTAGAAAAAGATGCAAGATATATTTTATTTTTATTTCAGCCCACTGCTGGGCAAATATACAGATTTAAAAATTCTGTTTTTGCATTTTTGTGCAGCTTTCCTGTATAAAGACATTATTATCATAAACTGTAATAAACTACACCTTCCATGTTCCATTATACTTGGATTTGGAAAGTAGCCAAGGTACCTAACTAATATTGAGATTTAAGTTGTTATACATATTAAAGCTTGTAATATTATGCTTCCAAGATGGAGTTTTATGCTAATATCGTTCTGCCTAGCATTTTCCCAACTATGTTGGGGTTTCCAGTCAAACCAAATGCGGCTGAATACCAGTATTTTACACGGAGCGACTGCCATCAGATCTCCGCAACCCAGTTACTGGGCAATGCCGAAATCCTAAGGTTAAACCGGTTGCCAGACTTTCGGGCTTCTGACTACCCGTAACAACTGTCATAGGTATTCATACGACATCCGGGACTGTTTAACATGTTTTCCGAGACACGGAAGGGTCTCGATGCGTAACGAATAGTCACCCATCCACGGACTGACCGCAGCAAGCGCAGTTTAAACTTGCAAATCATATGATCCGCGCGATTGTTAGCCACGAATCCCTCAGTACCTAATATACGAACTAACTATATAACTAACTATATACTAACACTTAGGCCGCGACTTCGTCCACTTGAATTTTCATACAAACTTCAATTTCCTATTTTACCCTCTTAGGGGAAGAATTTCCAAAAATCCTTTCTTAGTGGATGCCTACGTCACAAAAGGAATCTATTGTCCAAATTTCAAGTTTCCAGCTTCAGTGGTTTAGGCTCTGCGTTGATGAATCAGTTAGTTAGTCAGGACTAGTAATTATATAAAATACTAGCTGTGTCCTCACGCCTCCGCCCGTAGCCTGTGTTACTCTGTGATAATATAGCTTTCTAACAGCAAAATATTTTTTGAAATCGGTCCAGTAGTTTTTAAGTTTATTCGTTACGTATAAAAATACAAATCTTTCCTATTTATAATACCTATTAGTATGGACTAGCTATTACCCGCGGTTTTACCCGTATCCTAGGGGAACTACTTGATGTACCCAGATAAAAAGTATCATATGTGTTAATCCAGGGCATAGTCTATCTCGCCGCGAATTAGTCGCGGCGGTCGGCGGTGACCTCTCGCTTCCGGCTGTGGTTCTGTCCATGGTCGGGAGCGAGACTGCGTGGGAAGCCATCGCCTCCTTTTGTGAGGGGGTGATGGCAACCAAAGAGGAAGCGGAGAGGGAGAGGGAGCGGTGTGCTCTTCTCCCTTCCCGCGCCAGACGCACCGGGCGCCGGAGGGCGCGTGTACGCGATGATCTCCAGCCACCCTAGTGTGTGGCCTGCGGGCGGCGGGTTTGGGGACTCGCCGCCCGACCAGTAACAGGCCCGAGAAGGCGGCGCGCCGTGTTCCGTGCGCGCTTCGCAGGAGGACGTGGGGCAAGGCCCCACAGAGGAGAGGTCCGCCATGGGTTGGCGGACCGGGACCTGCCGGGGTTGCGGTGCATGCCTTTGCGAATCCCGCGACCCTGGCCGTACGGTCAGGAGAAGGAACACCGTTGGTTTTTAGCCGGTAAGAGTCCGGCAGACCCCCTCGCCTTCCCCGGGCGAGGGACATCCATGAGGATTTTCCAACGAGAAAAAAAAAAAAAAAAAAGGGCATAGTCTATCTGTGTGCCAAATCTCATCCAATTCCGTTCAGCCGTTTTTGCTTGAAAGAGTAACAAACATCCATACATCCATCCATATATCCATACATACAAACTTTCGCGTTTATAATATTAGTAAGGAAGTAAGGATAGTAAGGATGTATAAATAAAGACACACAAAGAGAGATTGACCGAGTCGCATATCTCGTATAAATTCGAAAACACGAAGATTGTCGAAGTGCATAACTTCAGTCGTAGTACTGTAATTGGCTAGTTTTCTTTCTTAAAATAGGTACTTTTTTATTTGAAATGGCTCTTGCTCTTTACTCAAGTCTAGGTCAGAGGAGACAGATACAAAGTCTACGATGGATGAGCCAAGCTGTGAAGCTTGGCATCCACCAGTTTTTCGTCGCCAATGAGCCTCTTAGCTCTGCGTTCCACTGAGCCAAGCGCGGCAAGTTGATATTTTGCTGAGCCATCCCAAAGGTGGCTGCAATACTCCATGCAGGGTCGGACTTGCACTTTATAAAGATACTAAGGTACTTTCGAAATACAGTGATAATTTTCTATTCATGTTGACTGTAGTTTAATTATCTATTATATAAAAGGAGAAGCTGACTGACTGACTGGTCTATCAACGCACAGCCTAAACGGCTGGGGTTAGAAACTTGAATTTTTGACAAGGAAGGTTCATTTTGTGACGTAAACATCCACTAAGAAGGGATTTCTCGAAATTCAACCCCTAAGGGGGTGAAAAAAAGCACGCAAGCGAAGCTGCGGGCAAAAGCTATAATATATAAAAAATATGTAGAATATTTAAAAGAACTGCTTGCACTCTGTTTGGGTGCAAGCAGTTCAATTAAATATTTATTTATTCATGTAATTATTGCTTCCGCATAAATTATCGTTATTCTGATAAATGCAAATAATGACCTCGTTACGATGCTAAAGTTCACTTATTTACATTCAATAACGATGTAGGCTTAAAATCCTGATATTAATGTTCCAATAAATATAATCAACGTAGCATTAATTTGGGGTTAGATTTTTGACATTTCACATAACATCACGCCTTGTATTCTCCGAAGGGTTCGGCAGACGTGTTAACCCTTCAAATGTCGGGTGCACAAATTCGGGCGCGAAGTGTCGGAGGCACACACGGGTGTGCGTAAGGAACGCGCTCCTATTGATAGCGGATTTTGTACGTTTTATTATACTGTTTACACGAACCGAATTTACGATCTGTTCATTCAATTCATAATCTATAGTTTTTAATATTTTGGTTCGTGTATTGGAGCGATACGCGAGTAAAAAAAAAATAAAAACAAAAATTATCGGGCGGGCTGCGCGGCGGCTCCCGTGTTATTGTTTCGCGATAACGTTTTGTAAATATTGTTTTGTGATGTACATAATGTGTTTCAAGTTGAATTAATTATGCAAATAATACATAGATATATAGATATGGCTGTGATAGTGTTATAGTGTTCGTTTTAGTGAATGTGTAAGAGAAATTATTATTTTCGATGAAAATGTGTTTGGATTGCAGTATAAACAACTCATCAACATGTAAATATCTGGTCATATCGAGGAAAGTTAAGATTTTCATTTATTGTCATAGGTTTAAATGAATGCCAATTTTTTTTTACAGGGCCTCTCGCAAACTTAAGCTCTGAAAGCTTTGTTATTGCTCAACCGGACTTTTCCTGTGGTGGCCAAAAATCACTTTAAGGCCCCCAACCAGGGCCCTTACAAACTAGGAAATATATTAAACGACCGAATGAATGCCACATTTAATTGGCTTTATTTATATGTGCGATTTATATGGTTTCAATTGAAATATAGTTACAAAAATTGATTTTTCCGATGACCTATGTAAAAAAAAATTGCGTAATCCAAAATGGCCGGCAAAATACTACTATTAGGTAAACGAAGGGGGGTCGTGTAACGGGTTAATAGTACACCCTCATTTTGCCAGCTATGTTTAAGTCCCATGTAATAGGGGGCGAGCCTATTGCCATCAACCGGGCTCAAATCCAGAAAGGTAGGCTTCTAATGAGAAATTCCTAATAGAAAAACCCAATAACACTTTGCCCGACTTGGGGATCGAACCCAGGACCTCACGATCAGCAGTCGCTTGCCACCACTAGACCAACGAGGCAGTCATTTACTGTCTGACATTTACTGTACATGGTTATTAATTTTTTGTTTTTTTTTTAATTTGTTAAACAAATTCTTCCTTGACTGAACATTGTATATTGCATAATGACGTGTCTCTTTGTGCATTGTCCTAATAAACGTTATAACATAACATAATTAGCCCATTACTGTCCCACTGCTGGGCACGGACCTCTTCTCAGAATGAGAACGGCTTAGGCCTTAGTCCACCATGCTGGCCTGTGTCGGGTTGGCAGACTACACACGCCATCAAGAACTTTATGGAGCCCTTTTAGGTGTACAGGTTTCCTCACGACGTTTTTCCTTCACCGTTAACGCAAGTGATAATCAAATTATGATCCGCACATGAATTCGAAATGTCAGAGGTATGGGCCGGAATGGAACTTAGACGCTCGTGCATGAAAGGCAAGCGTTCAACCGCTACGCTATCACTGCTTGTAAATAAACATTACACATTTTTTATTTTTTTCAATTTTATTTTATTTCATCTGGTAATCAAACCCAGAACCAACTGCTGCCCTTGCGACGGCAAACAAAGTGACATAACTTGGGATTTTTGAATGATAAAATTCTGAAATCTAATCAACACTTCTATACTAATATTATAAAGAGGAAAGATTTGTATTTTTGTATGTAACGAATAAACTTAAAAACTACTGGACCGACTTCAAAAATTCTTTTGCCGTTAGAAAGCTACATTATCACTGAGTAACATAGGCTACGGGCGGAGCCGTGAGGATACAGCTAGTATTTCATATTCCTGAATCATGAGAATTCCATAAGGCATATCACTAACATACGACAGACGATGTCCGGTCCGGATACTGGGATCGGAAGATAACCAGACGTCGGCTGTCAATTCGTTTCAATATTAAATTGGCGCGTCTGGATATTGGAGCGCTTAATCCGGTTTATAGTCCTGATGAGATTTCTCAATGCCAGTAGTAAATTATAGAGTTCCATTACCTATTTCCATTACCTAGATTAGATAACTGAATGATTGCGTCGTGCAGCGGTCGGGTTGTTGAGCTTGAGGTTTGAGCTCCGCGATGACTGATGCAGATGTGCCGTCAGTTAGGACAGGTCAACTCGAACCTCCTATGGCACTTTCCTCAAAAGGCCATTCCCGACGTTGGCCTACATCGTTTCACTCGCATAGTTCGTGTACTACAATGTCTGGACTTTAAAAGAGACTTTGACCTGTGAGTTTGTTTCGGCTTTTCTTCTCAGAGCTAGTCAGATAGGAAAAGCCGGCGCCATCTAGTCTTAAAAAAAAATTACATTGTCTTGTAAAAGTGTCTGTAACAGATTTATTTACAGAAATAAAAATCATTTATCATTTATTGTTATAGAATCTAATTGTAGTGTGGTGCCCCGTAAATAATAATTAATAACCCACCCTCTGTTTTGCCATGGGTATCATAAAAGGAACCTTAAGGCCAAATACTCAAACGCTACTCAATTATAAGTTGCCGTTAAGTCTCGTGCTGTCACTGTTACTCTAAGGCGAAGTGAAAGTGACAGCACGAAATTAACGGCAACTTGATATTGAGTTGCGTTTGAGTATTTGGCTAATAGGCCAAAAAAAGACAACTCTCATTTGAGAGATCTTCCACCAGCAGCTGCCATAAAGAAGAATTTCATACATTTGACAACATTTTTATTTTTATTACTTCTTCAGTCATTTTAAAATGACACCAAAGAGAGATCTCGCAAATGAGAACTGTTTATCAACACAGACCTTAATAAACAACTCTCAACATGGCCACCTGAGAACAATATCCCAAGAATTATCAAAACATAAATCTAATCGGAATTTTATAAATTAACAATTTTTATTTATGTTTAGAATCAAATCAATGCTCTAGTGACAACAAACCGACACAAGAGTCAGCTGTTCTGTTCCGCCTAACTTTTCCCAACTATATTGGGGTCAGCTTCGCCTAAACAGATGCGGCTGAATATTAGTATTTTACACGGAGCGACTGCCATCAGAACTTCTCAACCTAGTACTACTGGGCAATGCTAATAACCTAAGGTGAGACCAGCTGTCAGACTTTGGGGCTTCTGTCAGTTTATTGTGCTCCCCGTGGCACGGAGAGGTCTCGATGTATAAAAAGATCACCCATCCACAGACTGACCGCGGCAAGCGTTGCTTAACCTCGCAAATCGCTTGATCCGTGCGATCGTTAATAATCCACGAGTCAGAAAGAGACAGGAGGCAAGAGGCAGCTGTGAAATAAAATATTGATGGTTTTGATCAGTGAAAATGTATAATTCACCAGCAATGCATGATCAACGAAGAAAACGGTGGTCTTTAAGACAATAAGTTTTTCAACGTATAAAAAAAAACTAACCTTATTTAACCAAGTCGGGGTGCTCTGATCTCATGAACTGCTGACATCGTAAATTTTGATGTAGTAAGGGCCGGTTGTTTCAACCGATCAGTAAAAGTATGTTACGTTAGTCAAATATTAACTATTATGCTGCGTCCAGACCTGCCGAATGCGCCGCGAATGCGCCGCTCGCGAGCCGCTTGCGAACTGCGCGCGTGCTGCTCGCGTGCAGTTACAGCGTATGTTTGGTGCGCCGCTCTAGTGCAACTCCGGTGCGGCTCGCGCGCCGCTCGTGCGCACATAGCTTCTTTCGCGTTTGAACTATGAGCCTCAGTTGTGAATTTGCTTTCGAAGATGTCGGACCATACGACTGCCGTTAGCATAATTGCTGCAGCATAGGCTATTTTATTACTGACAAAAACTAAAAGGAAAAACAGAAGACGATGGTGGCAGGTTCCACAAGCGGCACGCGCGCATCACCTGCGTCGCTCACGTACGGCGCGTAGCTTGCGCGCGAGCAGCGCGCGAACGGCGCGGGAGCTTCGTACGAACATGAAATACACGCGCGCAGTTCGCAAGCGGCTCGCGAGCGGTGCAGTCGCGGCGCGTTCGTCAGGTTTGGACGCACCATTACGTAGAATGTTTAACATCCGTCAAACGCAGAGCGTTGTATGTCTTTTGACGTATGTCAAGAACGACATAGCGTGAAACAACGCTTATTTTTATTTAACCACCGTTAACGCCATTTTTAACTGTTACCCGTTATTAGTAATGTAGTCGTGAAACAACTGGCCCTAAGCCGTTGACTTGTTCAACGGTCGATCTCGTGGTGTTGATATTTTGAATGCTGATTTCGTTATTGTTGATCCAACGTATAAATCCCGCATAGTTGCTAATATATTTTACAAACCAGTATTTATATCGCGAATCATTTAATTATATATTTTTATCGTTTATTCATTTTATATACACATAAATTATATTTTTAAATATTTCTACAAAAAAATAAAAAACATTTAAAGATATAAAAAATAGTAGCCCACCGGCATCGGGAACAGGGTCCAAGCTACCGGTGGTCAGGGCCCCAGAGAGAAGAACTTCCTGACAATACGTGCCGTGTCTAGAAGTACCGCTTTCTGTATCAGGCCCTTGACCCAGCTGCCCAACGAGAGCCTCGTCAGATTTTGGTCGAGGCTCTTGGCTATTAAGCCATTGGCCGTAACGACTATCGGCACAATGACTGCTGAGTCAACCTCCCACATGTCGACAACCTCGTGTGCCAAGTCTTGATACTTAATTTCTTTATCTTTCTCGGCCTTCACAAGGTTCTGTCATGTGGGACAGTGACATCAACAATCATTGTGAGACGTTGTGATCGATCTATCACCACTATGTCAGGCTTATTGGCAACAATAGTCCTGTCGGTGATGATAGATCGATCCCAATACAATGTGATATGACCATTCTCGAGAACTGGGTCGGGCACATACTTGTAGCATGGTACTTCTGCGTCCACAAGGTTGTATTTCAGAGCAAGTTGCTGGTGGATAATCCTAGCCACTAGGTTATATTATATTTTTTTATTATTACGGGCCTAAGAGATATCAATCACCCTCATCCTATAAATATGTTACATTAATAACAATACCTATATATATTACGATCATCAATTCGTATTCATCTTCTTCCTGCCCTGGTCCCAAGTTACTTGGGGTCGGCGCAATATGTTTTTCTCTTCCCTATCATCAATTCGTATTAGCCCGACATAAAAATCTAATTCAGGAGTTTCGGCTGTAGGTACTTTGCAAGTAACGATAACACAACGGTTAAATAGTTTTTAAATTAATTGCCTCATTGGTCTAGTGGTGGCAAGCGCGACTACTGATCGTGAGGTCGGGGTTCGATCTCAGGTTGGTCAAAATGTTATTGGGTTTTTCCGTATGGAATTCCTCAGTAGCAGCCCGGAGTTTTGATTTGTGCTCGGTTGGTGGGAATAGGCTCGCCCCCTATTACATGGGACTTAGACATAACGGCAAAAATGAGGGTGTTACTATATACACCTCTGCCCAACCCTTCGGGGAATACAGACGTGATGATAAGTTAGTTCTTAAATTCTGATATTCACTGGCGCCGATTTTTATAAAGGGGGTATTGGTGTTGTTCTTAGCCGACTTCTTTCGAGGGAGGCGGTAGCTGTTTATGAGTTAGTGCGGTGTGCGTTTTTGAGAAGGTCGGCCCTTCTTTAACATGGATAATTTGTGGATTTGTTAGCGGCTATTGCTTTCTTTGGATGGGGTTGATTGGGAGTATCACTGATTCCTCTGTTGTGGGAATCCGTGCCGGTGGAATTGCGTGCGGTTCCTTGATGTCGATATTATATTTTTACTAGCGGCCCGTCTTTTCTTCGCACGGGTGGACATTTTTTCCCGTTTGTGCAACATTTTTCATTTATGCTCCGCTCCTATTGGTCGTAGCGTGATGTTGTATAGCCTATAAACCTTCCTCGATAAATAGAATATCCAACGCAAAAATATTTTTTCAATTCTAACCAGTAGTTCCTGAGATTAGCGCGTTCAAACAAACAAACCAACTCTTCAGCTTTATAATATTAAGTATAGATTTATGTATGTGATTTTTTATATTTAATGTTATTTTTAAGTACTTACCTACATAATAAAATAGGACGTACATATGAGGCTAACACAGTCGCGTAAAAGCGAACAAACGCCTGGATTTTTTTTTTTTTAAAAGAAAAATCGAATAAAGTAATTTATACTTACCAAGTTTAGAAGGTAAACATTTGTGATCGTTCGCATTCTTCTGTTGCTAGCAAGCGTTGCTATAACAAGGCAGTTCCCTGATATAGATAGCATGAATATCAAGAAGTATGGCGGCAATATGAACCGCCATTCGTACGCGTTGCTAGCAACCTTGCTTGCAACGCTTGTGTTTCGAACTGCAACGAACGTCGAGATGGTGGATGTCTCCCGCATACGGAGTAAGGATGAATTGAGTATTGTGCTTATTTCCTCCATTTTGAGTATCTGTGAATAAGAAAATGGCGTTTTAAAATATGAAAATAGATTTTACTTATACCAACTGAGGCTTTGCACGCGGGAAATCTGACAATCTCTTTTTATTATAGTCTTGGGACTTGATTTGTTCTATTGGTAGATTTCCAATTCTTATCTGCGCAGTGAACGTGCAAGGTTAGTCGGAAAGATGGTACTAACCCAGGGTCCACTTAAAGTATCACTATGATGACAGTTTTAAAGCTAGGTTAAAATTTCAAAATTGGATCATTTTTATTTCTGTGCAAAATGATTTTTGATGAAGATTTTTCAAATATTCTTCATCCCTGCTTTAGGTACAGATTCAGAAAATGGATCTTCTAATCCATGACCCCAAATATGATCTAAAATGTAAACACAGCTGATAATAACTGAGGATAGATAGATTTTAGCTAATTCTGTATGAAATCTTTGAACAACTATTTCTCTTAAAATATTGACTTTAGGGGAAAGTTGTGGAACAAAAGTTATTCATTATTATGGGTACTTTAACACCCTTTCGGAATCGTACCCCTTTTATGAATAACCTTGTAAAGTCATAAAAGTTAGACAAAGAACATAATCACACTTTATGATTGTAAGTTATGATAAGTAGAACATAGCCACAGTACAACTTAGACCTGTACAGTATTACACCATAAGTTACGCGCTTCGGCAATCTTCGCGTTTCCGAATTTGTACGAACTATGCGACTAATAAAGTAACCTATCCGGAATTGATCCAAAGAGGACAAAGCCGGCGATATGTTCTGCCTAGCTTTTTCCCAACTATGTTGTGGTCAACTTCCAGTCTAACCAGATGCGGCTGAATATTTTATTTTACACGGAGCGACTGCCATCAGATCTCTGCAACCCAGTGTCTGAGCAATGCCGATATCCTAAGCTAAGCCTAGCCTAAGCTTTTATTCTCTCTGAGCTAATCCCACATAATATTATAAAGACACACAAATAAAGATCGACCAGATCGCATTATTTCGAAGATTGCCTAGGCACGTAATTTATGTCGTAGTACTGTCACCCAGTTAATAAAGCAAAGCTTCGTACATCCATTTGCCGGTGACGATATCAGGTACCCAATCTAATAGGGGTCGGACCACTGGGTACAAATCCTTTTTTGGGGTGAAACCTAGTCTTTACAGGATGATAGCGCTTAACCTGAAACTGTTTAAAGGCCTGAAACACGTCTTAGATAACGTTAAGATTATTATCGTGTTTAGAACGGTTTATAAAGTTGACGAGACGCTTAACAGCTTTTAATCTTTTACGCCTGAGATGGGATGCTGGAGATTAAGATGAGATGCTTTACAAAACGGTATTAAGATGCCTAGAGGATTACAATTATATTCAGGAAGTTTTGTTTATTATTTCTAACATGAACTATTTTATATTAAACTAGGTGTGTCCTCACGGCTCCGCCCGCAGCCTATGGTACTAAGTGATTATGTAGCTTTCTAACGGCAAAATAATTTTTGAAATCGGTCCAGTAGTTTTTATGTTTATTCGTTACATACAAAAATACAAATCTTTCCTCTTTATAATATTAGTATAGATAGTATAGAAGTATAGATTATTTCGTTAAATTTTCATGAAGTTTTGGTCGATTATGTATTATGTAGTATTATGTATAGTTTAGCCGTCTTCTTCTTCTTTTTGTGTGGTTAGTGACTAACCTGAGGTGTCAGAGTTTATGCCCCCCATGGGCCTCTGAATTGGCTTCACGGTTCCTCAAGTTGTTTTCCTTCAACGTTTTAAGGAAGTGATAATAATTATACAATACGCACATGAATCCGAAAACTCGGCTTAACCTCGCAAATAGTATGATCCGCGCAGTTGGTAATTAGCCACGAGCCCCTCTTAGCCTCCAGGTGTAGTCTTAAGAGGAAATGCGGTCGGCATTTAGTCCATACAAACGTATTCCTCAGTTTCCTCCTTGGATAATGTCACCAGAGCAAATATTTTTACCATATGATATATATCTACCACCACTATGTCCCTATGTTTTGTTTTTGTCAATAAATTAATTATTAAAAGAACTAGAAACGTTTAAATTTTACAAAAATCTACCAGCTTTACCACTGTTTTCAAACATCGGACAAACAAATTTGACGAATTTTAAAACTTAAAAAAGACAAACAAACTTGTGTTCGTATGTCTTTTTTAAGTTGTTACAATTTTTTTTATTAAAATCGGTCCAGATTTGAATAAGGAATCAGGGAAATACGAAAGTACGATTTGGCTAATATTGCACAGGAGAAATCAGTCCGAGACGCAGGTGTCTCTTTCACGCTCAATTGGGAAGGTTTGCGGGAGTTGTGGGACGGAAATAGATCGCAAAAACCTATTCAAATTATTAATTAATGCAGCCCGCGTTTCCTCTTAATTGCTGAAAGGCTTGTTAAATTAATGTTGGAAGATTAGTACGTACATATTCACACGAACGCGTTCAAAAAAGCGTTCTAATTAAACAAATACCGAGTTGTGTGTTCACATGACAGCGCTTGCTTAACGCGGCGTTATCTAATGTTCTCTCTTAGCGTTCGTGCGTATCACGCCTTATGCCGTGATTCACACTAGACTTACGTGTCGTGTCGTGACGCATCATTGGGTGCATCTGACGCTATCAAATTACTATATATTTTGTATAAAGATATGGATCGAGGAACGAGGTATGTTTTTCCTTCATCGATAAAGGAGGATTCTCCGCCCAGGCGGGTATTATGCCTAGCGAGCTACTGCACAACGTTTGATGTTGGCATCAAAAATACAAGATCTAAGTGATTTTTTTCTGATCAAAAAATAATAACGTTTTAAATTGCTTGTACTTTCTGAGAATAAACTCATCCATTTTTTATGCATCGACCGTCGCCGGGGCGCGCGATACTTCCGCGCCGTGTTTTACTTAACAGGCGAAGTGAAAAATGTAAAACAAAAAAAAATGATGAAAAAAAATTTTTGGGTAGAAAGAAAAAACACTTGGATCTCGTTTGTTTGGATAGATATGTTTAGTTAAACGTACTGAACACTGTGTAAAAGTTTGTCCAGGTATTTTGGTTAGACCTTATATATCCTATCTGCGTGTCAAATCATGATACCGCGATGCAGGATTCTGTGACGTCATATTGAGAGTTGTCATTATTGTCGCTCTAGTCTGGTAAACAATCATCGTACTGCCTAATTCGCATGTGGCATGAAAGATGTCAACAAAAGCCGTGCACATTAGACTTACGTGTCGCGTCGTACACGACACCGCACGCAAGTCTAGTGTGAATCCGTCATTACACAAGCGGCGGTGATTTCAAACTACTACTACTTTTCTGGCAAGAAGATTGAACAACAATCACTTTTAAAGTAGGATTTTTATTAGATTTTCTTTTTAATAACATCATTTGCTGGATCAACGAGAACGAAAATATATAAATCCTTTTTAGATCAAAATGATCCCTGTTTGTAAAGGTAATGGACTCGCTGTCAGTCTGAGATTTAGAAAACAAATCGTTTCAATTTCAGATAATGTTTCATACTCTGTAAAACCGATAAATTGTTAATATGGACATAATTTAGTATTATTGTTACGTATTTGAGCTATTCACAAAATGTATGAGATTCGAATTGCCCGTTGGTCTCGTCCTGGGTTCCATCCTCAGGTGACCAAAGTGTTATTGGGTGTTTCTGTGTGGAATTCCTTAGTAGCAGCACGGAGTTTGGGTTTGTGCCTGCTTGATGGCAATAGGCTCCTCTCTATTACATGGGACTTAAACATAACGGCGAAATCAGGGTGTTACTATACACCTCTGCACAACCCTACGGGGAGTACAAACGTGATTTTATGTTATGTTATTAGATTAAGTATATTTATTTATTACGTCGGATTTTTTGATGACACAGTTGGAAAGTTAGAGGGATTACACATTGTTAAAAAATTTCGGAGCGCATAATATTACACGACAGATTCACCTACCTAAATAAAAATCACATCAATCAATCACACGGCGCGAATTGTTAGGAAGTTCCTCTCTCTGACATTACTTTTATGTATAACTATGAATAATACCCGGTATCCACCAAAGCGGAGAGGAGAGGAGACTAGACGAGATGTGTTTGAATAAACCAATCCGATTTCGTTATTTCCACATCTCTTCTCCGCTTAGCTTGGGTGGAAATGGATCAAGCGGAGAGGAGAGGAGATGTATAATTTTTCTATAGAATTTTGTGCGGCGGGCGAGCAAGCGGCGCGGCAGAGCGGAGATGTGTCTAGTCGGGTGGCCGGCGGCGCTCGTGCTCGCGCACCCCGCACCCCATCTATCTATCGGTCTCTCTCAGCTCACAACTCTGCTACACAAAGCTCATCTCCTCTCCGCTACACTTCTCCTCTCCGCTTTGGTGGATACCGGGCCTTAAGGAAATTAAACTATACTAGCGGAGGAAGATAAAAAACCGGCCAAGTGCGAGTCGGTCTCGCGCACGAAGGGTTCCGTACCATTATCTATGAAAACGGCAGAAAAAGTCACGTTTGTTGTATGGAAAATTAAAATAAAACAAATATTTAAGAGGGCCCCTTAAATATTTGTTTTATTTTAATTATTTAATTTATTTTTAAAGTGAATATATAACTAAATATTCTGTGAATATTTCAAGCGTCTAGGTACCTTTTGCCGTCATCAATATCGATCAAAAACGAGCAAAACAATCACGTTTGTTGTATGAGAGCCCCCTTAAATATTTATTTTATTCTGTTTTTTAGTATTTGTTGTTATAGCGGCAACAGAAATACATCATCTGTGAAAATTTCAACTGTCTATCACGGGTCATGATATACAGTCTGGTGACAGACGGACGGTAGGACGGACGGACGGACAGCGGAGTCTTAGTAATAGGGTCTCGTTTTACCCTTCGGGTACGGAACTGCTATAATATTTTATATTCTAAAGTCATTATAAAGTAAACTGCTAATAATGCTTCAGTTGTTTACTTCAATTACTAATTAGGTCTAATTCCGGCGTAATACATTTAGATTGGTTTTGGACTTTGATGTGGACACAACCTTTTTGTAATACTTAATTTTGGATTAAACCGTTTCAGGCAATCTAAAAAAAAAAAAAAGAAAAAAAAAAAGAAAAAAAGTCTTCAGCATCCCACCCCGTAACAAAACCCTAAAAAGGGTATAAAACAATAAATTCTGTACAAATGAAATTCTTTCATTAAAATCAAAGTCTATAGACAGAAATCGATAACTAAATCTCCACAGTCTGTAAACGCGACCGTTATTGCAAACCTATCGTGCCGAGTGTGCAGTAGAAAGATGACATTTATGTACCTATGTTTTGTACCTATGTTTATGTACCTATTTTTTGTAGGTAAATGAGACATATCATAACCAGGAAGCTTCTACTGAAACATAACATAACATCATGCCTCATATTCCCCAAAGGGTTCAGCAGAGGTGTTTTAGTACACCTCCGTTTCGCTAGTCATGTTTTAAGTCCCATGTAATAGGGGGCGAGCCAATTGTATTGCCCTTGACCGGGCACAAATCCGGACACCGGGCTACTACTGAAAAATTCCTAATGGAAAAACGTAATAACACTTTTTGCCCAACCTGGGGATCGAACCCAGAACTCCATGCTCAGCAGTCGCACTTGCGACCACTGTGTTGGGGTAAGCTTCCAGTCTAACCTAATAGGGCTGAATACAGTATTTTACACGGAGCGACTGCCATCAGACTTCCGCAACCCAGCTACTGGGCAATGCCGATATCCTAAGGTTAGACCAGTTCTCAGACCTTCGGGCTTCTGACAACCCATAACGACTGTCATTCGATTCGTATGACACCCGGAACCGACTGTATTACGTGCTCTCCGATGCACGGAGAGGTCTCGATGTGTAAAGAATGGTCACCCATCCACGAACTGACCGCGGCAAGCGCAGCTTAACCTAACAAATCATATGATCCCCACGTTTGTTTGTTCGCCAAACTAATACATAAAAATGCTGATTTATCCCCCTTACCTGTCCTTCAGTATCTGACCCGAAAACGACAATTCTCCATATTATGGGTAAACGCTGATTGTATCTGGAATAGATTGTATCGTGAAGCACGTGAAGCACGTACAATATGTGACATTAATACTTGACTTTTGCTTGTAGCCTTGTCATGTCATTTTTAGTATTACGTCGTATCACGTCGTGTCTCATATCGTTACGATGGGTTAATATGACGTGATCGTTGTCTGAACTTTTTTCAACCGATCTTTGCATGTATTTTTTTTCGAGCTTTCTAGATTAGATCGCTGTAAAAATATAAATTTTAATTCATATACTTAAGTACGCAGTTTCGTATAAACATAATGTTACAATAGTCTCTACTTTTTTATTATTCTACTATTTTAATAGAATATGTTCAATTTATATATTATATATATATATTTATTTTTTATTTAATATTATGGTAATTGTTTTTATTATTTAACTTTGTATATTTTTTTTTCTGAAATCTTATGGCCTTCCGACCTAATTTGTACACCAGCCATGGTCTAACATGTCGTGCCAAAGAATATCCTATAACACCTATAATAAATATCATATCATGTATATTATCTATACCATGTGTTTGCAAATAAATGAATCTTTATCTTTATCATTATCTTCTTTTAATAAAGACACCAGTTTTATTTTTAAACCACTGTTTTATAAATTAACTAGATTTTTATTGTATCATTATTATTCATTTATTAATTTTCACACATAATATTTATATTTATAAACATTTCCATATTAAAAAAAAACCCACATTTACTCAGAATTTAATTTTAAACGAAGATTAAAGCCAGTAAAGATAAGCTACGATAACATGTCCCGCCCCTCCAAGTTACTATTTCAATGTGTTTAGTCACATCTGCACGAAAGAGTGTGTATGTAGTTGTAGTTTTTGTTTGACGGCTGTCTCAACACGCACACATGCGTTGGGAATATTGGTGGTGCTTTATAAATACTTTCACAAATACATTGAAGCGTTTTGAATTTTGGAGGGGCGGGACATGTTATCGTAGTTTATCTCTATACACAGTATATTGACGAACCTCCTCTCAATCATTATAAGCTTACGTCACAAACAACCATTAAGAACCCTCCATATCCCAACAATGATTAATGTCAAAACCAACTCTAAATCGACCATCGTCATGAAAACCCATACTATATGTTCGCGATAAAATACCGTATGTACCTAAGCATATAACGTGTGTATTCCATAAAAAAATTCAGAGTCGGAGAGATGATAAATGATATAGGGAAATATGAATTTGACGACACGTTTGGTGCACTGGCTGAGCGATCGGCTTCTGCGTTACGGGTCGTGGGTTCGATTCCCGCACGGAACAAATATTTGTATGGCCTACAGATAGTTGTTCCGGGTTTGAATGTTTGTGCATGTAAAGATTTGTGTCTGTAAACGCACCCACGATACAGGAGAAATCCGAGTGGGGGCCAAAGTTTAAAAAAAAAACTTATCGTCAGTAGAAAGGTAAAAAGACTAAAGCGCCAATATACCTACTTTACAGCAGAGAGATTCAAAGTATTTTTTTAAGAAAATAAATATAGTTATTTTTCTTAGAGTATACATATTAAATATATTTAGTTTAATTATCTGTTTAATATGTATAACTACTCTAAGAAAAATAAATAAGTTTATTTTCTTAAAAAAAATACTTTGAATCTCTGTACTGCAAAGTAGGTATAGTTACACCATTGGTATAATATACTACATTGGTATAATTTTGAAAGATAAAAAAAATGTTGTCTTGCTTGATAAGATTTAAATATAAAAAAACAATAATATTTTGAAAACAAAATAGAAGTAACATACCTACCTAATAACATTTCGATTCTACACATAAATGAATGAAAGCCCGGTGATACATCTGGCTGGCACGGCAAGCGCGATATCGCTCCACGCAGTCAGTTAACTCGGGTCGCTAAACTGTCTCACATTAAGATTTTTTTTCTTTTTGTTCTTCTATTGAATTTAAAGACGACCCCGCTCAAATTAAATCAAATCAAAATCATTTATTTACGTAAATGAGGTACAGAGGGATCTTAAAGATAAGGTATATGAATCTCTTATTCTGCCATTAACGTCGGCGTGCAAATTTTACATAGTTATTTAATGTCCAAGAAAAATATATTATTTTGAATCAAGCATGCAGTTAGTAAATTGTATTTAATCTCAGGGTCAATCTGTGTCATCAGTAGACAACGAGGTTTGAAGGAATTACACCAATCCATTTACACCCTGTAGAGTGCCAAGCTCATTAAGCACAATGGGGTGTAAGATTCTCATTAGAACTGTACACCATTACTGCGTTCTGTAATTTTTGTTAATTATTTAATTTAACTGCCTTGTTGCTGTAGTGGTGGCAAGCGCGACTGCTGATTGTGAGGTCCTGGGTTCGATCCCCAGGTTGGGAAAAGTTTTATTGGGTTTTTCCGTCCTCATTAGCAGTCTGGATTTGTGTTCAGTTGATGGCAATAGGCTCACCCCCTATTACATGGGACCTAAATATAACGGCGAAATGAGGGTGTTACTGTACACCTCTGCCTAACCCTCCGGGGAATACAGGCGTCATGTTATGTTAAACAGTATGTTGGTTAACGAAAAGCGTTCCCGTTAACCCGCAACAGTAAGGCGACCATACATGCTAAAAAACATATTATCATTGAAAAATAATGTTTTTATTTTTTCGAATAATAAAATATTTAAAGAAACACTGTACACGCGCACTTGTCTTTCAACGTGGAAGTACGGCAATGTCGCAATTAATTAAATACCTACTTTTTAATAAATTAAATAAAAAAAATAAAAACATGTTTTTTTTTTCTATACTGATATTTTTATTTTAATCTATTAATGATATAGATTAACGAGTTTAAAGAATCGCCCTCTGTTATTTAACGTACAATAGGTATTTAATTTATTATCTGTGCGATTCTAACATATAACCTTTCCTAACCTAAATTCACACCTAACATATGTATAGGCTCTTAAACTAATGGATTGTGGAAGAGATTCGCAAACCCACATCGTGTGAAATACCGAGAAGCACTCTCAGACACTACGAAGGCTGCCTAATACTGTAAAAGTCTTTGTGTAGGCACGGCACGTGTCGGAATGCTTCATTGGTACAAGAAATAGTTCATTGGTACAGATAATAGACCTAATGGCGCTTATTACAAAAAGTGGTTTAAACCAAGACTAAGGTAAACCCAGATTTATAATATACCCATCACTTGCTAACGTCATATAACAAAAAGAGATGGAGCTATTTTAAAAGACGTTTTTGATGTGTTTATTGTGAGTAGGTTGTACTTTAGCCATTCATTCAGTCGAGGTCTCTTTGGGCGTCGGTTATGATATCATTAATTGAGTTATCAAAGTAAAAAAGGCATGTATCGTCTGCGTATAAAGTTAGGTGACCGGTTAATCCTATCTTATTGATGTTGTTTACGTAGATTAAGAAAAGTAGTGGGCTAATAATTGAGCCTTGCGGACAGCCATATGATATGTTCTGAGGCAAGCTATGGAAGTAAAACCGAAGTTTTTCTTAGTCCATCTTTCGTATTAAGAGGGAACGTTACCAGTAATAGGTAGTAGATATGTCCTGCTTGGTTCCCGAAAAAGAATTCGCCACCCTTTTTATCCTCGGGTTCCGTGAAAGGCGAGTTATTCCGATTTTCCATGGCTTCCGACACTACACAATAAAATTTGTTGACGACTCTGAGCGCCATAAATATTTTTATAAACTACGAGATGACCCGGTGAACGTCGTAGGTACGACCTAACTTTTTATTTTTCCTAGTTACCCTAAAATAGAGATGAAAAAAGCAAAAAAATAATTGAGGCGCGGCATTTATAAATGAGCTAAGTGCCAAAAAAAAAGAATCTAATTTTTTTAATAAAAATGGATTGGCTGCCCAATGTTGGCTCCTTTGACATTAAAAATATTGACTTCGGTTTTTTGGGGACTTAGCTCATTTGTAAATTCCACGCTTCAATTGTTCAGCTCGTTCGAGCTATTTTCGAGTTTTTGCGAGACTAAGGGCCGGTTGTTTCACAACTACATTACTAACGGGTAACAGTTAAAAATGGCGTTAACGGTGGTTAAATAAAAATAAGCGTTGTTTCACGCTTTGTCGTTCTTGACATACGTCAAAAGACATACAACGCTCTGCGTTTGACGGAATTTAAACATCCTACGTCCTACTTCCTACGTAATATATAAAGAGGAAAGATTTGTATTTTTGTATGTAACGAATAAACTTAAAAACTACTGGACCGATTTCAAAAATTCTTTTGCCGTTAGAAAGCTACATTATCACTGAGTAACATAGGCTGCGGGCGGAGCCATGAGGACACAGCTAGTAGTTAATATTTGACTAGGGACTTTTATTGATCGTTTGGAACAACCGGCCCTAATGCACGGCAATTGATTTTTATAGGTATACTAGATAATCTGGTGAACTTCGTACCACCTAAAGTGGCAATTCCCATACACACATTACCAATTTAGACTTTTTCGATTTACCGGCTCTTCCTTTGGGTTTTTCCAAATATTTTTTTTCTATTCCACTCACCTATTCAGATGAAAAAAACAAAAAAAATCGTTCATTTTCGAGTTTTAGCGAGACTAACGCACAGCAATTGATTTTTATACAGGGTTACTGGTAGCCCAACGTATTCCTTGCAGGACGTCATAGCAGGTTTAAAATGCAACAAATTAAGCCACCAAATGTTCTATCGAAATTCAGTAGTTATTGAGTTTTTTATATATTTTTAAATATCCCATTTTCAACCATTTGAAGCCTATTTAAAAATAATGGACGGCGCGAATGTATTGTTTAAGTTTTTATCATAGCTGATGCCATAGCAGATTTACGTAAATAATTAAAAGTTCAAAAATTCCAAACACATCTGTAAATATGGTTGAATCTGGATTTTATTAATAAAAACCTAAAATAATTAATATCTTAAAAACTACTGAACTTCGGTAGAACATTTGGTGGCTTAATTTGTTGCATTTCAACCCTACTATATTGTCCTGCAAGGAATACGTCGAGCTACCAGTAACCCTGTATACTTACTATAGATATAGATTTGTAGTGTAAACAGTTCACAGATATATAATGAAAACTGATTTATAAAACTTAGTTCCGAGATTACAGCCACAGCGCAGAATACCTACCATATGTCTAACCACTGCGTCAAAATAGTCTACAAATACATATAAACAATTTTTCATCGTTAACCTTTGCCTCCCTAGGTCAACAACTATTGAAATAACAGCCGTGCCCTTTTCTTCGGGCAAGTTTTTTTAATCAAAAGAAGTCTACAGAAAGTTATTAGGGTCACCGCAGGCACGATGTCGATTTTGTGGCAGCATCGATCTTGCATCGCGTTTTGGCGACACACTACGTTCCATTGCGGTATCAAAATTGCGCGTTTTATTACATCGGGCACTGGGCCAGAGCCACAATTATTTTTTCTTAATTCTAAGTTACCCACTCTATGGTTTCTTCTGTATCGTGGGTGCGTTTACACATACAAATCTTACATGCACAAACGCCCAGCCTCAGAACAAGTATTTGTAAGCCATACAAATATTTTATCCGTGCGGGAATCGAACCCACGACCCGTAGCGCAGAAGCCAATCGCTCAGCCACTACACCAAACGAGTCGTCTACAGCGACTAAATCGCTTATGCTTAAAGTATCAAGTTTCCTAATGCCAGTCTGCTTCCAGTGCAACCAGATGCAACGACCAATATTTTACAAAGAGTAACCGCCAAAAGTAATAACCTCTGCAACCCAACTATCTAATAAAACAACAAGTTTACGACGTAAGATTACTGCATAACCTTTTACCGTGCAGTAATATTCAGAGTAATGGTCCATCTAGTAATTGAAGGCCGTTAGAATGTTTATACAATAATGATTGTGTAAGTAAACTTACATCCATATTCTAAGACGTTCCTCCAAAACTTACTCGACTCATACTTGACTCAGGACGGCCTCGAAAACACCTTCAAAATTGTATTCTTAGTCGCAATTTCGTGTGAACTTTGAGGTTCCTCGACGGAGTCATTACGTCATAATTTGAATTATCTGCATCACGCAAATAACGCCGCGATAAATACTTGTAAGGATTATCGTAAGCAAAAGCATATTCGATAAAGTCTTCTAAATTCATTTTTGTTACATACGAACTCTGACACTTCCTTCCTTAAGGTAGGTTCCGAGGTACCTTGAGTTTGACAGATGATTCCTTACCTCGACTGAGGAAAAATCTCGAGTCAAGGACGTTTATGTCAACTATAACTACCGATGGTAGTGAGAAAGACTGAGTCAGGGTGGAGTCGAGTCGAGTAAGTTTTGGAGGAACGTCTTAGAATATGGGTGTTAGACTGCAAGTGTAAGAGAACCAATAAAGTAACAAACTATACTGGCCTGCAAAAATAAGTATCACACTTTTAAAATTGCAATAACTTTTTAAGTACACAAGATATATTTTCGAAACAAAAAGGACTCAAAAAAGAGTTTAAATTTGTTACTATAGTTTCAAAGAAAGCTGATAAAAATTGCTATAAATCGTTTTTTATTTTAAATCTCTAACTTCTACAGTTTAGAAAAAAAATGAAATTTTAAAAGTGTGATACTTATTTTTGCAGGCCAGTGTAGCAAGTCTTTACACACTTCGCATCTAGCAAAATATAACGTAAAAGCCCAAAATAGGCCAAGGTATCGCAAAGTCAAGTAAACTTTTCTCTTCACTCAACTAACTTGGCAGTCTACTTCTACTCGGCGTCGTCCTAAATGGCAGGCGATCGCGCGATCATGCGACGAGGTGGTGCGATGGTGGGAATGCTCAGTCATATATTTATAACATAACATCACGCCTGTATTCCCCGAAGGGTTGGGCAGAGCTGTATAGTTTCACCCTCATTGCGTTGTTATGTTTAAGTCCAATGTAGTAGGGGGCGAACCTATTGCCATCAATCGGGCACAAATCCAAACTCCAAAATCCGGGCTGCTACTGCGGAATTCCACCGGAAAATACCAATAACAATGTGTTATTATACACATCTGCAGTACCCTCCGGGGAATACAGTCGTGATGTTAAGTAACTTGGTCTTTTTTTGTTAAATATTCAGGTTGTTGTATATTTTCTTAGATAAGGAAAACAGTCCAGTAAATAATCTGAAATCTGATTTCTTTACATAAACTCTATTCAAATAGCTATTTCATTCAAAGTTACTCGTGCCATACGTAATTGAAACACAATCCTTGAGGAAACTATCCTTCTAATAATTTAACGTTATATTCCTCTATGTTATTTATTCTAAACCAACTTATGAATAGCCACGTAGAAAATTACGCTGGCTTTCAAATCTGTTCTATATTATAACCAAGGCTGTATAGAACGTATTGTAAATAAGTTAAAAAATCACGTAAATTATCCTAGTATAATGGCCTGGCATGAAAGGTAATCAAATACCTAATGATCCGCACGTGTACTCGAATAGTCAAAGGCCTGGATTGAACTCAGACCCTTCTGCTAGACGGCAAGCGGATACCTGCTAGGCTATAAGTGCTTTGCACTAGTACAGTTACGGGGTGTCCTGCATAAGCGACAAACGCGACGCGGTGCGACACGACGTACACTACGTGGAACAAGTACGCGTTATGTCGCGTCTCACTACAAAGGCCGCTAGTAGGGAATGCCGTTATCTTGATCGCGTTTGTCGCTTTCGTCGCGTCGCGATCGTCGCTGGACACGCCGGTATTTTTTCTCGTTCTAGAAGTCATAAGAACTAATCAAGGCGCTCAGTACAGAGGGATTCGTGGCTAATTACGAACCTCGCGGATCATACGATTTGCGAGGTTAAGCTGCTCTTGCCGCGGTCAGTCCATAGATGGGTGACCATTTGTTACTCATCGAGACCCCACCGTATCTTGGAGAGCACGTTAAATAGTCGGTCCCAGGTACGTTTGGCAGGTGTTCTGCTTTCCGTGCGCGCTTCTCAGGAGGACGTGGGGCAAGGCCCCACAGAGGAGAGGTCCGCCATAGGTTGGCGGACCAGGACCTGCCGGGGTTGCGGTGCATGCTTTTGCGAATCCCGTGACCCCGGCCGTACGGTCAGGAGAAGGAACACCGTTGGTTTTTAGCCGGTAAGAGTCCGGCAGACCTCCTCGCCTTCCCCGGGCGAGGGACATCCATGAGGATTTTCCAACGTGAAAAAAAAAAAAAAAAATGTGTGGATTTTACAGTCGTGTCCGGCCAAATATATACAAGTCCGGCCTGTCCGGCTTTTGTTAGGCTTTTGGTCAACCCCGGCTCGCCAAAAGATGCCGATAATTCATAATAACATATAAGAAGAACACAGCCTGCTTAGTTGTCGGCAATAAGACTGACAAGCATATCATTTTGAGATCCAGTGCATAATATCAGCAAGCACATCAGGTCACCCGCGCGACGACGCAACTAGTATTCCCAAGGAGGGTTGACGTCAGGCAGGCGGCCGGTCATAAAACAATAAGCCAAAACCTGTAACAACATGGATTTATGAAATACATGTTGTGCCGACCCCAGCTAGTGTGGGATAAGGGCAAGAAGAAGAAGACGCGTATGATCGGCGTCCAACGTGCTCTCAGCCCGCGCCCGAAACGCAGCGTACGGGGCATAAGGGCAGGAAGAAGGAGAAGAAGAAGGATTCATAATAACATATAATTAAGAGTAGAGTAAGTCTCAAATGAATAACAGTAATAAATACTCAAATAAAAGTACCTATCAATATTTTTTCTTTTAAAAACCAATGTGTTAGGTTGTCAAAGCAAAATGTCCGGCTAAATATGCATCTAATAATAATAAGTTACGTTCGCCCCCTTTTACATGGGACCTAAACATAGCGGCGAAATGAGGGTGTTACTATACATACACCTCTGCCCTACCCTTCGGGGTATATAAGCGTGATGTTATGTTATGTTATGTAATAATAAGGTATGTTTGATGTTAATAACTTCAACCATTTCGAAGTCGGAGGTTATTTAATTTAAGGTTTATTATCATCTTCTTAATTTTTTTACACACTATATTTATTTATTATAATTATACTAGCCATGTGCCCGATGGGATTTCCCATAGGAAACCCTATTAAACCGCTTTAGGCGATGAATTTTCAAAAATCCTTACATAGTGCTCACCTACGTTATAAACAGAAGCTTAGACACCTCTCTTAGCCTTTTCCCAATTATCTTGGGGTCAGCTTCCAGTCTAACCAGATGCGGCTGAATACCAGTATTTTACACGGAGCGACTGCCATCAGACCTCCGCAACCCAGTAACTGGGCAATACCGATATCCTAAGGTTAAACCGTTTGTCAGACTTTCAGGCTTCTGACTACCCGTAACGACTGTCATAGGTATTCATATGACACCCGGGACCGACGGCTTAACGTGCTCTCCGAGGCACGGAGGGGTCTCGATGTGTAACAAATGGTCACTCATCCACGGACTGACCGCGGCAAGCGCAGGTTAACCTCGCAAATCGTACGATCGGCGCGGTTGTTATTTAGCCACGAGCCCCTCTTTTGAAGCTTTAACACCAATTTCCATATTTCTTAACTTCAAAAATGTCGAACTTCCATAAATCTTTCAACCCCTATATAACACCCTTAGGGGGTGAATTTTTTTAAAATCTTTTCTTAGTGGTCACCTGTTATATAAAG
Organism: Amphipyra berbera; assembly: GCA_910594945.2. Lineage (NCBI taxonomy): Eukaryota > Metazoa > Arthropoda > Insecta > Lepidoptera > Noctuidae > Amphipyra > Amphipyra berbera. The sequence continues at coordinate 18,603,807 of OU343127.1, forward strand.
AACTTGTGTGCAAAATTTCATGGTTCTAGACCCACCAGTATAAGCTGTTCGTTGTCTGTCCGTCAGTCAATCAGTACTAGAGGTTTCATCCCCTATTTAACCGCCCTAAGGGATGACTTTTCAATATAAGGTACTCCTGTGCAAAATTACATGCTTCTAACTGCAAAAATGACGAACTTCCATCTAAACTTTCAGCTCGTATTTACATAAGGCCGGTTGTTTCAACAATCAGTACAAGTATGTTACGTTAGTCAAATATTAACTATTACGTATGATGTTTACCGTCCATCAAACGCAGAGCATTATATGTCTTTTGACGTATGTCAAGAACGACAAAGCGTGAAACAAACCTTATTTTTATTTAACTATCGTTGACTCCATTTTTAACTGTTACCCGTTAGTAATGTAGTCGTGAAACAACCGGCCTTTAGGGGATATGTTTTCGTTAGTGCTCATCTACGTTATATAAAGAACTCGTGTGCAAACATTTCATAGTTATAGACCTATGGATCTAAGCTGTACGTTGTTCGAAGTTCGAGAGTTAAAGATTTATTAAGTAGATCTATTTACCTACATGTTAACATCCTACTCACCTAGTTTCCAGCGTATGGCACTTGTGGGTTGCAGCTGAAAATCAGCGTTAGGTTACTACCTAGGTACTAGTGTACCTAGTACTGCCACCTGACATTATGCTGAGCCTATGGCCCTTTTTAACCGACAATAAAAACGGAGGAGGTTCTCGATTCGACATGTATGTACATTTTTTTTATGTTAGACCACGCATAAGTTTTAATAGAATAGACCAATTTTGATCATTCTTTAATGGATAAGGTATACTCCGAAGTTGGTCCCATTTAAATTTGGTGAAGATCTGATGAAGAACTTCGGAGATAGACAATGGAACTCCTCAATGACGAACAGTACGCATAATGTGATGATGTGATTATGTTAGGAGCAGTGTCTTTAGTAGGTCCAACCATTAAAATGAAAAAAATAAAAAACTTTTTAACAACGAAAATAAAAGTGACTTCAAAAAACCGAAAAAAGGAATAAAATAATTACCATATTACAAATTAACAGTTTCAGAAATCAGTGCCTTCAATTTGGTTCAGCGTGGATGAGCACCGACTTCTGAAACTGTTAATTTGTAATATGGTAATTATTTTATTCCTTTTTTCGGTTTTTTGAAGTCGGTTTTATTTTCGTTAAAAAGTTTTTGGCACTTATTTTTTGGCTTTCTTATGTGTACCTATTGAATGTACTGTGTGCCAATTAACACATTTTCTTTTTTTACGACCTATGTGGCTATGATTTTTTGAATTACTTAAATTAGGTTCCCTGATTCCGATTCTCTGATTCATTGTTAGCTTCAATTATGATTTGTTTTTTTTTTTACTGTATGAGTTATTGTATTTCTATGCATTAGTAAATACGTGTTCAGTTTTTTGATATTTTAAACTTGTTCATATAGGTACAAAACTTTAAATAACTTTATAACTTCGTTGGTATATTATTAATTCATTCACCACCCTAAAGTAAATTGAGAAAAACTGCATTTTAATTATTTCAGATTTTTTCAAATGATAAGAAACAGAATCATTATAGAAATAGAATAGGTTTTTTTTTAAATATAAAAAGTAATACTAAACGGACGTTCAGACTATTTTTGTATATAATTTTATGATTTTTTAGGACATAAGTAGAAATCTGTGTCAGTGTTTTTTTTTTTTCAAAATTGCACTTTTTCCAAAACATAGAACAAAACCGAAACTTTTCAATTGAATTTGCTGCATTTATAAACTTATTAGACTTAAGAAAAAAGTTCAACGACTTACTTTCAAAACTCAATCCGTAGTCAAACACAAACTCGTAAAAAGTTCAAACGTTTCCGAATCCATATTTCACTAAACCACTAACTTATTTACACATAATATAAACACACAACACATATTAAATAACCATTAAACTTACACACTAATCACCACATGAGACACCATTTCCACCACTTTGGGAAAATCTCGGAAAGTTTTGAGAACTTTTATGAAAGGGGACCAAGTGGTTCCCCCGATAGCTTTCTGGTGACTGGTGTTCGGATGAAAACAGAGTGGCTTCTTGTACGCATGCGCGGGTCTGGTAGGTGATATAGGTGTAATGCACCGCTGTTTGGTGTATTGTCGGGATTGTTTGGCTTCAACGACTTCACGCTTAGAGTTAGCTGGAGTTGGCAGGACGCTTAATAGATCGTTATCCGGTAATGGCAAGATAAGGCTGTGTTTTGTTCGTTGTTTAATGTTATTATTGAAGTGAACTTACGTGACATCACGCTAATGGTGTACAAACCCAGAGATTAATACGAAAGCTACATAGGTACCTACCTAGTTTTATAGATTATGTCATTGTATTTTTTCTATACTATCTATACTTCTACCTACTAATGTTATAAAGAGGAAAGATTTGTATTTTTATATTTTTGTATGTAACGAATAAACTTAAAAACTACTGGACCGATTTCAAAAATTATTTTGCCGTTAGAAAGCTACGTTATCACCGAGTAGCATAGGCTACGGGCGGAGCCGTGAGGACACAGCTATTAATATTATAAAGAGGAAAGATTGATATTTTTGGATTTTTGTATGTAACGAATAAACTTAAAAACTACTGGACCGATTTCAAAAATTATTTTGCCGTTAGGAAGCTACATTATCACGGAGTAACGTAGGCTATGGGCGGAGCTGTGAGGACACAGCTAGTTGGAAATAAAATTATCGAATCACTTTTTGAGTACAAATATACATTCAATTTTAATTTTTATACCACAAATAATACACCCGGGAGCAATGAATCCGGGTCACCAACAGAAACCTTAAGAGCCCCTTCACACAGCGGATCTGTTTTAACGGATCCGTCGGCACTGGATGTGTTATTCACACCTGTACCGACGTATCAGTTTAAACAAAAGGCAGCTGCGTCGCATCTGGCAGACAGGGTACGATAAAAATAACGGATCCAGTATTTTTTACTGGATTCGGAATACAGTCGTGTATGTGAACTCGCTGATATAACAACAGGCGCCATCAACAAAACGTCGCTGCGCCTGCAAAATCCGCTAAGTATTTTTTATTTGAAAATCGGACCTTGGTGCTATTTTATAATACTTCTCAAGCCATGTGCACCTGTAAAATTCGTTTTATAATAATTTATTTGGTTAAGAAGATAGCAAAATAAATTATTAGAAAACGGATTTTACAGGTGCACGTGGCTTGAGAAGTATTATAAAATAGCACCAAGGTCCGATTTTCAAAAAAAAACATAGCGGATTTTGCAGGCGCAAACGGATCATGTAAACGGTTTCTGTGTGAACTAGCTGTAATATCATGGAAAACATTGTTAAACGTTTTTTTAACATCGTTTTGTTTATGTTAGTGACACGGATTCATTGCTCCCGAGTGTATAAGCTTGTTTTTTCTCGACATAGACTTACCAGTTTTTAACATAATAGCTTTCAACAAACGATTCTTCCTTTCCTTATTTTTTTCCTTATTGTTTATAATATCTTTGAAAGCAAAATGATGTAAATAGCTGAGTTATTCTGAGTGATGGATGACATGCGTTTTTGATTATTTCCAATTTAACGTACGTTCTTTTCTTTGTGTCGGAAGAATATGAAGCGAATGTCACACATAAAGCGAAGCGGGAGCGGGAAAGACTATGACTTGAGATTGAGACTTAATAGATGAACCATTAAACAACTATATCTATAACTATTTAAAACAGGACCAACACCATCAAAAAACCTTTTTTTATTTCATCCTGTACTGTCCCACTGCTGGGCAAAGCCCACCCCCCCAACTTCTTCCATGAACTCTTTTCTTGTGCCACCTCAAACCATCCATCGTGGTCATCTCACCACCTCTTTTTGAGCCGACCTCGGCGGCGCCGACCATCTTCAGGCACCCATTGTGTAGAGACTCTTACCCAGCGGTCAAGTATTCTAAATTCAAGAAATGGTGATTTTAAGTAGTTTACAGTGTATACATAAGTACATATAATCACGCCTATAATCTCCGAATGGGTAGGCAGAGATGTTCTTTTGTTATGGTGCCATGGTTCATCGCCTCGGCAACGGAGAGGAATTGTGTACTTAATCCCCTCCCCCCCTCACTCCAAGAAATGTATAATGCCTTTATATTATTATGTATAGGTGTAGGTTAAGTTATTAATCTACGGGTCTTCATAGCCTGAAATAAATAAAGAAATAAAATTATGTCACGAACGACTGTATTCCCCGAAGAGATTACTTAGACTTATCCGAGACAGAGACGTATTAGTTGTAGGCGTACTAACAAAATACGGACCGTCTACGATAAAACCTACCCCTATATCCCATAAAAACACATTCGCAATGGATACTTAATCTATTTCAGACAGAACCCCGCCGTGAGACAAGACTAAGAAAGTATCGGTCAAAATAGTCGTTAAAATCCCGCTCCGCTATCGCCCTTGACCTTCACCTCTCCGCCTTTTGTCTGACGCGGGCTTTATGATAGATATTGTCTGCAGGCACGCACAGTATATTACGCCAGGTGGAAATTGTATATTATTGCGTAGGAGTAACTTTGTTCTTACCTAAAGGTAGGTTATACAATGATATAAAGTTTTATCTGCCATATACATCAGCCCATTACTGTTTCACTGTGGACACGAGCCCCTTCTCAAAATGAGAAGGGTTTAGGCCTTAGGTTAGCGGACTACAAACACCGCCGAGAACTTTTTTTTAGCCTTTTGGTTTTTGTGGTTAAATTACAATGTCGTATGTGTTCATTTATTGTTGAAGTAATTAAAAGGTTCATGACCAGCAAGCGTAGCGTGACCACCATAGACAAGGGTTTTGTCAACTAAGGAATAGACAAAATGACATAATGTTATCGGTAGCTGGTAACACTGGACAATGTTGACATAGGAGATGAACCGTCAAGATTAATCAACGTACCCGAAGTTATAAAAACAGTGGTCATTCGACGTAGCAGAGGAGTCCATGTCGAACAGCCGAAGAAGTCTGACCTTTTATGTCTGGTTTGCTTGTCCTCATTTTCTGATCTTGTGTTAATTATTATATTGTGATATATTGTGAACTAGCTTCTGTAACTAATCACTAACCTAATTAAAAGTACTCTCAGTGGTGGAGAGTCTTATGTTGGCTTAATTTACTTTATTTACCATGCTCCCAATCCTGACATACTGATATTATCTACAACTGTAATGTTCACCCCTACAAGATTCTGTTGCATGTATTTTATAATAAATATTATCATTGTGTATATACCCCTTATCTACGGTACATGCTATAAATCTACCGAATATCAATGTGATATTTAATAAAATTTATTTTTCGAGTATTTTTTAAACTTTTAGAGTTTGTTAGTATAAACCACCGTTTATTTCTATTGTAAACGATGTCGAATACGGAGTACGCGAAGTTTCAAGTTTTTACAGAGACGCTCACGGTGCTATTTAGTTAAAGATGTGTCAGAATCAAAGTCCCTAGCAAAACTGAATGATTGGGTCGAGGAACTTCAAGTATAACCCACCAAGAAGAACATATTCTACTTAGTTGTCGGCAAGATTGACAAGTATATCATTTTGGGACCCAGTGCATAATAACAGCAGGCACATTGGGCACCGGCGCAAACGCTCAACAAATATTCCCAAAGAGGGTTGATGTCAGGCAGGCGACCGGTCATAAAACAATAAGCCAAAACCTCTAACAACATGGATTTATGAAATACATGTTGTGCCGACCGCACCTAGTGTGGGATAAGGGCAGATAGAAGATGAAGATCTACGGTATATGCTACCCCTACAGCAGTGATCGTAATGACCTGATAGAATATGATTATTCATCAGGAATATCAGGAAGAATAATCTTCGAAAAACAAAATTTCTATGCGAACATATTCGCTCATTGTCAATTGATTTAGGGGCCACTCAAATATTAGGTAAGCAGAATTTTAGTAATATTTGACCCACCCCTCCCCCTTGTCAGCGAAAGCAAGCAAAGCTTTTACTCCCCCCCCCCTCCTATGCTTACGTAACCATTGGTATATTTTTTTTTAAAACTGATCATGTTTCTTTATTGTTATTCATGAGTAGCAGTTTTAAGTCTAGAAAAATAAGTAAATAAATAAAAATTGCTGACGTAATCATCATCTAGACACCCCCGTCCCCCATGTCATCAAAAATAAGCTAAGCAAAGACCCCCTCACCACCCTTTCATGCTTACATAATAATTGAATGGCCCCTTAAGGTGGATACGCACCTAAACGCACCGCACGCGCCACAGTCACCGCGTTTGAATTCTTTGTATGAAGTTTTATGCAACCTCGCACACACATTCGAGCCGCGCTCGCCGCAGTACCGTCGACAAAAGCGATGACTGCGGCGACTGCGGCGCGTACACCTTAAAAAGTAAAATTTGTTGCGGTAATCTATACTAATCTATACTGCCGCGCGATTCATAAACGCAGTTAGTAACATTTTAGTCAAAAATGAGTTGAATATAATATTCGTAATCACCATAGGATTGTAGTGTGTGTTGAGTGTGAGTTGACAGTATACTAATATTATAAAGCTGAAGAATTTGTTTGTTTGTTTGTTTGAACGCGCTAATCTCAGGAACTACTGGTTGGAATGGAAAAAATATTTTTGTGTTGGATAGTCCATTTATCGAGGAAGGTTATAGGCTATATAACATCACGCTACGACCAATTGGAGCGGAGCATTAATTTAAAATATTGCAATAACAAAAACTGGCCTGGCCGTTAGTTCTTAATATACATTACTTATTGTTCGACAACAAATTATTTACCAAGTGTTTTGTTTTAATGTCATGTTAATTAAATGGTAGATATTCGTTTACTGTCAATAAATTATGTAAATGTGTGAACACCGCAAATCTTGTGCAATCCACGAATTTATTCGATTTTGGTTGATCGCACGTGTCAAATTATCACTGTCAACTGATTATGCGTTTCAGAGTACCTAAATAAATTAACGTCTAATTCGACATTCGTTGATACACGTTAAATTACGTGTAAAGTTGAAAGCTGTATTTTATTACCTATCAGAAATATCAATACACACATGAGAGGTTACAGTTTAAGTAGTAACTGTTATTTAATCTGTGGTACAGTCAACACTGAGATTCAATGAATATTTTGGTATTTTGAAATTAAATATCTTAGAGTTAGGGCTGGTGGCTAAGCAACCACGGGGATCATACGATTTTCGAAGTTAAGCTGCGCTTGCTGCCATCAGTTTGCGGATGGGTGACCGTTCGTTACACATCGAGACCCCTCCTTGCCTTGAACAGTACGTTAAAAAGTCGGCTCTGGGTTTCATACGAATACCTATGACAGTCGTTACGGGAAGTCAGACGCCTGAAAGTCTGACGACCGGTCTAACCATAAGATATCGGCATTGCCCAGTAACTGGGTTGCAGAGATCTGATGGCAGTCGCTCCGTGTAAAATACTTGTTTTTAGCTGCATCTGGTTAGACTCGAAGCTTACCCCAAAATAGTTTGGAAAAGGATAGACAGAATAACTAATGTGCATCTTTATTTATTTTTCGGGATCGCCTGACTAATTTTAGATCCAAACGATATCCTTAATCACGAGCTGAACACATGGCGAGATCGTACGTCAAAGTTTTCTATACTAATATTACAAAGAGGAAAGATTTGTATGTTTGTATGTAACTGTGACTGTACGTCGTTACCCCAAGCTGATAAAATTTTCATTTTTCTAATATTTAAAGAAAGGTAGTGATTACAACGGTTTCCCCCCGAAGGGGGAAAGGGCTGTGCTCCGCCAGTTCCGCACAGCCCTGTAGAGCTCGTCCCCGACTGGTCACTCTCCCACCGATTGGAGGACATCAAATTATAATAAGTCGTTATATGTCTTAATTATGTACGTTAAAAGACAATGACAGGGATGCAAGAGACATATAAGTTGTAGTGATAAGATAATGGCAAAGGGAGGAATACAAGGGACCTATAAATGATACGTAACGCTTGCGTTCAGAAACACATTTGTGTTATATTAACTAATTGCATTATAATCGAACCCCATGTCGTGACACGGGCGGCTTTGCAGCAGCTGACGTGTCATACGTGTACCGCTAAACTCTAGGGTCAGCAATTCAACGGGCCACGTTCCCTAAGCTCTCATGTCCTTCTGAATCCTAAGGCAGAGTCCTGCTAAGTCCAACTGCCATTCAGCAAGACATGTCTCCAGCAATACTGGGCGACCGGTATTAAATAACCCCACGAGTAACGCCCGCTCCTCTACTAGATAAGTTATTTGAACTAGCGCAAGCGCAGTGTATTGTCAGTCGGTTGCATGATACCTCACGGTTACACCTGGTTTACGTTCGAGTGGTATTATTTGTCGTCACTTCACACTTCCTTAATCTTCCCAGGTTGTGGCCGGCATAGCGGGTTGTGAGGCCGCTTTCCGTCCTATACGTGTCTCGCTAAGTGCTAATTTGTCCATTCAGTAATAGGCCTGTTATGGCCGGGGGTATAACGAGACACGCTCCCTAGCGTCCTTTAGAACGACTATTCATCCAGTTTAGGGTACTTGGTGATGCCTACCCCCGCTCCCTGGAAGTGTACGTAAAACAAGCAAACATGCGCAAGGCATACGCCGGGGTCAGTCGGTCAATAGGAAATAGCCATCACTATCGTTTGGTTGCTCATGTTCTGGTTGTTGTTAGTTGGCATTGTAGCCTGGATTATTCCAATGGAGTGATTAGTATGTAATACGGTTCTGCCTCCCATGGCTAGTGTGGTTGCGTAGTGTCGATATATAATAATTCATATAAGTCCAAGTGTGAGTCAAACGTAGGGTGTTTGGTATATGATTATCAATCGTATACCATACAAGGTTATGGGGAGGCCTTCCCCGCTTCCCTAAGAGCCAAACGTAAGTGTAGGATAATTCGGTCTAGTCAGATATAAGGTATAAGGTACATACACGATGTTATATATTATACATACAGTTTTTGTACATGAAGAATAATAATCAGCTTGGAATAATTATAGTAAGACACTCACCCACTCGCTCACTCACGCACTCATGAAGATTCGCACTTGCACACTTTATTATTACTAATTAAGTCTAACGCTATACTTAAGCTAAACTATAATAATTATTAATTAAGTCGCCTCTCGCTGTTACGACTCCTTAGCTGAGTCCTCTCATGATCTAACACCAACCCTCCTGTAATTCTAGCCTAACTAGCCCTCGGCACTCATGAGTCTCATGACCGTGCGCTCTCGGGGTCTCACAACCACTGTCCCTCCTTGAGTCCTCGATATTCCACTTCACGTCGCTAAGACCATATTCCCATGCTTTTGCGCAATAGATTTATTGCCTTTTTTGTGTAGTTTCTCAATTGTTTTAAAGGGTCGTTTTGGGCCTGTTAACCAGATGAGGCACTGGTATTGTGCGTTGCACTCGGGGATTTCCTATTTCATCCATTTCTTTAGAATTTGTTATAATATATTATCTCAACTGACGGCTGGCACTTGTCCCTAGTTTGTTTCCCACAATCTTAAGATTTAATGTGTTCCTAAGAGGCCCGATATCGTGTTACGCTTTTAAAATAAATAATATATTTTGTTATTAATTAGGAGTACGTGACAGACCGTCACATAACGAATAAACTTAAAAACTACTGGATCGATTTCAATAATTCTTTTGCCGTTAGAAAGCTTTTTTTTTTTTTTTTTTTTTTTTTTTATCGTGGGGAAATCCTCATGGACTATCCCGGTGTGCCGGACTCTTACCGTCTAAAACCACCACGGTGTCCCTCCTTCTGACCTAAGGCCGGGGTCGCGGGATTCGCTATTGCATGCACCGCAACCCCGGCAGGTCTTGGTCCACCAATTTCTGGTGGACCTCTTCACTCTAGGGCCCCACCCCACGACCTCCTGAGATTGCCGTTAGAAAGCTACATTATCACTGAGTAACATAGGTTATATTTATTACTGGAATAAAACTTACGCGGGCGGAGCCGTGAAAACAAATTCATAAAACACCTTTATAACTTTTAACCATCAGTTACTTTTAATGTTGACTGTACTTACTCTTTTTTATACGGGGGAATATTCTCACTCCTCGCTCAGGGAAGGTGAAAGATTATGCCGGACTCTCACCGGGTAAAAACCCACGGTGTACCTCCTGACCGTTGGCCGAGGTCGCGGGATTCGGTCTCAGTCTGCCACCACCTAGCGGACTTCTCCGTCTGAAAGGCCACCTGTCCTCCTGAGAGACACACGCGGTACACAGCCCGCCGCCTCCTCGGGCCTGTTACTGGTCGGGTTAAGGGACTCGTCGGTCGCAGGCCACCCGCTACGGTGGCCGGAGATCGTCGTGCGCCCTCCGAAGCAACTGTACTTACTCCAATACAACTCTCCTCAACTGCACTTTAAAAGCTTGTACGATGTTGAGGACAACATCGTACAAGCTTTTAAAGTGCATTTGATTGAAAACTATCCGACGATGGTTAACAAAGTTCCGACTTTACTGAACCATAGTTCTAACTACACTTTAATAGCGACATAGTTCGTTTTAGCAATGAAAGGCATTCGCTTTGAAGAAGTAGAATAAATTACATGGGTACTGCCAGAGTCGCTTTGGTGCAAAAGGAACGTGTTTTTCTTTATAGAAATTCTTGGCAATGAAACTCCATTGGCATGTTTATTGGTCGTATTTTCTAAAGCGCCAAATCTACTTGCAAGTTCAAACTCAAACTCAAACTTTTATTTGCTTTCCACAATGGTATTAATAGATGGTGAGTAAATATATATAGTACATCGTGGACCCTGTTGGGCACGCAAAAATATTAGGAGAGAGGAAGGAATTGGTAAGTAATTTTTAACCGAATTCAAAAAAGAAGGAGGTTTTTCAATTCGACCGTATATATTTTTATTTATTTATTGAAGTATCTAGGTAGATTTTCGTATTCCTAATTCAATATTTAATATTTTATTGCACAAGTTAGTTCGGCAAGTTTGCAACTGACTTTCAAACTATGAATACACCCCGCAGGTCAACTTCTGCAAGTTACACGAACTAAGCAAGTACTTGCGTGCAATACATAACATTACGCCTGTATTTCCTGAAGGGTTGGGCAGGGGTGTATAGTAACACCCTCATTGCGCCGTTATGTTTAAGTCCCATGTAATATTGAGCGAGCCTATTGCCAACAAGCTGGCACAAATTTAAACTCCGGGTAGCTACCGAGGAATCCCACACGGATAAACCCAATAACACTTTACCCGACCTGGGGATCGAATCCAGGAAGTCAGGATCAGCAATCGCGATTATCACCACTAGATCAACGTGGCGTGCAATAACTTGCGCAAATATCTTGCGAAATAAAACTTGCATGTGGATTTGGCGCAAGTCTAGATTAGGTAAAGGACAGTATTTTGGCGATACATTGATCGATACATCGATTTGTGAGACATATGCACAAGAACATGGTCTTAAATATAATGTGACGAAAAGTCAGTTCATGGTTTTTGAGGCCGGCTCTAAAGGTCCTATAGCTGTACCTCCCATCAAACTGTACGGGGTTCCTTTGGTCAGAGTGGACCTTTTCAAATACTTAGGGCATGTAGTAACAGCCGGTCTCAGAGATAATGCTGATATCGAGAGGGAGCGGAGGGCTTTGGCTGTAAGAGGTAACATGATAGCTCGCAGGTTTGCGCGTTGTTCAGTGTCGGTCAAGCAGACGCTTTTCAGGGCTTATTGTACCTCTCTGTACGCGTGCAGCCTGTGGGTGAATCACACTCAAAAAGCATACGAAGCCCTCCGCATCCAATATAACAACGCATTCAGAGCGCTGATGGGACTGCCGCGACATTGTAGTGCCTCGGGTATGTTCGCTGTTGCTAGCGTCGACTGCTTTTATGCAACGATGCGTAAGCGGAGCGCGTCCTTGGTACGCAGAGTTCGCGGCAGCTCCAACAGAGTACTAGTGATGATAGCCGACAGGTTTGACTGTCCTTTCATTAGACGCTGCAGTGACTTGCACGTCACCTACAGTCGTCAACTAACGGCATAAATGTGTTGTGTGTGGTTACTGTCTTGTGTTGTACCTATTGTAATGTTTAGTGTATTCTGTGTGTGTTAGTGTATAATTTTCTAATCTAGTTTCTGTGTATTGATGAGTCATTGTTACTTGAAGGAATAAATGAATTATTATATTATTATTATTGAGCAACGTTGGCATATGCTTTGACACTACCTGTATGTTTATTGGCTTAAAATGTTGTAGTAGATAGATAGATACATACATACATAAACTCACGCCTTTTTCCCATGGGGGTAGGCAGAAACTATAGAACGCCACATGCTACGATCCTTACATACTCCTTTCGCTTCATCCACATTCATAGATCTTGTCACACACGTACACCTGTCCTTTATGAAGAATTTCATCAATAACATCGATGTATGTCCTTCTAGGACGTCCTCTACCGGCATTTCCAGTAAAGAACATAAGTCAAGAACAATAATATGGCTGTGAGAAAGCACTTTGCAACAAAATTGGTATAGAGTCCCAAAGGTGTCTTTTACCCGTACTATCTTTTACTGCTTCAGAATTCTAAAATAGATGTGTAAAAATAAAGGTCTATACACCGTGGGGTCTGAGTAGAGAAGAAACGAAATCACGTAATTCCTTCAAACCTCGTGATGTACTGCTGACATAGATTAACGCTGAACGGGATAATATTGGATTCAATAAAAAAAATACAAGACGTAAACATGTTTGTGTTCTTAACGTACGGCATTTTAGCGTTCCGAGTTAAATGACCGCGCGGCGAGCGACAGCCGCGCTATTCGCTCGGGGTGCTAAAATGTATCACGTTAAGAACACATGTTTACTTCTTGTATTTTTTTTTATTGAATCCTAAAGTGTCCCATTCAGGATTAATCTATATCAGCAGTACATGACGAGGTTTGAAGGAATTACATGATTTCGTTTACTTTACACCCTGTATAGACATAACATAACATCACGCTCGTATTCCACGAAGGGTTAGGCAGAGGTGTATAGTAACACCCTCATTTCGCCATTATGTTTAAGTCCCATGTAATAGGCGGTGACCCTATTGTCATCAACCGTACCCAAATCCAAACTTCGGGCTGCTACTGAGGAATTCTACACGGAAAAACCCAATAACACTACCCGACCTGGGGATCGAACCCAGGACCTCACGATCAGCAGTCGCGCTTACCACCACTAGACCAACGAGGTGTATAGTTTGTTGAATAAAGCTTGATTTTAGAGATATTCATTATTTATGAAAATTCACAAGTCGAACAATCTAGAGGTTGTTCGACTTGTGAATTTAGAGGTAGAGATCAAGGTTTGTTACCCTAGAGGGTAAAAAACCCTATGAACGCGACGTTGTAACTTATACGCAGAAGTGGAAACTACAAACTTACCGACCAGTTCGTTCCTTGTCATATTTGCTTCCTTGAAGTGAGAAGTTTTCTTATCCACTCACACAATAATTTAAACGTTGCCAGGTATTGTTTACAAGGAAGTACTAAAGGAGAATGGGTCTTTTGGTCTACCCCTCCTCTAGCAATCTATACTAATATTATAAAGCTGAAGAGTTCGTTTGTTTATTTGAACGCGCTAATCTCAGGAAATTGAAAAAATATTTTTGTGTTGGATAGTCCATTTATCGAGAAAGGTTATAGGCTATATAACATCACGCTACGATCAATAGGAGCGGAGCATAAATGAAAAATGTTGCAAAAACGGGAAATTTGTCCACCCGTGCGAAGTCGGGATGGGCCGCTAGTGAGTGATATTTCAATAGAAAACATTAAGATTAAGTAAAACATGTTTTTGTATTACAGCTACTGTCAATTATTAGTATATATCGAGTTAAAGCTCATTAAGTGTAACCATTTAAAAACTATGTTAACGCTCAAATATTGCTATTTATTATCTTTTTTACACGTTTTGCCATAACATCTTTGTCATAATAATTATTTAAGATACCTACCTAAGTAACACACGTAACATTGACGCCTGAATTTCCCGAAAGAGTAGGCAGAGGTGTATAATTCACCCACGTTTCGCCGGTAATATTTAAGTTCTTTTTCTTCACACATTATTTGCAAATGATATGATAAGATCGTAGCGATACTTTAGTATAAGTAAAAAAAAAGGAGAAATTGTGATAGTATTGATATAAACGATTTTTCACTTTAAAGGTGTTATAACTCCGAAGATACTAACAATTGACTTTAGTTGTGTTATTATCAAATTTTTCGCGTAAAAAGACCTTTCTAATGACATATCACTCATTGCTAGAGGAGGAGTAGACCAACTTCTAACATTTAGCTCATTCCCCTTTAGTTGGTGTATTTTGTTCCGAAAATGAAAATAGTTAAATTGGACTTATGTTGATAATTAACATTATTGACTCTTAATACCATCAGAAGGGCGTGGTTAAAATCTTTCGAGTACCTAGAGCCCACGGTGTATAATATACATACATAATTATACATACATAATTATAATTAGCCCATTATAACTGTCCTACTACTGGGTACGGGCCTCCTCTTCGGAATGAGAATGTTTTGGGCCTTAGTCCACCACGCTGGCCTGGTGCGGGTTGACGGACTACACACACCATCGACAACTTTATGGAGCCCTATCAGGTGTGCAGGTTTCCTCACGATGTTTTTCTTCACCGTTAACGCAAGTGATAATCAAATTCTGATCAGCACATGAACTCCAAAAGTCAGAGGTACGGGCCGAGATCAAACTCAAAACCTCCTGCATAGAAGGCAAGCGTTCAACCGCTAACCTATCACTGCTCAACAATACGCAGGCAATAAATTGTTATTGTAAAATACATACAACAGATTCTTGTAGGGGCGAATCCATCATTACAGTTATAGCCAACATCGGTATGTCAGGATTGGGAGCATGGGAAATAAAGTAAATGAAACCAACATAGACTCTCTACCACTGAGAGCACCTTTAATTGGGTTAGTGACTAGTTACAGAAGCTGGTTCACAATATATCACAATATAATAATTAACACAAGGTCAGAAAATAAGGACAAGCAAATCAGATATAAAAGGTCCGACTTCTTCGACTGTTCGACATGGAATCCTTTGCTCCGTCGAATGACCAGTTTTTTTTAAAAGCTGGTGAACCGATACCTGCCGGGTTTGCGGTGCATGCTTAGGCGAATCCCGCGACTCCGGCCGACGGACAGAAGGAGGAACATCGTGAGTTTTTAGCCGGTAAGAGTCCGGCAGACCCCCTCGCCTGCCCCGCGCAAGGGACATCCATGAGGATTTTCCCACGATAAAAAAAAGAACTGGGAGCATGGTAAATAAAGTAAATGAAACCAACATAGACTCTCCACCACTGAGAGCCCCTTTAATTGGGTTAGTGACTAGTTACAGAAGCTAGTTCACCATATATCACAATATAATAATTAACACAAGATCAGAAAATAAGGACAAGCTAATCGGATATAAAAGGTCAGACTTCCGAATCCTCTGCTCCATCGAATGACCAGTGTTTCCATAACTTCGGGTACGTTGATACATCTCGACGACTACCCGCCTATCAACATTGTCCAGTGTTAGTAGCCGCCAATGCCAATTACACACTGTTTAAATTAATTAACTGTGTCTACCATGTTGTGTATTTGTGTGTACTTACTCGATTCTCCTCTTCGTAAAAGAAAATCCTACGGAGAGATAAAGAATTTCGATAAGATAGTACACGGTTATCTTAACAAGAAAGAAATGCGATTAAAGAGGATCACTAACTTGCCTGTTGTCGGTCAGTTTTCCTTATTTAATAGTGGGCATGTGTGCGTGTGCATTTGTGTGCGTGGATGTTGGTAATGGCGTACATACAGGATGGAATTTTTTTACCGCACTTGGAGGGAAAGTACTTTAAAAACCGGAGATAGCCAATTTAACTCAAAGGAGACATTCCTTTATTTTTAAAAAGAAGGAAATCTGGGTCCTAATTTTTTGAAAATGCGCTTGCCACACCCGCGAGTTTAACTGGCTAAAATCTAACAAAATAACACCCATTTTTTTATTATTATTTTTTATTTTTTCGTTGGAAAATCCTCATGGATTTCCCTCGCCCGGGGAAGGCAAGGGGGTCTGCCGGACTCTTACCGGCTAAAAACCAACGGTGTTCCTCCTCCTGACATAAGGCCGGGGTCACAGGATTGCATGCACCGCAAAACAAAATAAACCCTGTAATTTTATGTCATCAATCGATAGAGTCAATCATAAAGATCAAATCTCTCTAACAAACATGGTAAATTAAATGAAACGAAATTCAATGGGAAAAGATAAAGCACTTTTACTCAAGGGTCCATCGGATTACTTATCTTAGTAATTAACAATTATCTTTGACGTAATTTATTAATTAAAATGACGAAGAAAGATTCGATCTTTATGATTGACCTTATCGATTGATGACATAAAAGTACAGGGTGTTATTTTATCGGATTTTAGCCGGTCCGGTTCCCGAACGTGGCAAGCGTATTTTCACAGTATTGCTACTTTTTAAAAATAAAAAATGTTTCCTTTGAGTAAAATTCGCTATCTCTAGTATTTAGAATACTTTAACTCCAGGTATGGTTAAAAAATTCCACGCTTTATACAGGATGTAAACGAAATCATGTAATTCCTTCAAACCTCGTGATGTAGGTACTGCTGACAAAGATAAACCCTGCACGGGATAATTTTGGATTCAATAAAATAAATATTACAAAGAAGTAAACTTTTGTTCTTAACGTGAGGCATTTACCGCTCCGAGTTAAATGACCGCGCGGCAACCGATACCGCGCAATTCGCTTGGAGCGGTAAAATGCCTCACGTTAAGAATACATGTTTATGTTTTGTGATTATATTTTTATTGAATCCAAAAGTATTCCGTGCAGGGTTAATCTATGTCAGCAGTACATCACAAGGTTTGAAGGAATTGCTTGATTTCGTTTACAACCTGTATATACCTGACGATGTGTTTATGTGGTTCTACTAAAGGGGCGTGGTTGTGTGTGCAAAATGTGTACTCTCCTCTGTTAACTTTAAGATTGTGTCGGATATATCCATTATGCACCTAGAACTGTTAGCAATAGCTGAAGCCATTTCCTATGTTAAATCTATAAATGCTAATAAAGTGGTAATTATGTCAGATTCCAAAAGTTCTCACCAGCATTTGGCTCGGTGTACTTCGTCTTTACGAGGCACACCGATTGCCTATACGATTTTAAACACAATTTTTAAACTGACTTCAGAATCTAAAATTATAATTATAATATTGAAATTATATTATTGATCCCCTCCCCCATTCAAATACATGGAAATGAAGTGGTGGACCAATTAGCCAAACAAGCAATAACTGATGGAATTCCACTGATGGTTACGCCTCTATACTCTGACTATATAAAAGCTCTCAAATTACTGTGCTATGATTTATGGAAAGAACATTTCGATCAAAGGTCCATCGAGAAAGGTATCTGGTATAAGACCATCCAGTCACAGCTTCCTAAAACGTTTGGATTGACCAAAATTTGTTAAACAGATGCTCCTTAAGAACTGCCTTGAGGCTTCGATCAGGGCACATTCCATCAAACAAATTTGGATATCTAATGAAGAAAGTAACGTCTCCTAATTGCAATGAGTGCGGAACAGTGGATGATGTCCAACACATTCTGATGGAGTGTGTACGGAACGAGGCCTTAAGAGCACACTTGTTTGGTGTAACTCGTTTTTTGGATGTCGGAGTGTGTAACAGCATCTTGGCTCAACCGGTATCCGATCAGGGCAATATGTTGTACAAACTCGCAGAATTAGCCCTAAAGAAATAACCTATTGTTAGTGTTAGATTACGTTTATTTTGTTTAAGGTTTAATTTTATGTAATTATCTTCCACGGGGCGACATTATCGCACAGCTACAAAGCCCTCAAATAAAGAGAAAAAAAAAATGTGTACTGTTTCTTACTCAGAATTTTGTACGTCAGACTGGTTTATTTTTACAAGCTTTTATTTAACTTGGAATGTTTGTTTGTTTAGGTCAAATCCTGCAAGCTGAATTAGAACCACTTCCTCTTATCCTACGGAGTTGAATTTTTACATTTTGGTTCAGTTCCAATGACAATGCATTTTTATGGTACGCATGAACTGAATCGACATCTAGGATTAGCTCCAGATAAAGAAACTCTTCAACGGTCAACAGCATTTTATTATGATAGGTGGTTTTAAGTTTTACCATGACTGGTTGTTGCAGAGTTGGGTCCTGACTAGGGCACTCCTCAATGGTTAGCAGCACAGGCATGAAATGTTGTATACGCATTTAATTGTCAAAGCCCGTTCTAAGTGTTACCATGAAATACTAAAAAATGAAAACCTAACCCACTAAAGTAAATGTTTGAAAGAATATATATTACAATGGAACAGTGCATAAATAATAATCTTATACGTGCTAAATATTATTCGGAAATAAATGTTCTACCTAGCCTTTTCTCAGCTATATTGGGGTAAGCTTCCAGTCTAACCAGATGCAGCTGAATACCAGTATTTTATACCGAGCGACTGCCATCAGACCTCCGCAACCCAGTTAGAGCAATGTCGATACTCTAAGGTTAGACCAGTTGTCAGACTTTTAGGCTTCTGACTACAGTAACGACTGTTATAGATATTCGTATGACACCCGGGACCCACTGTTTAACATGCTCCCCGAAGCACGGAGGGGTCTCGATGTATAAACGGACGATCACCCATCCACAGATTGACCGCAGCAAGCTCAACTTAACCTCGCAAATCGTAGGTATGACCCGCGTGGTTGGTAACGAGCCCTACTTTATTTTTGTTAACCGACTTCCAAAAAGGAGGAGGTTCTCAATTCGACAGTATGTTTTTTTTTTGTATGTTTGTTCCGCGATATCTTTGCTAATTGTGAATCGATTTTAATGATTATTTTTTTGTTTGAAAGAGTATTCTTTCGAAATGGTCCGATTTAAATTTGGTGAAGATCTGATGAAGAACTTCGGAGATAGACCATTTGAAGCCGGTTTTATTTTTGCTAAAAAGTGATTATTAAAAATGCGCGTTAAAAATATACTAACAAGGCTGCTTCAATTAAATAAGACGTCGTTCCAATTGTGAAAAGTCTCAATTTATTTTCAAATTGTCTTTTTATCTTTTATCATATTTCTAACACGACATTCTTCTTCTTCTTCCTGCCCTTATCCCACACTAGGTGGGGTCAGCACAACATGTATTTCATAAATCCACGTTGTTAGAGGTTTTGGCTTATTGTTTTATGACCGGCCGCCTGCCTGACATCAACCCTCCTTGGGAACACGACTATCTCAAAGAAAAAGGGTAAAGCTAAACTTGTTAAACAAAAGTAGGTACCCTATTAAGTAGGTACTTATCCCGAAGCCTATCTGAAGAATACTAGACATTAGGTCTCCTAACCAAACAAACTTACGGACAAAATACGGTCGTTTATTTATTCCTTTGCTATTGTAAAGACCTTGTCTTAGGCTGGCCACAAACACTACAACAAAAAGTTACCGCATCTAAAAGATATTCGGTGTCTGTGCAACAAAACTGTTTTCCGAAAGGCGATCAATTTATGGCTGAATCCAAATATTTACGGAGCGTTATTAGTTAAAATTGAGACACTTGTACCTTTACCAGTAATGAAGCAAAGACTTCATGGCTATGCATAGAAGACCCTCTCATATGGAAGTAGATAATACAGGTAAAATCAACTTACGAGTCTATTTAAATGCCCAGTTCAGCAATACAAAATGCTACCATTGGTAAGGAAAACGATTCGTTTTTGTTTATAGGAACACGATATTAATCTGTTGTCAAATCTTATGTCAACTGCTGTGATTAGTTGATCAAAATATTAACAACCGATTACATTACTTGACGTGAGATTTGATAGCTGTGTTGTAAATTTTTGTGTTAATCAGGTTTCCGCAGAAACCGAGGGTGAGTTGCACAGACACAGACGATTGTTATTCTTTTTCTAGTGCCTGCAACCGTTTAGTGTATGTAACCACCGTCTTGATCGCTCGAGCTTAAAGCTTGGTACACTGTCTTGATCGCTTGAGCGACCGTCCCATCACTTGGTACACGGTCTTGATCGCCCGAGCGACCGTCCTGTGGCTTGGTACACGGTCTTGATCGCTCGAGCGACTGTCCCGTCGTTTGGTACACGGTCTTGATCGCTCGAGCGACGTCCCGTCGCTTGGTACACGGTCTTGATCGCTCGAGCGGCCGTTCCATGGCTTGGTACACGGTCTTGATCGCTCGAGCAACCGTTGTGTGGTTTGGTACACGATTTTGATCGCTCGAGCGACCATCCCGTGGCTTGGTACACTAAGTATGTGGACACTTTCTTCGTATGCGGTCAGTTTTATCGTTTTACTTGAAAGAATATAGAGCACGGCACTTCTAAACGATATTCCTCCAATATCATGCTTTATTGAAAAATTCTTTGGCTTGTGGTCGGACTCGAGAATTATGTTAATGGTTGAAATCCAGTAAAGTATGTAGTACTTTGCGTGTTTTTCTACGTGATGTGACTTCAGATTCTAAATAGTTTATTTCTATTTGCGTAGACAGCAGACAAATCTTTTTTCAATTTTTTTTGCTTTTAGGTCAGCCTGTAATGTGGGCAAAAAAGAACATATTCTTTTTAACCGACTTCCAAAAAAGGAGGAGATTATCAATTCGGCTGTTTTTTTAATTTTTTTAAATGTTTTTTACCTCACGACACCGTCATTTCTAAACCGATTTGGAAAATTATTTTCTTGTATGAAAGAGTATTCTTTCGAAGTGGTCACATTTAAATTTGGTGAAGATCTGATGATGAACTTCGGAGATAGACAATGGAACTCCTCAATGACGAACAGTACGCATCTTGTGATGATGTGATTATGTTACAAGCAGTGTCTTGTTAGTAGATCCAACCATGTTTTAATTAAGGTCACTAAAATGAAAAAAATAAAAAAACATTTTAACAAAAATAAAACCGACTTCAAAAAAACGAAATAATGAATCAAATAATTACCGTATTATAAAATTAACAGTTACAGAAGTCGATGCTTTCATTTTGGTTCAGCGTGGATTAGCACCGAATTCTGTAACTGTTAATTTTATAATATGGTAATTATTTGATTCTTTTTTTCGCTTTTTTGAAGTCGGTTTTATTTTTTCATTCATTATTTTTCTTCGGCCTGAAGACTCCACGAGTGATGTCACTTATGTCAATCCGGCGTACCCTGGGCAGTTAGCCCGGCTATCAATCTTATTGTCCGGCTAATCTATTCACCACGACATGAGCTATTGTCATAATAGCTCGCATATCGCATCATCGCTTTTTATCCCGTGTGGGAACGGGCTAGAATATAAAACTTGCTCACCGCACGCTGGGAATTGACTGGATTCAACAAAACCCATCACGCTTGGTGGTAGGATCTATACGGTCCTCCCGGCTAGCTACCACCCTCACATTAAAGTCCGGCGCCAAGCAGTTTACTGTGTTCCTTCGTGTTAATGTGAGACCCACAGGGGTATAAAGAAATCCCTCTTATATCTTTTGGATTCGTGTGCTCCATCTTAGACCCTGTCTGCGCTTACCATCAGGTGAGGGGTGAATATTCGAAATTTTTTAACATTATTTTAACAAATCATTCTTCTCCCGGGTTGTTAACGTTATAGTATTGTCAGATTGTTTTTATTCTTGTCTTATTGCTTGACGGCAGCGGTATACTTTCAGTTTTCATTATCATAATTATAGTATTAAACATCTGCATTCTTAACTTTGGGATGATGCTAATGACGTTCTCAATTGTTGTTAATATTTTTCGAAGAATGCCCCTGAGACAAGACAATCGCGACCAAGTCAAGAATATAAATAAAATCGATTCTTCTAGGCTTAGGTAGGACCCTAAAAGGCCATCTGGTTTCAATCTAAGTCTTGGTAATTAAAATATGCCTATATTTGGTCTATTCTTACAAATTAGTCGAGAAATTAAATCATTATAAGTATTTTTTAAATTATACTCTTTATTGTTCATCAAAAGAAAAATGCAAGTGCTTTAGCAGTCTTAATAAGTCTTAAAATAATAATTAAATAAAAACCCGACTGCGTAAAAAGTGAACTTTAAATAAAAACTGAAAAGAAAATAACAAGTTCAGTAGTCTAGAATTCTGTTAAGTAATATTGAATAACTACACCATTGAATTAGTTTCATGATCGATACACACATAAAACAAATAATAAATCCTAATGCGGAACATAGCTAATTTAACAGTCGGGACTCATTATTGGGAAGATTTGAAGATGTGTTGAAACCGCTATGGTCGAAATCGGCTCATCCGTTTGGACTTTACGACGCCACAGACAGACACACAAACAGACAGGCTTCAATTTTATAACGCCCCGCTTTTTTGTCAGGAGTTGAAAATATGTACAGTGGGCGGCCTAATGTCTCAGTTTATTCATGCACTTGTTATCTAACTAGTCTTCAGAGAGGAACTGACTGTAGTTAAGCACAGTGTTGTATCTTTAGCGTTAATTTACATATAAATTGTGACTACTAATGATACAAGCTCTTACTGCCCGTACACACAGCGGATTCGTTTTAACGGGTCCGTCGGTACTGGATGTGTTGTTCACATCTGATAGTTTTCCCGGATATTCCCGGGATCGAGAACCTGGGAAAGAAAGAAGGCACCCATACTTCTCCATACATCTTCATGTAGGGATCCGTTCTTTATACTGTTCCGGCATCCAGTTTATGTAAATAAAAATGTCGGACTAGTATTTTTTTACTGGATTCGGAATACTATTCCGTTTTTTATACTGTTCCGTCATCCAGTTTTTGATGACAAAACGGAACATCTCACCACATCTCGGAAATCTCCAGTCACTCTGGATGATAACGTCAAATCTTCCACTCTTAGCAATCTCTCTAATCTTCCTCTGCCAATATGTACTTCACTCTCCTTTCACCCGGTTACAGAAGGGGATATTAAGCGGGCTGTCCTATCCATTTCCACGAAAGCAGTGGGTGATGATGGTATTCAACTCCAGATGCTTCTTCCTATCCTAAGTATATTAGCTCCCGTCATTTTACACATTATTAACTATTCTCTCTTTACTAGCTCCTTTCCTTCTGCTTGGAAGAAGGCGCATGTTTTACCTCTTCCCAAAGTCTCCAACCCCTCTTCAGTATCCCAGTTCCGTCCAATTTCCATACTGCCAATCCTATCCAAAGTCCTTGAGAGTGTTGTTAACAATCAACTGTCTCATTACCTCTCCTCTAATGGCCTGCTAAGTCCCTACCAATCTGGTTTCCGTCCTGGTCATAGCACTGTATCGGCTCTAGTTAAAATAACTGATGACATCCGACTGGCCATGGAAAACAGGCTCCTTACAGTGATGGTATTATTGGACTTTAGCAGTGCCTTCAACTCAGTTGATTTTGATATCCTCTTAGGTATCCTATCCTCTCTTAATATATCTCCGTCTGTAATTGCTTGGTTTAATTCTTATCTTCGGGGTCGCTCGCAGTCGGTTCGCTCCGATGAGGCCTCCTCTGAGTGGTGCGATCTTGCTGCGGGTGTTCCTCAGGGTGGTGTTCTATCTCCTCTTCTTTTCTCGGTCTTTATTAACGCCATCACTAAGGTATTAGCTTCACATTACCATCTCTATGCAGACGACTTGCAGCTTTATCGCCATTTTAAACTCGATGAGCTTCCTGAAGCTATCGTAGCCATCAATAATGATCTTAACAATATCAGTCAATGGACTAAAGGTTTTGGACTTTTAGTTAATCCTACAAAATCACAAGCTCTCATTATTGGTGGCAGATACTTTGTCAACTTGATGAATCACCAGTCTCTCCCTCCAATTTTGTATGATTCTGTCGCCATAGCCTTTTCAAAGAAGGTTAAAAACTTGGGTGTTATTCTAGACTGCCACCTGTCTTGGAACATTCACATTGCAGAAGTAAGCAGGAGGGTTTTTTGCTCGTTTCAGTCTTTGAAGCGTCTCCAGAAGTTTCTGCCATTTCCTACTAAAATAATTCTTGCTCAGTCTCTTCTTCTACCCCTTCTGGACTACGCTGATGTCTGCTTTCTTGACGCAACTGAGGAACTGCTAGATAAACTAGAACGTCTGCAGAATTTGTGCATCCGCTTCATCTTTGGCCTTCGGAAGTACGACCATGTGTCGGAATTTCGGAAGCGGCTGAAGTGGCTTCCTATTCGGCAACGTCGTGATACTCACATTCTTTCTTTTCTCTTTTCTGTTCTCCACAATCCTAATTCTCCTATGTATCTTCGAGAACGCTTTGAATTTCTTGTTCCTAGAGGGAAACCTTGTCGCTCATCCTCATCTCTTCTCCTTCGTATGCCTTCCCACACCTCGAGTCGTTATGATGGATCATTTACTGTTCGTGCTTCGCGCCTTTGGAATTCTCTTCCTCACTCCTTACGTGATAGCCCGTCGTTAGATGTTTTTAAGAAAAGAATTAGGGAACATTTCCTGTCTACATGACCTGTATGTATGTATGTATGTAGTATTTTATATATTATATTGTATGTATTACGTTTATGTATTGTGTGCTATACACATATTTGTTTAGTTTATGTAGATGTGTATATTTATTGTGTATTTAATTTGTAATTTTATATAACTTGTACACTTAGGTAATTGTTCTCCTCAACATCAAATCTCTCTATCGCTCTAAGGTTTGCTGTTAGAAAACTCATTTGTGAGTTAAGCTCGCCTTTGTACATGATTTTACCAATGGAACTGTATTATATATTATTATTTTGTGTACAATAAAGAATAAGAATAAGAACATGTAAAAATGTCTGACCAGTATTTTTTACTGGATTCGGAAAACTGTCATGTATGTGAACTCGCTCATACAACTACAGGCGCCATCACCAAAATAAAAACGGACCCGCTAAAACGGATCCTGTAAACAGTTTCTGTGTGAACTAGCTGTTACTTGAAATACAACAATTAAAACGACCTTGAAAACAATTTCCTTGAACCTTGTTTATCACAAGAAACAAAGGGAGAAATTTTTCCATACATTTCACCTCCGTCCTTAGTTCTAAACATTCCATCGAGGTAAATTCAATGGAGAGCGTTCGTGACTTGAAACATTTGTTGTGTTTCTAAGAACTCTTTAATATTACAACAATACTATGACATACCTATTGAATGTAATTCTATGGCGTAATCTGTTTTATGTTCGCGTTTTTGGTGTAAGGAAAACAGGATTAGAGGCGGCTGTTGTGTCAGCTATGTTGTCGGTAGCTGGTAACACTGGACAATGTTGATAAAGGAGGGTAGTCGTCAAGATGAATCAACGTACCCGACGTTTTAAAGGCTGTGGTCATTTGAAGTGGCAGAGCCTTTTAACTTGTCTTTATGTTCTGATCTTGTGTAAATTGTGTAAATTATTATATTGTGAACTAACTTCTGTCAGTAACCAAAATATAAGTACTGTCAGTGGTGGAGAGTCTATGTTGGTTTAATTTACTTTATTTACCGTGCTCGCAATCCTGACACACCTATATTAGCTATAACTGTAAAAGTCAAAGTATTTATTTCAATTAGGCACATAAAAGGCACTTTTGAACGTTAAAATTTACAAAAAAAAATAGAATTGATTCTAGTCGCCCCTTCCAAAAGGTAGTTTCGTATGGAGAAAAAAAGGGCAAGAAACTCCACCGTTACTCTTTTAAAATGTCTTACAATATTTTGTATAAATACATTAATTATACAATTATATGTGAAGACGATGCAACTAGAATAAAATTACTATACCACAATAGGTAAAAAGAATTAAAAATGAAGCAATGATAAATTAATTATGTGTTATGATACATGGTGCTCACATATTTACAAACATTTCAAAAGCATACGTTTTCCCAAACATTTTAAAGTAAATAGGTCAGTGTGTGAGTTAAGGTACCTACTCATAGAATCTAAAATAAATAGCTTTAAATAAATAAATTATACAATTAAAATAGCAACCAGTTTGATTTTGTCTAGACTCTAGATTGTCTTATGGAGCTAGATTGTAATGATAGAGTCCCCCCTACAAGATTATTTTATCTGTCTTTTACAGCTATTATTCCTGAATGTACATTCTGATACCATTATATAAAAATATTCGACAGGCATGAGTGACTAGGGTGCGTTTTGGTTAGTCCGGATATGGGATAAGTTCGTTCAAATGAAATTCCCGCAGGATATGGAGATATATTTATTTGCTCAAAAAAATAGCGTACGACGCTATTTTATTCGCGTCGTAATATATAATGTTTTTACGACGAATTCTGTAGAAAATAACTTGAACGAAATTACCCCTTGTACGAAGTTATCCCAATCTAAAGGCCAAGTCTATTATTAGAAGTAATTTATCAAGGAAAATTTCAAGATATAACAGCTGAAGATTTTATTTATTGTATAATAATCCAGTTTAGAAGCAGAAAGAAGTAGAGGCTCGTGCCCAGCGGTGAGCTGATTGTGGTAATCCAGTCACACTTTTCTTCTACCTTGGGAATGATAACCATAATGACTTCTTTCTGCCTAGCCTTTTCCCAACTGTGTCAGCTTCCAGTCTAACCAGATACGGCTGAATACCAGTATTTTACACAGAACGACTGCCATCACACCTGCGCAAAACAGCTACTGGGCAATGCCGATATCCTAACGTTAGACCGGTTGATAACCATAATGACTCTGTGGAGGAACGAGGTTCTCCTTTATCATTGGACGAACACCGTACCTCGTCCCTCCACGGTAGTAACTCCACCGTGATGCGCTACGGTCTCAGCTGGATGGAATATCCTCCCTTTTCGTTGGAGAAACACCACATCTAGTTCCTCAACAGCTCTAAGGCAGGGCTTCCCAAACTTATTTTTACTGTGACGCCTTGGGAAGTTGCCATATTTTTGCGACGCCCCAGCCTTCTTGCCATACATTTACCAACTAGTTGTAGTTCTAGCCTAATAACAATTTGTCAGCAAAACTCCAAAAAGCATCTACATTTTTTATTACAAAATAAATAACAAAACATAAAAACAAAAATGAAAGCAAACAAAAAATATTACAAGCAAGCACACCCTTTTTATCTCTTTTCGTTTGTTATTAGCATAGTTTCTGAAAACGAGGCTAGAGTTTCGAAATTACCACTCTCGTCTCTGTCTCTAAATTCATTTTAGATCTGTACTTGTTCTTAATTACTGCAACTGCAGAGAAACCTGTCTCGTACAAGTATGATGTCGCAAACGGTTAATAAAACCCTCAATGCTGCAGTGCTGATCCTAACCTATTTAGATCGCCTCACGACGCCCCTGGGATAATACCTCGGCGCCCCAGGGCGCGGGCGTCGCGACGCACATTTAGGGAAGCCCTGCTCTAAGGTATAAATTGAAACCCATTTCTTGCCCAATCTACGGTCCTATGATACAAGATTGTGTAAGAACAAAACTAACGTACCGTTCAACCGTTGACCGACTTCGAAATTTCAAAACGCAAAAGTGCGTTGTAACGAAATTCAATCAATTGAGCTGGAAATCATCGATAGTAAGGCACTCGTGACCTTACGTTTCGCTTACCCAAGATTCGCAGTTTATGTCGGGAGCACAGATATAGATTTCAATAGATGCCGCAATATTTCCAAATTGTATGGAAACAAGCGTGTCATATTTTTTGTTGTCCCTACGTACGTTGTTCTGCCTAGCCATTTCCAACTATGTTGTGGTCAGCTTCCAGTCTAACCAGATGCGGCTGAATACCAGTAATTGACACAGAGTGACTGCCATAAGACGTCCGTAACCCAGTTACTAGGCAAGGCTTTCGGGCTTTTGATTTACCGTAACGACTGTCATAGGTATTCATATGACAACCGGGACCGACAGTTTAACATGCTCTCCGAGGCACGGACGGGTCTCAGTTTGTAATGAACGGTCACCCATCCACCGACTGACCGCGGCAAGAGTAGCTTAACCTAGCAAATCGTATGATCCGCGCGGTTGGTAATTAGCCACGAGCCCCTCGTACGTACGTAACGAGCCCAATTTCTGCTGGGAAACAAACATTGCGTCACACGCGCGTTTTCGCAATAAAATATGAAGCACACGCATCCTGCAACCAGTTGCAGAAACGGAAACGGCCGAGAGGGAATTAAGATAGCTGTAAAAAAAATGTATATAATCGCCTCTATGCTTCAATAACCTGACAAGTCTGAACGATCCTTATTTGTTTTATTTAATAACTAAAACCGCCATTACCGATTACATTTTTTCAAAAAACGTTTTTTTTCTTGCTATAAAATCGGACACGGCGATTTTAATCATTAAAAAAAACAATTATGGATGGTTCGGACTTGTCACGTTAATGAAGCAAAGAGGCATTATGTTTTCATGTAATAGGCTCGCCCCCTATGACATGGGACTTAAACATAACGCCGAAATGAGGATGGTACTATACACCTCTGCCTAACCCTTCGGGAAATACAGGCGTAATGTTTTGTCATGTTATTATGTTATGTTAGAATTAGGAGCATTGCTCCTACAGGTGGCACGCAAAGTAGGTCAACTTGCATTATCTATTCTCTCTATATCTGTGATCGGAATCCTCCTAATGTCCGTAGGTATATCTATTTCATAAATCTTTTGTTCACCCTCGCAATTGCTAACTCACCATTGGAATGTATCTTTTTTCCGTTATCATGCTCAGATACTTTAGAATTAGATTATTGCTTATGTTAATGGCGAAGGATATCGTGAGGAAACGTCCGCAACCCACACAGTTGCAGAGATATCCTCACGATGTTTTCCTTCATCGTTAGTGATAATCAAACTCGGAACTAGATATTAATTATTCAACACAACACGTGTTGTCACGTGTTGTGTGCGTGACAACACATTTGGTGCAGTGGCTGAGCGATTGGCTTCTGCGCTACGGATCGTGGGTTCGATTCCCGCACGGAACAAACATTTGTATGGCCAACAATTAGTTGTTCCGGGTCTGGGCGTTTGTGCATGTGAAGATTTGTGTCTGTAAACGCACCCACGATACAGGAGAAATCCTAGGGTGGGGCAAGGGTTTTATAAAAAAAAGTCAGAGGTGCGGGCTGGGTCAGAACTTAGATCCTCCTCCATGGAAGGCAGGCATTCAAACGTTAGGCTTAGCTGTTACGAATTGATGCTGATTGATGCGAGGCCTTAATCAGTTAGTTTATTCATAGACACGTTAATGTTGCACTTGTCATAAATTAATGATACCGCCGTCCATTTTCTAAAAGGCCGGTAAGTGAGATATTGTCAAATTTAAGTTTTATCATCATCAGCCTATAATGTTCCCACTGCTGGGACACAGGCCTCCTCTCTGTGAGAGGGAATAAAAGTTTGAAGTTTTATATACTACGTGAAAGTGCGACTTTTTCTCTATCTATCAGTTTGGTTCATATTTTTGTATCCCTTGTCAGTTACGAGATCCGGAGACTACACAAACTACATAATTATTGGGATTGTAGAAACCTGAAATACTGTATACTCGCACAAAAACTGAAATTTTAAAAAGCAATAGTCTCTTACATGCATACATAAACACGATGACATACTCCTTTCGCTTCATCCGCATTCATACATCTTGTCATACTCGCACGCCGGTTGAGAGTACGCACCTGTGCTTTGTGTTAGTCTCATAACTATTAAAAATGATACTATGTAAGCTTAAAAGTAGCCCAATAATTTTGTATAACAAAAGCACCTATGCAGGGTGTAAATGGAGTCATGTAATTCCTTCAAACCTCGTGATGTACTGCTGACATAGATTAACACTGAACGGGATACTTTTGGATTCAATAAAAACAAAATTACAAGAAGTAAACATGGTGTTCTTAACTTGAGGCATTTTAGCGCCTTGAGTGAATTGCGCGGCTATCAGTCGCCGCGCGGTCATTTAACTATGTACCAAGTAGACACATAGGTAAATTTATAAATATACTTTTATCTAATTAGAGCCCTCAAATATTGCAACACCTGGAAAATGTTGCTAAGCTGTACCTACTCTATATGATATAACCTGTATTATTTTACTTTAATGTGCAAATAAATAGTTTCAGTTTGAGTTTACACCCTGTATATCTTCAGAATTTATAAGGACAACAAATTCCACGTTTTTGCTCATTACTCAAAATTAGGTTTTACTCACTTATCGGTCTTTTACATATCGGACGGCAGAATAATGATTGATACTCAATGCACTCTGTTTACAGAAGCCGTTCGCTAGTAAAGACAATAATTAATTGCTTGAATCTATCTCGGCCTGCAACTGACTGCTAAAATACGTATCTACTATGCATTTGAGCGGTTGGTTCTATTATTACATAGGGGCCATTCAAGTATTACGTAAGCACGAAAGGGGGTGACGGGGTCTTTGCTTAGCTTATTTTTGATGACATGGGGGACGGGGGTGTCTAAATGATGATTACGTCAGAATTTTTTATTTATGTACTTATTTTTCTGGACTTAAAAACTGCTCATGAATAAAAATAAAGAAACCTGATCAGTTAAAAAGAAAAATATACCAATGTTTACGTAAACATAGGAGGGGGGGGGGGGGGTTGGGTAAAGCTTTGCTTATTTTTGCTGACAATTGGGAGGGGTGGGTCAAAAATTCTGCTTACGTAATACTTGAATGGCCCCATAATAACTTTATTACAAACATTTTTTTAAACGATTTTCTTGGTATTGACCAAGAAATTATGTAAAGCAACTTGCGTTGCGAATTTATTTGTAACTCTCTGTTAACTTTACTGAGATTTGGAGGGGATCGTGGCTCTTTAACAACCGGTCGATTTTTGTAAAATTTAAACGTTTCTAGTTCTTTTAATAATTAATGTATTGACAAAATCAACTTTTTACTTTTTTACATTGATATAATTTTTGTGTTTTTCGGTGTGGGTATGGTATTTGGGATACAGTGGGACAGGAGCGATACAGAACATTGACATCAAAATTTTACAAAGAAGCTCACGGTGCTATAGTTGTTTACGATGTGTCAGAACCAAAGTCCCTAGCAAATCAGAATGACTGGGTCGTGGAACTGCAAGTATACTCCACCAAGAAGAGCGCAGCCTGCTTAGTTATCAGTAATAAGACTGACAAGCATATAATTCTGGGACCCAGTGCATAATATCAGCAAGCATATTGGATCACCCGCGCGACGGCTCAACGCGTATTCCCAAGGAGGGTTGACGTCAGGCAAAACAATAAGCCAAAACCTCTAACAACATGGATTTATGAAATACATGTTGTGCCGACCCCACCTAGTGTGGGATAAGGGCAGGAAGAAGAAGTATTGACAAAATCAAAACATGTGGACATAGTGGTGGTAAATATATGTATATCATATGGTAAAAAATAATTGCTCTAGTGACATTCTCCAAGGAGGAAACTGAGGAATACGTTTGTATGGACTAAATGCCGACCGCATTCTAAAGTCCGGCGCTAAGTACTTTACTGTGTTCTGTAGTGTGTATATCTTTGTTACTTGGATGCTGCTCCATCCTACACCCTCTCTGCGGTTACCATAAGGTGCGATTAGGTACGAACGCGGTCTAGTCGTAAAACCATTTTAAAAGTAAAACCATTTTTATTAAATTATTTGACGTGTATTAAAATAAAACAACTATATTCACACACACATTCACTGCTCATATACACACACATGTTGGTTTAAGTTTACCAGCATGACCACTGAGACATCCGTAATTACGGGTCAACAGTATTTATTTTTTATTTGTTTATTTATTTAAGCACGCTATTTATCTATTTGGAACTGGTTTACATCAATTACGTCACAAAGGGTTCAGTTGAAAACCAGCGTCAGGCTCTAGTAGTCTGACATTTATGCTGAACTGAACCTATTTGGCGCAGCCGCTAGACACACAGATACTTTATTTTTTGTTTATTTTTCTTTTGTTTTGTCTCTTATGATTTTTTTGTCTGTGTGTCTGACTGCTTTCGTGCCAAATAAATTTATTTCTTTCTTTCTTTAAAATCTAGAACAACAATTTAAAAACATAATTATTTGACCCATGAGGCATTTTATAAAATCTTTGTGCTTGGTCATTTTATAAAACTTTGTGCTTGGTCATTTTATAAAACTTTGTGCTTGGTCATTTCTGTGAGCCTAGCCCTAACGCTTCGTATTCGCTTCGCTTAGTACCGTAAACGTATCGCTAATGAAAGCGAATTTTGAATCGAAAATACAACTGTCCTATAACATTTTGGTTAATTTCATTGCAACATGCACAAATTGTATCATACATAGATAATTGAATAAAGTTTTCAATTTAATTAAATATGTGAAATGAGTATTTTCAAATTCAAAGTTACTAAATGCGCGGTTGGTTAAGTGGTGGCAAGCGCGACTGCTGATCATGAGGTCTTGGGTTCGATCCCCAGGTCGAGCAAAATGTTACCGGGTTTTTCCGTGTGGAATGCCTCAGTAGCAGCTCGGAGTTTTGATTTGTGCCCAGTTGATAGCAATAGGTTCGCCCCCTATTTCATGGGATTTAAACATAACGACGAAATGAGGGTGTTACCATACACCTCTGCCCAACCTTTCGGGGTATATAGGCGTGATGTTATGTATGTAAGTTACTAACGTGACCAACATTCGGGCTAAGCCTACAGATCGGTTTCTTTTATCGATGCCGACAGTTCAAAATGAATCACTATACAAACTCAATCGATACCATAGATTACTCCCTCGAATCAAATTACAGGCACTAGGTCGTTACTAATCTTGTCACAAAGGTAGATCGTCGACTGGAACAAACGCTCGCTGAGCCTCCAGGCACTCGGGGAATCGGATTCTGATTATTAGGTCGTTTTGCCTGAGAGTAGACTAATTTGTGAAGCGATCGGGAAATCAAAGGCGAGTCTAGAAATTAGCAAGAGAGGGTTAAATTTGACAAAATTGTTTTGAAGCAATTATGTTGGTATTCTAGGCATTTTAATAAAATCCGCAACTATACAGGGTGTAAACGAAATCATGTAATTCTTTCAAACCTCGTGATGTACTGCTGACATAGATTAACACAGCACGGTATACTTTTGGATTCAATAAAATAAAAAAATTACATGAAGTAAACCTGTGTTCTTAACGTGAGGTATTTTAGTGCCCTGGGCGAATTGCGCGTTTATCGCTCGCCGCGCGGTCATTTAACTCGGAGCCTTAAAATGCCTCACGTTAAGAGCACATGTTTACTTCTTGTAATTTTTTCTTTATTGGATCCAAATGTATCCCGTGCAGGGTTAATCTATGTCCCTGCCGGCGTTGCGGCATACAATCCGCCGCTCCGTCGAATGACAACTGTTTTTATAATGTCGGGTACGTTGATTCATCTTGACTACTGAATTTTAATATGTCGGAGAATAAGCCTTAAGATAAAGGAGGGTTCTTTTATCTTAAGACTTAATCTCCGACATATTAAAATTTGAAGGATCGCATACGCATCTAGTGTACTAGAGGAAGGGATCATAACACACATATGTTTGTAAATATGTGAGCACCATGACATCTATCACATAATTAATTTGTCATTGCTTCATTTTTAATTCTTTTTACTTATTGTGGTATAGTAATTTTATTCTAGGTGCATCGTCTTCACATATACTTAATTGTATAATTAATGTACCTTAACAAAATATTGCAAGAAATTTTTAAAGAGTAAGTAGGTGGAGTTTCTTGCCCATTCTTCTCCATACGAAACTACCTTTTGGAAGGGTCGACTAGAATCAATTCTATTTTTTTTGTAAATTTTAACGATCAGAAGTGCCTTTTATGTGCCTAATTGAAATAAATACTTTGACTTTGACATAAACATAAGATCACGCCTCTATTCCCCGAAGGATTGGGCAGAGGTGTATAGTAACACCCTCATTTCACCGTTATGTACCACTGATGATTGTTGTAAAGAAAGTGTTAAAATTTAAAAATTCATAGAAAAAAATTGCCATATAAAATGATTTTTATTTTAGTTTTTTCAAAAATTCTGCATCCCTGATTTAGTTACGAATTCAGAAAATGGAGCTTCTAATCCGTGACCACAAATATGACCTAAAATGTTAACACAGCTGATCATAGCTGAGGATAGATCGAATTTAGCATATTTTTTATGAAATCTTTGAACAGCTTTTCTCTTAAACTAATGACTTTTGAGGAAAGTTGTAGAACAAAAGTTATCCATTATTATGGTTACTTTAACACCCTTTCGGCTTAGTACCCCCTTTCCGACTAACCTTGTAGATAAGATGCTTAATACCTATTAAGTCTCTTGCGCGTGTTTTGTTCTATACTACACAAAAACACCTGCACAAAATAAAAATAAATATTTCTGTACCAAACGGAAAATATCGATGATAAAATATCAATACCTCCAACCTTCGTTTTTGTTGATTTTTAGTTTTTAATACCAATCGACGTAGAATGCAATTTCGCATGTACTAGCAAAATATCCTAAAACAATATTTGACTATTTAAGCCTTAAAACACAAACAGAAATAGCTGCTAAAATATTTGACTCCAATTTTGCTGCGAATACATACCTACTAACTTTATAGTGCAGGGGTGGCCAACTTAATTCGTCCCAAGATCTACTGTTTACTGAGTAGACTCTGTACGATCTACCAATTACATAATCAGTACCTCTTCATTCAACTTATTTTTTTTTCCTTGCCGTGATCGACTGGATTAAGACCCGCGATTGACTGGATGGCCACCCCTGTTATAGTGGATAGTCGAAACACCTTCTAAATAATTTTATTTAAAAAAAATATGCGAATGCCTTCCTGTCTATTCTAAAAACGTGTTGACATTTGCGCTGCTCTCGACTCTCTGACGTCTCACCATTCGGTTCGGTTATGATTTTAAAATAACGCAGAGTGCAAGAGAGTGAATCGAGTTTGAAAATAATGAAAACTAAAATTTTGATGTTATTTTACTGTTATCAGTACCTCCTATCATCCTCTCAATTTTCAAAAATGTTATGAAACTAAAACCTAATACTTTCTATCTTTAGGTACCTAACTCGATAAATAGTAGCTTTAAGATCAAAGCAAACATCAACGCAACGCATCAAGCAAACAAACGTCAACTCGGAAAGGGATCGTCACCGTATCCACTTGAGCCGTTCAGTATTCTTTGTATGAAACTCCCTACTGCAACGCACTCTAATTGGAATCGTAATGTAATCGCCTCGCCTCGGGACAAGCTCGCGAATCGCGCTGCGGTACGTGGTCAACTTGCAGTTCCCGCGCTTACGGCTCGTCGTCCCCGAGCTTACGTCTCTCCGGCCACCCTTGCCCCTCTCACCCCTCCCGCGGCCTGCCTGCAGCACACTACTGTTACTGCGAGGCGTAAGCGCGGCGTCGCCTAGCCGTAGCCGAGTCGATGTATCGGAGCTGCTGTTCCGCTTTGGTTACGTGCTTACGTTAGGTTGATGCCTGTTTGACGCCGAGGCGAAAGGCGATACGATGACGATCCCTTTCAAAGTTTGACCATTAGAGTGAAATCTAATTACACATCATATTTATATCCCAATCATTATATTATTTCATCGTTTTTAAATAATATTATGAGACGCTTTTTTCGTTACCTGTAAAGTTGCAATTTTTAATTTAGGAGATATTGGTATTACATCATCGTCTTTAGAACGATAACATTTTAAGGTCTCCGCGTAGATCGGATATGTGCTACGATAGCATTCGTAGCCGGGACAACACGCGTCCGCTACATCGTAGCAACAGAGGTCGCCGTCATTTTTTAAGATCCACAGCTGACTACACGACGCGTATCGTGTCGTGTTACACGACTTAACTAGAGTCGTAGTATACGGTCGTCACTATATTTTTGTCGTGTGGTATCCGTAAGCCGTGAGTTAGCGAGATAGTTCTCTAAACTGGTGTACTGAATTTAGTATATCATCTGTAAAGGCCGAATTAAAACGATGCCACATTCTAGTCACATTCTAACCAACCTTGTTTGATCATCAAAAACAGGAACATTGGTAGCCTTGACTCTAAGGAGAATAATAATACTCAATTTCCTTAAAAAACCTAAAAATAGTCTTTTTTGACCTTGACTTTTATACGTGATAAGGAAAATCATGAAGAACAGGACAATGTTTAACCTCTTGCGGTTAAAATGACCCGTCTTAGCTGATAGGTTGCGAAATAAAATAGCAGAAAACATCCAAAGGTTGAATAAACTAGTCTAGCTAGTTATAACATGTTTTATAATCTTTGACAGCACGATTGGCGTAGTGGCTGAACGTTTGACAGCTGCGCTACAGGTCGTGCCTACAGATAGTTGTTCCAGATCTGGGTGTTTGTGCATGTGACGATATGTGTCTGTAAACGCACCCACGATAGAAGAATAATCCTAGTGCGCGGTTACATTTTTTTTTAAATATGATGGAAATGATCGTGATTTCTTGGGTTCGATCGCACGTGAAAAGTGTTATCAGGTTTTTCCGTCTGGAATTCCTATTTAGCAGCCCGGAATTTGGATTTTTGCCCGGTTGATGGCAATAGGCTCGCCCCCTATTACATGGGACTTAAACATAACTGGCGAAACGAAGGTGTAATAAAAACACTTCTGCAGAACACTTCGGGGAATATAACGCGTGATGTTATGTTATGATAATGAAAAATTATGATTTTGTAAACCTACTCCCATTAACTTGTCAGATGAAGCTATAATAAAGCTTAACAAGAGGAACAGTGATAACAAACGCGTCGTAACTATCAGTAGCAAAATGGAGTGTAATTCTCAACCAGAGCGAGCTCGTCGCTGTTACAGCGTTGAAATTTTGATTTAGTATTCACAAAATTACGTGAAGCCAAACTAGCGCTATGCGGCAAAATGTTTGACAAGAATGGCTCTTGAAGCGCACCTTTATGTATGTACAGTGATATTTCGACGCAACCTGAAAGAATCCTTTGAAAAAAATATAATTTACTAGCTGTTCTTGTGCCCGCGTAAATAATTTGACTACAGAGCCACCTATCGAATCTCAGCTACGAACCATCGTCTTGATAAAACAAATATATTGTGTAAATACGACTTCAATCAGTAAAGTCGTTCTCAAGTTATGGCGTGACCAAGAGAGATAGGGATTCATTTTGTATATCTTCTTTAAATAGTATAAAACAAAGTCGCTCCCGCTGTCTGTACGCTTAGATCTTTTAAACTACGCAACAGATTTTAATGCAGTTTTCAGCAATAGATAGAGTGATTCAAGAGGATGGTTTATATGCCCCACATTAGTATCTACATTGCACCCGTGCGAAGCCGGGGTGGGGCGCTAGTATACAAGGTGTAAAAAGACCCTTCACCAAGCCGTCAACCATGCATTCAGTACATCAAACTAAGTAACCCTACGCAAAAATTGTCGCTGGGAAACGACTTTTTTTTTGGGTGTAAAATTTCGCTTTACTGTAAAGCTAATTGTAACGCACTCAAAACACTGTGCTGATAGATACAATGAGTAGTAAACGGGTAATGGAGGTATTTCAAGTACATTTGCAACCTTCAAAACTAGTAGGTATTTAAAAAAAGTTGTGAAAAAATTGGAACTTTGACCTCCAATATCTCCGTAACTAGAAGGTTTCCAGGCATAGTCTAGAACAAAAAAATGATCGCAATGACGTGGAGAATAAGTGCCTTTCGGCTTAGTTAAGGTCTTAGGGTCTTTTTACACCGTTTATAGATAAAATGGAAAATTTATTGTTTTTAAAGAAATGAATACCTAAATAAAATAAAATAAATACATGTTTCGACAGCGGACTCGTCACTGACGACACAGTGACGTGTTTTTACTAGAAAATTTCATACTGATCATTATCAATCACCTCTTCCGAACACCACAATAGACCCGGGTAGTTGGGCCTATTTTTGATAAGGAGCACAAGAGGTATTGACGTTAATTCGTAAGGCTATAGGTGTACCTATGTATTGACATACTTTTTGAATACACACTTTGTGTTCTTGTCCACTGTCCATATCACTAGAACGAAACATTAAAAAAAAATACATTTCTAACGGCCTCGTTAGTCTAGTGGTGGCAAGTGCGACTGCTAATCGTGAAGTCCTGGGTTCGATCCCCAGGTCGGGCAAAGTGTTATTGGGTTTATCCGTGTGAAATTCCTCAGTAGCACCCCGGAGTTTGGATTTATGCCCGATGGTAGCAATAGGCTCGCCGTCTATTACATGGGACTTAAATGTAACGGCGAAATGAGGGTGTTACTATAATTATGCATACCTCTGCCCAACCCTTCGCGGAATACAGGCGTGATGTTATGCTAAACTTTATACACACGTTTCGCCTATAAAACGCATTCGCTAATGGGTATGTTACGTTTTTGTTCGTTTCAAATTCTACATGCGTTCGTCTGCGTTTCGAAACAGCGCGAGCGCGATGAATTTTGCAAACGATTCTAAAATTTGAAACACAGTTTGTGCAATGTTTAAGGTCCATATTACACTATCGTATATTCATCATATAAATATAATGTCATATCTGTCAAATTCTATGATCATAGTTATATTATGCTGTTCTTCATATCTACATAATTTACACTTATGATCATATAAACGTCATACTTAATCAAGATGGATAACGATTTCGCCGTGTTTTCCGTTGCTATGAGTGCAATTTTATTAATTGCATTAAATAAGAAGATAAAAACGGTTAAGAAAAAATAAAAGACGTATTTGGGTTAGATCATGGGTAGCAAGGTGATCAAAGAGCCATAACACCTCACTCGAATAACTTAGATTGGAAGATAAAAATTTAATAATAATAATGTTAATTAATATTTTTGTTGTTTCGATATTCCAGTCATAATTCTTGCATTTTGATGCCATTTTTGAGATTCGACGGATATATGATCATATTTGTACGCTTGCTGTCCAATAGGATCCCATAGCTATGATCATAGATATATGAATCATATGTAGTTATTACACCGTCATAGGTTCTTCATATAAAAATGACTCATATATCTATGATCATATTTCTATGATAGTGTAATATGGGCCTTACGATGTGTTTGATGTCCATCGACGATAAGATAACAGAATGTCGTCATACAACGTATAGTTCATGAAAAGATGTTAAGATTGAAGTACACTGTAAGATAAGCTACGTTAGACATCGCTTAGCTATAGACAAAATGGGTTCTGTATGTTTATTTTTATTTTCTGGGAGGAGTTCGTGGCTAATTACCGCTGCGCTTGCCACGGTCGGTCCGTGGATGGGTGGCCGTTCATTAAACATCAAGACCCCTCCGTGCCTCGGAGAGCACGTTGAACAGTCGGCCCATACGAATACCTATGAAAGTCGTTACGGGAAGTCAATAGTCTGAAAGTCTGACAACTGCTCTAAGCTGGGCATTGCCCAGGGAGTGGGTTGTGGAGGGCTGATGGCAGTCGCTCCGAGTAAAATACTGGTATTCAGCCGCATCTGGTTAGACTGCAAGCTGACCCCGACATAGTTGGGTAAAAGCTAGGCAGAACATTTATTTTCTGTTTCCCCATATCTCGGTAATAATGTTTCAGCGTATTCAGTATCATAATGGGAGGTAGGTACATTTTTTTATGAAGTCCTCTAAAGTCCACCAAACTTAGAAACTTTAGAACTATTCCCAGAAAGTTCAATGTTTCATTACGAGTGCGGCAAAATAGAATCATGAAGCAAATACATAACATCACGCCTGTATTCTCCGAAGGGGTGGTCAGAGTTGTATAATAACACCCTCATTTAGCCGTTATGTTTAAGTTCCACCTAATAGGGGGCGAGCCTATTGCCATCAATCGGGCACTAATCCAAACTCAGAGCTGCTACTGACGAATTCTACACGGAAAAACCCAATAACACTTTGCCCAACCTGGGGATCGTACTCAGGACCTCACTAGACCAACGAAGCATTTAATAAAATTTTGAAGTACTAAGACCAAAATGTAAAACCTTTTGTTTTTTTTTCGTATATTATAAATACGACATGCATTCAAAGGACATTCCAATTAGAACTGGTTATCTATGAGAAAATCTATACTAATATTATAAAGCTGAAGAGTTTGTTTGTTTGAACGCTTTAATCTCAAGAACTAAGGCTAAGTTCATATGACCGCGCGGAGCCGCGCGTCGTGGCGCGGTAAGAGCATTCACATGACGGCATATGTACGCGCGGCAGTCTGGCGTCAACATTGCTTAAGAATGGACGTGGAGGAGGCAATTTGCTTATGGATTTTATACCGAAGGTTGAGACGTCGCAGAACACAAAGACGATACTGGGTGCATCCCATTTTAAGTGAAAGACTTTCTTCAAGCCTGTTCAGTACTTTATATCCCGACCTGAGACTACATGAAGAAAAATTAAAACGAATTCTTCCCAAGATCTTCTTTTTATTATTTTATTCGAATATTCCTTGGAGTTAATATTCCAGATAGCATCTCTTTTTTCAATCTCGTCGATAAGCAAATCGATAGATACAATGTCGTCTTCTTCGGTGGTAATTTTTTCCTGAATCTATGTGTCTACCCGTCTCAAATCGCGCGGATCAACTGAACAGGTCGGTATAGATTTGTAGAACTTGAACCGCGCGGTGCCGCGCGGCTTCTCGCGGTTCAAAAACTAGCGCGTGGGTCTGAGCGTGGCGCGCAGTATCACGCGGTGATGTAGACAATACTAGCTGTTTACTTCGATCTTGTACCGCGCGGTCGAAAGTTCCGTGCGTCTCCGCGCGGTCATATAAACGTAGCCTAATGGTTGGAACTGAAAAAATATTTTTGTGTCGGATAGTTTGTTATCGAGGAAGGTTATAGGCTATACAGGGTGTAAACGAAATCATTTAATTTCTTCAAACCTCGTTTGTACTGCTGACATAGATGATCCTTGCACACGATACTTTTGGATTCAATAAAAAAAATACAAGAAGTAAACATAATTGTTCTTAACGTGAGGCATTTTAGCGCCCCGAGTGAATTACGCGGTATCGCTCGCCGCGCGGTCATTTATCTCGGGTGCGCTAAAATGAACGATAAGACCACACAACATGTTTACTTCTTGTAAATTTTTTTTATCGACTCCAAATGTTCCCCATGCAGGGTAAATCTATGTCAGCAGTACATCACGAGGTTTGAAGGAATTACATTATTTCGTTTACAGCCTGTATAAAATCACGCTACAACCAATAGGAGCGGAGTATAAATGAAAAATGTTGCAAAAACGGGAAAAATGTCCACCCGTGCGAAGCCGGGACGGGCCGCTATAGTAATGATTATAATTATAAGTTGATCAATGTACAAAAATAGATTTTGGTTTATTATTCGACCGTCATTCGGGCACGTGGCTAAATAACAACCGCACGCATCATAAGATATGCCAGGTTAAGCTGCGCTTGCCAAGGTCATTCCGTGGATGGGTGACGGTTCGTTACACATCGAGACCCCTTCATGCCTCGGAGAACACGTTAAGCCGTCGGTCCCGCGTGTCATACGAATAACGATGACAGTCGTTACGGGTAGCCAGAAGCTCGAATGTATGACAACCGGTCTAACCTTAGGATATCGGCATTGCCCAGTAATTGGGTTGCGGAGGTCTGATAGCAGTCGCTCCATGTAAAATAATGATATTCTGCCACATCTGGTTAGACTGGGAGCTGACCCTAACATAGTTGGGAAAAGTCTAGGTAGAACAGTAATCAAAGCTGTCAAACTGCCTCGTTGGTCTAGTGATGGCAAGCGCGACTGCTGATTGTGATATCCTGGGTTCGATTCCCAGGTCGAGCAAAGTGTTATTGGGTTTTTTATGTGGAATTTCTTAATAGCAGCCCGGAGTTTCGATTTGTGCCTGGTTGATGGTAATAGGCTCGCCTTCTATTACATGGGATTTAGACATAACGGCGAAATGAGGGTGTTACTATACATCTCTGCTCGACCCTTCGGGGAATAAAGGCGTGATGTTATGTAATGAAAGCTGCGCTTGAAGCTACGATGATGTTAGAAATCTTCACTTCGTGGGCGTTAGACATGTATTCATAGGTCGGTACGGTCTGGTAGATAAGGTCCCTGCAAGTAATGTTTGGGTCATTGTGATTCCTGGTAAATGTAACGTTACCCACGTCGGCCGCTTTACGTGTTTCATCGTCTAGACAATTATATGTAGATCTTTTTGTATTATAACTTTCGTAAGACACATTCTTCTTCTTCTTTTTGTGTGGTTATTGACTAACCTGGTGTCAGAGTTTATGCCTACCATGGACATCTGACCTAGCTTTACATGCCGTCGAGAAATATCTCTCTCAGGCATGACGGTTTCCTCACGATGTTTTCCTTCACCGTTTTTAAGCAAGTGATAATTATAATGCGCACATGAATCCTTAAAGTCAGAGGTGCGTGTCTTGGGTTCAACTCGAGACTTGGCAATCGGACGGTCACACCACTATGCTATCACTGCTATTAAGACACGTTCATATTTACATACATACATACATACATAAACTCACGCCTTTTTCCCATGGGGGTAGGCAGAAACTATAGAACGCCACATGCTACGACTCTTACATACCCCTTTCGCTTCATCCACATTCATACATCTTGTCATACACGCACGCCGGTTGAGAGTACTACGCACCTAACCTTTGTGAAGAACATCACCAATAACATCGATGTATGTCCTACGTTAATATTTATGATTGTTTAATGTTTACTTAGGTGAATTTTAGGGATTGTTCGATTAGTTTTGGACCCAAACGGAGCCTTTAATCATGAGCTGAACACACGAAGAGGTCACGAGTCGAAGTATTCAAGCAATCCCGGAAAACGCACGTTACTAAACAGTAAATAATGAAGGTGTGCATGAAAAGAGCCTCCACGAGTGACGATAATAATTAAGTACATCCGGTGCACCCTGGGCAGTCAGCCCCACTACCAACCTTGCTGACTGGGTAATCTTATCACCATGGCAGGAGCTGTTCCTATATTTATAGCTCATGCCGACACGAGAGAGGATGAAGAAGTAAATAATGAAGTTTAATCAGTCAATCAAACTCCCATATTTATAACCAACTAGCTGTTCTCCCGCGGCTGTGCCCGCGTAATTCATTTGACTACAGCGCCACCTATCGGATCCCAGCATAGCTACGAACCATTATCTCGACAAAACAAATATATTTTGTAAATATGATCTCAATCGGTAAAGTCGTCCTCAAGTTATGGCGTGACCAAGGGAAATAGGAATTCATTTTTTTATACGAGTATACCTAGTCTTCCCATAAATATAGTCACGAAGAAAAAAAAATTTTTTTTTTTTCAAATAATGTTTATTACTTTTACAGTGCGTTAGTTTAATACATAAATATAAAACAATTTAAAATAGAAAAAGCTTATTCGAAGTGGTCTCCATTTGCTGCAATACAGTCCTTTAAACGTTGAGGCCAGTTATCAATAGAGAAGCACGCACTCTTTCCATGGGAAAATTCTTCACTGCCAATCGTATGGATTGTTTTAGGGACTCCAAATTATCATGGCGTTTAGAGCAAGCCGTACTCTCTAAAACTGACCATAAATCATAATCCAGCGGATTAAGATCGGGACTAGACGACGGCCAGTCTTCCGCTCTGATGAAGTCCGAAACGTTCACTTCCAACCAAGACTGCGTGGACCGAGCTTTATGACCCGGCGCCGAGTCTTGTTGGAAGGACCATACTTGGTTATTGAACATGGTTGTTGTTAAGGGGCTTACCTACCTTCTCAAGAATGGTATCTTGATACACTTGTGCCGATGTTTTGATACCTTTTTCACAAAAATATGGCTCAGTCACTCCTTCATAGCTAACACCCCACCAAACCATCACTGAAGTCGGATAATGCCCACGTTGCACTCTGTCGACTAATTGGCAAGCTTCCTTAGAGCTTTGAGCATAAATACGGTCATTTTATTTGTTAAAATGTTGCTCAATTGTAAAGATTTTCTCATCCGTAAACTAAATTTTTCTGTGACCTCCCTTTGCGTACCGCTTCAGTAGTTCTTTCGATTTTACCACCCTATTCTATTTTTAAATTATCAGTTAGAAAATGA
Source organism: Amphipyra berbera (assembly GCA_910594945.2). NCBI lineage: Eukaryota > Metazoa > Arthropoda > Insecta > Lepidoptera > Noctuidae > Amphipyra > Amphipyra berbera. The sequence goes on from OU343127.1 coordinate 18,648,111, forward strand.
CCAGTGCATCTCTTATAGGCTGCAAGTCCTAAGTCATCTTTTAAAATACGCGACATGGTTCTGGGTGCTATCTTCATCTCCCGAGATAAAATCTTTTGCTTTCGGACAGGATTTCTTCGAATTCTTTCCCTTACTGCTTTGACCACCTTTTTCGTACGAACACTACGTGGTCGGCCAGATCTTTTTCTGCCCGGTACACAAACATTTGACTAATACCAAGCGTATGGAGAGTTTTAAAAATTGCATTTGGTTCCATACCAACTTTGTGTAATGCAATCACAGCGATTCGGTTCTCTTTATCACCCCACTCCGTTTTAATATCGCAAAATATTGTACAATGTATTGGCGCCAAAATTAGAAAACTCAATGAACAATCGTATAAAAATGACAGATTCCAAATTCAAATGTGTTCTTTCTTATTTTTAATTGTAACAGTATTTATGGCCAGACTAGGTATAGATATTATGTAGCTAGTGCGGTGATAGACTATCAGTGGAATGCTTACCTTGCATGCTGGAAGTCTGAGTACAATACCAACCCGCATCTCTAACTTTTCGAATTCATGTGCAGATCAGAATTTGATATTCATAACATAACATCATACCTTATATTCCCCGAAGGTTTCGGCAGAGGTTTTTTAGTACATCCTTGTTTCGCCGTATATGTTTAAGTTCCATGTATTAGGCGGCGAGCCTATTGCCATTAACTGGGCACAAATCCAGACTCCAGACTGAGAAAACCCTAGTGGAAAAACCCAATAACAGTTTGCCCGACCTGGGGATCGAAAACAGGACTCCATGCTCAGCGGTCGCTTACGAACACTAGACCAACACAGTCTTGATATTAACATGCATTAAACACGAAGAAAATCATCGTGAATAAACCTACACAGATGGTCTCCAAACAGATCTCGATGGTGTGTGTAGTCCGCCAACCCGCACTAAGTGTGGTGGACTAAGACCTAAACCGTTCTCATTCTAAATAAACGCCCGTTCCCAGCAGTGGGACAGTAATCGTCTAAGTGCAGCCGCGGACGGTATGATTAAGGTTAAGTCATACCTAATATTGCTAGCATTCGTAATATTGTTTATTCTTTAAGGAAAAATTGTGTGACGTTTTATACAAGGTTAACATACAAGGCCTTACTTAATTCACTGCAAGTACCTCTAGGAAAATGACAAGTTAATTGAGTTTCATACTTTCATGTTATTCCCCTAGTATGGTTTATATAATTGCAGGCTAGAGTTATTTATTCTCTCTCTGTCACTGGTAATTTTACAAAGTTTATGCAGTATCATGGATCCAACCCACAAAGGTACTTTAATGAAATAATTGGATCCCTGACCGGAGGACTATGGCTGCAATATAGATTAAGGCGGGGACTAGGGGCCACTTGGGCAGTCAGACCACCACAATTAAATCAACCAAAAAAGTTAAAAAAAAAAATAGTTTGGGCATTTAAAAAACAAACAAATATTCAGACAAAATTCAGCTGAAATTCAGCTATTGTTAAAATATTGCAGTATTTTCATACGAACGTATAAAAAGGTTTAATTAGCGGGCGGGCCGCACGTATATTGGCGTTGCTGGCGGGGGGACTGGAAGGGAGACATCTTAATGAGGGCTGAATTATCGATGTGAAGGAATAGCCATAAAAGAAGTGTCGTTTATAATTATCATGGACCGTTTGATCGCATGTTGTATAGAATACTATTTTAATATAACTATCAACTATACGTCTAGGCTATTTGTCATGCTCCCGAAATAAACATTCTATACCATGTCTTGGTATAGACTTCCTCTTTCATACAACTGCAGTACACGGACAATGGTGCCAATTATGGTGTGCACAAAATAAACATAGTTTAGGCAATTGCCATCTTTTACACTCTGATAAAATAAGAAAAAGACACATATAAATAAGAGCTTATCTATACATGTTTAGATAACATGTCAGAAAATGTCGATTAACAACGTGGTGAAGTTCAAGGCGTAAACTAGATTGACATCTCTAACTTAGGTCTTATCTATCACCGTCCTTTTCTTGCGCTGTCTGTAAAGGTGCTTCTAAATGGGCAATATTTTACTGCAATATGTGGCTGCAACACAGTGGCCGGCAACATTGCCAGCAATACCAGCCGGACTATGCAATATTGTAACGTTGTACTGCGCTGTATAGCGAGCAGGCTCGAGTGCTTGTGTGTGAACCGCTGCTGTAAGCTTTCTACCTCGGTAATGAGCTTGTAGCAGGGATTCATATACTAGACATTGCACCTAGGTTAAGTGTTATTATTATATTGTATATACAAGGTTAGTCGGAAAGGGGGTACTAAGCCGCGGGCCTCTTAAAGTATCACTGATGACTATTTTAAAGCAAGTGTTAAAATTTCAAAATTCGATAATTTTTATTTGCATGCAAAAAGATTTTTATTTTAGTTTTTTAAAAAAGAACCATACCTGCTTTAGTTATGAATTCAGAAAATTCTGTTTCTAATCCGGGACCCTAAATATGATCTAAATAATAAACACAGCTTATCATAACTATGGACAGACAGATTTTAGCATATTTTTTACGAAATCTTTGAAAAGCTATTTCTCTCAAAACTATCAAGTTTTGAGGAAAGTTGTAGAACAAAAGTTATCCCTTATTATAGGTATTTTAACACCTTTTCGGCTTAGTACCCCCTTTCCGACTAACTTTGTATATTATAACTATATTAAACATAGTTATTAAGTACTTAGTATTGTTATTAACATATTGAATCTTTGTTACCTACTTGAAACAAAGATTTGTTATTATCCGTTTATTGCAGGCCTTATAGCCACACACATTTGGTATGGCTGGGTATGGTCAATGCATTTTCGATAGGTAGCCGAATGATCGATGAGCGATCAAAAATGCTGCAATATTGCGCGGCTAGTTCTATTGTTGTTTCAGCCACTCTCTATTGTTGTGGCATAGTGCATCTTTTTCTACCGCGAAATGAACTTTGGCGCGAGTGAAGCCGCGATTAGTTGCTATATTCTGTGCTTTATTTATTTATTACTAGCTGTGTCCTCACGGCTCCGCCCACGTAAGAAGTTTTATTCCAGTAATAAATATAGCCTATGTTACTCAGTGATAATGTAGCCTTCTAACTGCAAAATAATTTTTGAAATCGGTCCAGTAGTTTTTAAGTTTATTCGTTACATACATAAATACAAATCTTTCCTCTTTAAAATATTAGTATAGATTACTTCTTTACCCAAATTAGGTATCTAAAGAATCAGGCCTATTGAAGTAAGGTCGAATCCACAATCTTTTCTTTTTCTTTTTTTTCTTTTAAAACAATATAAAAGCCGCTGTAACAAGAGTGATTTCGACAGCCATTGTTGCCTGATTGTGTAGCCCGTTTACGAGTGTTAACCATGAGCCATACTGTTGCAGATCTATTGCAAAACTTGGCCCAGCCATAGATTGCTCAGCCATAGGCTGTAATAAAATGTTTTTGTGATGGGTGGGCAATAGTTGCCAACAGTACAGCTGCACATTGCAGTGAAAGTAGGTACAGCCCGTTTACGAGCAACTTTAGTGAAAGATAACAATTTTTCTAATTTTAATTTAGTTGGTTAACAAGAAAATCAACAGCAGTGTAGCCTTAACTTTTCTTTACATAGTATAAAACAAAGTTGTTCCCGCTGTCTGTACGCTTAGATCACAGTGGATTTTAATGCAGTTTTCAGAAATAGATAGTGATTCAAAAGGAAGGTTTATATGCCCCACATTAGTATATACATTGCACCCGTGCGAAACCGGGGCGGGTAGATATTCTATACTAATATTATAAAGAGGAAAGATTTGTATTTTTGTGTGTAACGAATAAACTTAAAAACTACTGGAACGATTTCAAAAATTCTTTTGCCGTTAGAAAGCTACAGCATCACTGACTAACATAGGCTACGGGCGGAGCCGTGAGGACACAGCTAATATGTTATAAATCTAGTACTCGTCTATACGTGGTTTAATCATATTATTTATTAAATCCCTTAAAATAACTTTTAAGTTAAACGGTTTTATCTTGCAGTACTCCTGCAGCATCAGGATTTGAGGATTGACGGTTGAAATTAGAGTTATGTTGTACTGTCATGGGAATTGAATTTGTGTGCGAAGTTTCAGGGGAATCGGTTAAGCAGAAGTAGTCGAAAAATCTGTCGCAAGATTTAGAACAAATGGGTATATGAAGTGAAACTATAATTAAAACCGTTCATAAATGTCGACAACACTGATTAAGTTACAAAAACAGAAATTGGAGCTATTAATCCGTGTTTCCAATTAAAATCTAAAATGTAAACACAGCTGATCAGATGACAGGGTTGCTGTAGGTACGGTCAACAACGAAAGTAAGTTAACCCTGTTACTTTTACATAACATCTAAAAGGCACAAAATTATTCGATACACTGCTTTTCAGAATTTCATATAATAGTCGAGAGTTTGTGTTATTTTATTGTTAAATGTGTTTCGATTAAATTTGAATATTATTGTGTTCAGTTATGATTTAAAAAACTGAAGTGTTAACATACTTTTGTTGCTGACTGTACCGTATTTTTTTATGAAATTTTTGATCAGCCGTTTCTCTCAATTATCTTTTGGGAAAAGTTGTAGAACACTACACACAGTTGACTGCTGCGTTGGTTTAGTGGTGGCAAGCGCGACTGCTGATCATGAGATCCTGGGTTCGATGCCCAGGTCGGGTAAAGAGTTATTGGGTTTTTCCGTGTGGAATTCTTCAGTAGCAGCCCGGATTTTAGATTTGTGCCCGGTTGATGGCAATAGGCTCACCCCCTATTACGTGGAACTAATAACAGTGAAATGACGGTGTTACTATAGGTATACACCTCTGCCCAATCCTTTGTGGAATACAGGCGTGATGTTATGCTATAATATACACAGAACAAAAGTTTTTAATTATTATATGTAGGTACCTACTTTAATACTCATTCGGATTAGTACAACCTTTATTCCTTGCCCCGCACTATGATTTCTCCTGTATCGTGGATTCGTTTACAGAAACAAAAGTTCATACCAAGTTCACACGATTCGATTCTAGTTGATCAACTGCTAAATCGCATGCGATTTGAACCGTCTGAACAGACTTTCAATCAAATTGAATCAATTTGAAGGAACAAAACGTTTCGACTTTAGTTGATCAACAAATGTTGATCAACTAAAATCGAACCGTGTGAACCCGCTATCACATGCACCAACGCCCAGACCCAAAACAACTATCTGTAGGCCATACCCTTTTCCCTATGTGGGCATGAGTTAGAATATAAAACATCGTCACCACACGTTGTAACTGCCCGGTTACGAAGAAACGGTCCACAAGACAATCTACAAGCAGTGTAATAGAAACAAAAAAGAAAAAAAAATAAGCTGGGAATGACGCGTGTTGTAAGATTCAACAAAACCCAGCACGCTTGGTGTTAGGATCTATACGGTCCGCCTGGCTAGCTACCATCCTCACATTGAAGTCCGGCGCCAAGCAGTTTAGTATGTTCCCTCATGTGTATGTGAGAGCCAGAGGGGTATAGGGGACTCCCTCTATATCTTTGCGCCTTGGATTCGTGTGCTCCATATTAGACTCTGTCTGCGCTTACCATCAGGTGAGACTAGGGCCAAACTCGACCAAGTCAAGAATAAAAAAAAAGAATATAAATATTTGTTCCTCGCGGGAATTGACCGCTCGACCTGTACTGCAGAAGCCAATGACTTATCCCGGCCGGGGCTGCACTGGTACGGCGACAGCGACGCGGCGGACGCGCGGCGGCGACGCGAAAAAATAGGTGGCCGCATTGCAAAAGCGAGAAGCCAGCGAAATGCCGCGACGTCGCTTAATGGGTGGCCGCACCTCTTCGCTCGAATATGTCACGCTCTTTCGCACGAACGCCGCGAGGTAATGCGGCCGCTCAGGTACATCACCGCATATTTTGTTGTAAATCGTCGTCGCACCGCTGCTTGTTGTACAAAATTCAAGTTTCGTCGCGGGTCGCTCAATAATTTCATTTAATGCGGACGGACGCCCTCATTACTTGAAGAACATTAGAAATTTCTTTACGATATGAACAAATTATTTTCGCTTGTCGTTTCTGCAGTGCGGCCACGGACATAATTATGTTTATATGAGTTTGCTTTCACGAAATCGCCGTCGCGTCGCTGTCGCCGTACCAGTGCGGCCCCGGCCTAAGTACACCAAAGTGTTGTTTTCATTATAACATAGGTAGTATTTCATTTGTTTCACTATTAATACTATTTATCACAAAACCCACGTGTTTCATTTAAATGTATGTACATATTAAACTACTCGTTCCAAGATAACGCCAGTCATATTCTCTTTGTTAATCGCTTTGATTAATTATCCAAATCCGTTCATAGCTGTTAGAGTAATCACGATTGTAAGTACCATTTTCTTTACTGAAGTTTCCTTTGAAATGTTTTTATTCAACAAGAATTATATTAGTGAAAGGATAATTGTCATAACAATACCACGTGCGCGGAAAACTGTTTTGTATTGTAGAGTGAATAGTAGGTATGTGTGTGTTGAACAATTGTTATTATGATGTTGAATGCAATTTTTACTCTTTTATTGTTTTTTGTTTAATTCATATATTTTTATTTTTTTTATTACCATCATTACTCTCAAGATATCTTTATCTTATTTTACAAATATTTTTTTAGCTAAGTTTTGATGACATTTAATTATGTCAATTGTTTTAGATTCCTTTTACTTTTTTAAATGTCAGAACTTTGTGGACCTGCATCTATAAATTTGTAAATTACTATTATTCATATTATTATTGTTTTTTTATTTTATTTTTGTTTGTTAATTTTTGTACTCAAGTCTTTTAGTACTACATTACTCATTGGTCTGTGGTCAGGACTTCATTAATCTCTCACTATCCTAAATTATTGTACTGTATCCACTGAAATTGTTAAAGATATTATTTTTAAAAGAGTAACCATGGAGTTTGTTGCTGACTCTTCTCCATAAGAAACGACTAATTGGAACCGTGCATCTAAATTCGACTTTTCATAAGCACCTGTACCTACTGGTTTATGTGAAATATTTTTTTTTGATTTGATTTGAATTAAGTACTTAATTAATGTTGTAAACCAAGTGCTTTACCTGTATTTATCGTTAGACATTACAACGGTATTTTTCATACACACAAACGCAGAGATACCTTATAAAGAGTATACAGGCTGTATGTGAATTTATGTAATTCCTTCAAACCCCGTGGTCTACCGGTGACACAGATTGATCCTGCGTGGGATATTTCCAGATAGAATAAAAAAAAGTTCCTAGCTTGAGTCAGTTTAGCGCCCCGAGTAAACTGACTGCGTAGAGCGATACCGTGCTAGTCGTGCCCGCCAGCCGTGTCGCCGGGCTTCCATTCATTTATGCGTAAAATCGAAACGTTCTATTACATAATTTTATTTTATTTGAAAAAAAGTACTTTTTTTATTTAAACCTTATGATGGTTTAGACACGATCACTCACCACTATCGTAAGACAATAAAGGTTCCTTATTACCTTTTTTTCAATCATTCAAACTCACGTGCATGGTTAATGTATACCAGTAATAGATCATGTGGTTTTAAGGAACTACACGAATTCGGTTACACCCTGTATAATATGTATATTTTTTGAGTAAATATCCAAGTTACGTGCTAAGTAGTTTATATTGCGATAAGTTGCCCAGTAGGGTGCGGAATGCATGAGGTGCGCTATGTAAGAGTTGTCTAATACAGGGGTACCTAAACTTTAAAGATAACGGAACACCAACCAAATACCTTTTATTTTATGGAACCCCATAACAAATTCTTATTCTTATTCTTTATTGTACACAAAATAATAATATATAATACAGTTCCGTTGGTAAATTCATGTACAAAGGCGAGCTTAACTCACAAATGAGTTTTCTAACAGCAAACCTTAGAGCGATAGAGAGATTTTATGTTGAGGAGAACAATTACCTAAGTGTACAAGTTATATAAAATTACAAATTAAATACACAATAAATATACACATCTACATAAACTAAACAAATATGTGTATAGCACACAATACATAAACGTAATACATACAATATAATATATAAAATACTACATACATACATACAGGTCATGTAGACAGGAAATGTTCCCTAATTCTTTTCTTAAAAACATCTAATGACGGGCTATCACGTAAAGAGTGAGGAAGAGAATTCCAAAGGCGCGAAGCACGAACAGTAAATGATCCATCATAACGACTCGAGGTGTGGGATACGAAGGAGAAGAGATGAGGAAAAAATATTTGTAACCGTGGTATTATTTAATAGCTAATAATAAATAATTTTGGCGGAACCCTCATTACTATTCTACGGAACCCCTAGGTTCTGCGGAACCCAGTTTGGGAATCCCTAGTCTAATACACGGAAACTTACCAAGCCGACCGTCTCAAGTCTCAAGGTATCTTCGCAGTTCACTAATATACATACATACATAAGCTCACGCCTTCACACATGTGACTAAGAGAGTGATGAATATGAATGTTGTTGGATGGAGGCGGAGAGGGAGACCAAAGAAAAGATGGTTTGTGTGAGGGAGGATATGAAAGATAAGGGAGTAAATGATAATGAGACGGCTGACAGGGAAGAATGGAAGAGAAAAACATATTGCGCCGACCCCAAGTAACTTGGGACCAGGGCAGGAAGATGATGAAGTACTCACGCCTTTTTCCTATCCTACTGCATTACTTCTACTTAACCGATTCTCCTGAAACTTTGCACACGAATTCAATTCCCATGACAATACAACATTATAATAATTTCAAGCTTCAGTACTCAAATCCTGATGCTGCAGAGGTACTGCAAGGCAAAATCGTTTCACTTAAGTTTTATTTAAGGAATTTATTGCTACACTGGATATAATAAAAATTAGGGATGGGCGGAATATTCGTTTTATGTTTGATATTCGGCGTATTCGGTAGATTTACCGAACATTCGTATTCGGCCGATTATTCGGCTAAAATACCGAACATTCTACCGAATAATATTGAGTTATAAAGTTGCCTCTATGCTTGTATGAAGTAGGTAAGTAGTATAATTACGTAATCCATATCAAGTGTGTCTTATCATTCATGACGAAACTGACGAGTTTTACGGAAAAAAAATCCAAATGTGCGACCTCTGCCTTCCACTCATGTCATTGTGTTTTTGGCAATTTACTGAGTTTTAACGAGTTGGAAGCTGAACCCAACATAGTTGGGAAAAAGGATAGGTAGAAAAACTGAGTTTTAACGATGTTGTACACAAAATTAAATATACGTGCCAATATGTTGTCGCTAACTAGATGACCCAATAACGCGGCGTCAGGGGTCGGAGAGGTCGCGCAATTCAATGCGTTCGACAAGAACAGACTTAATTTTTCCATTGGTTGGAAACCCTTCAGGTCTCGCCAATAACTGCCCGGTTACGTAGAAACGGTCCGCAAGACCACCTACAAGCAGTCGAAAAAAAAAGGGAAAACTTAATTTTTGCAATGCACGATATAGCGCGCCATATCCTGCCGAATATTCGGCCGATTATTCGTATTCGGTGAAACCCTTATTCGGCCCATCACTGATAAAAATACTAGTAAGCTAATTTTACCTGTGATAGCTACTAATATGAATATATGGAAGGGTCTACTATGCAAAGCTATGGGATCCATGACTTATTAACCGACTTCCAAAAAGGAGGAGGTTACTATGTTCGTCTGTATGTATGTTTCTTTTTTTGTGTATGTTCGTCGATATTTTCGCCAATTGTGAACCGATTTTGATGATTCTTTTTTTAATGGATAGGGTATACTTCTACGTTGGTCCCATCTAAATTTGGTGAAGATCTGATGAAGAACTTCGGAGATAGACAATGGAAGTCCTCAATGACGAACAGTACGCATATTGTGATGATGTGATTATGTTACGAGCAGCGTCTTTAGTAGGTCCAACCAAGTTTTAATTAAGGCCACTAAAATTAAAAAAATAAAAACATTTTTTACAAAAAAATTAAACCGACTTCAAAAAATAATTAAATAATTACCATATAAAATTAACAGTTTCAGAAGTCAGTGCCTTCAATTTGGTTCAGCGTGGATCAGCACCGACTTCTGAAACTGTTAATTTTATATGGTAATTATTTTATTCTTTTTTGAAGTCGGTTTAAATTTTTTGTAAAAAATGTTTTTTTTTGGTAACGATACAAGAGTCTTAATTTTAACTAATAAACCTAAATGATAAATCGGCTACTAATCGATTTGTTTGTTTATAAATATAATGTATAGTATTTTTAAATTCACGAGAGCTCGTAAAACATTAGAATTTGAACCCTATGACATTGTACATAGAAGTCACGCTACGCGCATTCGTGAATTGTAAGAATTAATTTAGGAGATAACTCAACATTACCTCGTTGGTCTAATGGTGGCAATGGGGTTTTCCGTGTCGAATTCCTCAATAGCAGTCCGGAGGTTGGAGTTGTGCCAGGTTGATGGCAATAGGCTCGCCCCCTATTACATGGAACTTAAATATAACGGCGAAACGAGGGTGTTACTATACACCTCTGCCCAACCCTTCGGGGAATACGGGCGTGATGTTATGTTATGTGTTATGTTGTGTGTCATTAAGTAAGGATAAGAGTAAATGACTAGGAGGGAATTCATTTCGGTTTTTACTTTTAAATATGATTCGGTGTGTTATGAATAATTACAAAAATATCTACTAAAATAATATAGCTACCCATAACTATATTAGATGGTAAAAACCATGGTTTACATAAGGAAAGTTATAAATATCGCACATCACTAGTGACTAGGGGAGAACGGAGCTAGTTCTAACAGATTTTGTATTTTGGTTCGTATTTTCTAACACAGTAGACTTTTTTTCTAACAAAACTGCCTCGTTGGTCTAGTGGTGGGAAGCGCGACTGCTGATCGTGAGGTCCTGGGTTCGATTCCCAATTAAGGAATAGTTGTATTGGGTTTTTTCGTGTGGAATTCCTCAATAGCAGCCCGGAGGTTGGATTTGTGCCCGGTTGGTGGCAATAGGTAACCAATTTAGAGCGATTATAAGTTTGTATGAAGACGCAAAACGTTGGAGCAGCCTTACTCGTAAGTGCTAGGTAATTAACAATAATTAAACAACTTTTATCTCGTCAAGTAACTGATATTTTAACAAATATACTGTAGGTAATAAGTGTCATATTATTAGTCTTAAGTTACTTATGTCTTTAGAAACTTGCTTCAATCAGTCAAAGTAAAGCTAATTTGTGTCAAAAATAAAAAATACAATGATTTGTGCATATTATAAAGAGTTGGCAATATCTGTCGATGATTGCTAATATATGTAATAAAATACCGAATATTCCCAAGGAGGGTTAATGTCAGGCAGGCGGCCGGTCATAAAACAATAAGCCAAAATCTCTAACAACATGTATATATGAAATACCTATACCTACATGTTGTGCCGACCCCACCTAGTGTGGGATAAGGGCAGGAAGAAGAAGAAGAAGATTGCTATTCCTCGTAATCATCGTCTGATAAACAATTTAGGTACACGTAACTTCTAGTGTCACCTTTGATAAAAGTGACGTAAGCCCATCTCTTACATAGTATACACTGTATCCAATCAAATGCAGTTGTGTCTTCTTTAGGATAGAGTTCTTCACAAATTAAGCCGAAACACTCTTTTTCTTCTGTATCACTAGGTATCCTCTTGCAGAAATTTCTTCTTCACCTTTTCTGCTTCCACTTTTCCAGTTTTTTTCCCCTTTTCCTTTACCTTCATCCTTACTCTTCATTTCTTCCTGACTAGTTTTCTTCTTTTTGGATAAACTTTAACTTAGTTTCCTCCTCTAAGGCCAGTTTCTCAGGTGTATCAGTAAGAATAGTGAACTTTCTTAGACGTTTTCGTTTGGTTTCAACACGTGGTGGAGCTTTTGTAATCGTTTTTACAGATTCTAGGTTGAAATTTCTTTTAGGCTTTGGTTTTGTTGCTTCTTCTGGGCGTGGTTCTTGGGACATTTGCTCAATAACCTCCGATACACTTATGTCAATATCAGGTATAACAAAGACACGATTTTAGGTACTTATTATGCTAGACTATCATCTGTTAATACTTGCCCCATAAACGGGGATGTATTATTATGTTAATATTTACCCCGTTCAATTTGTTACTTTTAGCCCCAATTTCACTTTTTTACAAAATTAATCACATAAAATCAATCAATAGGAATAATAACAAATGTATTGCACAGTTATATTATCAATATGTCACAGACACACACTGTTTATAGAGTTTGATAGAATTGAGTATAGCATTACAGTTTAGACCAGTGTCTGCTTATCAGAAGGTAAAGCAGGTATTTCGTAAATAAAACCAACATAGATTCTCCACCACTGAGAGTACTTGTATTTGAGTTAGTCGTTAGTTACAGAAGCTAGTTCACAATATAACAATTTACACAAGTTCAGGAAATAAGGATAAGCTAGTCAGATATAAAAGGTCAGACTTCTTCGGCTGTTCGATATGGAATGCCCCGCTCCGTCGAATGACGATCGACAATCTTGACGACTATCCTCTTTTATTTTATATAATATATGATATATTCTCCAACAAATATAACATTGAGTAAATAAGTACTTCTTGAGTCAATGTCAAATTGTTGCAAACCACGAAATTTTCGTTAACCTTTTTTTTATCGTTGGAAAATCTTCACGAATGTCCCTCGCCCGGGGAAGGCAAGGGGGTCTGCCGGACTCTAACCGGCTAAAAACCAACGGCGTTCCTCCTCTTGACCGTTTGGCCGTGGTTGCGGGATTTGAAAAAGCAAGCACCGTAACCCCAGCAAAGTTCGTTTACCTGTCGATCCGGGCTCGCTGTTCACAACTCCCACATGTGGCGATTGACCGCGGACTGACGAGTCGTGATACATTTGGCGTCGTAAATAGTGCTAGGAAACCGAGTATCATCATTGTAACGGTGCGTCCAGACCTGACGAACGCGCCGCGAATGCGCCGCTCGCGAGACGCTCGCGAGCTGCGCGCGAGCGGCGCGCGGTACTTTGTACGAACATGAAATGCACGCGCGCAGATTGCGAGCGGCGCATTCGCGGTGCGTTCGTCAGGTCTGGACGCACCATTACGCTTTCCGTTTAGCGGGAACATTCAAGTTAGTTCTTATCCCCGTTAGAACCAACCCCGGTCTCCCCTAATAATTTATGACTTAAATATACTAAGGAAATTAAAAAGAAAATGCATTTCACTTATCAAACGAGAGCACCTTGGAAACGTTAAGTGTGAAAACAAAACAGTTAACTGATATACAATATAAGTTACCTATGTAATAAGATAAAAAAACCGGCCAAGTGCGAGTCAGACTCGCGCACTTACGGTACCATACATTTTTTTTAGTGATGTAATTACTAATTTACCGTTTTCGAATTTTTCCCTTTACTTGTGCTATAAGAAATTGCTTCTTGCCAAATTTCATGATTCTAGGTCAACGTGAAGTACCCTGTAGGTTTTGATTCCCTTGCGAGTGTCAAAATATGCGACATAAACGGGCGTATCTTTTGATTGCGTTGGCTTAGAAGTTTGATTTCACAGCTCCAAGGGGTTGTAGACTTGAGTATTTCTTATTAATTTCAACTTAATATTAATGTTAATATTTGTACGCTGCAAACTGCCCTTTATATTTTTCTTAACAATTCTTTCTATCCAATGGTTGTCTGGAAGAAGCTGCTTTAAGCGATAAGACCGCCATTAGTACTGTTCCTAATTATGTGTATTCCTTGTTTTATTTCTTTTAGTGTGCTATAAAGTATCTATCTATCTATCTATCTTGAGTTCTCTAGTTCCTGAGAAAATGGGTCTTGACAGACAGACAGACAGATAGACGGACAACGAAGTGATGTTATAAGGGTTCCTTTTTTTCCTTTTGAGGCACGGTACCCTAAAATAGAGCAAATAAAAACTGACACCGTTTTTGTTTTAATGTTGTTTATTTACAGATAAATAAAAACATAAAATACGAAGACAAATAAGACAGTCATTACGGGTAATCAGAAGCCCGAAAGTCTGATGAACGGTCTAACCTTAAGATATCGGCATTGCCCAGTAACTGGGTTGCGGAGGTCTGATGGCAGTAGCTCCGTGTAAAATACTGGTATTCAGCCGCATCTGGTTAGACTGGAAGCTGCCCCAACATAGTTGGAAAAAGGATAACCTCGCAAATCGTATGATCCGCGCGGTCGGTAATTAGCCATGAGACCCTCCCATAATAATAATTATGACATGAAAATATCACAGTGATAATTATATTATGCTAAATTTTGAACGCAACCTCAATATTCTTCACGATATTTCATCGCGATCCTGGATTGTGAAATTTTTTTAGCGGTTAGATCAATTATTAGTAGTTAGTGTAGGTGCGTTAAAAGAGCCTCGGCGATAGTAGGGGAGCCCAAGAGGCTAAATGGGGACTGAATCGAGCGTCGCGGGGACCTTTTGGATTGTGAAGATTAGATACTAAAAAGAAAAAAGGTTATATGATGTATTTCACTGGCGGGGGGAGCGTGTACACGTTTTCAAAACTGGAAAAAAAAGAGTCACACTGAAATACTTGAGCGCTTCAGATATTAATAATTGAATGTATGCGCCCCATGTGTTTCTGATAACGGAGAAATATTAATCTGTCGGTTTGCATGGTGGGAGTGGCCGTAAGAGGGGCATTCTTCGAAAAATATTAACAAAATTTGAGAACGTCATTAGCATCATCCCAAAGTTAAGAATGCAGATGTTTAATACTATAATTATGATAATGAAAACTGAAACTATACAGCTGCCGTCAAGCAATAAGACAAGAATGAAAACAATCTGACAATACTATAACGTTAACAACCCGGGAGAAGAATGATTTGTCAAAATAATGTTAAAAAATTTCGAATATTCACCCAAGAAGGGATTGAAAATGGGAAAAAATTACAGATTATTGAAATGTAGACTTTTCTGCATGTAAGTAACTCACCTTGTCATCTGACGCGCTTTGGTTTTTTAACGATTTTTTTTACTATTCTGAACGGCTGCCCTAAACGCATGACCCTATATGAAGGGTTCATGTATGGTGGGGGTACTTAATAGGGTGCAAGGTTTCCCCTCTTATGTTATTCTGCCACGCTTGAGTAAATCCCAAAAACCCCGCTTGGGCTCCCCTACTACGAGTGACGATACTTAAGTACGCCCGCGCTCTCTGGGCAGTCAGCCTCGCTACCAACCTAGTTAACTGGCATTTTTTTTTACCACAGCATAAGCTATTCGTGCCGACACTAGAGAAGAAGCGTGTTGATTGTTTAAGCGCTTAAGAGGAAACGCGGGCTGCAAAATATTAATAATTTGAACAGGTTTTTGCGATCTTTTTCCGTCCCACCCCTCCCGCAAGCCTTCCCAATTGAGCGCGAAAGAGACACCTGCATGTCGGATTGATTTCTCCTGTGCAATATTAGAGAAATCGTACTTTCGTATTTCCCTGTTTCCTTCTTCAAATCTGGACCGATTTTAATATTATTTTCTGTAATAATTTAAGAAAGACTTTGGTTATGTCTGTATGTTTTCTTTTATTTTTTATATTCGTCAAATTTGTTTGCCAGATGTTTGAAAACGATGGTAAAACCATACGATTTTTGTAAAGTTTAAACGTTTCCAGTTCTTTTCATAATTAATTTATTGACAATATCAAAACATAGGGACATAGTGGTGGTAGATATATATCATATGGTAAAAAATATTTGCTCTGGTGACGTTATCCAAGGAGGAAACTGAGGAATACGTTTTTATGGACTATATATATCATATGGTAAGAAATATTTGCTCTAGTGACGTTATCCAAGGAGGAAACTGAGGAATACGTTTGTATGGACTAATTGCCGACCGCATTTCCTCTTAATAAATATCATGAACCAGGATCTCGATCCAAATATCATGGTAAACATTGAGCGTGTAGCATTCGCCTAAGAACTGGGTCTGATAAATCTCCTCTGGGCCACCGCGACATTATTATCAGTAAATATCTATTGTGTGTTTATATAGGTAGGTAATTAGTAAAAGATTATACCTTCATAATTATTATCGAATTATTAAAATCCATTGCCGTGAGTCTCGCAAAAACTCGAAAATTAATATTTTACATTTTTGTTTTGTTCACCTCAATACTGGTGGTAACTATAGGAAAAAAGAAAATGAGGAAAAATAAAAAAAAATGGTGGTGCGAAGTTCACCGGGCAACTAGAACTAGGTACCTATTAAATAACAAGAGTATATTTTGACCTTATCTTGTCTCTACTTCACGGGTTAAATTATTGCAAGGATAAATTCGGTCTATTGGTAGGCTTATACGAAGACATGGGTACAACCAACACGTAGTGATAAAAACAAATATCTATCGGGCAGGCCAGACTAATATTTAATAGCGAATCCCGTGACCCCGGCTTTAGGTCAGAATAAGGGACACCGTGGTGGTTTTAGCCGGTAAGAGTCCGGCACACCCCCCCGTCTTCCCCAGACAGGGGATAGTCCATGATGATTTCCCCAAGATAAAAAAAAAAGATCAAAAAAAGGCCGGACTAATGTTTGTTACCTCCGAGGATCTAATGCGCACACAACCAGTATGTAGCAAAGCGATCACCGCCAAATTGCCAATCAGACATTGTTTATAAGAAGAAAATTAAAAAAAAAAGTTAAATTTTAAATAACTTTGTCCCACACTAGGATTTCTCCTGTATCGTGGGTGCATTTACAGACACAAATCTTCACATGCACAGAAGCCCAGATCCGGAACAGCTATTTGTAGGCCATACAAATATTTTATCCGTGCGGGAATCGAACCCACAACCCGTAGCGCAAAAGCCAATCAACCAAACGTGTCAAATAGTGATAGCACGTCCTCACTGTAAACGAAGCATGCATCTATTATAATCTTATACAAACTTAACGTACAATGTCCATACAAGGAATATAAACAAATTACTACAACAACATCTTAGAGGTAAACAATTAAACTAAGAACCACCGCAAATTCCTATCATAATGATAACAATAATTTCTATAAGTTTATATTCAGTCGACGCAAGTGGATGCGACACGACATTGCTCGTATATATATAACTGAGAACGATGGAGGAAATTAACTATTCCGACGGAAGAGCTCAGTGGTCGCGTCTGTTTAAGTAACGCTCACCATGCTCGCAGTTATAAAGTTTTTGCTAATAGCACTGTTTTTTTACAGGTGCTCGGCTGACGACGTCAATGGGCGCTTCTTTCCTCGATACCACCTCGCTCCGAAGCACGGATGGATGAACGATCCCAACGGCTTCTGCGTGTTCAAAAATGAGTATCATCTCTTCTATCAATACAATCCAGTGACCAGTCAGGAGCCTGGAATAGCGCACTGGGCACATGCGAAGAGCCGCGACCTGTTCCATTGGGAACATCTACCAATCGCAATGTATCCTGACCAACCGTATGATATAACTGGAGTATTCTCGGGAAGTGCTTTAGTTGAAAATGGTACAATGCATATATTTTATACTGGAAATCATAATTATCCTGGTGAAGATCCCGATCATGTGCAGCGCCAAGCTATAGCCTCGAGTACCGATGGAGTGAAGGTCACAAAATATGCAGGGAACCCAGTTATCATGGGGGAAGAACATCAGCCAAATATCAGAGATCCGAAAGTGTGGAAGCACGGTGACACATATTATATGGTGTTGGGAAATTCTTTCAACAATAATACTCTCGGAAGAGTACTACTTTATTCGTCACAGGATATGATTTCTTGGAAGGAGGTGTCAGTTTTGGATGAATCCGATGGGTTTTTGGGCTATATGTGGGAATGTCCAGATTTTTTCGAGTTGAACGGTCGATTTGTACTTTTATTTTCACCGCAAGGTGTTAAACCTCAGGGAGATAAATACAAAAATCTATACCAGACTGGTTATATAGTTGGCGAGTTCGATTACATAACTGGTAAATATACTGTGTTAACCAAATTCAGAGAATTGGATCACGGACACGATTTTTACGCTACCCAAACAATTGAGGACAAATCAGGTAGGAGAATGGTGATTGCTTGGTTTGATATGTGGGAGAATGTTTATCCTGAGCGTGACGATGGCTGGACTGGTCTAATGACAGTCCCAAGAGTTTTAACCCTGACGAAAGATAATAAACTCCTCCAACGACCTGTCCAAGAACTCTCTGCTACCCGTAAAGGTAAACTGTTCTCCGGGAAGGCGCGCTCTGGTTTCTCTATTCAATTAGAAGATAAAGCAGGTGAAATACGAGTCAAGGCACAGCCAACGGAAGATTTTGAGATATTGATCGAATCTAAAAATGCTAGCGTCTCAATTAGCTACAATTATAAACAAGGTACAGTGACCCTCGATAGAGGTGGTGAAGATGGCGTTCGCAGGACAAAGTGGACGCCTGATGGCATGGTACAATGGCAGATCCTCGCTGACGCGAGCTCCATTGAACTGATCTGTGGAAGGGGTGAAACTACATTTTCAAGTCGATATTTCCCATATGGTGAAGTATACGTTAAACTGGGAAATAATTCGCAAGCCGACGAGTTAACAGTGTACTCAATACGACGTACTGTCTCGGTGCCTGATGATTGTTAAACAATTTAGCGACTATTTTGTTCATCATCGTTGTAAAAAAATGTTGTAAAAAAACTGACAACTTACTTTGATGACTTGTAATTCGTGTGTTCCGGTCGTTTTAAACTAAATTATTGTTAAATGAAATGCAAAGTGCGCTTATATCTTCCTAATGTTGAATAGTGCTAATATTGTTACATTACTTTTTAATATTAACATAACATCACGCCTTTATTCCCCGAAGGGTTGGGCAGACGTGTTTAAAAGTTCCTATTGTAATATTGTAAGACTATTGCCATCAATCGGGCACAAATCCAAACTCCGGGCTGCTACTGAGAAATTCCGAATGGCAAACCCAATAACACTTTGCCCGACCTGGGGATCGAACCCAGGACCTCACGTCAGCAGTCACGCCACTAGACCAACGAAGCAGTTATTGTTTATTATATATGCATGTATTTCAGTAAAACCTCAAAGTTGATTATGTTATTGAATTAAATTTGTAGTAAATATATTTGTGTGCATTTGATGGATTTGAGAGTAATATAAAAAATATATGGGAATCTAAAGGTTATTAGCAAGTCAGTGCATGGCTGACCATTGTAATGTTTTTTGTGACGGTATGAAATCTCAAGAACAACATGTTTTTATTATTACTACTAGCTGCCTGGACAGACTTCGTTCTGTCAAAAGTTATTGGCCTGTAGTGGGAAAAGAAAAGTGTCGTTTTTACTATTTTCAACGCAATTTTTATGTTTTTTCTCTTCTTATAAACCTTCCTTGTGCCTTAAGGAATATAAAAAAAGTTGCCGAATTGGTCGAGCCGTTCTCAAGTTTTGCGCTTAGCAACACATTTGGCGATTCATTTTTATTTATATAGATAGATTATTTCATGATACGCAACTTTGACTATGTAACAAAAAAAATAGAGGCTAAACTTTGTACAATAAAACTGTTATAAGGGCAGTTGTCAATATGATGTTATATTCGTTATTTAATTTACATACATTTCATTTATAATTTAAGAATTTATTATTTTCATTGTAATATGTAATATTTGAATATTCTATACATGATCTGGCAATTTTAATTTCGCATAACAATAGTAGCAATTGAATAAATATTGTAATAAAATTAAAATAAAACATGTGTTTTTAATATTTCGTAAGATTTAAACAGTTGAACAAATTGTACTTAATGTTTAATTAAGTAGGTGCAATTGTTTAAGCCATTTTATTTTCTTAAGAATAAATTTTATTGTATTTTATTGTTTACACAGTTTTATTGCCTAAAAATTAAAGTTTTCACCATTATTTATCTTTGTGAATGATGAATGTTAAACAGTATGATAGCAACCTAAAACAATACCTACTATTAAAAATGGGTTCAAGAAAAAATGTATCTTATGTCCCGAAGATAAGAACTTTATTTAAATGTGGGACAACAAATATATTTTATACAATGTGTTACAAAAATAAAGTCTTAAAGCCGAAAGGGGGTTAAAATGTCCCTTGTAAAGAGTATATTGGCAATATTTGAAAACCGTAGTATGACCCAAAAAAAAAGATAATTTGGATAAAACAAAATAATTATCATTGAAACTCAACTCTGAAAACATCAAACTAAAGAGTAGACCACCCAGAAAATTATTTACATTCTTACCTAATTTCCTCTGAGAGGTAAATGACAACAACCATATAAAAGTCTACTTGATTATTTACATTTTTCATGGGGAATTGTGTAACACATTGTATAGGGAATAAGGATATATTTTTGCCTGGGCATATACGAAGGCGCAGGCTACGCAAGCAACACAGCACAGTCACAATTTTACAATCCATACAGTTGGGCAATGCCTACTCAAGCGGCATCGTCCGACATCAAAGGCATTGCCCAATTGTATGGATTGTAAAACTGTGACTGAATTGTGTTGCGCGGCCTACGCCCATGTATACGCTTGCAGTCCCACTGCCGGGCACGGGCCTCTTCTCAGAACGAGAAGGGTTAAGGCTTACTCCATCACGCTGATCTGTTGCGAGTTGACGGACTAGACACAACATTGACAACTTTTTGTTTCACATCCCGTGTTTATTATCAAAATATATGTTTTCTCATGTAAGAATCTTCTGAATACAAGACTTCCTCGACGCACGCTGGGAATAGACGCGTGTTGTAAGATTCATCCTCACATTACAAGTAGTTTATTGTGTTCCGTCGTGTGTATGTGAGAGCCAGAGGGATATAGAGGAATCCCTCTATGTCCCTGTAACTTGAATTCGTGTGCTCCATATTAGACCCTGTCTGCGTTTACCATCAGGTGCGAAGAGAGTTAAGGCTCATTCACACGGTGCAAGTTTCTTGAAGCAAGTCTCATGCTATCTCTGTTTTTTTCGGAGAGAAAGACAAAGATAGCATGAGACTTGCTTCAAGAAACTTGCACCGTGTAAATGAGCCTTTAAACACGACCGTCTAAGAATAAAAAAAAGCTTCCGTGGTTAAGAGGGCTCCATATAATTCTCGATGATGTGTGTTCTCTGCCAACCCGCACCAGGCCAGTGTGGTAGACTAAGGCCTAAACCCTTCACATTCTGAGAAGCGACCCGTGCCCTTGTGACGGGTGGTGGCGGATAGGCGGGGGACCGGGCCTATGAAAGGTCGGGCACGATGCAGATCGGCCCTCTCGCGCCGCTGCAGTTGCCAAGTTAAGTGCTACACCTGCTGAAGAAGACCCTGGACTCCTCGCATTGCTATAAACCACGCCATGTTGATCAATTTGTAATTCTGATTAAAATATTAGGTCCCCACCTATGAAATCAGCGTTTTGTATGGAAAATTTTAAAGAAGTTGCATTTTTCATACTAACATTTTCTTACTTTATTTAACAACTATGAACACTAATGTTTTGAAACTTTTATGCACTAATGTTTAAAAACTAAGATAACGTATGCCACTTAGATTATGCGACAAAAATAAGTTTTGGCTAAGTTAAAACAAAAATAGTGGTTATTTCTGCTAACAAAAAGACGAGTCATTTTTAAGGTATTTTTTATGTTTAGAAAACTATAAGTAATAAGGTTTTTCTTCTATTGGTAGTTGTCTATGATGGTCATTATTCGATACAATATCAAACAATTGATGAGTATTTTAAATCATAGAAGTGACGAGGTTCTCTATTTGTGAGAAAAAAAACGCCAATTTCATAGGTGGGGACCTAATATATATAGTGTACGGTTACAAATGTTATTCTTTATCCTCCCGTAAGTACACGCCTGCTAAATTTTATGTGCACATGCTTGTTGAGGGTTGTCTCTTAATTTCAATTTCAATTTCATTTATTTGCTTTCCATAATGCGTATAATATTAGATGGTAAAATATTAATATTTAGTTTAGTGACAATTATAGACCCTGTTATAGGGCACAACAAAACAATCTTAATTCTATTTTTATTAAAATGATATTAATTAATTTTTAATCATACATTATTATTTCCATCAATTATACAGTTATACATTGGTATGCTTTATCATGTTATATTAATTAAATTATTATCTATATTAATTATGTCAATTATACGCCACATCTTATCCCAATATTGTAGTATTTATTTTATATTATTTATTTGACTGTATTGTGTATTATGTGTGTGTGTGTATTGTAATAGTGTTTATGTTATTAGTCAATTATTCTAAGCTAGATATCCATTTAAGTTGTAATAGCATTTTAGGATTAGGTATTTATTTAATTCTTTATTAAATTTATTTTCAAACTCTATATTTTTTATTGTGTCAGGTAGTTTATTATATATTTTCACACACATTACAAGCGGTCCACCCTAAAGTGTTACACCCTGCAGTGGGACAGTAATAGACTGGTTATGTATGGTATGTCTCCGTTGCAAGAAATGTCATTGATCCATCAGCGTTACAGCTTGTACCATAGGTATTAAAAAGTAAAAAAGTAGGTACATAGGTTTTCACGTTTTCATCTCGAATGTTTTCTGTGTCATGTTTGTACCCGTTAATTATAAAAACATTAAACTGACAATCGCCTGGTCAAGGTCGTCAGTTGCCACTTGTGCAAAAACGTGCTCTCCGTTTGGCTACGTCATCGAACAAACGGTAAGATCGCCTGTGTCTTTAGAAAGAAAATTGAGAAAACCACTGAAAGTAATTTTTAATCGACTTCAAAAAGGAGGAGGTTCTCCATTCGATTGGTATTTTTTTATGTATGTACACCGATTACGCTGAGATTTATGATCCGATTTACGTGATTCTTCTCTAATTTGATGCAGAATAGTTATTATACCAATAGTTTTTATACCACAATGTCTAGACTTTAAAAGACGCCTTGATCTCTGAGTTTGTTTCGGCTTTTTTTCTCAGAGCTAGTCAGATAGGAAAAGCCGGCGCCATCTAGTCTCAATAAAAACATTACATTGACTTGTAAAAGTGTCTGTAACAGATTTATTTACAGAAATGAAAATCATTTATCATGTATCAATAATATAATTATTAGGATTTTTAGGGGCTCATGGCTAATTACCAACCGCGCAGATCATACAATTTGCAAGGTTAAGCTGCGCTTGCCGTAGTCAGTCTGTGGATGGGTGACCATTCGTTACATATCGAGACCCCTCCGTGCCTCGGAGAGCACGTTAAACAGTCGGTCCCGGGTGTCATACGAAAACCTATGACAGTCGTTACGGGAAGTCAGAAATCATAAAGTCTGACAACCGGTCTAACCAAATGATATCGGCATTGCCCAATAACTGGGTTGCAGAGGTCTGATGGCAGTCGCTCCGTGTAAAATACTGGTATTCAGCCGCATCTGGTTAGACTGGAAGCTGACCCCAATATAGTTGGGAAAAGGCTAGGCAGAACGAATAATTATTAGGACTTTCATCTGTGCGTTCGTGATTTCCACCAATTACAACAACTTTAATCAATGGCGAATAATTTCACCGATTAATCAAAAATAATATTTTTATTGGTCTAGCTTAATAGGTCATTCGTGATGGGAGTACTTATTTGATTGTGATTAAAGATATTATCAACAGTACGTAGGTACCTACAGCTACACAGACTAAATCTTAAGGCCACGCAAAGACATTGACCAGACTCATTAAACTAATTATGTATTAAAAGAATCTTCACTAGTGACGATAGTACCTTCAGCGTGGGCAACGAGTTGTGACCACTCTGAACATAGGCTTTGCGAACTTGCGCGCATGTACAATAGGGAAATGAAAAGGTTCGTCAGTTTTCAAATTCATAACTTTCCCACATCGCGGGCACGTGTTACCTTTTTAAACTGTTGAATGGAACAGACCAATGCACAGAAAATTATGTTTTATTATTTGGTAGCGAAGATCAAAATTACCTTTTGCCTCTATATGACGTAGTAGGGCCATGTTGTCTTTGATTTGATTTCAGGAGTTTTTTTGTAAAAACAATGACATTCAATCAAATCGATGATTACCTTGTCACCGTTATATTGTCAAAAAATACTTGTATTTTCATTTCTATAATGTTGGCAATACGTAGTCGGTAAAATAATACGTTTCCTGCACGGTGCAAGTAAAAATAAACCTTAAAGTGCCTTTTCATTCCCCTACTGTACATTCGTGAAGAAAACATTAACTGTAAAAACTATTAAATAAACTTTACTTAACTAATGGTCAGTCCTAAGATCGTAGTTATTAAATGTCTAAAAGCTATTTTATTGCTAAAAAATCTATTCCGCAACCACCTGCACGATGTTCAGAGTGGTCAAGATAAATTGGCCGTATTGTTGAGTGAACGGCGATTAACAAAAGCAATTTATAAGGCGGATGTCAATGGAAACGCCGGTAGAGGACGTCCTAGAAGGACATACATCGAAGTTATTGGTGATGTACTTCACAAAGGTCAGGTGCGTAGTACTCTGAATCGGCGTGCGTGTATGACAAGATGTATGAATGTGGTTGAAGCCAAAGGGGTATATAAGGGTTGTAGCATGTGGGGTTCTATAGTTTCTGCCTATCTCCGTGGGAAAAAGGCGTGAGTTTATTATATGACAGTACGCATGTATCAGCTATCGTGTAGCACAAACCTTATTTTAGGGTTGGCACCCTTTGACCTTAGCATGAAAAGTCTCAGTATAAAAATAAATTCAGTGACTCTGCCGCATAAGCGGTCTTACAAGGAATGGTCCCCAGGTGCCCGGCTCAGAAAAATTACCAACGCTTATTTTTTTAACGGTCCTAATATACAATGTGTAACAGAAATACGTGGTTATATTAAAGGGGGTTTTTTTGGACTCTTATTCAGAGCAATATACAGGGTGTAAACGAAATCATGTAATTCCTTCAAACCTCGTGATGTACTGCTGACATAGATTAACCCTGCACGGGATCCTTTGGATTCAACAACAAAAAAAACTACAAGCAGTAAACATGTGTTCTGAACGTGAGGCATTTTAGCGCCTTGTGTTAAATGAGCGCACGGCGAGCTTTAGCCGCGCAATACGCTTGGGCGCTAAAATGCCTCACGTCAGAACACATGTTTACTTCTTGTAGTTTTTTTTGTTGCATTCAAAAGCATCCCATGCAGCGTTAATCTACGTCAGCAGTACATCGCGAGGTTTGAAGGAATTACATGATTTCGTTTACATCCTGTATTATGAAAGGTCAACCAAAAAGTTACGGACATTTTTTCTTCGACTGTCCATACAATTGGCATCAGCTGGTCGGATCGATTCGTATGTTTTGCCTAGCCTTTTCCTAACGATATTGGGGTCATCTACCAGTCTAAACAGATGCTGCTGAATACCAGTCTTTTACACGGAGCGACTGCACCGCAACCCACTTACAGGAAAATGCCGATATCCTAAGGATAGACCGGTTGTTATACTTTCGGGCTTCTGACTTCCCGTAACGACTGTCATAGGTATAACACCCGGGACCGACTGTTTAATGTGCTCTCGGAGGTACGAATGAGTGTCAACGTGTAGGTACCTAACGAACAGTCACCCACCCACAGACTGACCGTGACTAACGCAGCTTAACCTTGCAAATCGTATGATCTGCGCGGTTGGTAATTAGCCACGAGGCAGTCATCAGTTTGTATGAAGAGTCGAAAAAAAAATGTCCTAATCTTTTTGTTTGACCTATCTAATGTTGCTTATAAAAGTCCAAAAACCCCCTTAAAAAATGACCACGCGTTTCTGCTCAAAGTCAAAGATTTTTATTTCAAATAGACCAGATTACAGGCACTTTTAAAACGTCAAAACTAGGTGCGGTGTTACACGGTGTATATGTACAAGGTTAGTCGGAAAGGGGGTACTAAGCCGAAAGGGTGTTAAAGTACTGGATAACTAATGGTGGTGGTAGTAAGTAATGTCTTGGTATGGGCATGTGATGAGGAGGGATGAAACACATGTGACTAAGAGAGTGATGAATATGAAGGTTGATGGATGGAGGGGGAGAGGGAGACCAAGGAAAAGATAAGAAATAAAGGGAGTAAATGATAATGAGACGGCTGACAGGGAAGAGTGGAAGAGAAAAACATATTGCACCGACCCCAAGTAACTTGGGACCAGGGCAGGAAGATGATGAGTAAGTAATGGATAGTTTTTGTTCTACAACTTTCCCCAGCAGTCATTAGTTTAAGAGAAATAGCTGGTCAAAGATTTCATAAAATATCCGCTAAATTGTATCTATCATCAGCTATGATCAGCTATGTTTACATTTTAGAACATATTTGGGGTCACGGATTAGAAGCTCCATTTTCTGAATTCGTAACTAAACCAGGGATGAAGAATTTTGGAAAAAAACTAAAATATAAATTATTTTGCATGGCTTTTTTTTATCGAATTTTGAAATAACACTTTCTTTTAAACAATCATCAGTGATACATTAAGTGGCCCGCGGCTTAGTACCCCCTTTCCGACTAACCTTGTATTAGGTTAGGTGTGTTGAACACTTTTCCTGTCCTTAGTTCTTGGTAAGAATCAACACTCAATATAAAAACGTGTCAAGTACCAAGGTTAGTAGATCATCATCTTCAAACCTATAAATAAAAATCAAACTATTTGTTTGTTTATAATCAAAGGAAGGAGGTCAACCGATATTGATAAGCACTACATTACCACGGATTTATATTTTGATATTAGCTTTAGACACGGTTTTGATATTAGCTCATACATTACCACGGAGGTCAGTACCGATATCAGTATTTTACACTGAGTGACTGCCAGTTTAGTTTGAAATACTGATATTTGATTGGAAGCTGATCCTAATTAACCAGTGAATTGGATTCTGTGCGAATGTGTATGATTTAGATCATAATATAAGTGAAATTAGTAAGTACAGTCAGCAACAAAAGTATGTTAACACTTCAGTTTTTTAGGTCATACGTGAACACAATAATATTCAAATTAAATCGGAACACATGTAACAATAAAATAACACAAACACTTGACTATTAATTTTAGGTATATGAAATTCTGAAAAGCAGTGTATCGAATAATTTTGTAAATTAACAGTTAATTTTAAAAGTAACAGTGTTAACCAACTTTCGTTGTTGACCGTACCTACCTCGTTGGTCTAGTAGTGGCAAGAGCGACTGCTGATCATGAGGTCGTGGGTTTGATCCCCAGGTCGGGCAAAGTGTTATTGGGGTTTTCCGTGTGGAATTCGTCAGTAGCAGCCCGGAGTCTGGATTTGTGCCCGGTTGATGGCAATAGGCTCACTCTCTATTATTTTGGATTTGAAAATAACGGGGAAATGGGGGTGTTACTATATACCTCTGCCTAACCCTTTGGGGAATACAGGCGTGATGTTATGTAGTACCTTTATGAAAGGCAAATCCAATCAAAATCACAGATGTGAAAAAACTTCCAAAGTTCCGGTCAGATAATAAAATGCATAGCAGGACAGTGTGTTTTAATTATCTGAAAAAGATAACTGAAATGTAGAAATTATAGCAAGTTTCTTGCCTGTATGTATGTCGCAGACACAAAGTTTATAGAATTTGATAGAATTGAGTATAGCATTACAGTTCAGTCCAGTGTCTGCTTATCAGAAGGTAAAGCGGGTATTTGGTAAATAAAACCAACATGGACTCTCCACCACTTAGAGTAGGTACTTGTATTTGGGTTAGTAGTTACTTACAGAAGCTAATTCACAATATATCACAAAATAATAATTTACAAAAGATCAGAAAATAAGGACAAGCAATTCTGATATAAAAGGCCAGCATTCTTCAGCTGTTCGACATGGAATCCCTTGCTCCGTCGAATGACAACTGTTTTTATAACGTCGGGTACGTTAATTAATCTTGACGACTACCCTGCTTTATTTTCTAAATGATTTCTCCGACAAGTTATTAACAATGTTTTGATAAGCACAGTTTTCTGTGTGAATTGATATATTTTATAGACCAAACTTGGCAAGTTTTCATTACAGAACGGAGCAGTATTGAAATCCTTGAAAACTCGCCAAGTTTAATTAATTCACACAATATTTATTTTATCTGTGCTTATTACACTTTCGTACCTGAAAGGAGAATGCTGTATAAACCATACTTTTGTCTATCATACCAAGAATGGCAGCATTGAATGGTACTGTTGTTATGTAGACCTATCAATGTCAAATACTCAATCAAAATGACAACACTAAAGGATGATTTCCACCTAACGGCTTGCATTGCATCGGATCGGAATGGATTTTACAATCTTTGAACGATATTAAATCGTGTACACGGTATTTAAAGTCTATATTACCAAGCCGCGCACAGCAGCTTCACCGCGGGCGTCTTCTGCGACACGCGATCGTAGCCGAAAGTATGCTGCGACGCGCGATTGGCTCCGGTCGCTTGTAGTCGTATCCGATCGGATCTATTCGGCTGTCAACACGGTAGGAATGAAACTATTTGACTAGGCGCAGAAATGGATACGTTCGCAAGCGATGGTATGGAGCCGATCCTGCCGGACGTGATCGGCTGTCGCCGCATCTGTCCGTATACTTTCTGATCCGACGCGATGCGAGCCGTTTGGTGGAAATCAAAGATGATTTCCACATTACAATATTAGGTATAATATATTAATTAATATATTATACCTAATATTGTAATTTAATTGTGTTCATTCAGCGACTCCTGTTGCTGACTGTACAAAACAAAGTTTTAACAGGTCTACATTTGCAGTGTCGCCAACTGGTGTCGACTTTAGAACTACTCAACAAATGCTGCATTCAGAATGCTTGAAGTCTGCCTTGCTTACTAGATTAGACTTTTACACAGATATTAGTGTCTGCCACGCTAACTCTGCAGCAGAAGTATGGCAACACTGCAAACAATTACTGTAAAAATCTTTGCAGTGTCGACATTATTCCAATGACTTTAAGAATTCAAGTGCGTATTGTAGAATTATCACTTGCTTAAAAACTATGAAGGAAAACATCGTGAGGATGCCTGACAGATATTTTTAGGTGTCATGTGAAGCCAAGTCAAAGGCCCGTGGGCGGCATAAACTCTGACATCAGGTTAGTCACTAACCACACGAAAAGAAAATTATTTCAATCAGAATTGGCTCTACCGGGCTAGGTAAGTAGGTATGGATATGGGAAAACTCTGATTGGAATAATGACGAAACTGCAAAAGTTTTTACAGTAATTGTTTGCAGTGTTGCCATAATTCCTCTGCAGAATTAGCGTGGCCAGACTCTAGTAGTAAGTAACTACTTAGAGCGGCTATCTATCTTAAGGGATTGTACACAAAACTGCGAATCGGCGCGATGCGAATTCGCAACGCAGAAAACTGCGACGCAAATTGCTGCGATGCGATTTCATGCGGCAAGGCGTCTTCCTTCCAAATTGAACGTATTTTATACTAGGTAGAATAAATTTGCGTAAAAAGATTTGCGCACTCCTGTTACTGATAGGAAGTTATAGGAAAAATAAATTACGCGAATCAATTCGTAAGTTCTTGCAATGCGTCGTGCGAGCTTGTATACTTCTACGATGCGAACGTCGCATCGCAGTTTTGTGAACAAGCCCTAAGCCAGATGACTGTGATTTGATAAATGACTAAACAAGCGACACAAATTGGGTTTCTAAGATTAACAGAAGCAGTGTCATTAATAAACTGGTTAAAACTATTTGATTTGAACCGTAAATAAACTTCAAGAAAAATTAAATCAGAAATGCGTGAAATTAAGTTTTCTTTCTAGATATTTTTTATCGGATTTAATAAAAAAAAAAACAGAATCTCTTTAATTTCCATTAATTTAGAATTTTAATCATACTTCAACTTTGTATGAAATGGTCATTATTCTTTTTCGATTAGTGCATTTCATTTTGTGAAGCGGTCAAGAGTGAGTTGCTTCTTCGGATACAAGGTGACGCAAGAGTCCGATGCTCGACGATTTTCTTGGCGAAGACCGCAGTACATTTAATTTTGACACATTATGTAGTAACACGTGTATGTGTGTGTACCTTTGAACAATTTTATATGTGTGGTCGTTAATAAACTTTAATCGTCAGGCATAGGATACTTGCGCCATTTCAAAGTACAGTCATCACTGCCTCGTTGGTCTAGTAGTCGCAAGCGCGACTGTTGATTGTCAGGTCCTGGATTCGATCCTGGCTCGGGCAAAGTGTTATTACGTATTCCCGTGTACAATTCCTCAGTAGCTGCCTGGAGTTTGGATTTGTGCCTATTGATGGCTATAGGCTCGTTCCCTATTACATGGGACTTAACATAACGGCGAAATGAGGGTGTTACTATACACCTCTGCCTGTCCCTTCGGGGAATATAGGCGTGATGTTATTATTTTATGTTTAGCGTCATACAGTAAGTAGCAATCAAGATGACCAAATATTTAGAAACATACAAAGTGATCACTAATATTCACTGAACCAAAGTAGTCTAATTATTCAGACCATCCATCTTACTCAAATATATTGGAACACGAACAACGTCAAAATGCTGTTACATTTTACGAGCGTGCCTCAACCATTTTATTTTAAACCTTATGTCAATGTCTATAGAAATCAAATTAATAACTGTTTGAATGAACTCATTTATTTGACATTAGCGGCCCGTCCCGGATTCGCACGGGTGGACATTTTTCTCGTTTTTGCAACATTTTTCATTTATGCTCCGCTCCTATTAGTTGTAGCGTGATGTTATATATCCTATAACCTTCCTTGATAAATGGACTATCCAACACAAAAATATTTTTTCAATTCCAACCAGTAGTTCTTGAGATTGGTGCGTTCAAACAAAGAAACAAACTCTTCAGCTTTATAATATTAGTATAGATTGTTCGTATTCCGATGTATTTGAGTGAGATGGATGGTCTGAATAATTTGACAACCTTGGTTGAGTGAAAATTAGTGATCACTTTGATGGTTTATAAATTTTTGTTCAACTTGATTGCTATTTACTATATGACGCAATACGAACGACGTCAAATAAATGACTTTATTCAAACCGTTAATAATATGTCATTTATAGACATTGGTAAGGGTAAAATGAAATAGTTGAGGCACGCTAGTGAAAAGTAACAACATATTACGTTTTTCGTGTTCCGATATATTTGAGTAAGATGGATGGTCTGAATAATTTGACAACGTTGGTTGGGTGAATATTAGTGATCACTTTGGATGTTTATAAATATTTGCTAATTTTGACTACTATGACGCTACCTGTACTAAGGAGTTTTAGTGTTGGCCTACCGTAACCAGGTTAGGCGGCAGCGAGAGGCACCTAGCCTCTCGCAGCCACCCCCTGTCTCTCTTAGTCCTCAGCGCCCCAGCCCCTGGAGCGCGCTGAACCATCAGGCCCACTTCCCGGCCCTAGGTCCGTTCAAACCTCCCCCGTCGCCTCCGGCGTCGGAGCCCCCCGCGCCCCCTGTTAGGCCCATCACTAAGACGGCCGCGCCTCTCGCGGCCCCTCCCACCACTGGAGCTCCTCCTGGAGCACCCACCCCAGTCGTGGCCCCCCCTCTTCGCCCCGCGACCCGACCTCTTCCGCCGAGACCGGCGTTTGATCCCTATGACCCCTTCTGGGTCATCACGAGCACCTTCGGGGTCTTCCATAGCCCCCGAGGGATTCAAATGTCTAGGGACATTATAGCCTGCAAAGGCGACTATAGTTCACTTGCCCGGGTATACGCGTCATACCCGGACAATACCCAAGCTCTTAGGAACTTACCCCATAATGCGTAGATTAGGGCCTAGTTGTCATAACTACAGACACATACCGACGCGCACCGGCCCCGCCGCCGAGGCCCCCGCGAATTCATGTAATATCAATCCCGACCCTTGTTCAACGAGCCAGCCCGCGTGCTGAGCCACTAGTTATAAAACAGTCCCTAATTAATCTAACCCAGCCCGACCCTTGTTAATTCTCATATCGACGCACTAAGCCGAGGTTCGAACCCCGCAGGGGGTGCCCTTAGTGTTCGGTTGATATTCACACTAGTAGTTTTTAAGCCCTGGCTGGGGGCCTTAATTTTGGCCACCCACAGGAATAGTCCGATGTTGCATAAACAAAGCTCTCGGAGCTTTAATTGCGAGTGGTCCCATCTAAAAAAAAAAAAAAAAAAACAAAAAATAAGGAGTTTTAGTTTTCTATTTCTTTATAAGTATGTTTACTTTCCTTTGGAATTAATTCAGTAAGTCATTGGGATATCCATAAGTGGGTGGATTTTCCTATGACTTAGTTATTCAGTAATGAACGGTTCCCCGAATACCGATATAACGCATGTGGGGAAAATAGTATACATAATCAGCCCATTACTATTCCACTGCAGGGCATAGGCCTCATTTCAAAACGAGAAGGGTTTAGACTATAGTCCTTAGTCCACTACGCTGGCCTGGTGCGAGTTGGCGGACTACACATACCATCAAGAACTTTTTGGAGCCTTCTCAGGTGTGCAGGTTTCTTCACGATGTTTTCCTCCACCGCTAACGCAAGTGATAATCAAATTATGATCCGCACATGAATTTGAAAAGTCAAAGATGTGAGCCGAGGTCGAACTCGGGCCTGCATGGAAGGCAAGCCTTCAACCGCTAGGCACACATCGCAGCTTAGAATAGTAATTAGGCAATAACTTAAAATTACCCTCTATCACATAGATAATAATACCCGTATCTGAGAACCTAATTATACGATACTAATCGGAATGTTATCAACATACGGGATGGTACTACCGTCCTTCCAGCTGACATGTTGACCTTAAGTTAAAAAAAACTTTCTTTCTTTTCTTTCTTTCTTAACTATAACTACTTATATTACTATATTGCTTTTGACTACGACATGTAATATAGATTATATCCCGAAATATAAATGACATCCCACGACTGTAAAGGGTTCTATTAAAAATAGGAGAAAGTGGTTACCCTTCGTACGCTTTTACATTTTTTTTTTACTCTTTGATTAATTTTCAAAATTATCATAAGTTAGTTACAAAAAAGTCTGAAACTATTATGTCAAACGGTTAAAGGGATATTTGTACGAACGCATCCCCACCGTGGGATAGATTCATACATGGTAAAAAAAGCCTATTAAACTCGTTAATGTTTATTAAATCACAAAGAATATGTATTTATTATAAAAGTAACTTAATAATATTTAACTTGACTCATAGTCAATAAATTGTTCTTGAGGAAAATAACAAAAAAATAAAATCTTTTACTCTTAGTTTACTTATTGATAATTCTAAACTTTACTATCAGTTTATATGAGATCTTTGCAATCATTCTGTATGAGATCTTTGTAATTCGTCGTTGACAATTTAAACTTAAAGTAGGTTGTTGGGGTTTTCGCCGTTGACGATACTCCAGTTGTAGGTAGTCGTTGTAGGTAAATAATTCACACCACAGTCCCTTTAGTTCAAGAGTTTAATAGTAGAATGTTTCTGCCTACGCGTATATTTAGTAGTCTGAGTCACACTTGTTGTTAAGTAATAATTATTATTGACACATTAGCGCGTGTCGGAGGTTTTGTTACGACTAAATATAATTGTATACGTATGCATAAAGGCAATTCGCTGTATGAGCATTATTGGCTCGTACATAGGTAATTAAAAATTTTTGGTTGTTACTTAGTAACTGTAGTACTGTCCGAAAGTGCCCCAGGCCTTGCATAAATTTAAATTACAACTTTGTATAAATTCCAATTTAGTATGAGAAATATAAAGCTCAAAATAAATTATGTTAAGATTAATTCATCATCACTATTTTGTCAAAAACATAAAAATTCTGCTTACAATTACGAACTAAACTTCAGTAAAAAATGTACATATCCCGCGCGGAAACACGTTACTTCTTGTCAGCTCACACAGCATAGTTCGCGACTGGCGTGAAGTTCCACTAGCAATATGGTGGCCGGTATATCTATGCATACAAGCAAAGGCGTGCTTGTGTGCCGTTTAGTTTTTCTGTTATACTTACTGTACGAATGTGACCCGCGTACGAATGGTGACCACTTTCCTCTATGGTGAGCGATATTAATTTATACCTATATACAGGGATGTAATACATATCCCATAGTGTTTTTTATTTTCGTTAGATTAGTCATGCCCGATCCAATATTTTATCGACCGTTATTGGTTAAAATTAATAGTCTCGTATCTTCGCCAATATTTGGACGTAGTCTGAGATTGATTTTGGGACTGTTGAAAATTGACTTTCAAATTTTTTAAAGGACAAGATATTAATTACTGAATGCTACAACTAGTAAGCAAAAGTATCCGTTGTATTTTTTTAAACCCCAACTCAGGCGCGACTTTTTGAAAATTTTTGATTGCAGATTTCGTACTATTAAAAATAAAGTGGGGACTTTATTTTTAATAGTACGAAATCTGCAATCAAAAATTTTTTTTAAGATATTTTTTTTTATTTTTAAAGTACAAGTACTTTTCCTCCATGAACATGTGTTCTAGCCTTCTGGGACAATAGTAGTATTTATACACACCAGTTATTATAGCACTAACTAACTATGCAGTACAGTAACTTGTGGAATTTGTAGTATATTGTCTCTCAGCTGTCGCCAATACCACAAAATCCAATTGTTCTCTGAGCCACGTTCCAATGCGTATTGATTCCGGCCGAGCCCAAGTTAGCCACGTTGCCTATAAATATCAGTTCGATTCCTGTTAGAATCTGAGACAATATGATTGTTTAACTTCATATGTATATACTGTACTGTGTACTGGACTGTATTTTCACGGTAATAGACATTGTAAAAAAAGAAACTAAGTTATTCGTAAGCAAAACGAAACGCAAAATTATTAACAAACAAAAAAGTAACAAAAAAAAAATTTAAAATAAAGGCCACGCGTTTCTCAGGGTTGCACCCAATATAAAAAAAATGTTAATCATCGAACCTCTATTAGTTTCGTGGGTCTACGCTAAAACACTGTGTTTCAAAGATATCGGATGTGCACGTCATGCTCGTGAACGGGTGCCGTCTGTCGGGACTGGTCAGCTCTTAACTGCTATGGCAATCATAGAAGGCATATTTTTCTATTTGTTACTCTTATCTGAGTTTATTTGTTACATTAACCTGCATTATTCTCATTCTATTTCTCACACTACTGTAATGGAATTGTAATGAACTACTATTTTAAAAAGAGTATTCATGGAGTTTCTTGCCGGCTCTTCTCCATAGAACCTACCTTTTGGAACCGTGCACCTAGTCGTGACGTTTTAAAAGTGCCTGAAATCTGGTCTATTTGAAATAAAAAACTTTGACTTTGACTTTGATATAATATTATGTAAAATTTGGATTAAAATTCCCTTCGTTCTCTGCTAATATGATTTTCTCAAATTATCTCAAAATATGTATTTGTTAAAATAATATGGTACAACCCACGGACTGTCCTCCGTGGTACAGCCTTAAAAGTCTTTGTTCAATTCTCTGAAACAAAACCAAAGAAAACACGGATTGAAAATCTGTATTAGGTACCTACCTATTATTTTTCGACACCATGCGTGTTATTTTATTTTACACCATAGAGTTAAATATCTCGTAGCGGAAACCATTCTGCTGATATTCATAAAAAAATAACGTCAGTTTCCATACATTAATTCTAAAAGGCACAATTTACGAAAGTTAAAATCCACATGATTGCAGCGAAAAGTTTGGGGAAACTATTATCACTTTGCAGCGCCATCTGCACCGTTTTCAAAACTTTTATAATATTGTTTGTGTTCACACTTACAGGAACAAAAAGTAAGTTTTTACAGCGAAGCAGTCTGGAGAGTTTTTGGTAGACTAATGTTATTGAATCAAAGTTCACAGTGGGAATTTCTGTTTATAGGGTTACGTACCGGTCTAACGAAACCCTATTATCGGGACAATGATGGCCATCCTTCCGTTCGTCTGATACAAATATTTTGTTCTCAGGTCTATCTCAAAAATGCCGTACCTACAATACAAAATTATCCAAACCTGAAATATTGTTCATATTCTTTACAAAGACAACAATACTTATTAGTAAAGAAGTTGTGGCTGGTACAGTCAGCATCAAAAGTAAGTGATGATTACTAAAAGTTTCAAAATTGTTTGATGAATTAAAACTTTCAAATTATTATTTTTGTCAACAACTAACGATAGAGGAGGAAATTGTTCAAAGAATAATATTATGATAATGTAGACAAGCAATTAGTTCCGAAGTCAATTAATATTGAAATTCCAAAATATTCATCGACTTTTACTGTTGACTGTACAAGCAAAACTATTGCATGTTCTTGGTTCGGAACACGCGGTGCGCGAGTCTGACTCGCACTTGACCAGTTTTTTTATTTTAATCATGTAACAGTTACGCTTGAAGTCCTCAAAAGGTTAGGCGAAGGTGAATACCTAATTATATCTCGTGGTGAAGCCATTTTTCAGTTAACTATTCGTTAATAGTTAACCATGGCTTGTTATGAAAGGACAATGCAACTAATGGGGTAGGTAACTGTGGAACTAATGGCGCCACTTTCGATTGTTCCACTGCAATCTTATTGGTTGCAATCTGTTTCACATTATTGTTAATATCAACCTGATGGTTCTGATTGGTGGAAATAACTAAGAATGGAGGTGCTGCTATCTGCTTTAGTTTTGCGTTGCCTTCCCCATTGACCCAACATTTTAAAGATGTTGCCCAAAGTTGAAACTAATAGTAATTGACAGATCTTATTGCCAATAGTAACTTTTACTATGGAAATCTAAAAATCTGCCTACACCAGTCAAAAAAAGATACGACCATTAGAATAATCAGTCAATCAATCAAATCCACAATTCAAATTATTTTTAATCGATTGCAAGTTAGTGTTATTTTCATAGGAATCTAATGTGTAATTAAAAAGGATTTTTTAATAAATATATTTTTATTTCACTAAACGAAAAATATGTCTCACTCGTTTTCTTTTTTAATGCCATCTAACTATTAACCATGCCTTATAAAATAAGCAGGTATTAATAATACTTTTTTACCGGGATCGATTTTTTTGGTGTCATAGTAAAAGTTACTTTTGACGATAAGATCTATCAATTAACAAGGCTTTTAACTTTGGACACCATGTTTCAAAAATTTGGGGCAAGCTTCTAAAGAAGAGTTGCATTGTCCTTTTAAATTACTGGAAACTATATACAAGGTTAGTCGGAAAGGGGGTACTAAGCCGAAAGGGTGTTAAAGAACCCATAATAAGGGATAACTTTTGTTCTACAACTTTCTCCAAAACTCGATAGTTTAAGAGAAACAGCTTTTCAAAGATTTCGTAAAAAATATGCTAAAATCTATCTGTCCATAGCTATGATCAGCTGTTTTTACAATTTAG
Source organism: Amphipyra berbera (assembly GCA_910594945.2). Classification (NCBI taxonomy): domain Eukaryota; kingdom Metazoa; phylum Arthropoda; class Insecta; order Lepidoptera; family Noctuidae; genus Amphipyra; species Amphipyra berbera. Next base: position 18,685,641 of record OU343127.1, read on the forward strand.
GTCATATTTGGGGTCACGGATTAGAAAATTAATTTTCTGAATTCATAACTAAAGCAGGTATGTTTTGTTTTTGAAAAAAATTAAAATAAAAATCTTTTTGCATGCAAATAAAATTTTTCGAATTTTGAAATTTTAACACTTGCTTTAAAATAGTCATCAGTGATACTTTAGGTGGCCCGCGGCTTAGTACCCCCTTTCCGACTAACCTTGTAAATATGGCATACATGAAATGGAGACCACATTACGAACACCTACTGAAAGTGAAACATTTGGCCTTGAATATTTACTTCGGAATTCTGTCTCTTTCTAAATACCCTATTTAGAAAGAGATAGAAGTTTTTAAGATTAAATTTTTGGACTTCAATTAAGTGTTAGTAGTGTGCTCTCCATTTTTAACTATACCTTCATGCATGCATGTGATATAAATATATCAACATCAACTACGCTTTACGCATCTAAAACTGCACCAATGATGGTTACGTTATCACGTTCCACACGAGGCGTATATAGTACTTAAGTAGCAGTCAAGATCACCAAATATTTATAAACATCCAAAGTGATTACTAATATTCTCTCAATCATGGTTGTCAAATTATTCAGACCATCTTACTCAAATATATCGGAACACGAACAACGTCAAATAAATGAGTTCATTCAAACCGTTATTAATATGACTTTTATATACTTTAACATAAGGTTTAAAATAAAATGGATGGGGCGCGCGCGTGAAATGTTACACATTTAACGTTGTTTGTGTTCTGATACATTTGAGTAAGATGGATGGTCTAAATAATTAGACGACTTTGGTTGAGTGAATATTAGTGACCACTTTGGATGTTTCTAAATATTTGGTTATCTTAACTGCTAGGTACTTACTATACAACGTGTTACAAAAATACTCCTAAAGCCGAAAAGGGGTTAAAAGGTCCCTTGTAAAGTGTCTATTGGCAATATTTGAAAACCGTAGTATGACCCAAAAAAAAAAGAATTTGGATAAAACATAAAATAATCATCATTGAAATGCAACCCTGAAAACGTAAAACTAAAGAATAGACTACGCAGAAAGTTATTTACATTCTTACCTAATTTCTTCTGAGAGGTAAATGATAACAACCATAAAAGACTACCTTGATTATTTACATTTTTCATGGGGAATTATGTAACACGTTGTAATATGACGCTGACTGTTCACAAAAACACATACTTATAAAGTTTCTTTGACTTTGATAAAATGGCTAAACCACTCAAAAACGTTTTCATTATGAAAGAGAATATTTTTTATAATTTCTATCGTTTTTTGCCGATGACGTCACGCCGTGAGGCTTTAAGCGTACGTGGGTGGACGTTGATTTTTGTAGGAAATGTAGCGGAAGAAATAATTATTAATTCGGATATGAAAAGCCGCCTGAATTAGAGGCTTTCAGAGGCTTTGAGTTATGAACGAAGACGAAGACACGACAATTATGTTGCAAGACAGAGGGAGTCTTTGCAGATGATGAACAAACGGTCATAAGCCATGGCTTGGCTTAGGGTGGTATGCCGCTCGTCCAATATCTTGGTCCAATGATCAAAGAAATTGGATGATAACATTTCAGAATTTCAAAGAAAATAAATTTGATCAAATCTTGGACGAAGATATTGGACGAGTGCACACTTATATTAGCGTAGATATATATCGTCACTGCGCCTGCAAAATTCGCTGTTTTTTTTTTGATAATCTGTTTTTATGCTATTTTATAATAGTTCTCAAGCCACGTGCAACTGTAAAATTTGATTTTTTATAATTTATTTTGCCATCTTCTTAACCAAATAAATTATTAAAAAACAGATTTTACAAGTGCACGTGGCTTGAGAACTATTATAAAATAGCATAAAAGACAGTTTTAAAAAAAAATCACATAGCGGAATTTGCTGGCGCAGCGACGATATGGAGGTGAAGGTCGCGCAGGCAACACAGTTCAGTCACAGTGCTACAATCCATGCAGTTGGGAAACGCCTTAAATGTCCAGCAGTGTCATGGCCTACATAGGCGTTGCCCAACTGTATGGATTTTAAAACTGTGACTGAGCTGTGTTGCCTGCGCGGCCTGAGCCTCCATATACACCTAAGCTTAGAATGTTTTCTTAGGCTCAGCACACACCCCCCCCCCGGTGGGTTCCCGCGTTGTCGTTGCGGGGGGGGCTTAGTAGCCGTGGCTTTGAGCCCCACGGTGAAGCGAAGAGGAACCCGAGGAGGGGCTGCTCGTCGGGGCTTGGGCCTGGAAGCCCTCGACGTAGCGGCCAAGTAGGTTGCGGTGTCGCCTGGGCGACATCGCAACTGAGGAGGGCCGCGATGTCTTATGGGAGGCATTGCGGCTGAAGGGTGGAGGCCGCGGCGGGAGAGGAGTGCCGGTATTATGGTGCACCGTTCTCCCTACCTTCCGCGGCCTGACGGGGCCGCCACCGTCGGACGGCGGACGCGGTGGGGCCGCAGGGGGAGAGGAGTGTCGATGTTTAGTTGGCCGCTCTCCCTATCCTCTGCGGCCGAAGAGTGGTAGGCGGCGGGGCCACTAACCTGACCCGTCGCAGGGGGCCAGGGGTGCCCAGACACGGGGTAGTCTGGCGCCCATGTACTTGTTTGGTCCCCGGGGTGGTCACGGCGTACCATGTGTTCTGGTGCGCCGGTGATGTGGGGTGCCCCCCGCGCCTCTCAGGAGGTTGTGGGGTGGGGCCCTACAGTGGAGAGGTCCACCAGCAATTGGTGGACCAAGACCTGCCGGGGTTGCGGTGCATGCAATAGCGAATCCCGCGACCCCGGCCTTAGGTCAGAAGGAGGGACACCGTGGTGGTTTTAGCCGGTAAGAGTCCGGCACACCCCTCCATCTTCCCCAGACGGGGGATACTCCATGAGGATTTCCCCACGATAAAAAAAATAAATAAAAAAAAATAAGGCTCAGCACACACCGATAGCAGAGCATAGCATTTTTTGAGACCACTGAAAAAAATACTTTAAGACTATTAGCATACAGTGCAAAATTAAATACACGTCCAAACTTGATGCTCGACCATGCTCGAGCTTGTAAGATGCGTGTTCAGCGAGCCGCCGCCGCTGCGCGCCGCCCACGCTCATATTCAGTATTGCCGCAGCGAGAAATTTATGTTCCTCTTCCTCTGCCAAAGGTGATAATTACTAAGTCCAATCAACCATATTGAACACGTCTGCCAACGTTGGATTATGGCATCAAACTGGTCATGCACGCCCGCCTGGTAACCCAGAGCATTTTCAACGGAGCTTGCTCACGGAGGGGCTTGCATGCCGTCTGCATGGTCGAGCAGTCAAATTTTTGCTCGACCATGCGTGAGCCTTTTGCAGTTTGGTGTGCGCTGGCCCTTAAAAACCATTTATCAGTCATCGATGTTAAAAGAAAAGAAAAGTAAAGTAATAGGTACAATTAAACTACCAAGTTTAACCAGTGACTATATTCTATTTCTTCTGGCGAACATTCATAAGTTCAAACTTTATTATTACGAAAAGGCAAGCACTTACGAAACGTTATAAAGTTGCAAGTGTCAAGAACTTGGTTGCATAGAGAAGAGTTGGCAAGAAACTCCATACTATCCAAGTTCTCAACAAACTATTGAACTGTCAGTGTAAACTGGGCAAATTAATTGGTGTGTTCGAGAAATTGAGCATGTAACTATACTAGGAAATGTGCACAAATTTTGAATGTAATTTCCATATAGAAGGGATGTGGAGGAATTTTGGAGGCTATTACTATTCTAGGAATAATATGCGGGTTGAATTTAACAACGGCGAATGGGGAAGTTTCGCATTGTGCAGATTTTGGATTCCGTGCAGATGATCGATTACTTTGTATTTTGGATTCCGTGCAGATGATCGATTACTTTGTATTTTGCGTACGCTGCTAGGATAGTTTGTCAAGTTTTTTTTAGTTTACAGGCCTAACACTTAAAAGTGCTGGGCCGTGAAGAAGATGGATGAAAGAAGATTACACATAGCGGAGATGAGAATATTGAGATGGATGTGTGGAGTGACGCAAATGGATAAAGTAAGAAATAAGTATGTTAGAGGGAGTTTGAAAGTGGCACCAGTGACAGAAAAGTTGAAAGGAAATCGTTTGTCTTGGTATGGGCATGTGATGAGGAGGGCGAAACACATGTGACTAAGAGAGTGATGAATATGAATGTTGATGGATGGAGGGGGAGAGGGAGACCAAAGAAAAGATGGATGGATTGTGTGAGGGAGGATATGAAAGATAAGGGAGCAAATGATAATGAGACGGCTGACAGTGAAGAATGGAAGAGAAAAACATATTGCGCCGACCACAAGTAACTTGGAACCAGGGCAGGAAGATGATGAGACTTAACTATGTAAGACCGTGTGATGTGATATAATATATTAAAGGCCTATGTCCCAGCTGTGGACTGCGAAAGGTTTAGTGGGTTAATACAATTAATTACTTTTCGTGGATGATAAAGATTTATAAACTTCACATGCACAAACATTTAACCCGAAACTACTACCTGTACATACATAGGATGTAAATAAACTCATGTAATTCCTTGAAACCTCGTGCTGACATAGATTAAGCCAGCACGGGAATCTTTTGGATTCAATCTTTACATAGTATAAAAGAAAGTCGCTCCCGCTGTCTGTACGCTTAGATCTTTTAAGCTACGCAACGGATTTTAATGCAGTTTTCAGCAATAGATAGAGTGATTCAAGAGGAAGGTTTATATTCCCCACATTAGTATCTACATTGCACACGTGCGAAGTCGGGGTGGGTCGCTAGTAAAAAATAAACTACAAGAAGTAAACATGTGTTCTTAACGTGAGGCATTTTAGTGCCCCTAGCGAATTGCGTGATATCACTCGCTACGCGCTCATTTACCTCGGGGCGCTAAAATGCCTCATGTTAAGAACACAATCATGTTTACTTCTTGTAATTTTTTTTTATTAAATCTAAAATTATCCCGTTCAGGGTTAATCTATGTCAGCAGTACCTACATTACGAGGTTTGAAGGAATTACATGATTTCGCTTATACCCTGTATACACCAACAGTATTAAGAAGATTCCTGATACGTTGCCATCCTTAGAGACAAAATTAGAAAGTCTCATGTGCCTGTAATTTCACCGGCTCCTATACCCTTCAAACTAGAACACAGCAATGCTGCTTGGCAGCAGAAATAGGTATGTTAGAAGTACTTCTACGAACGAACTCTTTCACAAGAAGCTCTACTACGTATACAAGTTACAATGATATGCCTATTTTGAGCTCTGCCTGATTAGTGCGTTGCGTTGCGTCATCGCAGCGTCAACGCTGCGTCGTTTTCCATATATTTTAAATGACATGCCACATTAAAGCGTTGCGTCGTCACACGCGACGTTTCAACGGATCGGCGGACGAGAGAAGAAGCGGGGGAGCGTGATGCGCTGCGCTGTCGGAGCTCCGATGCGACGACGGACAGTGTTCAACTGATAGAGGGGCAAACGAGATTGACTGAGGTGCGTGCGTCGTCCTCTTGCGCTGCGACGTTGTGCGTCGTCGCAACGCAGGTGTGGCATACAATGCGTTGATCAGTTGCGACGACGCAACTTTCTTAGATAAATGTTACTTATCAATCATGAAATATTTACATTTCCTTTCAGATGTAAATTTTTTTTTTTTTTTTTTTTTAAAATACGTTGCCCCACACTAGGATTTCTCCTGTATCGTGGGTGCGTTTACAGACACAAATCTTCACATGCACAAACACCCAGACCCGGAACAACTATCTGTAGGCCATACAAATATTTGTTCCGTGCGGGAATCGACCCACGACCCGCAGCGCAGAAGCCAATCGCTTAGCCACTGCACCAAACGTGTCGTCAAACACAATCCAAGTGAACACAATTCTAAAGAAGGAATTATTTGCCCACTTCTTTGTTTTGCGTAGGAGTCGAACGTGACATTTCTGATCGAAACAATACATTGATAACCAATTTTAAACCCTAAGCCTAAGCATATACGGGGGCGTAGATCACGCAGGCAACACAGTTCAGTTATAGTTTTCCAATCCATACAGTTGGGCAACACCTAGGCAGTCTGAGTTTATTCAGAGTCGATACACGTGGTAGTACTTTAAAAAAACCTACGAATCACGCAAAAATAGAGAGCTCTTCTTTATAATAATAATATTATTATACACCAGCTACTACATTAACATTTTAATAATAAAACAAAGTTTCAATGAAGTAATCTCTATATTTTCTTTGTAAAAGACCGAATCTTTGCTTTAATAAAGATTTCGTAATTTCTTTGAAGTATCTGTTTTGTTTTATCAGCGTTTGCCACACCAAACGCGGTGCGCAAGTGAGGCACAAGCGAGGCGCAAACGAGGCGCAAGCGGGGCGCATGCGAAGCTTAAGCGGGGCTTGTCGTCGGTGAGCTCGCATGAGTCGTACTCAAGTGATTACTATGAAGCATGTCACATCAAATGCGAACGCGATCCCGCTGTCAACACGACCCGCTCGCGCCCCGTATCTAATGTGACATGCTTTGTCTTTGAACACACGATACGCCCTGCTAGCGGACTGCGTTTAGTGTGGCGAACGCTTAAAATGCTTTATATTTTGTTTAATTACTTTGTAACAATAATTAGTAGAATTAGGAGTACTTATTTAATTTTGGTAAACTAAAAGCTTCTTGTCTATCAGTGGCTTGTCATTCCGCTCAACTTCTAATTTGATTGTTAGTCACTTCTAGCGCTGCTAATGAACTACCTCTACATCGACTCATCAACTGCCGTCTGATCTTTGCAACATGGCTAAAAGGGTAATATATTGTGAGGTTAAATAAAGAGTGTCACTCGCGATGTAGATAATTAATTGCGAGCATTTAGGTACAGTATGGGAACGTAGATGTTAAATGATAAATAAATGATTTTTATTTCTGTAAATAAATCTGTTACAGACACTTTTCCAAGTCAATGTAATGGTTTTTTAATACTAGATGGCGCCGGCATTTCTTATCTGACTCATGATCAAGGTCTCTTTTAAAGTCCAGACATTGTGGTATAAAAACTATGTGAGTGTAACAATGTAGGGCAACGTCTGGAATGGCATTTTTAGGAAAGTGCCATAGCAGGTTTGAGTTGACCTGTCCTTACTGACGGCACGCATGCATCAGTCATCGCGTAGCTCAAACCTTATTTAAGGGCCTTGGGCCTTTAACCTTGTTATAGGTACACCATAAGATCTATGTATTATTATATTATACTTTATTTATTTTAAAATACTTACAAATTACATTTTTAAATATTTCTATAAAAACACAAAAACATTTAAAAATATAAAAAATAGTAGTCCACCGGCATCGGGAACAGGGTCCAAACTGCCGGCAGTCAGGGCTCCAGAGAAAGGAACCTCCTCACTATGCGTGCCGTGTCAAGGAGTACTGCTCTCTGTATCAAGCCCTTGATCCAGCCACCCAACGACAGCCTCATGAGGTGAATATCGAGGCTCTTGGCTATTATACCATTCGCCGTAACGACTATCGGAACAATGACTGCTGAGTCCACATCCCACATGCCGACAACCTCGTGTGCTAGATCAAGATATTTTATTTGTTTATCTTTCTCAGCTTTCACGAGGTTCTCGTCATGAGGGACCGTGATATCAACAATCATTGTCCGGCGCTCTGATCGATCTATTACCACTATATCAGGCTTATTGGCTACAATAGTCCTGTCAGTGATAATAGATCGATCCCAGTACAATGTGGCATGACCATTCTCGAGAACTGGGTCGGGCACATACCTGTAGTACGGTACTTCCGATTCCACAAGGTTGTATTTCAAGGCAAGTTGCTGGTGAATAATCCTGGCCACCAGGTTGTGTCTGTGCAAGTACTCACCGTTGGCAAGACGAGAACAACCGGAAACAATGTGTCGGATAGATTCTCCCGGACGGTGACATGCCCGACAGATGTCAACCGTGCCATCCTTCACAATATATTTCCTATAATTGTTCGTCATCATGACTTCGTCCATAATTGCACAAACAAAACCTTCGGTTTCCCCAAAGAGGTTACCAGAACGTAGCCAGGATACGGACGCTGAAAAGTCAACATCGGGCCCATGAAGGGCCCGATAGTAGCGCCCGTGTAGCTCCTTGCTTTGCCACACCACCTCGCGATCATTGGTACTAAGCACTGCAGGCTTGCGCCAGTTCTCTCTAGCCAAGGCGAGCGGGGTGAATCCCTTGTCCACTGCGACCACATCTCGGTGCATCACCCCTTCAGCTTGGAGGAAATACTCCCTGAGACTGTACACTTCGCGGTTGTGTAGGGTCTTAGCGTTTAAAAAGCCTCGACCCCCACACTTTCGCGGAATGTACAGCCTCATCACTGAAGAGCGTGGATGATGCATCCGATGTGCAGTCAGCAGTGCACGGACCCTTCTATCCAGGGCGTCAAGATCCGCCTGAGTCCACTTGAGTGTGCCAAAGGAGTACATCAAGACCGGCATGACCCAACCGTTAAAGGCGCGCACCTTGTTTCCGCCTGATAAAAGACTTTTCAGTAATTTATTCAGGCGGCCAAAGAAGCGCTCCCGCAACGATTGTCTCATGTCGGTCTCGCTGATGCCTAAAGCCTCCGACATACCCAAGTATTTGTAGGTCTCAGTTGGGGAGAGGGATCTAAGTTGTACGGAATTCGGGAGTTGGATTCCCTCGGATTCCGCAATCCTCCCTCGCTTTACATGCATGACCGCACATTTGTCCACACCAAATTCCATCCTAATAGAATTACTGAAGTTTTATATTATACTTATTATTATAAACTATAATATTTTTGCTTGCACAGTGCAAGAAACAACCTATTTTACCGACTACGTATTGTCAACATTATAGAAATGAAAATACAAGTATTTTTTAACAGGATATTAAAAATAATAATGGTGAAATGTTGACAGACACTAATAATGTCAATTTATTTAATCATCGAATTGATTTATGTAATGGTTTTTAGAACAAAACTTCTCAAATCAAATCAAAGACATTATATTGCACTATAATATCATATGAAGGCAAAAGGCAATTTTGATCTTTGCTACCAAATAATTAAACATAATTTTCCATGCATTGGTCTGTTCTGTTCAACAGTTTGAAAAGGTAACACGTGCTCGCGATTTGGGAAAGGAATTAATTTTATAACTGATGAACCTATTTATTCCCCTACTTCTTCTTCTTCTTCCTGCCCTTATCCCACACTAGGTAGGGTCGGCACAACATGTATTTCATAAATCCATGTTGTTAGAGGTTTTGGCTTATTGTTTTATGACCGGCCGCCTGCCTGACGTCAACCCTCCTTGGGAATACTCGCTGCGCCGTCGCGCGGGTGATCCAATGTGCTTGCTGATATTATGCACTGGGTCCCAAAATGATGTGCTTGTCAGTCTTATTGCCGACAACTAAGCAGGCTGTGTTCTTCTTGGTGGAGTATACTTATTTATTCCCCTACTGTACATATAATAACTTATGGTATCTGGAGGTATAACACAGATACAACATATGAAAACCGATACATTCAGTTGACAAAATTTGTATCTCTGCAGATAGTATTTTCACGTACATTTTGTATCTGACATGTTTCGCCTAGCCTTTTCCCAACTATGTTGTAGTCAGCTTTCAGTCTAACCAGATGCGGCTGAATACCAGTATTTAACACGGAGCGACTGTCATCAGACGTCCGCAACCCAGTTACTGGGTATTGCCGATATCCTAAGATCGGTTTCAGACGAACAGAGTATCGTAGGTATTTGTATGACACCCAGGACTAGTGGTTTAACGTGCTCCCTGAGGCACGGAGGGGTCTCGATGTATAACGAATGGTCACCCATCCAGAGACTGACCGCGAAAAGCGCAGCTTAACTTCGCAAATCGTATGATCCGTGTGGTTGGTAATTATCCACAAACCCCTCATTTAGTATCTGACATATTTCTGTTAACCCTTTAACGGGTAGAAGGTTTTAAGAAAAGAAAATAACAAACAAGTTGTCATTTTTTTATCTATACTAATATTATAAAGAGGAAAGATTTGTATTTTTGTATGTAACGAATAAACTTAAAAACTACTGGACCGATTTCAAAAACTCTTTTACCGTTAGAAAGCTACATTATCACTGAGTAACATAGGCTATATTTATTACTGAAATAAAAATTTTACGCGGGCAGAGCCACAGGACACAGCTAGTAAATAATAAAAATATAGGTAGTTTGTATTGTATGTAGTTGCCTCTTTGTTTTTATCAACTATTACAGAAAATAGGAAAAAAAAATTGCTAGGTCTAAAAATAAAAATATAGCAACGAGGCATTCGCGACATCTTCCAAAAAATTTGGTGGGAAATATATTCCCTTTGCCTTATAAAGGGTATCGGTCGATATCTTCAGATACTTAATGATAAAATATATTGTTATCTGCGCTGTGTGTATGTTTCTTATGAAGAGCAATATCGTAAGATATTATTATATGTTCAGATATAGATATCTTAAAGTGTCTGCACTGTGTGAAAGCCTTAACTCAAAAAATTGTATTTAATAATAAAAAAATATAGATATTGTTATTTATGGTCGCTATTTATAATCAAATATAAACAATGTTAAAATAAACTGTTGAAAGGCATTCAGATCATCAGAATATCCCATAAAATATCTATAATTCGTATTATAAAACATATTCTAAGTGGCAGTTGCTAAACTGTATAAAAACTTTTTAACAAAAATAAAACCGACTTCAAATGGGCCTTCTCCGAGGTTCTTCGTCAGATCTTCACCAAATTTAAATGGGACCACTTCGAAAGAATACTCTTTCAAACAAAAAAATAATCATTAAAATCGGTTCACAATTAGCAAAGATATCGCGGAACAAACATACAAAAAAACATACAGTCGAATTGAGAACCTCCTCCTTTTTTTGGAAGTCGGTTAAAATTAAATATTTTATTGAAAAACTTTTTTTGGAAGTCGGTTAAAATTAAATATTTTATTGAAAAAAATGATGTTACTAAATAACCTGGAGGGTTTATCGCATAACTTTCGTAGTAGACCTGACCTGTGGAGCGGATGCTTTTGAGCCGTTTAGGAGCGGTGTTTACGTACACTACCTACATATAAAATTGATGAGCAATGGTCGTAGGAGTAGGAAAAGTAATAAGACTCACCAAGTTCTTCTTCAGCGGCGTACGTAGTTATTAAGTTGATTAAGCTAGTCCAGTGTTGTGGGTGTTCCTGGTGTGTGATGCTCTTCACCGATGTCTATAAAAACTGCACTCAATTTGATTATAAGCGGAGAATAATAATTTTGCGGTTTTATAACAGTTTTGATGGATGGAGGGGGAGAGGGAGACCTAAGAAAAGATGGATGGATTGTGTGAGGGAGGATATGAAAGATAAGGGAGTAAATGATAATGAGACGGCTGACAGGGAAGAGTGGAAGAGAAAAACATATTGCGCCGACCCCAAGTAACTTGGGACCAGGGCAGGAAGATGATGATAACAGTTTTGTGGGGCCGGCTCGAACGCACGTAAAGATTATTAAGTTGTGTTGTAATTATTAGACGACACGTTTGGTGCAGTGGCTGAGCGATCGGCTTCTACGCTACGGGTCGTGGGTTTGATTCCCACACGGAACAAATATTTGTATGGCCTACAGATAGTTGTTCCGGGTCTGGTTGTTTGTGCATGTGAATATTTGTGTTTGTAAACGCACCCACGATACAGGAGAAATCCCAGTGCGGGGCAATGTTTTAAAAAAAAAAAAAACTTCCGCAAGCGTATATGGCGCCACTTGCGATGACAGCCGAAGTCCATTTTCCATTTTCTTTCTCTCTCTGCCATAGGGGTCAGGGAAATGTGAGGGAAAGGGAAGGATACAGGAAATAGACGAAAGCTCATCAAATTATAGTGCATTTTTGCATAATAAGTAATCAATTTGACTAGAAGAGTCCTAAATATTGAAAAAGTGTTGCGGTTAGAAAAAATAGTGTTATTTAATCAATTTTTGGTCAAAACATAACCATTATTATAATACTTTATCAATTTTATAAAAAAGATATAGTTTAAAAAAAACTTTTTTTATTTAAATAAAGATTTATAAACTATACAATATTATCTCTAAAATACGTATAATGCTCATATTAAACTAAATTCATACAAGAATTAAATAACTAAAAAAAATTAAGACATTCATTTATCTCTAAAAATCCTTACAGTACTCATATAAAGGAGTCTGTCCATTACTACGTATCATCATACTAGGACTATAATAGGAACGTGTCACGCACGGCAAAAAGTCTAGGTTCTAGTATGCTGCAACGGATCAACCGCGTTCTAAACGGGTATACAACGCGTATGATGACTGTTGCATCCCCGTTTAGTACCCGTTCTATCGGTTTTTGTACATTTCCTTTCATTGTAAAAATATTCTTATTTATGAACACAATCTATTAGATATTAGTACCTGGATGACCGAGATTTGCTCGGTTGTTTTTTTGGTAGATCGACGTTTCTAAAAATGAAACCTAGCTAGATCGATATATCGCCCCCGAAACCCTCTACATACTAAATTTCATGAAAATCTTTGGAGCCGTTTCCGAGATTCAGATTACAATATATACATACAAGAATTGCTCGTTTAAAGGTATTTGATTTTATCCTCATTTTTTCTGGGCACGTGCATTCTTTAAAAATCCAGCAAATAATTAATATTTTGTATCAGGCAGGAATTACAACGCGGAGCATACCCGTAGTATGTGCGGTACAAACACGGTGCATACTCATCGCGTGTCAGACACGGAGCATTCCGTCACCTGCAAAATATTCTCGCGATGAAATTTTGCCGGTCCGTGCATGACACGCTACGGTATCGGTCAGTGCTGGAACGGTCTGGTGGGCATTATCTCATAGTAATCAATACAAAGAATATTTTTTTGCCTGTTCAAGTACGGTTACGGTCTTAGTTTGGTACGATGTAGTGGGCAGAGTCCATTAAAATAAATCCATAAAATAAAAATAGCAAATATTGCTCAAAAGTGACTCTTGTCAGTTTTATCCAATTTGTGTCTCTGTTTACAATCAACTTTTACTTTCTTCTTCTCTTCAACAACATTTCTGGTTATATGGTAAATCGGCTGGGGATAACCGAAGTCTAATTCATCATAATATAGGTGCTTATTCCTATTAGCTGGATTCGAATAATAAGCTGCATAATACACTGCATCAACTTCGTAAAGTTTAATATCAATCGTATGTTGGAATAGCACTCCACTTAATAACATACGGTGAATAACTAAACAAGTCTCATGACCGATTTTATTACCCCATATATTAAAAAACCGCATGTAATACGGTTTTTTTATCGTATTCAATAGATCTATCAAACCTTCATCTGTCAAATTGTTATGAGAAACGTCAAGGGCACGGATTTTAGAGAACGGTAAGCAGAAACTTAGTGTTTTGGCAGCGATATCCTTGATCCCATTGCCGGCTATATTTAAAAGAATTAACTGGGGCCCTTCACTCAAATACTTAGCCAATAGCTCGATCCCATAATCCCCAATACCGTTAAAAGCTAGATCCAAGTATAAAAGCGTGGTATTCTTTCGTAAACCTCTCACAAAATATTCCATATCGTGACTCATAAGTTGATTCTTTTGTAAATGCAGTTCGATTATTGTAGAATTTCTTTCTAATAAATATTCGATATGGTATGCAAACCATCTTGTTTCATACGGATATCGATTGAACATTGGTATGATTCGACTAAAATCGAATACTCTTACCGTTTTATTCGCTCCGTGATCCATTCTCAAAGCCGTTACAATATGAGCGATGCTAGATGGAGTCTGATTAGTTTCTCCTATATCCAAGTACTCAACAGATGTATTATGACTTAAAAAAATTGCGAAATATTCACCACCTTTAGTACCAAAACGGTTCCCATTCAATCTTAGATACTTCAATTTTATCACCGTTGCATATTTTGCTAGTTTCTCTATCGAATACCTGGTTAATCTGTTATTCATGATATTTAGATTATTAATACTAGATCGGCCTTTAACAAGTAGCCTTTTTAACAATTTGAAGAAACCTTTATCTGTTATATTGTTGTAACTCAAGTCCAGTCTGGTGATACGTCTCGGAGATTGCTTGACATACTTGCATATTGCTCTAATATCAGTGTCTTGAATTCTTCGTTTGTATCTCCCTTGTATGTCGTTCCCTCTAAGCATGAGGTATCCAGTCCCATCAGAGTTTCTTTCAGTAAATAAATTCAGTCTAATGTGGTTTACTTGTGGTCTCGGCAACTTATCATTTTCCCTTGTTATTTGCTGCAGTATTCCAACGGTATCGCAAATGCATTTTTTCGTTTTTATTGGATGGATCAACATGGGTGTATAATAAATATGAAAAATAAATTACTGGGGTATATCAAAAACTGAAATAAAGTGACATTAATTTATTTGTCATAATTCTTTTTCTTTTTTTTACCATAAACACGTGTAAAATGGAGAATGTTGGCTTGAAAATCAGCAGAACCAAAACAGAATATAAATGTTCTGCGATTTCGGCGGCCTCTCTAGTTCTGGAGCCATAGCGCTAGATGGCTCGCTTCTTCCGGTCTGCTCCGATTTTTGGTATCTCGGTTCACTCATGCAAAGCGATGGCGAAATTGATCGGGCTATCAAGCACAGAATTAATACAGGGTGGATGAAATGGTGGCAGGTCACGGGAACAACCTGCTACTCGCGTGGGGAAGATCTATAAAACCATGGACCTGCTGTCTTGTATGGATCGGAATGTTGGGCCACAAAAAGGATAAATGAAAGATCAATTGCATGCAGCCGAGACGAAAATGCTAAGAGGGATGTGTGGTATTACGCGAATGGATAGAATTAGAAATGAGTATGTAAGAGGAAGCCTGAAAGTGGCGCCGGTGACTGAGAAGTTGTGTGGGAACCGGGTGTCATGGTATGGGCATGTGATTCGGAGGAACGAGGAACATGTCGTAAGAAAAGTATTGAGTATGAATGTGGATGTTTATAAGAGTAGAGCAAGACCAAAGAAGCCATGGATGGATAGTGTGAAAGATGACATATCATCTTTCACACTATCCTTTATAGCCACAGCTAGAAAGGGGGTGACTACTGAAATGACGGCTAATAGAGATGTATGGAAGAAGAAGACATACTGCGCCGACCCCAAATAAGTTGAGATAAGGGCAGGAGGATGATGATGACGTGTAAATGCAACTTTATAATTTAAGGAATGTGTATAATTATTATCAAAAACAGAAACAATAACCAATCCGACAGGAAAATAATGATTTTTGGTCAGGATCTTCCGGATCTTCCCAAAAATTATTTGACGCAATTCTGAGGCACGAATCTATGCGTGAAACGGTTCTATTGTGTTTGTGCAGATGCATTTACATTAGAGTTAAATGCAAAATACTATTTTCGAGAAATAAAATAACTATTTGATATTTTGTGTACGAGCCACAGACTGTACCTACTTGTCTGGTACAGATAAGAGGACCTAAATAAAATAGTGCAACAAACTTGCATACAGTTCGATCTAGATTATGTTATCGCTAACAGACACCTACGTCGCGTCGAAAAGAAAACGTATCCTTAATAGTTATCTAATGTTTTAGTATCGTCTTGTTGCCATGTTATTGTATTTATTTAGTTTTTAATTATTTCACATGGTTTCGTTTGAACTTAGTCGCATCGGATGATAAGCACAGACAGGGTCTAAGGGCTCGATCCCACTGGCGTCTGTCAGCCGTGCGGGTTCCTAAGACGCGGTGTGAGCACGGCGTTTTTTGTGTATTCAAGAGGTTTCGCCGTGTATCCGCGACGCGAGCGCGATGTTCAGCAGGCATGCGACGCAAGCGCCGCGTGCGCGCATCGTCGGCGCTGGTCAAACGTTATAGCCTGTTCAGATGACGCGTTTTACGCGTGAGTTCCAGCGTAGCCAATCGCGTGATTGTAATTCATACAATTCCGTCCAGGAATTGGTTACGCGCGACTCGACTCGCGCGTAAAACGCGTCATCTGAACAGGCTATTAGAGGAACGCACACGCCCGACAGACGCCAGTGGGAAAGGGCCCTAAGATGGAGCACACGAATCCAAGTAACAAAGATATAGAGCGATTCCCCTCTGGCTCTCAGATACACATGACGACTTTAATGTGAGCGTGGTAGCTAGCCAGGCGGATCGGTACGATTTTCTTGTGTTTCACTCCGAAGCTGCAGCAGGTGCGTAGGTTGTTTTGATACCTAAAAATAGTATAACTAACCTACTCTATACAGTGGTTCATCTAGAGTTTGACATTGACAGATTTAAAGACAGTTCGGGAGATGACGTAACAGTTTTGACGTCATCTCCCGACCTTAGATTTAATACCTATCTCTAGATTTAGCCGTCAGTACAGTAGGAAGTGTGGAAGTGAGAAGCATTATTTACAAAATTAGTAAGAAAACTGAGACAAAGCATCATATTATCTTCTGTTTCATATGACGTGCCGTTTTTTCGCTTGGCAATCTTTTAAATGTTAGCCAACTTACTGTCACAGAACGTCGACTTCCACGTATTCTTATATTTATGAGAAATAGACTCCATTAGTTAGGTGTTTAGTGTATATTGTATGCTCTACGATGGGAGGATGGAGTATTTTAGCCTTGTGGTCCATGTGGTTGTAAAAAATAATAGTGGATCTCATTTAAGCCGGTCGTGACTTTAATTTTGACTTTCCATTAGTAGAATAACCCACATACGCAGTTGATTTTTTGCTTAGTTTTTACCTGAAAACGTAATAAACAGACCGATGAGTACTGTGTAGGTACTGTTGTAGGTTTAATAAATATATAAAATTTAATGTGTTTTTTATTGTTTTTTCGCTGTACATCTCACTACAGTTAGAAATCAGTCAAAAACATATTTGAAATAGATTAATTTGCAAAAATGAAATATTAGCTAAACAGGGATGAAATACTATCCAAAACTGAAAAACATGGCAAATGATCTACGAGACAAAAAAGTTTGGGAAACTCTGATCTAGAGATATACAAGGTGTAAAAAGACCCTTCACCAAGCCGTCAACCATGCATTCACTACATCAAACTAAGTAACCCTACGCAAAAATTTTCGCTGGGAAACGATTTTTTTTTGGGTGTAAATTTTTTTTTACTGTAAAGCTAATTGTAACGCACTCAAAACACTGTGCTGATGGATGCAATGAGTAGTAAACGGGTAATGGAGGTATTTCAAGTACATCTGCAACCTTCAAAACTAGTATTTCTTTTAAAGTTGTGAAAAAGTTGGAACTTTGACCTCCAATATCTCCGTAACTAGAAGGTTCCCAGGCATAGTCCAGAACAAAAATGATCGCAATGACGTGGAGAATAAGTGCCTTTCAGCTTCGTTAAGGGTCTTTTTACACCGTTTATAATCCGACTGTATGGAATGGCTGAGTACCTAACAAAGGCTTGGTAAGGAAGTGAAACAAAAACAATTTAATAAAAGCATTTTTATTTGTACCTACGTAACACGATTGTACTTATTCGTTATCGTTAATACATTCATAATTAATTAAAAATAAATTAACATTAAGCTATGTACACATTTAATATTCTAAGACAAAATATTTACACAATTATTAAACTTAAAGAAGAACGAGTTAGGTAACTGAAATACAAACACATCATACTGTTGCTGAAAATAACAAAAGATTGGACACGATGTTTTGATAAGAGCCATGTTTTGTTTTTTTGGGCTTAATTACTAAGAACCTGTTTCACTATTATCGGTTAGAGTGCGCGCAAGATAAGTCTGCGCGCGGCCAAAATCGGAACTAATCATATTCCACCACAATGTTGCTATTTTATTAACTTTGTCACTAGATATACCTGATTTTAGGAATAAAAGAAAATATAATAATAAAGATTATATTAGACCTCATCAGACGATAATAATCATAATGCATTCTTATTCATTCACGGCACATTTATAAGCATCGTTCTTTTACCTTGAAAATTACGTAAAAATACTTATTAGTTTAATTGGTACGTTGTAAATTTTAACGTACATAACTTAGCTCTATTAAAATATAATAAACTTTAAAAGAGGGCTGCCCAGTTTTAAAGCTCACGAATATATTACTTTCACTTAAAAAGTAGTACTTTGTATTTTTGCGATCATGGCATTTAGTGCGCCCTCCGTCGCGCGCAGTTATCTTGCGCGCACCCTAGCACTTAACTGGGAGATAAATATTGGCGGTTTGACAGTGTGGCGCCATCTATCACGCCACATCAGAACTACGCAGCATGACGAACGTCTAGCAGACTACAGCGACAACTATGACAGCTGTCAAATGAAATGTCACGAATCCTGCATCGCGATATCAAGTGAGTGATACAACTTTCCAATATCAACCGTTGGGCAGTGGCCCGCCGGGCAGATAACCCGCTTGGTAGGAGGATGCTCCCTTTTCGTAGGAAGAACACCATACCTCGTTCCCCTTCAATAGCTTCTCCATAGAAAGTCTGCCAAACCGCCATATTTATTTCTCAGATAAGAATTATTCAACGATTAACTTCATTATTGCATTTTTCATTATAGGCTGCCTTCGTCTGGTGGTGGCAAACGCAACCACTGATCGTGAGGTCCTGGATTCGATCCCCAGGTCGAGCAGTGTTATTGGGTTTTTTCATTAGGAATTTGTAAGTAGCAGCCCTGAGTCTGGATTTGTGCCCGGTTAATGGCAATAGGCTATTGCCGTATTACATGAGACTTAAACATAACTGGTGAAATAAAGGTGTTACTATACACCTCTGCCCAACCCTTCGGGGAATACAGGCGTGATATTATGTTATGTAACTCCATTATTAAAAACATTTTGAAACAAAAATATTAAATGAAAATGACGTGCGTAACTGACAGCTTAAAAAATAATAACTGAAGATGACTTTGTACTTTTCGTTCAAGCATCAAAATATTTACTAAAGGTGGATTTAGACCAAACGAGCGAATGCTCATTCTATCCCCACTCCATCAAATTCTTTTGGTGTAAACAGAGACAGATCATTCTTTCGTTGTTCTATGTTGTTTGCGGAGATTCTGTGGAATGTTCTAAGAATGCTCGCTCGCTTGATGTAAACTGTGCACGAGCGTGCGAACAGTTGCTTAGAGCATTATTTCGTGTTCGGACATGCTCGCTCCTCGAAGCGATCTCTTCAAAGCGTTCTTGTGTTCGGCTGATCTAAACATCTCTAGAGCATGTGCAAGAATTCCAGTTCTTGTTCGTTGTCATTCTTGCTCGTTGGTATTCTTTTGGTTTAAATGATGAAAACGAATTATAGTTTATACCAAAAAAGCAACAAACAACGACGCCCTGTGCTCTTGTTCAAGCTCTAGCTCTATGTTCGTTTGGTCTAAACCCACCTTTAGAAGTTAATAAATTAAGTGTATAAACATATTGAATAAATTAATTGTGAATTATAGGATCTCTAATTACATTCTTGATATACAAAAATACAACTAATGTTAAAGCTAATTAATCATTGTTGGATATAATCATATAACTAATATTATTGTACACAAGACTTGCGATAAAAAGTATTCAATTATAATAACATACTGATTTGTGCCCGGTTAATAACAGGGGGTGAGGCTCGCCCCCTGTTACATGAGACTTAAGGGGGGGTAAGGTTACTTCGTATGAAAAAAAAGCATGTTTTTTTGAATTATGTGAATTTTTTGGAACACTTTGAAGGTAAAAACGCAATTTTTTGCCTCGCGTTTTTGCCTTCAAAGTGTTCCAAAAAAGTGAAACATTGAAATTTCGTAAAAACCCTCCCAGCGTTACCTGGGGAAAACTATTATCTAACGAATGAACTTAATTTTTTTGATTTCAGATGATCCAGCACGAAGTTTTGAGGGGCACCGCATTTCTACTTTTTTCCGAGACACGTCCTAATAATTTCTGCCATTGCCGTATTTTTTAATATATCTTCGTGAAAATTTTATACAATATTCATCGAATGTCATAATTTAATATACCATTGGGTTTAATAAAGAGATTTTAACTGTGTCGTCACAAAAAAATCACAAAAGCATGCCTTTTTTTGTACGAATTAACCTTACCCCCCTCTTAAACATAACTGGCGAAAAGAAGTGTACTAAAACAAAAAAAAACAACTCTGCCTGCCCTTCTGGGAATACAAGGCGTGATGTTATGTTTATTTGCAAGGATATTAATTTCAGAAATGGTTTCTGACTGTATTTGACATTTCGCACCCTTAGTAACGTAAGGGCACAACTCGAAATACTGAGTTTTTGAGTTTCTGTGTTAGATGGTCTTAATATCAACGGTTCTACCACTTGGTAGACACAGAATCACAGAAACAGAAAAAAAGACAATATTAAAGCAAATACTGTAATTATATTGTAAAAAATACCGTGAAAACATCGGGTTCCCTGAATCTTTTAACGCGTTTTCCCAAAAGTTGATATTTTCGAGTTGTGCCCTTACATTACTAAGGATGCGATTTACCCAAATATTGATAACATGTGCGTAACATAGATTAATGATTTAAACGTTTGCTGGTGATCTGTCGCTCTTGTGACATTCGACGCCATTAATTTGCATATGTTTAGGATGGAAGACATGGTAATTAATTTTTGATGTGAAACATCTAATGCGACGGGTGTGAAAGCGGCTGTTGCGTGGCGATGTCAGCCACGACGGCAGACCTTCACAACTTGTTGGCTCTCTTCGGTTTGATTGGGCCAGGTTTTTTTTACAAAATCAGTTCCGATGTTTGACATCTGCCAGGCGTCCCGCGACGGCTTATTTTTTTTTTATTTCGATTGTTTATGATATATGCCACCGATGATATAAATTCATTAATTTCTCTGGTAATTCATAAAACAACAAGACAAACGTTAGGATCTCAAAAACTACTCTGACAGGTTATGAATCAAACCAAAAGTTATTTTAAAACTGTCCTCAAACATTTCTACTCCAGGCTTAATCATAATATCATCCATTGCTTATTGAAGTATTTGTAAGACTTTGTGATTTTATAATCAAAAAGTCTTACAAAATACTAGTCTTAATAATAGTCTTATTATTAACATAGGTTGGAGGTTTCAAATATACGCAAATTTTAATAGAACTATACTCCATTTTCTTTGTGACTCCTTATAAGTTTTTATGCTCAGATAGGTACTCGCAGATAAAATATTATACAAGGTGTAAAAAGACCCTTCACCAAGCCGTCAACCATGCATTCAGTACATCAAACTAAGTAACCCTACGCAAAAATTATCACTGGGAAACGACTTTTTTTTTGGGTGTAATGGAGATGTTTCATTTTCGGCCATAAGATGTACATTTATCGAAAAAGGGGAAAAAAATCCAAGAATTGAGGAAAAATATTCTTTCGTGAATTTAAACCTGATTTGATGTGCACAAAATATAATAAGTTTTCAATTATTGCCATATTCTATTCAACATGGCGTCCTATAGTTTGCATAGCCTGCTTCCGTTCTGAAATCATGTCAAATCAAAACATAATTCACGTAGACGTTAAATATGAAAGGTATGTGTTCTTGTACAATTAATAATTATTATTATTCTCTTAGCCATCTTTTTCGACTAATTCTAAGCTAGTGTGACGATTTCATCGTTAGAAAAATATTTATTCTTCTTTTTTGACGTGTACTTCTGAACGAAAATTTCAAAATGTCAGGTCACAGTCAGTCAGTAATTAACAAATATCAATTTCTAGGTTAGGTAAACGTCATCTTTACAACCTCTCACGGCTGTCATAACTCTCACGACAAACGTCAAACATTTTTAACTTTTATTTTGTGCATAAAAAACATTTGATATTATAAAAAAAATGTTACTGTAAGCTATTCAGGGTTAAGTTTCCCAGCTTTTCTAAAAGGTACACCTTATGGCCGGGGTCCCATACAAAAATGAAACATCTCCTTTCGTTTTACTGTAAAGCTAATTGTAACGCACTCAAAACACTGTGCTGATAGATGCAATGAGTAGTAAACGGGTAATGGAGGTATTTCAAGTACATTTGCAACCTTCAAAACTAGTATTCAAAAAAAAGTTGTGAAAAAGTTGGTAATTTGACCTCCAATATCTCCGTAACTAGAAGGTTCCCAGGCATAGTCCAGAACAAAAAAATGATCGCAATGACGTGGAGAATAAGTGCCTTTCGGCTTCGTTAAGGGTCTTTTTACACCGTTTAGTATCTACACCGTGTCTGAGAGCCTTTTATAACCCACTGTAAGAAAATATATTTACCTATTTACTTAATAATAACTAAAAACAGTTGGCCTAGTACGAACGTTTGACGTATAGTATCGTACACGTAACGCTAATTAGACGGGTAGTTCGTGAACGATTAAAGGAAATGAAGTACTTCATTTCACAAAAAAAAACAAAATCCTTCAGTAATCATTCAAATGTGTCTCTACTTCATTTAGTTCAGTATTTATTTTCGCCCGCACCAACTCACTAACTCAGAACGCATTTTCATTTTATTTTTGCATAAATTCATATTTCATGGTTGACAGTCCTAAGCCTGTTTAAAGTATGAAGGAAAATCGAAATAATTTTATAAGTGAAGTGCATCATTCGTAACTTATCATTATCTCACTACGCGAGCTCGATATCTCATCTCATTGACTCGTTCTGATTTGCTGAACTAAATGAAGTACTGGACTAAATGAGTGGAATACTTCACTAAGCCAAAAGATATACTTCATTAATTTCTTTTCACTGACACATTTTGTGCATGTCTAACGCTAATGTAAGCGAATTTTGAATCGAAAATACAACTGTCCTATAACATTTTGGTTTATTTTTTTGCGACATGCATAATTTGTATCATACATAGATATGAATAAAGGTTTCAATTTAATTCAATAGTATGGGTGAAACGAGTATTTCTGATTCAAAATACACTTACATTAACGATACGTTTACTTTAGTAGCTCGACTGACTCCACAAGCTCCAAGTTCCAAGTCAATTTTAATTGAAAATCTGTACCATACAAATTATGCTTTGATAAACATTATGATTTAACGTTAGATCTTATACCATAACTTATTAACATGGCAGATTCGTCAAAAACTTTAACCACGTAGACACCATAACTGCAGATACCTACTACATTGTTTTATTTTTTAATACTAATGGTAACTTTCTTAACTTTACATGTCCTTCATAGTTCAAAAGATGAACTCCACCAGTGGCCATCACTTATAGTTTTAATTCAAGACTATTCACATTTCTATTATGACGTCAACACTCGAAAATCCAACTCACGTAAGAGTCGCGTTATCATGAAAATCATGGATACCAACACTGCTGTGACCTCCGAAGTCCTCAATCATGCCTTCAATGGAAACGTAAGCTCCAGAGAAAAGAGCTATGATCGAAATGATTCCAATAACCAAGTTCTTCCAGAGCACATAGTTGAAGGGTCCTAGGTCAATTTCCCAATGATATACCGTGTCCACGACAGCTGGAATAAGTAGTCCGAGGGTCGAGAAGAAGACAGCGCCAACGAAGCTGATGACCAGCTCCAAGTTCGGGAAGGCTGCGGCAACTGCAACTGTGGACAAGGTAGTATAATTTCTAAGTATTTCTGTCAAAACAGATCCAGAAAAGGTTAGATACAAAAAAGTTATGTTCCATTTAGGACGAAAAAGAGCTTCAAATGCTTCTACTAAAAAGTCGCATTTTGTCAGTTACCCCAATCGAACCTGCAACTGACAATATATTATTAATTTTGTTTTGCAAACTATCGGTTGTATACTCCATCCAGCTCTGATACTTTTAGCTTGAGCAAACTACTCAACACTGATTCATGGACAAATTTTCTACTGTTACTATACTTCTATACTGTATCAAGTCGAGTCTCCGGTTAGCGTCCCAATACAAAGATTGGAATGAAAGGTCTACTCAGCGATGAACCCAAGACAGTTGGTAGAGTTACTCCTAGCGGAAATTTAAAAGCAAGACAAGAAAGGGACGACAAGAACCCCGAAAATAAAATTCTACTTAATATTAAATCCAAGAAAGAGGGTCTACAAATAAGAGAAGAAATCACTAAGTCGAAGAAGACTAAAACACCACATTTGGCAGAAAAGAACGTGAATCATGCATCTACTGTTTATATTACGAATAGGTCCCAAGGTGATCAGAGGCACCCCTAATACCTCATAGATAACTCCGTACTTTACAAGGCCAACAATTTACCCCATAATTCATAAATTCACTTAAGTATTTACGCACCTCACAGACATAAACATGAATTTAGAATTTATATTTGCGTTCAAAACCAGACTATAAACACTTCAAGGTGTAGCATAAATATGTATTATGGCATTACATCTGCATAGCCTATCTTACCCATTGTGCATAAAAGATGAAAAACAGATTTCCATTAAGTATAACTTAGTTAAAAAAAATGCTTTTGATAAAGAGAGGCTTGTGAGGCCTGTGGCTAATTAACAACTGTGGATCATATGATTTGCAAGGTTAGGCTGTGCTTGCCGCGGTCAGTCTGTGGATGGGTGACCATTCGTTACACATCGAGACCCCTCCG
Source organism: Amphipyra berbera (assembly GCA_910594945.2). Lineage (NCBI taxonomy): Eukaryota > Metazoa > Arthropoda > Insecta > Lepidoptera > Noctuidae > Amphipyra > Amphipyra berbera. The sequence continues at coordinate 18,710,327 of OU343127.1, forward strand.
TGCTTCGGAGAGCACGGTAAACAATCAGTCCCGGGTGTTATACGAATACCTAAGACACTCGTTACGAGTAGTCAGAAGCCCAAGAGTCTGACAACCGGTCTGACCTTAGAATATCGACATTGCTCAGTAAGTGGGTTGCAAAGTTCTGATGGCAGTCACTCCGTGTGAAATACTGGTATTCAGCTGCATCTGGTTAGACTGGAAGCTGACCCCAACATAGTTGGGAAAAGGCTAGGTAGAACGAACGAAAGAGACATCTCGTTTTAGAATATCGTTGATAAGTTATTATAACCTGATTGGTCAAAGACCTTTAAGTTTAACTGATTTATGGATAAACCTCTGGCCTCTACAATTAGAGCCATTTGTATTGTTTAATTTATAGTTGACTAGTTGAACGGTTTGGGTTTTAATACAGGGTTACCTCAAATTAACTGGCAAAACTTCAAAGAGTTACCATTAAAATACCATTAGGTATCATTAAAAGAACACATTCGAATAAAAAAATACGTATATACATAACAATATACCTAACTAATGCAAAGAGAGAACGGCAGATTTTATTCGTCAGATTTAACATCTTTAATAAATAAATAATAAAAAGTCAGCGCGGAAGCTGCCACAACCGGACGGATTTCCGGATGAAAATATATTATTAGACATGATATTCAAACCAAAATATCCGACCCTTACTCCTCATTACTCTGATAAATAATTAAATTGAGAAAATAAAAAATCCATATAAGATCCTCCAAAAATATTTTCGACCTTGCAAGCTTGTTACGAAACTGATTTCTACGAAGAAATTATTGGTTCTGTAAGATAAATATTTTAAACAATCTAAATGACTATAAAATAGATATAATTCTTATGATATAATATTTAAAAAAACAACTGTCAAATCATAGACGATTCCAGCTTGGAGTGTAAATGTGGGACACCTGACATAATGCCCTGCGTGCCCATAATACCTGCACGTTACAGGAACTAATGGACGCTACTGATAACGCTAAACTCGTAGCTAAGTTCTGGGTCGACTCAATTTAGATTGCAATCGACACGCTAAGAAGAAGAACTGTCAAAATGTAAGTCTCTTAGGATCATAGTACATATGGGTATAATTAACACGAAAGAAAATAGACACTGCTTCGTGCTGAATTAATAGATATAGGGCACGGTCAAAGCATTCTGGCCGCCTTAAATTTTCTGTAAAAAAAAAGTTTTTTTGTGCAAAGAGTACAAATACCCTAATACTTTCCCGGGAACTACACTGCCTATGCGACAGTAGCGTTGTCAGCTGTAAAACACAATTCTTGACTCGGTCGCGTTTGGCCCTAGTCTCACGATGGAGCACACGAATCCAAGGAACAGAGATGTAGAGGGATTCCTCTAGGAAAGATTTGTATGTAACGAATAAACTTAAAAACTACTGTACCAATTTCAAAAATTATTTTGCCGTTAGAAAGCTACATTATCACTAAGTAAAATAGGCGATATTTATTACTGAAATAAAACTTGTTATGCGGGCAGAGCCGTGAGGATACAGCTAGTCCCCTGTATAAGAGATTCTTACCTGCAACAGTGACGATTCCTGTCCTGATTCCAACCTGGATTAAGTTCTCGTATTTGGACTCCTTGCCTTTCCTCCTTCTGGTGATCATTTCCATTGGCACGTAGAACTGAAGGGCGAACGACAGGAATATGACGAAGGCCATCAGCAGCTTCGCAACTTGGGCGATACTGCAAACAAAGGAAATATTGAATATTAACCTCAAACGTCTAGAGTATTTGCAAATGCAAATCTGGAACTAGAGAAGAAAGTGTAATTAAGCTTTTCCGTAATAGCTCTGGACTTAAATTTAGTCCTGTAATTAATGATAGGATTGTTTATTACGATTGGTTATAAGAGTAGAGGAAGACTAAAGAAACGATGGATAGATAGTGTGCAAGATGATATGGCTAGAAAGGTGGTGAGTACTAAGATGACAGCTAATAGAGATATATGGAAGATGAAAACATACTGCGCCGACCCCAAATGAGTTAGGATAAGGGCAGGAGGATGATTGTTTCTTACGAAATAATGCCTCATATTCTTAAAGGCGAGATTTGGTTCTTCGATAGTAAGAATATTTCTGCAGTGATCTTTGCCTTACAAAACGTTGCTGTGATGATAACAGTGGTAACCCATAATTTCACGGACCCATTGAATTCCATTATTGTACTGATATTTTAAAACGACGGGTGAATAACAATAATTATAATTCTTGGTAGAAAATTGGACCAAATTCTGCTCCCGTTCTATTTACGTTCGCTTGGTATTATTGTCGGACGAATATTTTTTTTTTTCACTCCAAATTCTGGCTTTGACCTAAGAAAATGATGAAACTAATTCCTATAAAGTTGCTAATGACGATACTTACATTCAAGAGCGTTGCTAATGCATTTAATATTAAAAGCCACTTGGAAGTTCTATTCATACTCAAATTCTGAATACGCAAAACATTTTATCTGATAAAAGGTAAAATCCCTCCTCCCTTATGACTTACCAACATCTTTACCAATACGAATATTTTTCCAACTTAACTTCAGATCTTATTTATAAAAATGAACGAAGAGCTTTTACAAATATTTTGACCATGGAAATAATAGGGTACGACAGATAATGCGAAATATGATACAATTGAAAAGAAAATCTTATAGAACATTTTTTGTAAAAGATTTGTGGAACTTAAACAATAGAATATGTTGAAGATGAACAATGAATACATTATGCTGACATAGAAATAAAATTAAAGTAAGTGCGAATATCAGAGCAGTGCTGAAGCTTGACCTTCAGTTGGCTCTCAGCTCCGGGTAGAAAATGAGAGGTACTAACTCACACAAAGATTAATCGACTGATAATCTAGACAATATAAGTTTTCCAGAATCTGACCAAGATGGTTAGCAGAAGCTCGCGATAGACAAAATTGAATTAAGACAATGCGTTTTTAATTGAACATAGAATTTAAAACGAGAAGGTCTTGAAGAAAGCAAAACTTACAATCTTAATTTTTAAACAATTATAACTAACTAGCGACCCGCCCTGGCTTGGCACGGGTGCAATGAAGATACTAATGTGGGGTATATTAACCTTCCTCTTGAATCACTCTATCTATTGCTGAAAACTGCATTAAAATCCATTGCGTAAAAGATCTAAGCGTATAGACAGCGGGAGCGACATTGTTTTATACTATGTAAATATAATAATTAAATTTTACTTTAATCTGATAGGACAAGCCAGAAACGTAGGTAAAATTATTTTGTTAGTAATCTATTGGGAGGATCCGAATTCTTGGTGTTTATTGAATTAAAGTTTTGTTATACGAGTAGGTATCAAAAGGGCCAGTGGTTCAGAAATTGTACCTAACGATGGACAGTTTCTCAGAATATTATTTATGGGTTATACCGGTGTGCGAAATCTATAAAAGGCCAATTTGTGAATCTCTTCCTAATAATATCTACTACCGTTTCTGTATGTTTACAGAAACGATAGTAGATCGTTATCTATATTTGCCTTTGAGCTTTCATCATCCAAATCAGTTAGCTTGATTGTGTCAATGGATTTTTTAACCGACGAAAAAAACGGAAAAGTTTCTCCATTCGACACGTATTTTTTTTATGTTAGACCACGCATAACTTTTTACAGAGTAGACCAACTTTAATGATTTTATTTTTGTTTGAAAGAGTATTCTTTCAAAATGATCCTATTTAAATTTAGTGAAGATCTGATGAAGAACTTCGGAGATAGACAATGGAACTCCTCAATGACAAACAGTACGCATAATGTGATGATGTGATTGTGTTTAGTGGGTCCAGCCATGTTTTAATTAAGGCCACTAATATGATAAATAAAAAAACTTTTTAACAAAAATAAAACAGACTTCAAAAAACCGAAAAAAATAATAAAATAATTACCACATTACAAATTAACAGTTTCAGAAGTCGGTGCTAATCCACGCTGAACCAAATTGAAGGTACCGACTCGGTTTTGTTTTTGTTAAAAAGTTTTTTATATGGGAATATAACGGAAATTAATTTAATTGCTTTGAAATACACTATAACAGACAAGAGTTACTTAATTCCAATAAAGGTAACCCATATGTTTTAGGAGAGGTGGTACATTGGCAAACAGGCCACTGGCCCACCTGATGGAAAGTGGATACAACACAAAGAAGTTTGCTGATGCGTTACTAATCAAGAGAAAAGTCTCATGTACCTGTAATTTCACCGGCACCCATACACTACAAACCGGAACACAGCAATGCTGCGTGGCAGCAGAAATAGTTATAGTGATAATACCTCCCCAGACAAACTTCCACAGAGAGCTCAACTACTTCTAAAACTAGTTTTACAAGCTCCCTCGCAGCTCATGAATACCACAATTAATCAATAACTTAGTAACGACTGTATTGAATCAAATCAAAGTGTAGAAGCAACGTTAATTTTCACCCCTTAATCACCTGAGAAGTTCACTAATTACTTCAAGGAAGAATCGTGGAACAAATCACAAACTTTTATACGCTCTTGGAAGTTTCCTTCCAGGGTTGGGGTAATATTCAATACGGTTGCCAACTTTTAAAGTGATTAGAGAACTCTAATGAACTTTTTGTCACCGTTGCCGTCTGACTGGCATTAGTAATTTCGCCTTTATTGGGATAACACCATCTGTAACTCTCGGGGTCGAATTTGAAAACCAAACTATGTTATTATCTTGCTCGAATACTAATGCTGGCCGCACATAGACCACTTAGGTCTTCCAGAAATTTTCCAACAGCAGCTTATCATAAAGAAGATTTTTATTTATTTTTGTTGAATTCCATACATTTGACTACTTTTTTTTAAATACTTCTTATCTCATTAATAAGGGATATCTTGAATGAGAGCTTTTTATTAATACGGGTCTTAGTTGCTCCAGATACAGCTGATCGCTATTTACTTGTAGCTGTAGTTACCGTTTGGTGTATTGCCTACTGCTAAAAACAAATGGCGATCAACTGTGTCTCTAACAATTTAATGACCCATGTGTGGTCAACCTAATGGAAAACTTTCATTAAGAAATAACACTTCGATAACAAGCATTGCGGCATTAGGACAATAGAATTTGCATTCCATAATTATTTTGTCCTAATTCATTGAATGGGCATCGAAATTGTTATTATTTTAAATGACTCTTATTATATTGCAAGTATCCAAACTTAATTTAAACATAGTTCGGCTTCCTAAAATTTTGTCAGTCCAAATTCTCAAAATTATTTGTCCATGATTTGGAAAATAAAATCTATGAAAATATTCCTACCACTCAAGGATATCCAAACCAAAATAAAAATTGTCATACATTATTTGTTTACTGTATGCAATAAATATTGGAAGGGAAAAATTGAACTTCTGGGGACCCAATAAATAAATATGTTATGGAATCGTTTTGTTTATTTTCGATACTGATCTTATCGTTTTCGGATGGGTATTCATTGTAATTTGGTGGATTTATGCTGTACTGTCTTCGTAATATTTCCCAAATGGAATCTCTTATCTGTGTTGTATTTGACTTTTGACTACGTAGTTTCTGAGAACAGTGTTCTTATTCCAGAATTTGATGTAGAATTTATTAATGAATATTGAAACATAGAAACGTCTTACACCGCAGTGGCCGTGTAGAATATAGAAAATTCCCACGTGGGGAATAATATTTAAATACTTCCTCACCGCACGCTGGGAATAGACGCAATGCTTTCAGATTCAACAAAACCCAGCACGCTTGGTGGTAGGATTTATACCAGGCTAGCTACCTCACCATCCTCACATTAAAGTCCGGCACCAAGCAGTTTACTGTGTTCCGTCGTGTGTATGTGAGAGCCAGAGAGGTTTAGGGGAATCCTTCCATATCTCTGTTCCTTGCATTCATGTGCTCCATTTAAGATCCTGTCTGCGCTTACTATCAGGTGAGACTAGAGCCAAAAGTGACCAAGACAAGAATAATAAAATAAAAAAACAAATAATAGAAAAGGCTGATATTCATACGGGGAGGTATGAACTTGAATAGTAATAATACAACCGTGAATACAACCAGCCTTATAAATACACAAGACGTATATTTACGTCGTCTAGATCTGCATATAATTGAAACAGCTTTCAAAAGTCCTATTTATTTAAGCTCTTGACAGTTTATTCGAATTCTAAAGTTTTCATGTATTTTTTTTTACGACAAAGGCAAATGAAAACAGTAATTTCAACCGACTCCTATTTCGTATCTCATTCGTTATGGTCCGTTTACCATAAGCCTTTGGTATTCTAAAACAATTTGGGTGGAATGTTTTGCTTCACAAAATGAAGTGATGAATCTTGGAATGTAATCGAAAAATCAATTTGTAAGGACGGGTTGGTGATATTAAAATGATGTTATGATAATGGTATGTAGAATTATTGTACAAGGTGTGGAATACGCTGCTACGTAAAACATAACTAGCCCATTACTGTCCCACTGCTGGGCAAGGACCTCTTCCCAAAATGAGAAGGGTTTAGGCTTTAGTCCACCACGCTGACTTGGTGCGGGTTGGCGGACTACACACACCATCGAGAACTTTATGGAGCCCTCTTAGGTGCGCAGGTTACCTCACGATGTTTTTCCTTCACCGTTAACGCAAATGATAATCAAGTTATGATCCGCACACGAATTCGAAAAGTCAGAGGTACGGGCCGGGATTGAACGCAGACCCTTCTGTATAGAAGGCAAGTGTTCACCCGCTAGGCTATCACTACTTTTTTATTTTGACCACCCTCCTATTAAAATCAATTTTGACGCCCACGTGGGGTAGGTAGTACTCATGACTAGAACCTCCTTGTACCATAACCACTCACTCCAACAGAGCTCCGTCAAATATTCATGCGGTCAGTGTATATTTAGCACATTTAGCAAAAATCGCCACAGATGTAGAATTAACGAGATATTGATAAATAATGAGATACTTTTAGTCATATTAGGTACAGTTGTAGGATGCGCGTGCGCAATCTCACACTGCGAAGATGCGCGTGAGGCGTACACAATGTATAGTTCCCAGCACTAATTTGCCTTCGTAACGTAATTGGAACAGAAAAATTCTGACACGTTTCTTTTCATTACATTATGACAATCTTACATACATAACATCACGCCTGTATTCTCCGAAAGGTTGGGCAGAGTTGTCTAGTAACACCCTCATTTCGCCGTTATGTTTAAGTCCCATGTAATAGGTAGCGAGCCTATTGCCACCAACCGGGCACAAATCCAAACTTCGGGCTGCTACTGAGGAATCCCACACGGAAAAACCCAATAACACTTTGCACGACCTGGGGATCGAACCCAGGACCTCACGATCAGCAGTCGCGTTTGCCACCACTAGACCAACGAGGCAGTTTTATGACAGTCTTACGGTATCAAATTGCAGTTCAATATCTGTGAAAATCCCATACGGCTATCTGGATCACACAAAACATTCGCCAACGCCCTGCAAATATGATCTAGCATAAGGTAAACAATAGTCCAATAAAGTTCTACTCACATATCCTCTTGAGGAAGATTCAGCGTTATGGATCCTTTCACGTTATCTCCATACTGCAAGTAACCGAAGAAGCCGACAATTCCATACAGGGTGATGACGATGAACATAGCGGTGTTAAGCACTCCAGGGCATCCGAGGAACTGCTTTGGGTGAGCCATCTCGTTTTCCACAGGCATCACGACGCCGATACCTTCCATTGCGAAGATCACCGTACTGGAAGAGAAAATGGAGTTAATTTGGGTTTCTATCGCCATCTGGTGATGCTGGTGGTGTTGTTATTTAGTTGTTCAATGATAATATTGCATCTTACTTTTTGATTAAATCGATTTTTTGATCGTGCCTCGGAGAGCACGTTAAGCCGTCGGTCCCGGGTGTCATACGAATACCTATGACAGTCGTTACGGGTAGTCAGAAGCCCGAAAGTCTGACAAACGGTTTTACCTTAGGATATCGGCATTGCCCAGCTACTGGGTTGCGGAGGTCTGATGGCAGTCGCTCCGTGTAAAATACTGGTATTCAGCCGCATCTGGTTAGACTGGAAGCTGACCCCAAGATAATTGGGAAAAGGCTAAGAGGAAGAGACTTTTTGATTAAATATCACGATTGTTTTGTTTAGCAGCATTACTGAATGAAATTCTAGTTCATAGACAAAATGTCTCTTAAGTATCATTGGTACAGTAGTATTGAAACGTTAGATAATTTGACATTCCTTAAGTATCCTTCTATTTGCAAAAACGCAATTTTATGGTGCGTCCAGTCCTGACGAACGCGCCGCTCGCGCGCAGCTCGCGAACAGCTCGCGCGCTGCGCGCGAGCGGCGCGCGAGCGGCGCATTCGCGGCGCGTTCGTCAGGTCTGGACGCACCATTACAGGAGAGAACTTTGAAGAGAATAAACTTTCATAACTATGAAACAGAGTTCTCTCAGTTAAATCTGTGGATATACTTAAGGAGCGTCGATTTGAATCCTCAACCAATTTATTACTTGACTATTTATAAATCGAATCATCTCTTAGCAGTTGCTAGGTTTGGATACTCTAAAGTTCAATCTTTCAAAGGAGATTAGCAATCGGAGCCTCTTTAAGTAATTTGCCACGAAAATTTCATTACGTCAAGAGGTCTAATTAATCTAATCTAATTCGTTACTTAATCAGTAGAAATGTAAGCTTTGGTGTCTGTAGATCTGTCTGATTTGCCTGAAGATGTAAGTCTTGGAACACAAAACAAAAATTGCAAGTCTAATAATTTTCTTCCTTATAAAGAAAACAACATCTTTTATAATATTAATTAAATTAAATACACCAATTAATACTTAATACAGTTGTGACAATAAAGACATTTTAATGTTAATGTTTTCGTCCATCTTCATTTCTACTCACGTGGCTTGTGATAACAAACTTATTATTCAGTATACATAAGTATTATATTATTCGAGTATAAACATCGTTTATGTTTGTACAGCCTGTAAGGTTAGTCGGTTTACATCCGAAAACCATGAACTCTGCTCATTATTCTACACAAATTCGTGAAAAAAAATCTGCTGTTCGATATAAAATAAACAATGTCTCTTAACAAAATGTATGGAACAGCGGATTTTAATTTCACGAATTCAAAGTTTCTCGCATGATGAGCAGAGTTAATTATTTATGGATGTAAACCGACTAACCTTGGCTGTATATTATATTTTATGTAAACCTGCACTTTGGAGTTACAAAAACCATTTTGTGTACTTATCTTGACGAACCTTAGGTAAATAGTGTACCTCGATAGCTAATGACTCTTCTTTGACTAACGTTAACGTGAAATGAAAGTGACTTTGACTCGAAATCTTGTCTGGTGGATAGTCGTGTTCTGGTAGCACCAGCAGCTACCCATAAACTTATATACGTTGTAGAAATAAGTTCTATCTAACTTTAACACAAGCAATGCCAGCAAGGTACTAGAAACAATAGTACCCATTAGATAAATGGTAACTAGACTTTGTAATATTCTTAACTCTCTAGCGTTGCACATTATGTTACAATAATTAGCAACTGCATCAGAAGATTTTACTTCAGTGACTACTTTTAGCAAAACATTTCTGGAATTAACAAAAAATAAAATGTTGCAACATAAAATGGCGGCTAGACACGTTTTGTTGTTTTTGATGAAACTTGAATCGATTCTTTTACAAAAACAATTATTCATGGTTCAAGAACTCTTCTTCCATAAATCTAAAAGCAGTTGGACTGAAATTCTCAGATATAGGGTCAAAACAATAGCAAAGTCAAGTATTTAGATTCGCAATGAAATTTCAACATCAGAAATCGGTAGGTATTATTCAATAATAATTTTACAAACTGTGCTCGCTGAAATGTAAATTCTAAGCGTTGGAGCCTGTCTTATCTTAAACAGACTCTATTAATGTATTAGATATAGGTTTTAATGGATCGTCTCTGTGTTCCATATTATATTTTTTGTGTACACGATAAATTAGATTTATTATATTTACTCTTCCATGCCCGAGTTTAGATCCATCAGGATGAAGAAGAAAGAATATGAATTCTTTCTTAACATTGAAATTCTCGTAATCCAGTATAATGACTGCTTGAAGGGAATGAAGAGGCTAGCAATCTATACTAATATTATAAAGAAGAAAGATTTGTATTTTTGTATGTAACGAACAACTGGACCGATTTCAAAAATTATTTTGCCGTTAGAAAGCTACATTATGATTGAGTAACATAGGCTATATTTATTACTGGAATAAAACTTCTTACACGGGCGGAGCTGTGGGGCCACAGCTAGTGTAATAATAATAATCACTTTTTAACAAAAATAAAACCGACTTTAAATTGTCTATCTCCGAAGTTCTTTATCAGATCTTTACCAAATTTAAACGAAACCACTTCGAAAGAATACTCTTTCAAACAAAAAAAGAATAATTAAAATCGGTTCACAATTAGCAAAGATATCGTGGAACAAACATACAAAAAATGAAAAAAAAAACATACAATCGAATTGAGAACCTCCTCCTTTTTTGAAAGTCGGTTAAAAAGGCGTTCAATGTGAACAAGCAAACTGACTGCACATGTAGGCGCGCCGTTTATATGCATCTAACCCAAAATACTCAAATTATAGTGTGACTAACAAGCCATTTGTAAGCCACGTTAAACGCGAAGAAAGCACTCTCTTTAGAAATTGCATCAATGCAACCAGTGCCGTAACCATACCATCAGAGGCCCGTGGCAAATACACTGGATGCGGCCCCAGTAAAAATCGTCATGTTGTAATTTAATTTTAATAAATCACTGTAGTAGTTACCCAACAGAATTACTCATTTTATGTGCATTTTAGTGAAATCTATATAGGTATATAAAAATGAATCCCTATTTCCCTTGGTCACGTCATAACTTGAGAACGACTTTACCGATTGAGGTCATATTTACACAATATATGCTGGGATCCGGTTGGTGGCGCTGTAGTCAAATTAATTACGCAGGAACAGCTGCAGGAGAACAGCTAGTCTATATAAATAAAAATGAATCGCCAAATGTGTTGCTAAGCGCAATACTTGAGAACGGCTCGACCAATTCGACAATTTTTTTTTTATATATTCCTTAAGGCATAAGGAAGGTTCTAATGGAGAGAAATACATAAAAATTGCGTGGAAAATAGTAAAAACAACACTTTTCTTTTCCCATTACAGGCCAATAACTTTTGACAGAACGAAGTCTGTCCGGGCAGCTAGATTCTAATAAATTTAATTTTCAAAACCATAGGTATTACGTATTATAATTTTTACTTAATTTTGTTAAAAATGTTAGGTTACTTTTGAGCTCGCGGCCTCTCCGACTGGGGGCCCGTGGCATTTTGCCAGCCCTGCCACTCCATAGTTACGCAACTGAATGCAGCCTTGTGTCGTAAAGATATGCTAGGAAATGAGAAATGCAAGCGTCCCGGATATAGAGTTATGTTGGGCTTGATGTATAACGTCGAGGTTTCCTTGCATAAACTGTATATTACTCGGGCAGTTGTGTGTGTGCGTCGTTGTTGTTTCCACGTGTAAGTAGAATGTATTTCCGTATATTGTTTAGGATCTTGAATTGAATTAATGACGATTTATTCACTTAAAAATTTCTTAGAGCTAAGTACATTGCCCCACAAAACTGCTTACGCAGTTTAACTGTGAGATCGTTGAGTCTCTCATACATAGTAAAACATAATTAGGTACATCTATAACCTATATACTTGCAACTTAATACCACTTACATAGTTTCCAATAAATGTTTTTTAAGTTTACGTCCGAATTTTTGTTTATTATTTTCTTGTCTGATGTCAGCAGGCAAAGTATACCAGCAAAGTGCGAAGACTGCTTTAATTTTGTTCACTATTCTCATAACCTGTTCCAGAGCTTTGCACACTAATGTCTAATATCAAATTACTGACGATTGAAAAGCACTAAAGATGTAGGAGGAATAATAAACACACAACAGGGAATTTTAGAAAATAATGTAGGTACAATATTATATGACTTTACTCTTAGTATCTGGATGACGGAGCTTTGTTCGGTTTTTTTTTGATAAATCGACGTTTTCTAAAAACGATACCTAGCTAGATCGATTTATCGCTCCCGAAACCCACTGCATATGTACTAAATTTCATGAAAATCGTTCGAGCCGTTTCCGAGATTCAGGCTATATAAATATACAAGGTTAGTCGGAAAGGGGGTACTAAGCCGAAAGGGTGTTAAAGTACCCATAATAATGGATAACTTTTGTTCTACAATTTTCCCCAACAGTCAATAGTTCAAGAGAAATAGCTGTTTAAAGATTTTATAAAAAATACGCTAAATTCTATCTATCCTCAGCTATGATCAGCTGTGTTTACATTTTACGTCATATTGAGGTCACGGATTAGAAACTTCATTTATTGAATTCATAACTAAAGCAGATAATTATGTTATTTTTTTGAAAAACTAAAATAAAAATAATTATTCATGGAAAAAAAATTGATCGAATTTTTCAATTTTAACACTTTCTTTAAAACAATAATCCCTACATTAAGTGGCCCGCGGCTTAGTACCCCCTTTCCGACTAACCTTGTATATACAAGATATACAAGGTTAGTCAGAAAAAAATTGCTCGTATAAAAGTATTAGATAAAGGAACGAAGATGTGGAAGAATCAGAAATCTCAACTACATCAAAGCGAGTAGTTGAATTATTAAAAGTTCAGAAGCTCCATACAAAGGCTTCTCTTAAACGAACCGCTTACCACGTTCACCCACTACTGTTTTCATAACCACAAAGTCATATTGTTGTCAGAGTTGATAAAGTTAGCCCACCACTATAGATAGAGTGCATTGCAAATGTTTGTCAAGCACACATAGGTAGGTTTCGAGATAAGAATAAACAAGGGATGCATTGTCCTGCATTAAAACATAACATCACGCCTGTATTCCCCGAAGGGTTGGGCAGAGGTGTATAGTAACACCCTCATTTCGCTGTTACGTTTTTTTTTTAAGTCCCATGTAATAGGGGGTGAGCCTATTGCCATCAACCGGGCACAAATCCAAGCTCCGGGCTGCTACTGAGGAATTCCACACAGAAAAACACAATAACACTTTGCCCGACCTGGGGATGGAACCTAGGACCTCACGGTCAGCAGTCGCGCTTGCCTCCACTAGACCAACGTGGCAGTTGTATTAAAATTCTATGCGAAATTTTAGTAATGTTTATTCAGGTTTTTTTAGAACCTTTAAAACTTTTGTCTTATTGTAATAATTTGGTGTCCTTCAAGAGCCTTTATTGACACATGTAAATTCTTCACTTTTATGCTTGGAAACGCGTCTGGTGATTCTAAAATATTAATTAATTTTGTAACAATTTATATGTTCAATTTAAGAGGTAAATTTCTATTTGAATGCGTGTTTGTTCAAAATCTATAGCGAAAGTCATTTTATATGTTCAATTTAAGAGGTAAATTTCTATTTAAATGCGTGTTTGTTCAAAATCTATAGCGAAAGTCATTTTATATGTTCAATTTAAGAGGTAAATTTCTATTTAAATGCGTGTTTGTTCAAAATCTATAGCGAAAGTCATTTTTACGCTATTACTCAAAATTATTATTTTTGTAGTACCCTTCAATATCGAAACATTTTTATTTCAATCGGATCTTTCGATACAGGAACAGAAAAATACTGAAAAATATTGTGATATTGAAGTTGAATTCGGTTTTAAACTATTACTTATAGAAAAGTCCGGTATCATCTGTAATCTATGGACCGCAACCATCTTTTGTTAGGGCTTGTACACAAAACTGTGATCCGACGTCGCATCGTGGAAATATACGAGCTCGCACGACGTATCGCAAGAACTTACGAATTGATTCGAGTAATTGATTTTTTCTATATCTTCTTATCAGTAACAGCAGTGCCCAAATCTTTTTACGCAAATTTATTCTACCTAGTATAAAATACGTTTAATATGGTTGACGATCGTTGAGGGATTGGTCACCTGAACCTTGGAAGGAAGACGCATTGCCGCACGTAATCGCATCGCAGCAATTTGCGTCGCAGTTTTCTGCGTTGCGAATTCGCATCGCGCCGATTCGCAGTTTTGTATACAAGCCCTTAGGAAACCAGCACAAAAATGCTAAGAGCCAAAACTCACCTCAAAAACAAAGGCCACTGCGTGATACTGGCGACCATCTCCCGCTCCTTAATAGGTGGAAGGTCCAGGAAGACATAGTACAGGGTTATGACGAATACCACGAAGATCAGAACGTTAGCTAAGGCAGAGAATGGGACCAGATACTTCAAGTTCCGTATCTGACAGATCAGGACTAGAGGTACCAAGGTTAGGGCGCAGGAGGCTTGAATTGACAGCGGATTTTCTGGCATGTAAACGTCAAAAACCTGCGAACAAAATTGAAGGTTACCTAATGATGTAGTTTCTTTGGTGGTTTACTTATTCATTAAATTAGGTTATAATAATTATGTTTTATAACATTAACTACTACTAAGATAAGCTACTAATAGAATTAAAATTATTATAAACTTTTCCGTGAAGCGCCTGAAGCCGTTGATGAGCATTATGTTACGGCTTAGTAAATGTTTGCTATAACAAAAGCTGTAGGCGGACACAACATAAAGGTTATGCCAAGTTTTTGCGAGGTCTAAGAAAAGCGATTAATTAAACATTATAGTTATTAGTATTACCTACTTAAATATTTATTTACTTACTTCTTTCATAGAAGATCCGATAAAGACAACATACACGCACAATACACTGGAATATGTCAGAAGCAGAGAGTAGTCCACCAAACCCCTGAAAATAAAGAGTTTTATTTAATTATAGTTAACGAAATAAATATTTTATTCAAATCAGGTTTGTCTAATTAGTTGTTAGACAAATGTTTAAAAAAAAATCTCTTTAAATCTAAATTGCATGAAAAAGATAATTTGGCATAGGTACTTATAAAATTGTTTTTGGTTTAAAACTGGTTTAACTAATTTAACTTAGAATTTAATAATAACACTCTTTAATTGTCCCACTTCAGGGCGTATGCCTCTTCTAATACGGAAAAGGAACGAGCATTCATCACAACGCTTCTTTACTGCAATTTGACGACGAAATCCTGGCTTTCTCACGATATTTTCTATCACCGTAGAGGGGCTCGTGGCTCGCCAACCAATCGCGCGGATCATATTACGATTTGTGAGGTTAAGCTACGCTTGCCGCAGTCAATCTGTGGATGGGTGACCGTTCGTTACACATCGAGACCCCTCCGTGCCTCGGAAAGTACGTTAAATAGTCGGTCCTGGGTGTCATACGAATACCTATGACAGTCGTTACGGGAAGTCAGAAGCCCGAAAGACTGACAACCGGTCTAACCTTAGGATATCGGCATTGCCCAGTTACTGGGTTGCGGAGGTCTGATGGCAGTCGCTTCGTGTAAAATACTGGTATTCAGCCGCATCTGGTTAGACTGGAAGCTGACCCCAATATAGTTGGGAAAAGGCTACGCAGAACGATTTTCTATCACCGTAATAAGACTGAAAAGTCACATTGGTACTTATATGGGTTTTGGTCCCGCAATCTGCTTAGGAAGCGAGTCTCGCAAACCTCGGAGCCACCTTGACATGGACTTAATAACACCTTTTTGATTAAATCCCACTGCTGAGCAAAGGCCTTCCCATTTGCCTTCCACACCTCTCTATTTGTGCCGTTTCGGACTATGCCACTAATAATTAACTAATTAATTACACTTACTTTATAAAATTACCCCATGATTGTAATTTCTTAGGTCCGTAAGTAAAGGCCGCTCCACAAGTTTCAGCGAAACTAAGGGATGGCTTCTTTGCGTCCACGCACACTTCTTGAGAAGTCTTCACCTGAAAAGTAATGAATTATTTTTATTTATTGTTTGGTTATCTTGTCTTATTGCTGGATAAAATCTTCCGTTTTTATCGTTTTTTTGTACTTTTAAATGGCTGTCATAGGTATAAACGGTCAGCTCAATATTGAGGTTTTGGTGAACGAAAATGTATAATTTTATTTATTTATTTATTTATTTAAACAAGTACAACTATCATCACAGGCTTACCTAATACAATAGTGTAGTTATAATAGCATACAACAATTAATTAATTTACAATGAATCAAGAGTGATTTTACAAAATGCGGTCCGTGTGAATTCACTCAGAGTATAGTTGAAGCAGTCAATCTGTTGTGACAGCATATTGAGTGTAAGCAGCGCTCGCGTTAGCGGCGCGTGCTGCAGCAGGTTGGTGCGAGCGGGCGGCACCCACAGCAGCGGCTGCGTTGAGAGCTGCGTTATGCAATAAAGTGTCAACCCACAAAAATATGTATTCTATTTTAACGCCATCTAGTTATTTTGATAGGTCTACTCAATGCTTGAAAAAAGTCAAACTGCATTAAGATGTTTTTGGTAGACGCTCTATTACATTTACTACAGTTCCGGGCACTTTTTTTAAGCGTTCATAAGACCTACCACAAGAACTAGATGACGTTAACACAAAATTCATATTTTTGTGGTTTGACACAGTATTGCATAACACGGCCCAATTGATCAGCTGAGAAAACTGAGTCAGATTTTCGACGGTAAAATGTTCTGTGTTGTTAAAAAGAAATAACTACACTTCTAACCTAACCTAGTCGTGGTGCTCAGACTATTTACTAGCAGTAAGTAAGTAGTAAGTAAGTAAGTAAGTAGCAGTTTTTATGCTGGCTCAACATGTAGTCGGGAAATACTCCCGAATCATTTAATCACTTCTCCTTTTAAATAACTAATCGGGAAATACTGAAAAATAAATACGCAGTTAGTACAAATGTTGTCGACACGTTTGGTGCAGTGGCTGAGCGATCGATTCCTGGGCTACGGGTCGTGGGTTCGATTCCCGCACGGTACAAATATTTGTATGGCCTACATTATAGTTGTTCCGGGTCTGGATTTTTGTGCTTGTGAAGATTTGTGTCCGTAAACGCACCTACGATACAGGAGAAATCCTAGTGTGAGGCAACGTTTATACAAGGTTAGTCGGATAGGGGGTACTAAGCCGCGGGCCACTTAATGTATCACTGATGAGTGTTTTAAAGAAAGTGTTAAAATTTAAAAATTCGATTAATTCTTTTTCCATGAAAAATTATTTATTTTTGTTTTTTTTTCATTTCTTCATCCCTGCTTTAGTTATGAATTCGGAAATGGAGTTTCTAATCCGTGACCCCAAATATGACGTAAAATGTAAACACGTCTGATCATAGCTGAGGATAGATAGAATTTAGCGTATTTTTTATGAAATCTTTGAACAGCTATTTCTCTTGAACTATTGACTTTTGGGGAAAGTTGTAGAACAAAAGATATCCATTATTATGGGTACTTTAACACCCTTTCGGCTTAGTACCCCCTTACCGACTAACCTTGTATAAAAAAAAACGTATGCGATTACTGAACAGTAGGTAATCGCTAAGTAACAAATAAATAATAAATACTGTAAATAAAGTTAATTTCTACCTAAACTCTAAAGTCACTTGATTATTATTAAAAATATATTACAGTAGGATATTGCTATGAATTTGCACTCGGCATAAAAATTCTATATTTTCATTGTAAAATTAAAAACAATACCGTGTTTTGTCAACTTTTCTTTGAAATATTCAACATCTTAAATCTCTTTTAAATATAACAATACCAGTATTGTAGGTATTTTAAGCATTTATCATACACTATGTATTGTGCTAGGTCTGGGTTCACAAATAGTTCAATGTCCCAGTTTGACTATTTACGTTCAAATCGCGAAACGGTAAAATTTTAAACTATTGTTGAAGTATAGGTATACACTAAAATTGGGTCATGCAAATCTTAAATATGGATTTCTTTAAAGCAATATAATCACTATTTAGTTCGTCGAACTTTTTTGCATATCTTCGTTCAGAATAATTACCGGTACAATTCAAATTATGCCGTTTTTAGAAAATTTAAGTTAAAGTTTTTAGATATTTTGAAAAGCAAATTTTGTTGACATAAGTTTTAGTAATCTTGATGTTTGATATGTTGAATCTTGATGTTGTTTGATATATCAAAAAAAACTATAGTTTAGTATGCAATATTTGAAGTTTTTTAGTAATCCAAAACACATAATTTTGGAGATGTTCCAGTAATGACTCCGACCGACGATATAACATAATAATTTTGTGAAACACTTTGATAATAATTATACATTATGAATCAAAGGTGAAAACAAATATATCTATTTTAGACACGTTCTACGATTTTGAACTGCCTCGTTGGTATAGTGGTGGCAAGCGCGACTGCCGATTGTAAGGTCTTGGGTTCGATCCCCAGGTCAGGCAAAGTGTTATTGGGTTCTTTCGTGTGGAATTCCTTAGTAGCAGCCCGGATTTTGGATTTGTGTCCAGTTGATGGCAATAGACTCGCCCCCTATTACATGGGACTTTAACATAACGGCGAAATAAAGGTGTTACTACACACCTCTGCCCAACCCTTCGGGGAATACAGGCGTGATGTTGTGTATCTATGATTTTTAAAAGCTCACTTGCACTACTGTGACAGTTTGTCACAAAGTCGCAATTAGAATGGTCTCTTATTAAATTCCATTCAAAATTTGACAAAATATGTGACTCATAGCAATGCTCAGTTTTCAGTTTACATGGATACTTCAGTAAGTTATTTCCTTTATTCATATATTTCCTTTAAACCTCGTGATGTACTACTGACATAGATTAACACAGAATGGGACACTTCCGGATTCAATAAAAAAAAATTACAAGAAGTAAACATGTGTTTTTAATGTAAGGCATTTTAGCGCCCCGAGTGAATTGCGCGGTATCGCTCGCCGCACGGTCATTTAACTCGGGGCGCTAGTATGCCTCACGTTAAGAACACATGTTTACTACTTGTAATTTTTTTTATTGAATCTAAATATTATATCCCGGTCTATGTTAATCTATGTCAGTAACATGACGAGGTTTGAAGGCATTACATGATTTCATTTACCACCCTGTATACCAATAAATTACATTTTTAAATATTTCTGCAAAAATTAACTTTTAAAATTTAAAAAAAATAGTAGCCCACTGGCATCAGGAACAGGGTCCAAGCAACCGGTGGTCAGGGCCTCAGAGAGAGGAACCTCCTAACAATACGCGCCGTGTCCAGAAGTACCGCTTTCTATATCAGGCCCTTGATCCAGCCGCCCAACGACAGCCTCATCAGATGTTGGTCGAGGCTCTTGGCTATTAAGCCATTGGCCGTTACAACTATTGGCACAACGATTGCTGAGCCAACCACCCCACATGTCGACAACCTCGCGTGCCAAGTCTTGATACTTAATTTCAGTAAGTTTATTATTTTTGAGGTAAAAGTGAGAAATACTTCTTAAAATTCCTACCCAAACCGTCTAGACGATAATTAGTTTATGAACAACGTCGCAATGAAGGAAGAGCGGAGTAATTAAGTTCCTAAAGCCCAGTTGATATATCGTACCGACAGTTATTAGTTATAACGACGTCTTGTACATCAGTACCCATAGTAAGTAGTAGAACCGTATTTGTTAGAAGCAAACGCAGTGTTGATGCTTTTGTAAAATCAGTAAGACCTTACTATCAAACCAGCTTTTCACTATGAGATATAATATCTATACTGATATTATAAAGAGGAAAGATTTGTATTTTTGGATTTTTGTATGTAACGAATAAACTTAAAAACTACTGGACGATTTCACAAATTCTTTTGCCGTTAGAAAGCTACATTATCACTGAGTAACATAGGGTACGGGTGGAGCCGTGAGGACACAGCTAGTATATTATATCACGAGATATAAATAAAATCCCTTGACTGGAATATAATATATATTATATCTAAGTGTAAAGGGTTCTATTAAAAATTACGGTGAGCGATATTAATTTATATCCCGGGATGTAATATATATCCCATAGTGAAAAGCCAGCTTCACTGTACCATTAGTAAGTAATGTTGCGTACACACCTAGTCCACGAACGCCAACGAACGTTCATCATTAGTTGAATTTGACCAAACTTTATACGGAACGAATGCTGTTTCATTCGGTTTTTTTTCGGCATCTAACCCCATTCGTTGACTACGTTAGCTAGGTGTGTACGATAATGAAACAATTTGTTTGTGACTTGACAAACTTATTGCTTTCAACAATATTATGATTTATTGTGAACAAGCCACGTCATTTGTTTCGTCTTAGTTTTCAGTGCCAAAATATAATTAACTTGAGCAAAATTGTTCATTAGTGCTTAGAGAACGTTATTCTAGTTCTAGACTTTTGGTTGGCTTTACCTAACTCTCTGTTCATAATTTTTCGAAATGCCTGAATTCCAAACTTGGAGTTCTCCTAACTAATCGATTTGGTAGCATTTTGTTGGTTCCTAGTGGCAAAATCCAATTTTTTTGCCAATAAAAACAATGAATTGCAAAAATAAAATGTGGGTCGTATTTTTTTTTAATTTTGCGTGAAATAATGTCAATGGCATCACGTTCTAGAAACGTTAAAAACTATGGCAATAGCAATGTTATTAACTTTAATGTTGTAGGTTTAAGACCAATTAGATTTTACACACCAAAGTAATATTTTTTGCTACTATTTTTGCAATTCGTAAAACACGATAATTCTATTTCCTATTATACACTGGCCTGCAAAAATAAGTATCACACTTTTAAAATTTAAATTTTTTCTAAACTATAGAAGTTAGAGATTTAAAATAAAATACGTTTTATAGCAATTTTTATCGGCTTTCTTTGAAACTATAGTAACAAAGTTAAACTCTTTTTTGAGTCCTTTTTGTTTCAAAAATATATCTTGTGTACCTAAAAAGTTATTGCAATTTTAAAAGTGTGATACTTATTTTTGTAGGCCAGTATAGTATACTGTAGTAGTCCATGTCATCACTGCGCCTGCAAAATCCGCTGTGTGTTTTTTTTCCATCTTTGATGCTATTTCTCAAGCCACGTGCAACTGTAAAATCCGTTTTATAATCATTTATATTGCTATCTTCTTAACCAAATAAATTATTAGAAAATGGATTTTACAGGTGCACGAGGCTCGAGAAGTATTATAAAATAACATCAAAGACAGATTTTCAAAAACAAACACAGCGGATTTTGCTGGCGCAGCGACGATGTGCTGAGGAATTCTTCCATGAAAATAATAGTAAAAGATCCATCAAATAATGTATGAGACTTACCAAAATATGTACAGTATGAGTGCAAACGAATCCAGCTATTAAGGTTCCGATGGTGCCCACTATTAGACCTGAGTTCTTGAATGCAGCAGGCATCGCCAGGATGCCGGAGCCGAGGCAGCACTTCAGGAGATGCACTATTGATCCGATTGTTCTGTGAATAAATATTTTATATTCAGTAAGTCTATACTTGACATATCTTTAGAGCAGCCGTGTCGAGCCGCGTTTTTCTCTCTCATATTTCAAAAGTTCCTTTCCTTTGCCGTGCCGTCCTGTCAGTGAGCGCCTGCCTTTAGTTAGCCGACGGCAGACATTATACAGAGTAAGTTTTTGTGATTAGGGTGTAGGGCAAAAAAAGAAACTATAAGAAATAGAGAATCAAAGATTTCATAGCTGAGATCATAGCTATGGATAGATAGATTTAAGCGTTATTTTTATGACATTTTTGAACAGCAATTTCTCTTAAACTATTGACTTTTGGGGAAAGTGGTAGAACAAAAGTTATTCATTATTATAGACCCTTTGACACACTTCCGGATTAGTACCACCTTTCCGACTAACCTTGTGTAAGGACAATATGCTAGCAAAGTAATCTAATACCCCGAGAAAAAACTAAGTAAAACAATAAATGCTGTCACAAAAATATCGATGAGTGATGTACCTTTATAACATGGCCGAGATTTATTGCAAAAACGTGATCTCAATGAAAACATTTTATATTACGATATTTAATTTTTATCTTTATAATTTATCATGCTAGAACACGTCCGTGCGAGGTACTGTCTCTATTTTAGGCTTGCATTGTTTTACGTTCTTTATAATCCTATTATTTTATTATAAATCTGTTTATTATTCTAATGACGAAACTTTAAATTAGTTTAAGCCTTTTTTGTATTGTTTCTAACAAAACAAATCTGTACAATTTAAGGTTACAAAGAATTTTCTAAAAGACTTCGCACTTGTCGAAATTATTTTTGAATTAACATATTAATACGCGTGTATAATATAGATATGACTGTTCAGTAATATTGTTATTAAATATGAATGAACTTATTTTTGAAGAAGGGATTGGCGTGTCGCCTCATTTTCTTTAATTAGTTGAGTGTTGTTGTATTCTTCGTCACGTTAATTTACTCTTTGTTAGTAACTGGATGTACGCTAAATAACGTTTGAATATTTTCTTATTCCGCATTTAGGTAGGTCTAATTTTTGGCTTGAAAGCTGTAACTATACAAGGTTAGTCGGAAAGGGAGTACTAATCCAAAAGGATATTAAAGGAACCATAATAATGAATAACTTTTGTTCTACAACTTCCCCAAAAGTCAATAGTTTTTAGCTGTTCAAAGACTTCATAAAAAATACGCTAAAATCTATCTAGCTGTGTTTAAATAGTAGGTCATATTTGGGGTCACGGATAATAAGCTCCGTTTTCTGAATTCTAACTAAAGCAGGAATGAAGAATTATTGAAAATACAAAAATAAAAGTCATATTATAAGGAAATAAAAATGATCGAATTTTGATATTTTAACACTTGCTCTTATTCAATCATTAGTACTACTTTAAGTAGGGCGCGGATTAGTACCCCTCTTTCCGACTAACCTTAGACCGCGGATTAGTACCACCTTTCCGACTAACCTTGCATAAAATTGCAGTATAAACATCGTCGAAATTGCAATACTTTAGAATTAAATATTGTAAAGGTGTTCCAACATTTTTCTATGGAAGCCGTATAGCCACAAATCCGTCATTTTTTTTCAATGTAGCGTCTCTCATTGGAACTGTTATACAGGGTGTAAACGAAATCGTGTAATTCCTTCAAACCTCGTGATGTACTGCTGACATAGATTAACCCTGCACCGGATACATTTGGAATCAATAAAAGAAAAATTACAAGAAGTAAACATGGTTCTTAGCGTGAGGAAATTTAGCGCCCCGAGTTAAATGACCGCGCAGCGAGCGATAGCCGCGCAGTTCGCTCGGGGCGCTAAAATGCCTCACGTTAAGAACACATGTTTACTTTTTGTAACTTTTTTTTTATTGAATCCATATAAATCCCTTGCGGGTTTAATCTATGTCAGCAGTACATCACGAGGTTTGGAGGAATTACATGATTTCGTTTACACCCTGTATATGGGTAAAGAACACTTAAACAAACATAAAATGTCAGCAATATGGTGCCCTAAAGTGTCACGTTGCAGAGATATTTTGAGGCAAGGATTGCCATATGTAAAGGCGTATTTAGATCATTTTGAAAAAATAAAAAAAATCGTCAGGGTGACTATAAAGGTTCTATCCCCTTTGCCTATCGTTCCAACAGTGCGTTGATCGTCAAGTTGTACTTACGAGTTCGGATGTGCTACCGTTCGATGCTCGAATGGATTGTATGGTTTTTCATCGATGTTCTTCGAAGTTATGCTGAGTGAAGACTGGAATCCAGGGTTACTCGTCAGGTCGGCGCTGAAAAGAATAAAAGACAATCATTTTATTTTAGTAACAGGGCATGGGTAAGCATAATCATATTCAGTCCATTTCTATCCCACTGCTGGGCACGATCCTCTTCTCAGACTGAGAAGGGTTTAGACCTCAGTCCACCACGCTGGCTTGGTGCGGGTTAGCGGGTAATATGGTGTATAGTGGATGTATGTTCTTACAAGAAAATGAATGATGAGCCATATATTATCATTGTCACGCGGGGTGTCTTCCAATGACCCAACATTATTAATTACCTTTAAAATTATACAATAACACCATACAGAGCCGTCTTAGGCTATGCAGGGGCCCTTGGGCACAGAGAATTTGGGCCCCTTTTGGAAAGCCAAAAAGAACGTGAATAACATCAGAATGTACTTTTTTTCAGTGACATAATTGGTTATAACATTGACACTAACTTATAGTTCAAGTTGTTTTAATATGGTAGTGAAAAGTTACAAAGTCTGAATTTAGCAGCAATTTGTCTCAAATTAAAGAAAACTTCTGCTGCGCAACGTTTTGCTGTGCAACCCTAGTTATCTGGGTGCTTTGTTAATGATGCGTTGAACTAAGAAACCGATGTGTTTTTTAAAATTGATTTATTGAAAAATACATGGTTGCACTGGGTTTCGGCATTTCGAGGCCCCATTCAGACCGGGGGCCCTGGGCTCGTGCCCCACGTGCCCTTATGGTAAAGACGGAACTGACACCATGCAGTTCAACATGCATTACTAGATGGCGCTGAGTGTAAGTTAGTCTTTTTTTATTTCACGAAGAAAATAAAGGTTTATTATGCAACAATTACAAATAGCCGACAATATCACACTATAAAGTATTCATAGTGCATATACTGCCTCGTTGGTCTAGTGGTGGCAAGCGCGACTGCTAATCGTGAGGTCCTGGATTCGAACCCCAGGTCGGGCTAAGTGTTATTGGGTTTTTCCGTGTGGAATTCCTCACTAGCAGCCCGGTAGCACAGTACACCTCTGCCAATAATTATGTTATTAAAGTATTCATACGAAGTAAAATAAGTTAAAATAATCAAGTGAATTTACACTTTAGGTCGAAAAACAAATATTGACGTAACTGCATGCTTGACAGACCTTCCAGTATCCTGTTATCAGAGCACAGATAAATTCCTCTGGTCATCCATCACAATGTAATCCCCTAGTCCGACCCGCGACACTACGAGAATGATTTGATGGTCTTATCTTTGAGTAGGCAAACTGCAAGGTCACCATCAGCGTCTACCGCTAAAATTATTGATACCTATTTGCAAATCTACGCTGTCATCGTGTACTTAGTCCACACTTACGTTTTGTAAAGGAGTAGATTTCTAGGCCGTTAGGTTAGTGTCGTTTCGACATCGAGATTCGCATAGTAAATTAAAAAAAAGACAAATGTATGTAATTCCGATGACGTTTACATTTTGACACTTGCTACCTCTTGCGAAATCTCAATAGGCCCGTATTTATAAACCATTCTCAACATAGAGGCCAGAAATCAGACCCTCAAAACATTTGATACATTTGACATCACATTGACGCAAGTCATATCAAAACGAAATTTAAAAAGAAGCTCTCAATTTATATCCAATATAGGCCATGTTCTCCCAATACCAATCATTATCATATCAGTCCATAAATGTCCACTACTACAAATGGACCTTCCAATGATTGACATTGGACTGTCAAAAAAGAAGAAATTACTACAATCATCACGCTTAGAAGATGGTTTGGTGATCAAAGTTTAATGTTATTAGTACACATCCATACCCATCCTAACACATTACATAACATCACGCCTGTATTTCCCGAAGGGTTAGGCAGAGGTGTATAGTAACACCCTCATTTCGCCGTTATGTTGAATTCCCATGTAATAGGAGGCGAACCTACTGCTATTAACCGGCCACAAATCCAAACTCCGGACTGCTACTGAGGAATTCCATACGGATAAAGATAATTTTATTTGATAAAACTTGAGTGTGCATTATAATTAGTAGTTGCAATGTAAGATGTTAGGTTGGTTTATTATTTCACCTTACATGTTTTGCCAGGTTGTGGCATACAAAATGATACTTAAATAATTAAAATTGGCAAAAAAATATAAACATTTCACTAACTTTAACATATTGCCTACAATAATATCTACATAACAGTCCAAGATACTATTTAAAGAGGATATAAACGAAATAATGTAATTCCTTCAAACCTCGTGATGTACTGCTGACATAATACTTACTCTGCACGAGTTACTTTTGGACTCGATAAAAAATAATACAATAAGTAAATATGTGTTCTTAAAGTGAGGCATTGTAGCGCCCCGAGCGAATTGCGCGGCTATCGCTAGCCGCGCGGTCATTTAACTCGGGGCGCTAAAATGCCTCACGTTAAAAACACATGTCCAATATTTTATATGTAAAAAAATAATTGTATCCAAAATTATCCCGTGCAGGATCTATGTCAGCAGTATATCACGAGGTTTGAAGGAAATACATGATTTCGTTTACATTCTGTATATCAATTGAATTCATCAGTTGAACGGATAAAAAAATATAAAAACTGTGTTAAAATTATGAAATATGCCAATTGAATCAATATAAATGTCAGATAATTAAATTAAGGTAAATTGAAAATAATGCAATTAATAATTTATACCTTCATTTTTTTTTAAATTTTTCAGAAACATAAATAAAATGTCACAATCATCATTCGATTTGCATAATTATTGTGTACTAGCGGCCCGCCCCGGCTTCGCACGGGTGGACATTTTTCCCGTTTTTGCAACATCATTTATGCTCCGCTCCTATTAGTCGTAGCGTGATGTTATATAGCCTGTAACCTTCCTCGATAAATGGACTATCGAACAAAAAATATTTTTTCAATTCCAACTAGTAGTTCCTGAGATTAGCGCGTTCAAACAAACAAACAAACTTTTCAGCTTTATATTATTAGTATACATTTATAAATTAGAATCATTTAGAAATTCAGTTGAACTGTAATAACATTTGTCAGTTAGGTATTTCTTTCAATGCTGCTTAAAATATTTCTCATGTAATTGCTTAATTGATTTTGGTACTTTCTTAAAGATAACCGATGCCAAATATAAAATACAATTGTGCATTAGTGTTGTGTTTGATTTCACCATATACTGGGTGTAAAAATAGCCTTAACGAAGCCGAAGTCTACGCATACTGTACATCAAACTAAGTAACATACAGCAAAAATAATTGCTGGGAAACGACTTTTATTTTTTGGTATTAAAAAACAGCTTTTAATTGTGGCGCGCAATGTAAGCGTGCGGGCAGCAGACTGTGCCTACATTTAAAAAATGTTGATAATGTTTGTACAGAAGAATGTTTAGTAATAACATTTAAAATTAGTTTTCGTGAAAAACTTTTAAAAATATGGTGACTATTACCTTCAATATCTCCGTAACCAATCGGTTCCCAGGTATGGCCCGATACCAAAAAATCTTCGTAATTATGGGAAAAATACGTGGCTTTTGCCTTCGTTAAGGATATTTTTACACCCGATATAATCTGTCGTTATCTCTGCGGTTACGTGTGCAACTCTATCCGATAATCGATGAAATACACTTTACCTGACCTGGGGATGAAACCCAGGACCTCAGGATCAGCAGTCGCTCTTGCCACCACTAGACCAACGAGGCAGTACTGCCCAATCTTTTGACATACTCCCTATGTCGCCTACGACACCCACGGGTGGGGTAGAGTTGGCCTAAACTTTACCAGGAACCACAAGAAGCAAAGTAAATAAATTTTAGAGTAGGTACTTATACCACAGTTATAAAAAAAATCGCAAACACGTCACGAACAAAGCGATCCATAAATATCTCTTTCAGCAACGACCTTGTCATCCAATGTGAACCCAATGGTACGGAACGAGGTTTTTGTCATCCACAAGTCAATGAAAATAACAGCGAGTTTTATTTCTATTGTTGACGTGCATCACTGATTTGTTTGCACACTTTGAATTGAAGGTTTCTTGATGTGAGGGACGGTGTAACGAATACTGTAACAGCGAATTCAGTTTATTATTCTGAATTAAAAGAAAGGGAAAGGACGATGAGAAGAAAGGTCCCCACCATCCAACAGATTTGAAATAAGTGTCATTTGAAGCGTCTATTAGGATAGATATTTTTTTAGATAATAAACCCAATAGCTTTTGGAACTAATACAGGAACTTTAGGCTTTTTTGGGTCCCAATGAACAAATTGACACGTATACCATGACTGTTTTAGGGTGGGGACGGGGCTCATACAAAATCCCCCACGGTCCTTTGTGTTGGAAATTCTTTTTTTGTTGAACTTTTCGCATTTTGCCATGATTTTTTATCTGCAAACTTTGCGTATACTCTCCACTGATTTTCAATTCAAAGTAATAGGGTGTTTCAATTTACTTATGTTTTCCCTTAAATTCGGAAAATTCTATGAAAATCCACTGATTTTGAATTCAGAATATCCTTTGTTTGTGTTTGCTTGTTCGTGGTACACTGTCACTTACACTCAGTATAGATTTGATGGGTTTCCACGGTTCTCGGAATAATAATTTACAGTCCTGCTAAAAGGAATGTTTTTGATAATGATTCATTAACATCTATTAACCATAGGCCTCTGAATGACCGCTAAAGTTGATGGTCATGGAGGATTTTGCCATAATAAACAAACTTGCCAAATGCATCATGCGCCATATATTCTGACGTATACACTGCTCACACGACGGACATCCAGACGTTGCCTACATTGTTACACTCGCATAGTTTTTATACCACAATGTCTGGACTTTAAAAGAGACCTTGATTTCTGTTTTTATTTCGGCTTTTCTTCTCAGAACTAATCAGATAGGAAAAGCCGGCGCCATCTAGTCTCAAAAAAACATTACATTGACTTGTAAAAGTGTCTGTAATAGATTTATTTACAGAAATGAAAAACGTTTATTATTTCACCAAAGACAGACAATGAAACATCTAAGCTAATGACGTCATAAAACATGTTCACACCGTTTTCTTATAGCATTGTTTTTAAATTTTGAGGTGTTCCGAAAAAATAAGAAAAATATAAAAGCAAACTATTAATACAATTTTAATTGTCTTCCTACTAAATGGTGTAAACGAAATCATGTAATTCTTTTAAACCCCGTGATGTACTGCTGGCAAGAATTAACCCTGAACGGGTTAGATTTGGATGCAAAAAAAAATATTACAAGAACTAAACATGACTGTGTTCTTTTACGTGAGGCATTTTGCCGCTCCGAGTTAAGTGACCGCGCGGCGAGCGAAAGCCGGGCAATTTGCTTGGGACGCTAAAATGCCTCACGTTAAGAACACTATTTTTAATCCTTATTTTTTTTATTGAATCTGTAAGTATCCCGTGCAGAGTTATTCTATGTCAGTAGTACATCACGAGGTTTGAAGAAGTTACATGATTTCGTTTACACCCTGTATATTACTCTGCATAATTATACTACAAATGCTCATGCAACCTTGCTAAAATATTTGTTCATGCTTCAGTACCTTCTTAATTGCGTCTAAATTCGACCCTGGCCCGCCCCTCTTACTTTTTAAGTTCAAAGTCCGAATTAAAATTTCATTATCACTTGCGTTAACGATGAAGGAAAATCATCGAGAGGAAACCTGCACATCTGACAAGGTAGCAAAAAGGTCTCGATGTTATATTGTGTCAGTCTTTTCATTTTTAGAACATGTTCGTGTCCAGCAGTGGGACAGTAATGTGCTGATAATGCTGTTATGGTAAGACCCACTTGCGGACCATCGTTTAGCCCAGAGCTAATCATAGGCCAGTGAAGTTTGTATGGCAGTGACAGTGATTTATTTGGCTAATACAATTTAATTTTTGTGTTGGCAAAATCCTCACGTATGTTCCTCGCCCGAGGAAAGCGACCGGGCCTGCTGGACTCTTATCCTAGGTGTTCCTCCTTCTAAACTATGGCCGGGGTCACAGGATTCGCTATTGCATGCTCCGCAACCATGCCAGGTCTTGGTCCACCAGCTGCTGGTGGGCCTATTCATTGGTGGGGCCATTTTCCCCATGTCCCACTTCCTTCCGAGAGGTGCACGCGGGACACTGCACGCTATCCTCCCGGGCCTGTTACTGGCCGGTCGAAGGGTATTTGGCTATCCCTAAGCTAACGATGTTGTTCCGATGCATACTTTTGCGAATCCCGCGACCCCGGCCGAAAGATCAGGAGGAGGAATACCGTTGGTTTTTAGCCGGTAAGAGTCCGGCAGGCCCCCTCGCCTTCCCCGGGCGAAGGACATCCATGAGGATTTACTAACGAGCAAAAAAAAAAGAAATGCTAACGATGTTGCGCGAGTCAGCCTTAACATTATTAAACTAATGCAAACGTTCCCTTGAAACCAATTACTATAATTAAATTGGTACGCCCTTAAATAAGATCTTATTAATAATATTTTCCATCAACATCTGACAGGCATTTAATTCTCCAAATAGCTAAAATCTCACAAAACTTAATATTCAAATTATATACGTAGGCATGTTAGTTTTGAATTAATTATTATGAAAGTAGAACTTACGTGGACTTAAAGTTGTCTATCTCCATCGACTCCTTGGTCTTCGCCATTTTGGAAATCTGGAAACAAAAGAAACAAAGTTTAAGCATGTTTTTTTTTAAATGACGTTATATGTCAGTAAGCAGGTCCAGGTTAGAGCTTCCCTTTTTTTTTCTCGTTGGAAAATCCTCATGGATGTCCCTCGCCCGGGGAAGGCGAGGGGGTCTGCCGGACTCTTACCGGCTAAAAACCAACGGTGTTTCTCTTCCTGACCGTTCGGCCGGGGTCGCGGGATTTCCCAAAAGCATGCACCGCAACAGGTTAGTGCTTCCCTACCCATCCTATTTGTCCCACCTGCTGAAATTCTCCCACCTGGACATGAGTTGCCTTGACTAACCTGGAAGTCTTTAAACAGACTCCGGACCCAGGTTGGAAGAATCAAGGAAAACCTGTTCAGGTGGAGATTCATAAACGATTCTAACTTGGAGTGTAAATGTGGTGCTGTTACACATACATACGATGGGACACCTGACATCATGCCCTGCATGCCCTGATACCTGCACGTTACAGGAACTAATGGGCGCTACTGATAACGCTAAACTCGTAGCTATGTTTTGGGCCGACTCAATTTAGATTGCCATCGACACGCTAAGAAGAAGAAGAAGTAAGCAGGTCCAGCTTCTTTTTCTTTTCTCGTGTCGGTACCAGCTATACGAGAATAGCTCATGCCGTGGTGAAAAGATTAGCCAGTCAGCAAGGCTAGTAGAGAGGCTGACTGCCCAGGGTATGCCGGATGGACTTGAGTATCGTTACTTGTGGAGATTCTTTTAATGTACCTACCCTAGCCCTGATGTTACCTAAGTAATTACAGCCATATCTATTATACAGCGTTAACTTTTCTAGTACTCTAACCTTAGTTGATCCAACAGATCCTGTTGATCAGTATAGGAAATGGAATCGACTGCCGTCAATAAATATAAAACTATGGAAATTGTTCATTTTCTACCTGCCAGTCTTCCTCTTAGCCTTTTCCCAATTATCTTGGGGTCAGCTTCCAGTCTAACCAGATGCGGCTGAATACCAGTATTTTATACGGAGCGACTGCCATCAGACCTCCGCAACCCAGTAACTGGGCAATGCCGATATCCTAAGGTTAAACCGTTTGTCAGACTTTCGGGCTTCTGACTACCCGTAACGACTGTCATAGGTATTCGTATGACACCCGGGACCGACGGCTTAACGTGCTCTCCGAGGCACGGAGGGGTCTCGATGTGTAACAAATGGTCACCCATCCACGGACTGACCGCGGCAAGCGCAGCTTAACCTCGCATATCTTACGATCGGCGCGGTTGTTATTTAGCCACGAGCCCCTCTATTTTCTACCTGCCAGTATTTTTTTAAAATCTCTAAATGCAGTTCGCAATATCTTCAAAAGTTATGGATAGACGCTGAAGAATTTTGTTTTTTTCCTATTCGACTGCTTGTCGATGGTGTTGCGGACCATTTCTACGTAACCGGGCAGTTATTGGCGAGACCTGAAGGGTCTCCAACCAAAGGGGACAACTAAAATAGAATATATATTTAAAATAGACTACCTCCATCCGTGTGTCACTGCGGGGGTGCCAGCTGAAAATCAGCGCTGGGTGTTTTGACGCCTAGCATATGCTGAGTTGGTAACCTTTTCGGCATGGACATGCTCGACAGCATAAAATTTGTGTTTAATTCTTATTGTATTGTTCTTTCTTTGTTTGTTTATTTTATTTATGCTGTCAGTGTTCTTGGCTGAATAAATAAATTTTCTTTCTTTCTTTCTTTCTTTCAAAATACTTAACCTAAGCTAACTACTACTGCTACTAACATTATGACTACTAGCAACAATAGCACTAAGGGCGATCCCTAATGGGACTCGGACTTCGCCTTAGGGTGTTGCTGCAGGAGGGAGGAGGGAGACAGCTTGATGAGGCCTAAAATATCGGTGTGACTGAAGAGTCAGAAAAGACGAACGGCTCCGCGACGATGGGTGAGCACGGTGGATGAGGGACGACTCCTAAGAATGTTTTTCCAATACTTTGAGTAGCCCGGAAATAGTACCTACACTCGATATCCACGTACTATATACTACAAAGAAATCGACGCCAACAACTCTCTTGTCCCTTACACTAATGGTCCGTTGTCGAAATTACACTTGCAGGTAGTGTATTTTAAGGGAAAACGCTCAGTTTTCCAACAGAATAAGAATAATCTAAATTATACCAACAATAATTATTCAGACAACATACAATTATACAGATATTATATTGTATGCAATTTCCAAAACAATCTTCAACTGGCTTCACGGTACCTCACAATGCAATAACTTAATAACTTATTTAGTTGATACAATGGTGCATGCCACATTGTGTTTTAACAAAAATATTTACTCATAAATAACAACTAATAATTTCATTCTCATTAAGTCGTCAGAATTTTATACGTGAACTGACTATACGGTTTTTAAATAACATTAAGATATTATTCACGCATTTCTGAGATTCATAAATGTGTTTTTGTTTTATTGTATTTTTAGTAAAGTATTGTATCGATAATATTTGTTTCAAAATCGTTACGACAGGCGTACAGCCCTATATACAATAAGCCAAAACCTCTAACAACATGGATTTACGAAATACCTGTTGTGCCGACCCCACCTAGTGTGGGATAAGGGCAGGAAGAAGAAGAAGAAGAAATGTATCGATAATATTTGTTTCAAAATGGTTACGACAGGCGTGCAGCCCTATAATAGTCTAGACGCAAACACTGTCACAGTAGGTTAAGGTTCGGCTGGGGTGGCCTGCGGGCCAGCCGCACAATGGCCATGGCCAGACTATAGTTACGTATTTTCATTATTCCCTAAAAAGTTTTTTTCCTAAGTTACCACACTTAGAAAAAAAAACTATAATACAGACTGTTAAGTATTGCAGTACTGAAAATTTAATGACATTTTATATAGGTACTTAATTTTATCGACAAATTATACCCCCTTTTGTAATACCAACTCCCACTCCGAATGACGAATATTGAAGCCGCTAAGTAAATTATCATTACTTACCAAACTTCTTTTTTGTATTAAATTTTTAATTTATTTATTTAGTGGTCCCCCGAAGTGACGACGCGACGCTTGGATCTAAATATTACTAGTTACTTATAATAAAGTTAAAGGGCCCACACACACATTTTATTTTTTACTTTTTAGGGGTTACTTTTGTGCCGGGGGTTTTTTAAAATTTTAAATATAATTTTTATATGAAACTTTTTAAATGATTACTGTAGACATCATCATCTATCTAACATCTACTCATTGAGACCATTCTTATGAGCCCAAACATGCTATATCTGCTATAATAATAAAATAATAATCATTTTATTATCAGGCAACTGAGGCCAATAGAAAAAATAAATATAAAATAATCTTATACAATAATAAAGTAATACATATTAAAAAACAAAAACCTTATTAACTAAACATGTAACGTAGTCGGCGGCGTCGTGTTTCGCTGCATGGTGTCAAGTTATAAGTGTAAGTTAGTGTGTATAAGTTGATGAAGGGTTGGGTATCCTGCAGACTACTTGATGCTGCAGCATGAACTCAAGGTTGCCATGTCTTGGAATACCACCGAAGTAACAGTACACCAAATTTCAAATCAATCGGATCTGTGAAAATTGGTAAGACCCTTTTTTCAAGTAGGAAATGAGCTGACAAGATGTATGAATGTGGATGAAGCGAAAGGGGTATGTAAGAGTCGTATCGTAGCATGTGGCGTTCTATAGTTTCTGCCTACCCCCATGGGAAAAAGGCGTGAGTTTATGTATGTATGTATGAAATGAGCTAATGATCTTCAAACGCCTGAACACATCTTCATAAATTATAGCTAAGAACCATCTCGATTACATCAGCTTTCAAATAGAAAAAACCGCATCAAAATCGGTCCATTCGTTAGGGAGCTAAGATGCCAAAGACAGACACACACAGACAGATACACAGACACGCGTTAAACTTATAACACCCCTCTTTTTTGTCGGGGGTTAAAAAGGCGCATCTTCCTCTTAGCCTTTTCCCAATTATCTTGGGGTCAGCTTCCAGTCTAACCAGATGCGGCTGAATACCAGTATTTTACACGGAGCGACTGCCATCAGACCTCCGCAACCCAGTAACTGGGCAATGCCGATATCCTAAGGTTAAACCGTTTGTCAGACTTTCGGGCTTCTGACTACCCGTAACGACTGTCATAGGTATTCGTAAGACACCCGGGACCGACGGCTTAACGTGCTCTCCGAGGCACGGAGGGGTCTCGATGTGTAACAAATGGTCACCCATCCACGGACTGACCGCGGCAAGCGCAGCTTAACCTCGCAAATCTTACGATCGGCGCGGTTGTTATTTAGCCACGAGCCCCTCGTTAAAAAGGCGCATTTTTGTCGATAAAATTAAGCACTTAACATGCTGTAAAATTTTCAGTTGTGCAATACCAAACATACTGTACGTGTATATAATTATGTATAATCGCCGGCACGTAACTTGGCAAGGTTCTGACGTAGTGGGAGTACACTTAGTGCATCAAAGAAATTGTCACTTTTATTGCTTGTCATTATTCTATGGTTATTACCATAATTTGATTTTAAACAAGTCTGTTTAGAAGAAAGAAAGAAAGGAGAGGAATTCTCTTCTCTACTCTTGCCAATTTATATGCGACTATACCTAAGTACCTACCTATTTTTGAGTTTGAACCCAAGGCACACACCTCTGACTTTTCGGATTCATGTGCGTATTGTATAATTATCACATGCTTAAAAAAGGTGAAGGAAAACATCGTGAGGAAACCGGCATGCCTGAGAGATATTTCTCGGCGGCGTGTGAAGCCAAGTCAGAGGCCCATGGGCGGCTTAAACTCTGACAGCAGGTTAGTCAATAACCACACGAAAAGAAAGAAGACCTATTTTTGAGGCCGACTGCCTAATCCTTCTAAGACAATCGTAGTCGTGTTTGTAGCGTGATCTTATGTTATGTTCTATGCGATCTGCATTTGTTTAGTTTGATAACCGGTTTAACTGCTGTCAGCTGCAAATTCGTCTAATCCGATAATCCTAAGTTCGACGGGTAAAGCCTGTCAGATTACGCATTACAATACTGATTATGGTTGATGAGTAAAGACTCTGTCAGATTACGCAATTTACGCATACGAAATCAAAGATAATGTATTTTGTGAAAACAACGTAAAGTACCTAAGTTAATCTTTTAATAAATTCCGGGATAAAAAGTACCTATCTGCCCTTCTCCAAGTTCGTTCTGCCTAGCCATTTACCAACTATGTTGGGGTCAGCTTCCAGTCTAACCAGATGGGGCTGAATACCAGCACGTTCCACCGGCGATCTCAGTATGACACCTGGGACACACGGTTGAACGTGCTCTTCGAGGCACGGAAGGGTCTCGATGTGTAATGAATGGTCACCCATCCGTGGACTGACTGCGGCAAGAGCAGCTTAACCTTACAAATCATATGATCCGCCCTATCTGCAAGTCCCGTTTTAAAAAAAACACGTAAAAAGAAAGATAGTATACTGGCATCGGGAACAGGGTGCAGTCTTCCTCCTGGATGTGCAGACTGCAGTTCACTCGCAGTTATAATTACGAATATGAATCGAAATATTATGATTCACTAAATGTGACGAGACTGCCTTCGAGTGGTCGCAAGCGCGAGGGGTCTTGAGTTCGATCCCCAGGTCAGGCTAAGTGTTATTGGAGTTTTCCATTAGAAATTTCTCAGTAGCAACCCGGAGTCTGGATTTGTGCCCGCTTAATGGCAATAGGGTCACCCCCTATTACGTGGGACTTAAACATAACTGGCGAAACGAGGGTGTACTAAAAATACCTCTGCTGAACCCTTCGGGGAACAGAAGCCGTGATGTGATGTTATGTATATGTAGTGCTAATTCTTCCTCTTGAAACCGACAAAAACGCACAACTTTGCATAGACTCGAATAAGAATACGACCTATTTAAATATCAGTTTAAAATCGAAACTCCGCAAAGTCGTGCAGATTTTCGATTTCAAGTGTAAAATTGACATAAATTCGAATCAAAGTCGTTCTATTCAGAAGTCGAAGCTGTTGGAAATAACTCCCTTTATCCGGGAAAATTTTCAACCGTTTTATTCGTCAACAATGTTCTCGGGTGAAGCCGTAGACACAGCTAAACGTTACGTATTTTGTTATGCAAGAAATATTTCCACCATCTTTATTAATAAACTCTTTTTATACCGAACGTTAACAAATTTAATGAGTTATACAATCAAATGGAATCTGAACAAGAAAAATGGAGCATCGCAACATCATTGGTAATATTAACCTACTGAAACAATTTTTCCATTTAAATGTGTTTAGCTCCGGGATTTTTAACTAAGCCGGCTTTTCACTATGGGATATATGAGTATATTACATCCCGGGATATAAATTAATGTTGCTCACCGTAATTTTTAATAGAACCCTTTACACTTACATATAATAATATATATTATATTCCAGTCGTGGGATTTCATTTATATCTGGTGATAGATATAATATACATTATGTCTCATAGTGAAAAGCCGGCTTTAGTGTCTGATTGCCTCATTGGTCTAGTGGTGGTAAGTGCGACTGCTGATCGTGAGGTCCTGGTTTCTATCCCCAGGTCGGGCAAAGTGTTATTGGGATTTTTTGTGTGGAATTCCTCAGTAGCAGCCCGGAGTTTGGATTAGTACCCGGTTTATGGCAATAGGCTCGCCCTCTATTACATAGGACTTAAACGTAACGGTGAAATTAGGTTATTACTATACACCGGGGAATACAGGCGTGATGTTATGTATGTATGTATTTCCGACCGAAGGTTGATTTCTGGCCGAAGTCAAAGCCGAAGAAGATTAATCGGCCATTGTCACAACCTTCGGCAAACCCAAGCCGGAGGTTTAATAACCCTAAGAAATTCAGTTCAAAATTGGCTACAAGCAAATTAAATAATGTTCTTTTTTTTTCTTCTACTCCTTGTAGATTGTCTTGCGGACCGTTTTTACGTAACCGGGCAGTTAATGGCGAGACCTAAAGGGTCTCCAACCAGGTTTTTTAATCGTTTTTGTTGACTGTACTTAAATACCTAACCCCTACCTCTTCGCTTCGCATCTTCCATTGCGCTCTCACGCATTCATAACAGTTCGTTCACTTTCGGCGCTTGCTAGAAACCTTCGGCTTCAGCCAAAATTTCGGCCCATTTTGGCCAAAGCTGAAGGTTTGGCCGAAGGTTCTGTCGGACACTATTATTAATATACTCCCTGTGGTAACCCTATCGAAACATTCAAAGCGTACTAAGCGATATCGTACTACAGCTCCAGAAATATAAACCTAGAATTTATTCAGTCCTACCGAAGCTTTTCCTAATATTTTATTTTTGCTACATCAACTGATTTTAATCTTAATTTTTTCTTACACCATCGTGTATAAACATAAGTCCAGTACCCAAGGGAATCTCGGAAAATAACCGGAATTTCTTGAAAATCCCTTATGAAAGCCATTGAATATAAAGCTTGAACCAATTAACTACAAGGAGGATCAGTCGACAATACTTTACAATATTTAAACAATTTATTTTCTGCCTCGTTGGTCTGGTGGTGGCAAGCGCGACTGCTGATCGTGAGATCCTGGGTTCGATCCACAGGTCGGGCAGTGTTATTGGGTTTTTTCGAGTGGAATTCTTCAGTAGCAGCCGGTTGATGGCAATAGGCTCGCGCCCTATTACATGGGACTTAAACATTACGGCGAAATGAGGGTGTACCATACACCTCTGCCCAACCCTTTGGGGAATACAGGCGTGATGTTATGTTATGTTATTTTCTATCTCACTTGAATTGGTGTTAGCAGAAAATAAAGAGGTATGGCCTCTTCTCAGAATGAGAAAGGTTTAGACCTTCGGCCATCGCGCTGGCCTGTTACTGATTGGCGGACTTCACACCTAGCCTTTTCCCAATTATATTGGGGTCAGCTTCCAGTCTAACCAGATGCGCCTGAATACCAGTATTTTACACGGATCGACTGCCATCAGACCTCCGCAATTCAGTTACAGGGCAATGCCGATATAATAGTAGACCGGTCGTCAGACTTTCGGGCTTCTGACTTCCCGTAACGACTGTCATAGGTATTCGTATGACTCCCGGGACCGACTGTTAAACGTGCTCTCCGAGGGACGGAGAGGTCTCGAGGTGTAAGGAATGGTCACCCATCCACAGACTGACCGCAACAAGCGCAGCTTAACCTCACAAATCGTATGATCTGTGCGGTTGATAATTAGCCATGAGCCCCTCCACACACCATGGAGATGATTTTTTGTTGTAGAGTATTTTCTGGTGTTCAGATTTCCTAAAGATGTTTTTCTTCACCGTGATACGAAGAAAAATTGTTCTTCATTTGGGTTAAATTAAAATCTGTTTGATCATGCTCTTGACTCTAAAAGATGATTTCCACCAAACGACTCGCATCGCATCGGATCGGAAAGGATACGAACGGATGCGGTGAAAGCCGATCACGTCCCGCAGGATGTTGACGCATACAATCGGCTCTGTACCGTCGCGTCGCTTGTGAACGTATCTGTTTCTGCGCCTAGTCCAATAGTTTAATTCCTACCGTGTTGACGACGACGACAGGCGAACGGAGCCGATCGCGCGTCGCAGCATACTTTCGGCTACGATAGCGTGTCGCGGAAGACGCCCGTGGTTAAGCTGTTGTGTGCGGTTTGGTATATGCGTACGAGCCGTTTGGTGGAAATCATCCTTAAGACTTTAAGTAATTATTCGTTAGTTCTGCAGGTTTTTCTATCTTTTCCAATTAATTTCAGCGATTAGTTTGAGCCATAACTTGAAGGCCAGACAGAATTAAAGTAATTAAAAAAATAAAGAAGTTTCTCTACGTGTTTGTGTTATTGCAGATTTCCTAACGTTGTTTTCGTTCACCGTTTACGTAAGTGATACAAATTCTTATCCGCATATGAATTCAGAGGTACGAGCTCGGATCGAACTCAGGCCGGGATCAAACTCAAACCCTCCTGTATGTTAAGACAATAAAAACATGTTTCGTCTAAAAAAATCCTAAGATTGATAACATTCGGCTATCTTTTCTCGTTTAAACCACAAGTAAAATGGGGTGATTAATGATTGATTGATTGATTGATTGATTGAATCCGGACGAAACTTTAAAATGGATTTTAATGTTAAAATAATATAGTTTGTTACCAACAACGACACTTAATCGTTAATTATAATGCAGTAAATACATTAGAGTCCTTTTTAACCGACTTCCAAAAAGGAGGAGGTTCTATGTTCGTCTGTATGTAGGTATTCTTTGTGCATATTCATCGATATTTTCACCAATTGTGAACAGATTTAAAAAAATCTTTTTTGGCAACAAACTATATTATTTCAATGTTAAAATCCTTTTTAAAGTTTCGTCCCGGTTCACCCATTTTTACGGTAGATATGTTCGCACGAAATAATTGAATTGAAAAGTTGAATTTTACCTCATATTTCTACATTATTTTATGTGAGGGCAAGCATCGATCAATTATTAATCTGAAACCAGAGCGTGCGTACGAGGTTCAGGCCTCGAAGCACCATAAATTAATTACCTACTTTATTGGTTATAATAATTCATCGGTTACTGTGTATATCCGTTGCAGGGAAACCTTGAATTTTGAAGTACCGGGAAAGTGAATGCTACTGCTGAGCATGAGGTCCTGGGTTCGATCCCCAGGTCGGGCAAAGAGTTATTGAGTTTTTCCATTAAGAATTTCGCAGTAGCAGCCCAGTCTGGATTTGTGCCCGGTTAATGGTAATGGGACTTAAGCATAACTGGCGAAACGAGGGTGTACTAAAATCACCTCTGCGAACCCTTCGGGGAATATAAGGCGTGATGTTATGGCAAAGTGAATTTATCAAGTTGATTTCTTGAAATCCCAAAAAAGCTTTTAAATTAAACGGTTTGATTTAGCAGTACCCCTGCATCATCAGGTTTTGAGGGTTGAAGGTTGAAATTATTATAATGTTATGTTGTCATGTGAATGAAATTTGTGTGCGAAATTTCAGGAGAATTGGTTAAGCAGAAGTAGTTGAAAAGCCTGTCGCAAGATTTGAATCAAACAAACAAACAAATATACGCAGTGTAGTTAATTAAAACCGTTTAATATATAACTATTGGGTGTAGACATCAAATAAATTATTTTGCTTTGTAAATAACAACTTATCAAGTACCTACATAATTATATCGACTTCAAAAAACAAGGTTAGTAGATACTACAAAAGTTTAAACACTTGATAGAATCAGTGACGGGCCGAATAAGGGTTTCGCCGAATACGAATAATCAGCCGAATGTTCGGTTAAAAGTTTACCGAACCGAACATTCGGCCAATTATTCGGCAAAATTTGGCGCGGTTTATCATGCATTGCAAAAATTCAAGTCTGTACTTGTCGAACGCATTGAATCGCGCAACCCTTTCGACTGCTGACCCCGCTACCTGGACTGTTATTGTGTCATCTAGTCAGAGACAAAACATTGGCACGTGCGTTTGTTTTTGTGTACGAAATCGTTATAACTTAGTAAATTACCAAAAAAACAATGAAATGAGTGGAAGGATGAGGTCGAACCTTTGGATATTTTCCTCTGAAACTGGCCATAAATGGTAAGACACACTTGATATGAATACAATTTTGTAATTATACTACTTCATACAAGTATAGAGGCAACTTTTTAACGCAAGGTTATTTGGTAGAACGTTCGGCATTTTTGCCGAATAATCGGCTGAATACGAATGTTCGGTAAACCTGCCGAATATGCCGAGTACTGAACATAAAAACGAATATTCGGCCCTTCCCTAGTTGTGACGCATCAGTAGGTGCATCTGACGCTATTGGATTCATATATTTTGTATGAAGGGCATGCACACTGTTCTGACGTGATGCAGAGCACGCCACACGTAAGTCTACAGTGCACTCCTTCATACAAAATATATACAGAGGGGCTCGAGGCTAATTACCAACCGCGTGGATCATACGATTTGCGAGGTTAAGCTGCGCTTGCTGCGGTCAGTCAGAGACACCTCCGTGCCTCGGAGGGCACGTAAAACTGTCGGTCCCGGTTGTCATACGAATACCTATGACATTCGTTATGGGAAGTCAGAAGCCCGAAAGTCTGTCAACCGGTCTAACCGTAGGATATCGACATTGCCCTGTAACTGGGTTGCGGAGGTCTAATGGCAGTCGCTCCGTATGAATTACTGGTATTCAGCAGTGACTGGTTAGACTGGAAGCTGACTCCGACATAGTTGAGAAAAAGGTTAGGCAGAAAGGAAGCATCATATGTACCTACTGATGCTTCACGACACGTAAGTCTAGTGTGAATCCGGGATAAGCCCTGATTAGTCGAAACAACCGTTGAACATGATTTTGTGGTAAAACGGGCAGTTTTTAATCCCTCCACGAAATAGTTGCTCAAGCAAATGTCCATCGTGCCGTTGACCCTTATTAGGATTCATAAAAGCAATACCGAGACCGAAAACTTTCTTCGAAGGGTGAATAAACCCACTTGAACTTAAATTTATCCTTTTTTTACTACTGGTATAAAAAAGTGACTATTGAATAATTTAAACTGGGTAAAAGGATACTTCCGAAATTATCTCAAAATAGTTTTTTTTCGTAATCGACTGCTTGTAGATGCTCTTGCGGACCGTTTCTTCGGAACCGGGCAGTTATTGAGCAGACCTGAAGGTACTCCAACCAATGGGGACGAGTAAAATACTTAACCTAAGCTAACTACTACTAACATCATGACTACTAGCAACAACAGCACTAAGGACGACCCCTAATGGGACTCGGACCTTGGCTTAGGGCGTTGCTGGCAGGAGGACTGGAAGGGAGACAACTTGATGCAAATATTACGAATTATATCGCGTTCTCTTTCGTTATTTTAAATCCCTACGTGGATATTTTTTACAGTGTTACCACTCCAATCGATTGATTGGTGTGGTAGCTTTGGCTGAACGATGAATATCGATCAATCAAACAATCGAGGGATGGCGGCGGGTGTATAGGAAGTCGCCACGCCACAGCCATTCTGGCATCGATCGACCCTCGATTGACGGTAGCTGTGTAGGAAATCGGCACGCTAGAGCCATTCTGTCATTGATCGAGGAGCAGTCGAGCAGATCGACATGGTGTAATAGGAACTATCGATCGACGTTAACTATTGATCGATTGGTGTGGTAACATTGTTTGCATCAATGGACAATCTGGAATATCTCCTGTGTCGTGGATGCGTTTTCAGACATAAATCTTTACATACACAAACGCCCAGACCCGTAACAACTATCTGTAGGCCAGACGATTCGCGTAAACTACAGAAAATATTATACTATCTCAAAATGATCAATAGTCATCGAATATCGATAACAATCCATTATCACGTCTACAGTCAGCTACTGTGTAATGTGTGACAATATTGTGAGTGAAAAACACTTGAAGTTTGGGATTATCGATACAGATAAAATATTTCAGAGAAGCAAAACCCACAGCCTTGAAGAAACTGTATTTATCAACAGTCATGCTGTTAAGGCTTTTTCTCATAATCAAGTACCTACACAGCGCCAGCCCTTTTTTTTCGTTGGAAAATCCTCATGGATGTTCCTCGTCCGGGGAAGGTGAGGGGGTCTGCCGGACTCATACCGGCTGAAAACCAACGGTGTTCCTCCTGACCGTTCGACTGGGGTCGCGGGATTCGCAAAAGCATGCACCGCAACCCCGGCAGGTCCCGGTCCACCAGCCTATGTGCCTTACATCCTCCTGAGAAACGCGCACGGAACACTGCGCGCCGCCTTCTCGGGCCTGTTGTGCGGGCTGCGGGTCAACACAGCGCCGGCCCTGGGGTAGAGTGAGAAGAGCAGTCGCTCTAGACGCCAGGTGGCAAGAGGCGTCAAAAGACAAAACTCGTCAAAAGATTTTTGAAAAAGTTGGTAGTTTTAAATCAAGAC
This sequence comes from Amphipyra berbera, assembly GCA_910594945.2. Lineage (NCBI taxonomy): Eukaryota > Metazoa > Arthropoda > Insecta > Lepidoptera > Noctuidae > Amphipyra > Amphipyra berbera. The sequence goes on from OU343127.1 coordinate 18,753,721, forward strand.
ATTGTTAAATATTTTAACATTGTTTTGTTTATGTTGGTGACCCAAATTCATTGCTCCCGAGTGTATACCTATATCAATATTGATTGAAAAGGGGCTAGGTACTAGTCCGAAAGGGTATGAAAGTACGTATGGTAAATAATGATAAAAAATGTTTATAATAGAATTTTCTCAAGCAGTCAGTAGTTATACAGAAAAGTCTATTCAAAAATTTTATTAAAAAAATACTCAATAATGTACCTGTCATCATCAGCTGTGTTTAGGTACATTAATTATAGGTAATGAATTAGTAGCTCCATTTTATGAATTCATAACTAAATCAAGGTTGTCGATTATCTATACTTCTATACTAATATTATAAAGAGGAAAGATTAGTATTTTTGTATGTAACGAATAAACTTAAAAACTACTGGGCCGATTTCAAAAATTCTTTTCCTGTTAGAAAGCTACATTATCCTGAGTATACTTTTGCAATGTTTGTAAATATGTGAGCACCATGTACCTATCACATAATTAATATGTCATTGTTTAATTTTTTATTTTTTTTTACCTTTTGTGGTATAGTAATTTTATTCTAGGTGCATCGTTTTCACATGTAATTGTATAATTAATGTACCTATACAAAATATTGTAAGACATTTTAAAAGAGTAACGGTGGAGTTTCTTGCCCATTCTTCTCCATACGAAACTACCTTTTGGAAGGGGCAACTAGAATCAATTCTATTTTCTTTGTAACTTTAACGTTCAAAAGTGCCTTTTATGTGCCTAATTGAAATAAATACTTTGACTTTGACTTTGAGTAACATAGGCAACGGGTGGAGCCGTGAGGACACAGCTAGTAAGAAATAAATTACCAAATTTTATTTCTGTGTGTAATAATAATCCCTTGTAAAACTTTTAACTTAAACGGTTTCATCTTGCAGTACCCCTGCCCTACAGTATCAGGATTTGAGGATGGTTAAAATTAATATAATGTTGTATTGTCATGGGAATTAAATTTGTGTGCGAAGTTTCAGAAGAATCGGTTCTTCAGAAGTAGATGAAAAATCTGTCGCAAGATTTGAATCGAACAAACGAATAAAGGAAGTGAAGCTAATTAAAACTGTTTCTAAATAAACTGGTAATTTTAACTCTTATTGCTGTGAAATAGTCATTAGTGATGTTTTAAATTACCCGTGGTTTTGTACCCTCTTTCCAACTAACCTTGTAAGTACTACCCGACAATCCTCTATTTTCCTGGCATCATTTCTTGATTGCCTTTTACGAACCGAGACAATTTTAGCAAAAACTGAACACAATATTTGTATAAAAAAATCAGTTTAGATTACAAAATCTAAGCTAAAAATCCTTGTAACATAAAAACTGATGTAAAACTAAAACCAATTTGTATTTAAATACTGTTTTGGACAACAGATTATGAAACTGTATTCATTTTAGTTAAACTTTTTTTTCTTACAAAGGTTAATCTATTAAAATTTCACCTTGGCCGCGTGACTTCGTTACAAATATGGTGGTGGACTCCAAATTTTATGGAGGTAATAAACGTGTGAAAAGATAAAGTATTGTTTACCTATTGATATGCAAATTATGTTTATTTATACAAATTCAAGGATTTTAACATCAAAATAGTTTTGATGCTGACTTATCGAATTCATATGTGGATCATAATTTGATTATCATTTGCGTTAACGGTGAAGGAAAACATCGTGAGGAAACTTACACACCTGAGAAGGCTCCCAACAGTTTTCGATGGTGTCTAGTCGAACTCGCACCAGGTCAGCGTGGCGGAGTTAGGCCGAATCCCTTCTCATTCTGAGAAGAGGCCCGTGCCCAGCAGTGGGACAGTAATGGGCTGATTATGATGAGTTCTTTTCATAAAATTGATGAGGAGAGGCTCTTCATATGAAGTTTGAAAACAAGGCTTAGTATCATACCATCACGCCTGTATTCCCTGAAGGGTTGGGCAGAAGTGCATAATAACACCCTTATTTCGCTGTTATGTTTAAGTCCCACGTAATAGGGGGCGAGCCTATTGCCATTAAGCGAGCACGAATTCAAACCCCGGGCTGCTAATGAGGAATTCCATACGGAAAACCCAATAACACTTTGCCCGACCTGGGGATTGAATCCAGGACCTCACGATCAGCAGTTGCGCTTGCCACCACTAGACCAACGAGGTAGTTAGTACCAGAGTACCTATAATAATATATCTGCAGTTTATTGAAGCCAAACTTCAATATTGAATCGGCTCGACACAATATGCTTCGGGGAGCACGTTAAACAATCGGTCCTGGTCGTCCTATGAATACCTACGACAGTCGTTACGGGTAGTCAGTAGCCCAAAAATCTAACAACCGGTCTAACTTTAGAACATCGGCGTGGCTTAGTAAATGGGTTGCGGAGGTCTTGGCAGTTACTCCGAGTAAACTACTAGTATTCAGTCGCATCTGGTTAGACTGGATCACAAAATAGATAGGTACAGAAGTCAATCTACATACAAGTGCGCTCGAGCAATGCACACATAGACACTGCTCACGGACACGATATCTCAGACTGTTTGGGACTGGAGTGCGAGTGAGCGCGAGCGCGAGTGCCATGCGCTTGAGAGAGATAGATACATAGATAGAGCGACCGCCGAGCGTAGGTATGAAAAGTGAAGTACATACATGTGATTGACTTCTGTGCCTATCTGTTTTGTCACTGGATGCTGACGCCAACATACTTGAGGAAAGGCTAGGCAGAACGAATAGGTACAAGAGGCTTTGGATATTTAATGAAGGTATTTATTTATTTACTTAAAGGTTCACCCACAGCACATACATATACGTAGAAATAGTAAATCATACGGTAATATTCTAATATATTGTCGCAGCAAGGAGGCCGTAGATTAAGAAGATTGTTTTGACAAGTGTCAGTGGGGGGTGTCATTCATTGCTCGGCCGGAAAACGTGCGCTGGTGATCGGAAGACCTCACGACCTCCATCCATAATTTTCCATCGCGAATACTAATGTAGGACGAGGAACTCGTGCCTGGAAGTAGCACTTATTTTTTTATTTTTTTTCCTAATCGACTGCTTGTCGATGGTCTTGCGGACCTTTTCTACGTAACCGGGCAGTTATTGGTGAGACCTGAAGGGTCTCCAATCAATTTTAAGTTAAACATTAACTACTATGAATAACATCATGACTACTTAGCAGCAACACCCTAAGGGCGTCCCCTAGGGGGCACTCGAACCTTGCCTTAGGGCGTTAATTGCGAGAGGACTGGGAGGGAGACGACAGCTTGATGAGGGCTGAATTAACGGTGTGACTGCGGAGGCAGAAAAGACGACCGGCTCCGCGGCTGCGGCGGGTGAGCACGGTGGATCAGGGACGGCGGCGGTGGGAGGTCGCGATGGGCCTCGTCGGTGAGGATGATACGCCGGGCGGCGGCGGCGGTGTTTTTGTAATGTGCTGGTCGATTTACTCGCCTCCTGGAGGAGGGTGAAGTAGCACTCATGCTCCCTCGTCGTCATATATATGCCAATTACCGGTGAACACAACATTGACAACAAAGATGCGGTTACCACTTAGTTGCTAATTTAAGTCTAGGTGTACAATTGATTAAGAATAAAGAAAAACAAAAAAAAATACGAAAAATAAAAATAAAACAGCGTAAATAAAAGTGGATTTGTATTATTAATCAGAAATTTCGACTACGTTTCATTGGTGTGTAGGGAGGCCAAGATTCTTGATTTAAACTTCACCTTAGGGTCATTATATAAGGTTAATCAGAAAGGGGGTACTAACCCGAAAGGGTGTTAAAGTACCCATAATTAGGTATAACTTTTGTTCTACAACTTTCCCCAAAACTCGATAATTTAAGAGAAATAGCTTTTCAAAGATTTCATAAAAAATATGCTAAAATTTATCTGTCCATAGCTATAATCAGCTGTGTTTACAATTTAGGTCGTATTTGGAATGGTCGTATTTCGATCACGGATTAGAAACTTAATTTTCTGAATTCATAACTAAAGCAGGTATGTTTTTATTTTGAAACTACTAAAATTAAAATAACTTTTCATGGAAAAAAAATCGAATTTTTAAATTTTGACACTTTCTTTAAAACATCATCAGTGATACTTTAAGTGGCCCGCGGCTCAGTACCCCCTTTCCGACTAACCTTGTATAAATATATCCTATGCGATAATAACACGCCACTACCACCAATCTGTTTGTTACTTGTGGTGATTACCGATATTAACACTGAACGTCGACGTGCTAAAAATTATACTACCTGAAGCTTGAACCCTCACATATATAATAATTCTTTTGGTTCGAGTACCAATGTTTCAGAATAGGTACTAATGAGTTCAGCGGGTAAGTCCGTTTCATTATTATTAAGATATTTTTGTAAGTACTTATATTATAATTTACCAACATATGGATGTACCTTGTCTGAAATAAATTTGATTGATTGATTGATATATGAAAATAAAAAACCGGCCAAGTGCGAGTCGGACTCGCGCACGAAGGGTTCCGTACCATTATCTATAAAAATCACGTTTGTTGTGAGGGAGCCCCCTTAAATATTTATTTTATTCTGTTTTTTAGTATTTGTTGTTATAGCGGCAACAGAAATACATCATCTGTTAAAATTTCAACTGTCTAACTATGACGGTTCATGAGATACAGCCTGGTGACAGATGGACGGACAGCGGAGTCTTAGTAATAGGGTCCCGTTTTGCCCTTTGGGTACGGAAGCCTAAAAATACTTAAGGAAAACGAGTGCAAAATAAAAATATGATGGAAATGTGAGGCATGGATAAATTTTAGTTAAGTACCACTTTAAATTCGAGATGTAACTTGAGATTTGTAAAGTTACTTCGAGCTCTTTGACCTACTGTAATTTAAGCTACGGAGTTTGGTGACGGCGAATAATTTATTATTACTTGAAATTTGAGACTCAACGGTAATCTGTAGACTTTAAAGGATGATTTCCACCAAACGGCTCGCATCGCATCGGACCGGAACGGATTTTACAATCTTTAAACGATATTGAATCGTGTACACAGTTTTTAAAGTCTATATTACCAAGCCGCGCACAGCAGCTTGACCGCAGGCGTCTTCCGCGACACGCGATCGTAGCCGAAAGTATGCCGCGACGCGCGATCGGCTCCGTTTGTCTGTCGTCGTATCCGATCGGATCCTTTCGGCTGTCCACACGGTAGGAATTAAACTATTTGACTAAGCGCAAAAACGGATACGTTCGCAAGTGACGGTACGGAGCCGATCGTATGCATCGACGTTCTGCTGGACTCGATCGGCTGTCGCTGCATCCTTTCCGATCTGATGCGATGCGAGCCGTTTGGTGGAAATCATTCTTTAAAGTAGTGCAACTGGTACTTGACTTTTAAGGCTAACTTAACAGATGGTATAATAATTTATCTGCGAGTATGTCGTAAAAACTTATACTACCTACCTATATGTAAAAAAAAAAACAGTTCCACCCGAAAGGGGCACAAAGGTAGCGCAATCACATTACTAAAAATAAATAAATAAACACATTAATGAATATTAAAAATGTTATTGTTATTTAAAATGCACGTATTGAGTACCCAAATTACCACAATTTCCTTAAAACACAAGTTCAAAGACACCGTCGCCGACTAGGTGTTGTCCAATTTTGGAAGCTTGCAAAATTTTATGGAAATTGGGGTAATTTGGGTATTCAAAACTTGTATTTAATATCGATCCGTATCTTCAGATACTTACTCCCATATTCTAAGACGTTCCTCCAAAACTTACTCGACTCAACTCCACCTCGACTTGATACAAACGTCCTCGACTCGAGATTTTTCCTCAGTCGAGGTAAGGAATCATCTGTCAAACTCAAGGTACCTCGGAACCTACCTTAAGGAAGGAAGTGTCAAAGTTCATATGTAACAAAAATGAATTTTGAAGACTTTATCGAATATGCTTACGATAATCGTATGAGTAACAACTTCAATAACTTTTTTACAACACTTGACTTGTTTTCTGTGTCAGCCAATAAGTTTCACAACGCCTTGATTCAAAAAATTAAGGACTCAAACTTAGCATAATTATCATGTAATTTTACTTTACTATGTGTACTTGGATATAGTAATTTGTTCCCATCATTTGCGGAGTAGTTCGTAGGATTAAAATTATTTGTAGTTTATATACTGTGGATAACGGTGTGAGTTGCACATTTACGTTATTTTTTGTAATGATTATTTTTTAACTAATATAAAGTGTGTAACTGTTTCATCCCTATTAAATAAATAAATAATCCTTACAAGTATTTATCACGGCGTTATTTGCGCGATGTAGTTAATTCAAATTATGACGTAATGACCCGTCGAGGAACCTCAAAGTTCACTCGAAATTGCGACTAAGAATACAATTTTGAAGGTGGTTTCGAGGCCGTTCTGAGTCGAGTATGAGTCGAGTAAGTTTTGGAGGAAAGTCTTAGAATATGGGTGTTAGTCCCTAACCGAAGTAATACCTGAGATTTCATCTCAGCTTTAGTGCTCACCACGAAAGGATCACAAGCGTGATATTATATTTATAAACAATTTCTTTCAACACTGCGGATGTTATATTTTATCACCAATACGTGACTCTTACAACAAATTATTATCAGCTATAATTTATATTATTAACAAATTATTATTATGAGTTACCTACTAACCCACGTAATTACACACTGCTATCACCATCAACATCAACGTGATATCCCGTGCTGCTTTTAAAACTGTCAATATTCTGTTCCAAGCTGCCTCTAAAAACTGTCAATAATCTGTCCCGATTTAAAAATTGTCAATACCTGGTCCCAAGCTGCCTTTCTTTATAAGGCAGTGGCAATATGTTTGCCACCAACTTTTTTAGCAGATGTCGCGTAAGGCTCCTTTTTATATTTTTATTTTCAAACCTGGCTGTATGCAATTATTTTCACTTCTTTTCTAATAAAATATAAAAAATTAAACTTAAAAAAATATATTTGAGATTTTAATTTATTAGGTATTAAAAAAAACCAAATTGTTTGTTATTTAGGTACTTTTATTAAAATCTTCTACCTTATAAAGGGTTAAGATCTATCAATACTCTGTCCCAAACGGCCTTTAAAAACTGTCTTTCTAACTGTCAAACTTTGCTGCCACTGTATGTAGTAGATAGTTGCACTATATTTTTATTACCCCTCGTTTAAAGATATAGGTACTATTACAGATTTTATACCATGTTCATTACATGTTAAAAACAAGTCTTCTTCTTCTTCCTGCCCTTATCCCACACTAGGTGTGGTCGGCACAAAACGTGAATCCATGTTGTTACAGGTTTTGGGTTATTGTGGCCGGCCGCCTGCCTGACATCAACCCTCCTTGGGAATACTCGTTGCGCCGTCGCGCGGGTGACCCAATTTGCTTGTTGATATTATGCACTGGGTCCCAAAATGATATGTTTGTCAATCTTATAGCCGACAACTAAGCAGACTATGTTCTTCTTGGTGAAGTATACTTGAAGCTTCTCGACCCACTCATTCAGTTTTACTAGGGACTTTGATTCTGACACATCGTAAACCAATATAGCACCGTGAGCGTCTCTGTAAAAACTTGATGTCAATGACATATTAAAAACAAGTAACTACTTTTAAAAAATACCGTTACACAATTTGTTTACAACTTGCATCTCAACTTGTTTTTTGATATAAACGAGGGCTTTATGTTGTGTTCTCGAGATAGTCCCGTACACAGTCAATCTCGATCGCGTTCCGCAATCAAAATCAATGATCGCGATCCAGATTCTTTTGTGATCAGATGCATCAATCCGGCAATCTAATTCGTACATTATCAATCTGGATCGTGATCGAGATTGACTGTGTACGGGGCGCCATACTGCCATCCCCATAGGAATTGACGTGATATTATTATGGTTTTTGCACTAATGACTGCGCGTGATACGATGTTTAGCTATTATTGAGATGGTTATAGGACACAATCGACCAAACGGTTATAATGCATTAGTATGCCATTAATATCATTAACCATTTTTCCTGCATTTAACCTTTAAGTATGGCTAATGACAAGAGAGTAGATAAACCCTACGTATTAATAGTAAAGCACTGATAGGCTAGCGGTTGAAACCTTGCCTTCGATGCAGGAGGGCCTGAGTTCGAACCTGAGCCGCACCTTTAACTTTTCGAATTCACATGCGGATCAATTAATTATCACTTGCGTTAACGGTGAAGGAAAACATCGTTAGGAAACCAGCAGGAATAATCACCTAAATAAAAAAATCAAACATTCTCGATGGTGTGTAGTCTGCTAGTCCAGACCAGGCCAGCGTGGTGGACTAAGGCCTAAACCCTCCTCATACTGAGAAGAAGCCCGTGCCCAGCAGTGGGACATTAATGGGCTGATTATGTATGATTAAACCAGTTTTAATATGAGACCAACTCTGAAATCGTAATAAAACGAGCGATATATGAGCGAGTTCACATACACGACAGTATTCTTATTCTTATTCTTTATTGTACACAAAATAATAATATATAATACAGTTCCGTTGGTAAATTCATGTACAAAGGCGAGCTTAACTCACAAATGAGTTTTCTAACAGCAAACCTTAGAGCGATAGAGAGATTTGATGTTGAGGAGAACAATTACCTAAGTGTACAAGTTATATAAAATTACAGTATTCCGAATCCAGTAAAAAATACTGGATGTGTTATTTTTTATCATATCCTGCCTGTCGGATGCGACGCAGCTGCCATTTGTTTAACTGATCCGCCGGTACAGATGTGGACAACACATCCAGTACTACCAGATCCGCTGTGTGCACGGACTCTAAAATTGTGCAACTACGTACTTTGTCATCGAAACAATCGGCATAATAAACTAAACTTCCAGAAGTGATCTGCTGTGGTGTGTCAATTGTAAGCCGGTTGCAGAAGTCGACTTCCGCAATATAACTTTAGAAACGACGAGATATTCGCAATCTATAAGTATCAATCACATCTTAAGGCCATGCCCGCAATATTTTCCTCACATTTACCAATGGTTCAATGTCAAGGCTATTTATAGGAGGAAGCTTACCGAGTAATAAGACGATGGTACCTTCGTCATGTTCCGGGTTCTTTAACTTCCTCAACAATGGGAATAGACGCGTGTTGTAAGATTCAACAAAACCCAATACGCTTTGTGTAGGATCTATACAGTCCGTTATTGGGTGAAGTCCGTCATGATAGCGGGACCGACCGGCATATGGTTAGTGGCATTTATTTCATGTACCTATGTACAGTAGGGCAATGAAAATGTTATACTTAAGTCTATTTTTGCTTGCACAGTGCAAGAAACAAACTTTTTTAACCGACTTCCAAAAAGGAGGAGGTTCTCAATTCGACTGTATGCTTTTTTTTGTATGTTTGTTCCGCGATATCTTTGCGAATTGTGAACCGATTTTAATGATTTTTTTTTGTTTGAAAGAGTATTCTTTCGAAGTGGTCCCATTTAAATTTGGTGAAGATCTGATGAAGAACTTCGGACATAAACCATTTGAAGTCGGTTTTATTTTTGTTAAAAAGTGATTATTACCGACTACGAATTGCCAACATTATGAAAATACCTACAAGTATTTTTGACAGGATATTAAAAATTTTATTGGTTACAGACACTAGTAATGTCAATTTATTTAATCATCGAATTGATTGATATAGTGGTTTTTACAACAAAACTCCTTAAATCGAATCAAAGACATTACATGGCACTATTGCGTCATATGGAGGCAAAGGGCAATTTTAATCTTAGCTACCAAATAATTAAAACATAATTTTCCATGCATTGATCTGTTCCGTTCAACAGTTTGAAAAGTTAACATGTGCCCGCGATGTGTGAAAGGTATGAATTTGAAAACTGACGAACTGTTTCATTCCCCTACTGTACTAGTTAAGTCCGATTATAAAGTCCCGTGGGTTAATCCCGTCATGATAGCATGACCAACGCGCAGGGTTGCTTCGTGCTAATTTTGAAAGTCTAGCGCTAAATACTTTACTGTGTTCCGTCCTGTGTATAAGAATGAATAAAAAATATTTATTGCGTAACTGTGTACAATTAGATTTGACGACACGTTTGGTGCAGTGGCTAAGCGATTGGCTTCTGCGCTGCGGGTCGTGGATTCGATTCCCGCACGGAACAAATATTTGTATGGCCTACAGATAGTTGTTCCGGGTCTGGGTGTTTGTGCATGTGAAGATTTGTGTCTGTAAACGCACCCACGATAAAGGAGAAATCCTAGTGTGGGGCAACGTTTTTTAAAAAAAAATAGACTGAAAGATCTTATAATATAGCAGATTTTAGGATCAACAGTCTACCCATGTCGGATATGCAATACTTAACAAAGAAAAGCAAATTGATTACTACATAATTTTTTGCCAAAGAACACGTGCAAATTATAATAAACATTATTAAGTAACATTCTTTTTAGTTTGGTTAGGTTGTATGTGAGAGACAGAGGAATTACAGACATTCCTCTATATCTTTGTTACTTGGATTCGTGTGCTCCATCTTAGATCATATCTGCGCGACATCAGGTGAGACTAGGCAGAAACGCGACCAAATTAAACAATATACAATTTTTTATTTTTTTTTATTCTTGATTTGGTTGCGTTTGGCTCTAGTCTCACCTGGTGGTAAGCGCAGACAGGGTCTAAGATGGAGCACACGAATCCAAGGAACAGAGATATAGAGGGATTCCCTATACCCCTCTGGCTCACACATACACACGACGGAACACAGTAAACTGCTTGGCCGAACTTTTATGTGGGGGTGGTAGCTAGGCGGTAGCCAGGCAGATCGTACAGATCCTACCAACAAGCGTGCTGGGTTTTGTTGAATCTTACAACACGCGTCTATACCCAGCGTGCGATGAGTTAGTTTCATATTCCAACCCGTCCCCACATGGGAAATACCCCTTTTCATAGCGTTAGAGGTTGATTTTCCAAATATTCTTACTAACATATTTTCTTCTAATATTTATATTTCTATCTTCAGCGGTTTGGGCTGGGAATTGTCTGTCCATCATTCATAGAAGAATGATAGATTACAACAGGACATAATACACCCATAGCTATATCCTTACGCTATTTATAATTGTGTTTCTTATCCATTTTCAGGTTGGCTAATTTGCACAATTGCTCTCTCATGTCCTTCATATGGCTCAAATAGCCAATTGTCCTAACAAAGGTACAATTGTACCTACCTATGGGCTGCACGCAAGGACATTATGAGTCATTATCTCCGGCTGCAGTTGACCGATCATTTAGCTCATCACGTGTGGCGTTAAGCTGTAATATTCTATTAATGGAGTTTTTAATAATGAAGAAGTGGGGTCCTGGGTTCGATCCCCAGGTCGGGCGAAGTGTTGTTGGGTTTTTTCTTTAGGATTTTTTCAGTAGCAGCCCGTAGTTTGCATTTTACCCGGTTGACGGCAATAGACTCGCCCCCTATTGCAAGGGACTTACACATAACGGCGAAATGAGGGTGTTACTAGACACCTCTGCCCAGCCCTTTGGGGAATACAGGCGTAATTTTATGTTATGTTTATGTAATAGTGAAATGTTTCAATTTTGACTACCTCGTTGGTCTAGTGGTGGCAAGGGCTACTGTTGATTGTGAGCTCTTGGGTTCGTTCCGTAGGTCGGGCAAAGTGTTATTGGGTTTTGCCGTGTGAAATTCTTCAGTAGCAACCTGGAGATTGGATTTGTGCCCGGTTGACGGCAATAGGCTCGCCCCCTATTACAAGGGACTTAACACATGACGACGAAAGGAGGGAGTTGCTATACACCTCTGCCCAACCCTTAGGGAAATACAGGCGTGATTTTATGTTGTTTCTATTTTGAGTATTATTGTTGTAAATAGCTACTGTTCGACATCCAATAACCTTAGGACAACCAAAAACCATACGTTTTATTGTTAAAATTGTAGGTAATTATTGGTATCTTTAAATTACTGGCGAAACTACGCATTCTGGTTGTGTATGTATAACAGATCTCGATTTGAAAATAAATTAATAACATAATAACAATAAAATTAGTAGCAGTGATAGCTTATTGGTGTTGCCGTCGCGCTGCCAAGTCGTAGGTCTCGAGTTAGAACCCAAGGTACGCACCTCTTTTCGGATTCATGTGCATATTGTACCTATAATTATCACTTGCTTAAAAACGGTGAAGGAAAACATCGTGAGGAAACCGGCATGTCTGAGAGATATTTCTCGACGGCGTGTGAAGCCAAGTCAGAGGCCTATGGGCAGCTTAAACTCTGACACCAGGTTAGTCAATAACCACACAAAAAGAAGAAGAAGAATAAAATGACTACCTACTGAAACTGGTGGTACGCTACTAATTAGCGATTCCAGCGACTAGCTTATATTTATTTTTATTAGAAATGTGATACGGCGAATCTTCACAGGCTTAATACCTATGTATTAAGTCTATGAAAATTCGCCTTATGGTTTGAAGTAACACTAAGTATATTGTCGTTACAAAATAAGTTACGAAAGGTCCAGTGACCCAGGAAATGTCATTTGGAGTACTGCACAAAAAATCGCCAAAACTTGACCAACCAGTTTACCCAAAGTTGCATTTTGTAAGAAAAAATAAAGGAAACTGACATAAAGGTAAACCAGTTCCTGGGATTTTCCCGTATTCTCAGATTAACAATCAAAATTCTTCACGTCTGTTGTTATTCCCAGATTAATTCAGATCTATTTATTAAGCTCAGGACACATTTACTGTATAGCAATTAATATACAACGTGTTACATACCTAATTCCCCATGAAAAATGTAAATAATTCAAGTAGTCTTTTATGGTTGTTATGATTTACCTCTCAGAGGAAATTAGGTAAGAATGTAAATAACTTTCTGGGTAGTCTACTCTTTAGTTTTGTTTTCAGGGTTGCGTTTCAATGATGATCATTTTATGTTTTATCCAAATTTTTTTTTTTGGGTCACTACGGTTTACAAATTTTGCCAATAGGCTCTTTACAAGGGACCTTTTAACCCCCTTTCGGCTTTAGGGGTTTTTTGTAACACGTTTTATAGACATAAATAAGAAACAAAGTTTAAAAAAAATTAAGAAGCCAAAATTTATAAACTTTTTACATAACATAACATCACACTTTGTATTCCCCGAAGGGTATGGTAGAGGTGTTTTAGTAAACCCTCGTTTCGCTAGTGATGTTTAACTCCCATGTAATTGAGGGCGATCCTATGACAATAAACCGGACACAATTTTATTCCAGACTCCGGGCTGCTATTAAGAAATTCCTATTGGAAAAACCCAGTAACACTTTGCCCGACCTGGGGATAGAACCCAGGACACCATGCTAAAAAAAACTGCTGTTTTTTTTATTAATTTTTCATTCAAAGATATCCTCCTTTAGTAAAAATCATGCTCAAATTTTTACTTGCATAAAACATAAACAAACAATCGCTTGCTTGCGAAGGTAAAATTTAAAATTTATAGAAGGTAAAGCGATTCGTGCTGATATTTGAGTTGCGAAAATGACGCGCTGCAAGCTGCTTTAACGGGGAACGATGTGCGCTTACCTTTATTCAATTTAGCATTAACTATTTTATTAACTATGTCACAAAACAGATAGGTACAGAAGTCAATCACATGTACCTATGTACTTCACTTTTCATACCTACGCTCTTTCTTTTTTTTTTTCCTATTCGACTCTTGTAGATGGTCTTGCGGACCTTTTCTACGTAACCGGGCTATTATTGGCGAGACCAGAAGGGTCTCCGAACCAATATCTAAACTAACTACCTAGCTAACTACGCTAACTACTGTAACATCATGACTATTATAGCAGCAACACCTCTAAGGGTGTCCCCAAGGGGGGACTCGAACCTCTTAGGGTGTTGAATGCGAGAGGACTGGGAGGGATACGACAGCTTGATACCTACGTTCGGCGGTCGCTCTATCTATATATCTATCTCTCTCACGCACTCGCACTCTTGTCCCAATCAGTCCGAGATATCGTGTCCGTGAGCAGTGTCTATGTGTGCGTTGCTCGAGCGCACTTGTATGTAGATTGACTACTGTACCTATCTATTTTGTGACTATGTTATTAACACAATGTGCGCTCAACTGCGTTTGTTCTCACGATTAAATTAACATATTATTAACATTAGCTAGGTACATAACATAAACATCACGCCCGTATTCCCCGAAGGGTTGGGCAGAGGCGTAGTAACTGCCTCATTTCGCCGTTATGGTCAAGTCCCATGTAATAGGGGGCAAGCCTATTGCCATCAACCGGGCAAAATCCAAACTCTGGGCTGCTACTGAGAAATTCCACACGGAACAACTCAATAAGCGTCGCTGTAATCGATACCATTTCTTGCCATAGGAAACAAGGCGCAATATCGGTGATATTTGTTTTCTAGCGAACATTGCAAATGGCTCAATCGATTGTCCTGATTTACTTAGCACAATACTTATTCGAACTAATCAAAATAACCTAAGAAAACGGCCACTACTACACGCAACAACCGCATCTACAAACTACAGGAGCAACGCCTTCTGTATACGTAGTGTAAAAGCGTTTAATAATTTACCATCACACTTGGAAATTGATGTATTTAACACTAGCGCACGTAATATTAGAGACATCTTAAATAAGGAAGATTTTGGTGATGATGGGAAGTATCGCACGGCTTGACACAATTTCCTCATTTCGTATGTATTGTTCTTTTATTCTTTAAAGTTGTGTAATTCTGTGAATTGTGTGTTCATCATTTGCTAATTGCTAATATATATATGTGGAAGCTTGTAATTAGCAATTGTCCACAAGCATATTATAAATTATTTAAATGTGTCATTAGTCTGTAAGCTTTCTGTAAAATACAGTAAATATAAATAAATATAAATAAAAATAATAACAATTTTCCCGACCTGAGGATTGAACACAGGTCCTCACGATCAGCAGTCGCGCTTGCCACCACTAGACCAACGCGGCAGTTAAGTAGGTATTATTTTGTATGTATCTAAAGCAGTTATTCCGAGCTGATGCAGAATTTAAAAACGATAACTTGCGTATAACCATGCGCTTGCGCCACTCGTAAAGGTCGAGACACACGTGACACGGTTTACCTTCTTGGTCTCATACATACATTATCATTAATATAACTCAGTAAATCTTAACAAGGATCTTATGCAATAAATCAATACTTGAGGCTTTTAAAGCCTTTAGATACAATATTTATGAAATAGACTGCGTCGTTGGTCTAGTGGTAGCAAGCGCGACTGCTAATCGTGAGGTCTTGGGTTCGATCCCCAGGTTGAGCAAAGTGTTATTGGGTTTTTCCATTAGGAATGGCAATAGGCTCGCCCCCTATTACATGGGACTTAAACATAACTGGCGAAATGAGGGTGTAATAAAAACACCTCTGCCGAACCCTTCGGGGAATACAATGCGTGATGTTATGTATGTAAGTTTATTTATGATATAAGGAACCAAAATATATGAAACAGGTTCGACCTTTAAAGTTGCAACACCAACAGGGCTTGGCGTTGGCAGTACAATATCGGACATTCACTAAGATGACTGTACGCTGTATATATTTATCACGGCTTCAAAGAAGCAGTCCTTAGGTAAAAAATTGTGAAAAAGACAAAGTTAATTAGTTGAAGAATTTATTTTTTCAAATCTATCTTGTATAATAAATATTCTACTCTTTTTTTAGTTTTTTTGAAGTTGGTTTTATTTTTGTATTGTATTTTTTTAGTTTAGTGTTATCTTAATTAAAACGTGGTTGGACCTACTAAAGACGCTGGTTACCCGATCAAATTATCTGTACTGTTCGTAATTGAGAACTTCCATTGTCTATCTCCAAAGTTCTTCATTAGATAATCACCAAATTAAAATAGGACCACTTCTAAAGAATACTCTTTCAAACAAAAAAGTCGGTTGATCTAGTGGTGGCAAGGGTGACTGCTGATCGTGAGGTCCTGGATTCGATCTCCAGGTTGGGCAAAATGTTACTGGGTTTTTCCGTGTGGAATTCATCAGTAGCAGCTCTGAGTTTAGATTTGTGTCCGGTTGATGGCAATAGGCTCGCCCCCTATTGCATTGGACTTAAACATAACGGCGACATGAGAGTGTTACTAAACACCTCTACCTAACCCTTCGGGAAATACAGGCGTGATGTCATGTTCCCATACCAAAGATTCATAAAATGAGTCTATTTCGTATTTAAATTGAGTTATTCCGGAAAATAACACACTATATCCACATTTTTGTGATTTTATACCCCTGGAATCCTTCTATATAAACCCTTATAAATTCCCCATATCCAGAAGAATGTATAGCAAATTTATAAAGGTTCATGGGACAGAAAATCCGTTTTATCACGGTCGGTAGTTTACAATACACGTTCACTTGATGCAGTTACTGTGAAGGTTACTAATACTACGAGTATGTTAACTTGAAGTAAACGTCGTGAGTTAACAAAGAAAACATTGCAAGGAGTTGAAAATAGTTTCGATATAATAATATAAATATACAAGGTTAGTCGGAAAGGGGGTACTGAGCCGAAAGGGTGTTAAAGTACCCATAATAATGGATAACTTTTGTTCTACAACTTTCCCCAAAAGTCATTCGTTTAAAAGAAATAGCTGTTCAAAGATTTCATAAACAATACGCTAAATTCTATCTATCCTCGGCTATGATCAGCTGTGTTTACATTTTAGGTCATATTTGGGGTCACGGATTAGAATCTCCATTTTCTGAATTCGTAACTGAAGCGGAAATAAAGATTTAAAAAAAAAACTAAAATAAAAATAATTTTGCATGGATGTTTTTTATACAAAATTTTGTCATTTTTACCCTTTCTTTAAAACAATCATAAGTAATATATTAAGTGGCCCGCGGCTTAGTAAACCCTTTCCGAATAACATTGTATATTATAGTTTAACTGCCTCGTTGGTATAGTGGTGGCAAGCGCGACTGCTGATCGTGATGTCCTTGGTTCGATCCCCAGGTCGGGCAAAGTGTTATTGGGTTTTTCTGTGTGGAATTCCTCAGTAGCAGCCCGTAGTTTGGATTTGTGCCCGGTTGATGGCTCGCCCCCTATTACTTGGGAATTAAACATAATGGCGAAATGAGGGTATTACTAAACACCTCTGCCTAACCCTTCGGGGAACACAGGCGTGATGTTATGTTTATCTTTACATAGTATAAAACAAAGTCACTCCCGCTGTCTGTACGCTTAGATCTAATAAACCACGCAACGGATTTAAATGCAGGTTTCAGCAATAGATAGAGTGATCCAAAAGGAAGGTTTTTTTGCCCCACATTTCACCCTTGCGAAGCCGGGGCGGGTCGCTAGTGTTATATAGTTTAAAAAACTAATTAACACGCTTTTGTTAATGTAAGAACTGTGAGGAGTTCCAGTAACCACCTTCTGGTTCCATCATGACATGACACGTACCATATTATGATATGGTCATCAGTATTACATCCATTTGCAAAGTTTCATATCGATGTAACAATTAGAAATGGGTGAAATTTCGAATACCAAGTTTTATTTACAAAAAAAAATTGTTACATGTGAAGTTAATAATATAAGCGTTTTAAAAAGTAATTTACGGTTAACATTTTAAACATAATTGGTGGTTAAAATCTATACAAATACTAATATTTTATAAAGAGGAAAGATTTGTATTTTTGTATGTAACGAATAAACTTAAAAACTACTGGATCGATTTCAAAAAATATTTTGCCGTTAGAAAGCTACTTTATCACCGAGTAACATAGGCTACGGGCGGAGCCATGAGGACACAGCTAGTCTATAGGTACTAATATTATAAAGAGGAAAGATTTGTATTTTTGGATTTTTGTATGTAACGAATAAACGTAAAACCTACTAGACCGATTTCAAAAAATATTTTGCCGTTAGAAAGCTGCATTAGCACTGAGTAACATAGGCTACGGGCGGAGCCGTGAGGACACAGCTAGTATTTTATAAAGAGGAAAAATTTGTATTTTTGTATGTAACGAATAAACTTAAAAACTACTGGACCGATTTCTAATATTCTTTTGCCGTTAGAAAGCTACATTATCACTGAGTAACATAGGCTATATTTATTACTGTTCTGTTAGCCGTTTTCCCAACTATGTTGGGGTCAGCTTCCAGTCTAACCAGATGCGGCTGAATACCAGTATTTTACACTGAGCGACTGTCATCAGACCTCCACAACCCTAGCAATGCCGATATCCTAAGGTTAGACCGATTGTCAGACTTTCGGGTTTCTGACTACCCGTAACGACTGTTATAGGTATACATGACTGTATGACACCCAGGAACGAGAGGTTTAACGTGCTCTCAAAGGCATGTAGAGGTCTCGATGTGTAACGAACGGTCACCCATCCACGAACTGACCGCAACCAGCACAGCTTAACATCACAGATCGTAGATCGAAATGGTTGTGAATTAGCAATAAGCCCCACTAAAATTGAAGGAGGTATTATACTTAATTGCTTTGTGAATTTTCCAATTACGCGAAGATATTTTGAGAAAATTTGTTTTTAGGCAATGTAGGCTGGAGTCAATAATTTGTTGGAAGCAAACGTTAGGTACCTTCATGTTGAATTTTCCTAAAATATTTTTCCTTAATGTAAGGTATAATTATAATACGAATGGCCCTGAATCGTATCCGAATCAAATCGATTATAAACTGTTGTTAACTATAAACATTCTTTCAACTCCTTATCGAGAAAAAGCATTAAAAAAAACAAAAAAAGTAATCGATAAAAATACACAACACCCACTAATTTCTGTTTAAAATAAAAAACAAAATATTACCAACCTTATTCAAAACACGAAGATAAAAACTAAATCAATAAAAAAAACACAACCGACACATTGACCGAACGAGAAAAAAATATACAGTAAGTAAATATGGCACTATTAACTGCACGCCACTCGAAATCTGACTGACCGTCGGCGCCCGCGCAATCGCACTATTTGTCACAAATCATTATCACAACACAACCTACTTTGCGACCTCCAATTACAAGGCACGTTATTGCCGCGACTTCGCTTGTATTTATATCGCTATACATCATTCATAATATTTTAGTATGACTGTATCAAGATATGTGGAGAGGGTGCCATCTGGTAGCCAGTAAAGAAGAGAAGATAATGTGTTCTTATAATTTTGGGGACGATATGGCACCACGTTTTCTATAGATGTAGTATAAATGTCGCGCAATACTCTTCTTCTTCTTCTTCCTGCCCTTATCCCACACGAGGTGGGGTCGGCACAACATGTATTTCATAAATCCATGGTGTTAGAGGTTTTGGCATATTGTTTTATAACCGGCCGCCTGCCTGACACCAACCCTCCTTGGGAATACTCGTTGCGCCGTCGCGTGGGTGACCCAATGTGCTTGCTGATATTATGCTCTAGGTCTCAAAATGATATGCTTGACAATCTTCTTGCCGACAACCAAGCAGACTATGTCCGCGCAATACTATGCAGAAAATACGCGATGCAATTTTAGCGTGATTAAGCCGGCAATACTTTTTAAATTAGGTCGCGTCTTGCCAATATTAAAAAAATAGCCATCGTATTTCGTCCGCATAATTCCTGTACATTGTGATTCTACACTAAGAAAACTCAAGGATTTTACAAAAGCATTCGCCACACAAAACAAAGGGCTCTGCAGGTGCCGGCGGCGGGCCCGAGTGACTTGTATTTATTCAAGAAATTACTATGAAGACATGACCCAATCACCCAACAAATGCAAACGCTCGCGCCTTGCGTTTGGTGTGGCGAAGGCTTTAGAGAATGGATGGCAGCATCATTCTAAATGCTGATTCTGATACTGAGATAACCAATATCATGATGATTTTGACAATATTTTCCTAGTACGGTGTTAATTTAATTGTTATTTAAGGAGATTCAAGTTTAGTAGTGAACGATGAACCAAATATCGTGCTTAACACCTTTTATTTTGTTGCCAATTCATTGGAGAATTTAACAATATTTGCATACAATATTATGACCAACAAATCTTCCAAACTTTTGATATATTTGCGTTCTCTTTTTTTTCTGTTTTTTTCTGTTTTCCGCCTGCCCACCTTATGTTAAGTGGTTACCGCCGCCTATACCTCCAACACCACGAGAATTGCTGACTCCGTGACCCACCGTGCTCACCCTGAGAAGTCTCTAAAAAGTCAACGGTGAGTGTAGTGTGTCAACCCGCACTAGGCCAGCGTTGTGGACCAAGGTCTAAACCTTTCACAATTTTAGAAGAGGACCATCCTATCTGACTCCGCAGTTACACCGATCATTTAGCCGTCATCGAGTTGTCTCCCTCCCAGTCCTCCCGCCAGCAACGCTCCAAGCCGAGGTCCAAGTCCCAGTAGGGGTCACCCTTAGTGCTGTTGTTGCTAGTAGTCATGATGTTAGTAGTAGTAGTTAGCTTAGGTTAAGTATTTTACTCACCCTCGTTCGTTGCAGACCGTTTAGGTCTCGCCAATAACTGCCCGGTTACGTAGAAACGGTCTGCAAGACCATCTACAAGCAGTCGAATAGAAAAACACGAAAAAGAAAAGAGGATTGCTGATGGGTTGGCATGTCGGCAACCTTAGAGACAAATTTGGAAAGTCATAAATACCTGTAATTTCATCGTCACCCATACCCTTCAAACCGCAACACAGCAATGCTGTTTGGCAGGAATAGGTATGATAGGCAGTACTTCTCGGTACGAATTCTTTCCCAAGGAGTACTATTACTTTAACTTTCAACAGGATAATAAAGCTGAAGCGGCCATGACTGTGGAAATGCCGATGGCCGCAAGTGACGCGACCTTGATCAGAGACTGCAACCGGCAAATATAACCTGTAATCCTCAGCTCAATGAACCAAAGATCTGTAAAGGAAGGGTATTTGAAAGGCATACAACCGCATCTTGTGGAGAAGCATTCTTCTTCTTCTTTCGTGTCAACACGCTGTTTGAAAATAGGTCATGCTGTTGTGAGCCAGCCAGAATGGTTGATAGCGGGACTGACTGCTCAGGTTACTCCGGACGTATACTCGTGTAGGCTGTTTAAATGCACCCCTAGATAAGCACTTTGAAGTGGTATATCTTTCTCCCGCGGTAACCAACTTTTCAATCCAATAAAGGGCAGTTCTTGGACATGGTCCTCTCTCTAAAAAGGGACCTGAACACCAGAAATACTCTTGTGGTCTATGGCTATAAGTATTAACATACTACAACCTCATTATGGAATTGAAAATGGTGGTGCTACTGTTGTCGTTATTTACCTCAGCTCACGTACATCCTCTGTGAGCGAACGTCAAATAGTTCTGGAACTCAAGACATTAAATGCTTCACGTTAAGAAGACCATAATTATGTTATTTTCATTAAACCGTTTTAATTATCTTCGCTTTGTATATTTGTTTGTTTAATTCAAATCTTGCGACAGATTTTTCAACTACTGTTTAGCAAATTCTTCTGAAACTTCGCACACAAATTTTATTTCCATGACAATACAACATTATAATTTCAAACTTCAATTCTCAAATCCCGATGCCGCAGGGGTACTGCAAAATAAAACCGGACGTGGGGCAAGGCCCCACAGAGGAGAGGTCCACCATGGGTTGGCGGACCGGGACCTGCCGGGGTTGCGGTGCATGCTTTTGCGAATCCCGCGACCCCGGCCGTACGGTCAGGAGAAGGAACACCGTTGGTTTTTAGCCGGTAAGAGTCCGGCAGACCCCCTCGCCTTCCCCGGGCGAGGGACATCCATGAGGATTTTCAAACGAGAAAAAAAAAAAAGGGGTACTGCAAAATAAAACCGTTTAACTTCGAAGTATTTTTAAGGCATTATTGAAATTAGTATTTTATTGAATCCAAAAGAATCCCAACGCTAATTGGTGTGAAGGAATTACTCGACTTCGGATACAACCTGTATACAGGGTGTAAACGAAATCATGTAATTTCTTCAAACCTCGTAATGTACTGCTAACATAGATTAAACCTGCAAGGGATTAATTCAGATGCAATAAAAAAAATTACATAAAGTAACCATGTGTTCTTAACGTGAGGCATTTTAGCGCCCAGAGCGAATTGCGCGGCTATCGCTCGCCGCGCGGTCATTTAACTCGGGGCGTTAAAATGCTTCACGTTACGAACACATGTTTACTTTTTGTAAAAAAAAATATTGATCCCAAATATATCCCAATCAGGGTTAATCTATGTTAGCAGTCCTTCACGAGGTTTGAAGGAATTACATGATTTCGTTTACACCCTGTATATTTCATTTTTGGGAAATACCAGAAATGATAATATTATGACAAATTAAATTGATCGATTGATTGGTCGAACTCCTCTCTATAGCAACAACCAAATTTTCTAAACAATGATAATATTCTCGATACCGGATCTTCCGATATGTTCAAGATGATGAATTTTTATCAGATATCGAAGCGGTATCGATGTTCTGATTCACTTTGTTCCTTCTAAAGCTTACCTATGTATACAAGGTTACTCGGAAAGGGGGTACTAAGCCGCGGGCCACTTAATGTATCACTGGAGATTGTTTTAAAGAAAGTGTTAAAATTAAAAACTTTATTTTTTTTTCTTTACTTTTTTTTCCATGAAAAATTATTTTTATTTGTGTTTTTCATATTTTCTTCATCCGTGCTTTAGTTACGAATTCACAAAATGGAGTTTCTAATCCGTGACCCCAAAAATGACGTAAAATGTAAACACGTCTGATCATAGCTGAGGATAGATAGAATTTAGCGTATTTTTTTTGAAATCTTTGAACAGCTATTTCTCTTGAACTATTGACTTTTGGGGAAAGTTGTAGAACAAAAGTTATCCATTATTATGGGTACTTTAACACCCTTTCGGCTTAGTACTCTCTTTCCGACTAACCTTGTATAATTGTGTGTACTTACCGAAGAATAATGAATACTAAACTTTATAAAAATATCAGTTAGATAATAATTTCTTTCAATTCTTCTTCAGTCGAAGAAAGAAATTCGGTCACAAGCCCAATGAGACTAGACTACACGTGTTATGTTCGTTCCACCTAGCTTTTTCCCAACTATGTTGGTGTCAGCTTCCAGTCTAACTAGATGCGGCTGAATACCAGTATTTTACACGGAGCGACTGCCATCAGACCTCCGCAACCCAGTTACTGGGCAATGCCGATATACTAAAGTTAGACCAGTTGGCAGACTTTCGGGCTTCTGCCTACCCGTAATGACTGTCACAGGTATTCGTTTGACACCCGGTACTGACTGTTTAACGAACTCTCCGAGGTACGGGGGGCTCGATATGTAACGAAAGGCCACCCATCCACGGACTGACCGCGGCAAGCGTTGCTTAACCTTGCAAGTCGTATGATCCGCGAAGTCGCTTAATAACCCACGAGCCCCTTACACGTGTTATGATTGATTATTATTAAAATTGTACCTGCGAAGGCCATCAATAAAATGGAAGTAAGTAATTTTGTCATTTTGGAAATTTAGGCAATTTTGTTTTGCTATGATTGCTGTTAATGTCAAAAGATGAATCGAAATAGCTTTATTAAATCCATTATATTATTATAAATAACATAACATCACGCCTGTATTCCCCGAAAGGTTGTACAGAGGTGTATAGTAACACCCTCCAAGTTCCATGTGATAGCGGACGAGCCTTTTGCCATCAACCGAGCACAAATTCAAATTCCGGGCTGCTACTGAGGAATTCCACACGGTAAAACCCAATAACACTTTCCCCGACCTGGGGATCGAATCCAGGACCTTACGATCAGCAACTGCAGTTGCGCTTACCACCACTAGATTAACGAAGCAGGTAGGTATTATAAAATATAGCAAGCTAACATCTTTCTGAGTATAGATAATAATAATACATTTTGCTTGGCCAAATAGAAACAAAACGATCATACGATTTGCGAGGTTAAATTGCGCTGACCGCGGTCAGTCTGTGGATGGGTGACCATTCGTTACACATTTAGACCCTTCCGTGCCTCGGAGAGTACGTTTAACAGTCGGTCCCGGGTGTCATACGAATATCCGTGACAGTTGTTACGAAAAGTCAGAAGTCCGAAAGTCTGACTAACTACCAGTCTAATCTTAGGATATCGGCATTACCCTGTTACTGAGTTGCGGTGGTCTGATGTCAGTCGCTCCGCGTAAAATACTGGTATTCAGCCGTATCTGGTTAGACTGGAAGCTGACCCCAACATCGTTGGGAAAAGGATAGGTAGAACAAATAAAATCAAAACCCCAAAGTCTGTCCTCAATTCCTGTGCTTCTTAGGGGCCATTCAAGTATTAAATAAGCACGAAAGGGGGGTGAGGGGGTCTTTGCTTAGCTTATTTTTGATGACATGGTGGACGGGGGTGTCTAGATGATGATTACGTCAGCAATTTTTATTTATTTATACTTATTTTTCTAGACTTAAAAACTGCTCATGAATAACCATAAAGAAACCTGATCAGTTTAAAAAAAATACCAATGTTTACGTAAGCTAGGAGGGGTGGGTAAATTTTTTGCTTACTTTTGCTGACAAGGGGGGGGGGGGTGGGTCAAAAATTACAAAAATTCTGCTTACGTAACACTTGAATGGCCCCTTACCAGTAAAGCAATTAGGAGGCAAATGTATTCATCTTACATAATAAGTTCTCCTTCAAGCTTCTTCTCAAAGGCATTTAAAATAAAAATATTAAACATTTCTCCACTGCAAGGTTAGTTGTTCTTTTAATATAGTTCATGGTCATTGTGGTGCTTATCCTGATCACCTCACAGACCTTGTCTTGGTTATTTTAATAGCCATAAAGCTAGACACCTTTTAAGAGGATAATACCTATATACGCATATTTTTCCGGTCTGAAGATTTCTAAATCGTAATTTAATTTAGTAACTTCCATAAGTATCTGATCAAATAATCAATCAAATTAGCAGCAGTGATAGCCAAGTGGTTTGACCGTTGGACTACCAAGTCATAGGTCTCCAGTTCGAACCCAAGGCACCTCTGACATTTCGGATTCATGTGCGTATTGTATTTATCACTTGCTTAAAAACTGTGAAGGAAAACACCGTGAGGAAACCATGCCTGAGAGATATGTCTCGACGACATGTGAAACCAAGTCAGAGGCCCATGGGTGGCATAAACTCTAACACAAGGTTAGTCACTAACCACACGAAAAGATGAAGAAATCATCAACAAAAGGTGTAACGGTTCAAAGAAATTTATAGAAATTTATCGTAAGGGTAAAATGATCTCCGATCCGATCGGATCAGACAATCGGACAAACATATCGAAAATATAGGCTTGGACTAAACTTAAAAAAATTACCTATTATTAGAACCACACAATAATTTAACTTGTAGCAACTTCTCCGTACCTAATTAATTAATCATCAAATTAAATTATTAGAATAGTACAGTCATAAGAAAAATCATTAATAACATAATCTCATCGACTAAGGACTACGTTGACGACAGGGATGTTTGGCATTAGTTCTTGCACATGTGGCTTCCCTGGAACCTCATTAAAAACATATGTGTACGTCTACTAACTATCCTCAATTAAGATTATATATTTTTTATCTTTTTTTATTGCTATCATTACTCTCAAGATATCTTTATCTTATTTTACAATGATTTTTTAGCTAAGTTTTGATGACATTTAATTATGTCAATTGTTTTATATAGTTTAGCTTCCTTTTCACTTTTGTAAATGTGAGAACTTTGTGGACCTGCATCTATACATTTGTAAATTACTACAATATTATTCATAATGCTTTTTTTTAATTTTATTTTGTTTGTTAGTTTTTGTACTCAAGTCTTTTAGTACTATATTACTCATTGGTCTGTGGTCAGGACCTCATTGTTCTCTCACTATCCTAAATCATTGTACTGTATCCACTGAAATTGTTAAAGGTATTATTTTTAAAAGAGTAACCATGGAGTTTCTTGCCGGCTCTTCTCCATAGGAAACAACTAATTGGAACCGTGCACCTAAATTCGACGTTTCATAAGCACCTGTATTGGTTTATGTGAAATAAAAATTTTTGATTTGATTTGATTTGATCATCGTTACGTGATCGGAACTAATTATATAATCGATTTTTGAACGAGTACATTAATTAAATTATTATTGGGACAAGTTAACTTCGTTTGTGATTTCAATTTTGA
This sequence comes from Amphipyra berbera, assembly GCA_910594945.2. Taxonomy (NCBI): domain Eukaryota; kingdom Metazoa; phylum Arthropoda; class Insecta; order Lepidoptera; family Noctuidae; genus Amphipyra; species Amphipyra berbera. The sequence continues at coordinate 18,779,950 of OU343127.1, forward strand.
TAAGGCTGGGCTATGTTATGTGACAATTATCGAATCGAAGTAAAAATTTAATTGTATTTACTTGAAACTTTCACTTTTTCTGCCTAGCCTTTTCTCAACGTGGTTGGGGTCGGCTTCCAGTCTAAGGGATGATTCCACCAACAACACCATCAGATCAGAAAGGATACGAACGGATGCGGCAACGGCCGATCGCGTCCGGCAGGACGTCGACGCATACGATCGGCTCCGTACATTCGATTGCGAACGTATCCGTTTCTGCGCCTAGTCAAATACTTTAATTCCTACCGTGTTGACGTGTTCTAATTTTTGAAAGGATCCGGTCGGATACGACGACAGGCGAACGGAGCCGTTCGCGCGTCGCAGCATACTTTCGGCTACGATCGCGTGTCGCTTAAGACGCCCGCGGTCAAGCAGCTGTGCGCGGCTTGGTAATATAGACTTTAAATACTGTGTACACGATTTAATATCTTTTAAAGATTGTAAAATCCGTTGCGATCCAATGCGATGCGAGTATATATTATTAAATTACACCTGTGCTAACCTACATACATACATACAATCACGCCAGTTTCCCATTGGGGTAGGCAGAGACTATATATTTCCACCTGCTACGATCCTGACACACCCCTTTCGCTTCATCTACATTCATTAACCTTTCCATGCATGCTCGTCCGTTTAGGATGCTACCAACCTGGCCTTTTTTGAGAACGCCCGTGATTTGTTGTTTTTGTGCTAACTTATATCTACAATGAAATGATTAGACTTAGATCATTTTCAAAAGTTAGTTATAACTAATTCGGAACTACCATTAAACGGAAACTAGCAACATAACTTAAAGTATTATAAAATTACAGAGTAATAGATGACGCTTGGGATTAAACTACTCACAGTTGTAAATTTAATCTCGCTATGAGGAATAGTTTGATGGTATAGTAACTTTTCAAATCGGAGTTATTCAGTACTTTGTAATTCTACCTTTTTAACCGACTTCCAAAAAGGAGGAGGTTCTCAATTCGACTGTATGTTTTTTTTTTATGTATGTTTGTTCCGCGATATCTTTGCTAATTGTGAACCGATTTTAATGATTCTTTTTTTGTTTGAAAGAATATTCTTTTGAAGTGGTCCCATTTAAATTTGGTGAAGATCTGATGAAGAACTTCGGAGATAGACCATTTGAAGTCGGTTTTATTTTTGTTAAAAAGTGATTATATCAGTAACGGTCTACGCCCACAGGCGGCACGGCATGCCAAAGGAATTTTTAAGCTCATATAATTTTAAAGCGACACAAACATAATATCACGTCTTGCATTCCCCGAGGGGTCCTGCAGAGGTGTTTTTAAGTCACCCCTCATTTCGCCAGTTATGTTTAAGTCCTTTATTGGGGGCGAGTCTATTGCCATTAACCGGGTACAAATCCAGACTCCAGGCTGCTATATTGAGAAATTCCTAATGAAAAAACCCAATAACACTTTGCCCGACCTGGGGATCGAGAATCCAGGATCCCACGCTCAGCAGTCGCGCTTGCGACCACTAGACCAACAAGGTCAATATCATTGAACCTTATTAAAAAGCAAAACTTAATGAGTGGGTCGAGGAACTTCAAGTATACTCCAAGAAGAACATAGTCTGCTTATTTGTCGGCAATAAGATTGACAAGCATATCATTTTGGGACCCAGTGCATAATATCAGCAAGCACATTGGGTCACCCATGCGACAGCGCAACGAGTATTCCCAAAGAAAAGAGGGTTGATGTCAGGCAGGCGGCCGGTCATAAAACAATAAGCCAAACTCTAACAACATGGATTTATGAAATATATGTTGTGCCGACCCCACCTAGTGTGGAATAAAGGCAGGAAGAAGAAGATGAAGATTATAAATACCCTTTAGTACTCGTATTTACCGTACCGCGGGATACTTCAGCATGCCGCGGCATGACGATACATCCCGCGGTATGCTAAGCAAATATGAGTGCTAATTGTATTATTATAAGGTTTAAAATTACTTGAGCTTAAAAAAAACCATCTTTGCAGTGGTAGCCTAGCGGTTGAACGCTTGCCTTTCATACAGGAGGGGATATCTATACTAATATTATAAAGCTGAAGAGTTTGTTTGTTTGAACGCGCTAATCTCAGGAACTTACTGGTTGGAATTGAAAAAATCTTTTTGTGTTGGATAGTCCATTTATCAAGGGAGGTTATAGGCTATATAACATCACGCTACGACCAATAGGAGCGGAGCATAAATGAAAAATGTTGCAAAAACGGAAAAAATGTCCACCCGTGCGAAGCCGGGACGGGCCGCTAGTAGAAGATATGAGTCGACATAAGGAAGCAGGAAAGTGTTCCGAAGCATCGCGGTCAATGATGACAGGTCAAGCATCCCGTCCTCATTAATTTTCAAAGTTACCATATCAGGTGGCGAGCAGTGACCTGTATACCGATGACAGGTGACATCATGTTTACTGAGAAAACCTGATTTTAGTAGGTCGCGAAGGTCAGAACATACTCGTCCTGGTTATGCATTTGCAAATGAGTGCGCAACCAGTTTGTGTGAAGTAGGGTAGTGAATAATAAATAAAGTGTATTTTCTGCGTAAGGCTGAGCATCCACCAGAGCTGTGCTAAGCTGCGCAGCGAGGAATGTGTTTTGTAAGCACCAATAGAATCACTTTATTTATCTAGCTTCGCTCTGCGGAGCTCTGGTGGATTGGGAAACAAGCAAGAAATGCGAGCGAGGGATGTGTTGCGAGGAATGTGTTGCGAGGAATGTGTTACGAGGAATGTGTACCGCTCCCGGCACACCACCCTCATATTCGAAAAGAGTCCGCTACCTATCCTCGCACAGCTCTGGTGGAAAGGGTCACACCGTTTCACAGTCTCGCTACACATTTTCGCACTGCACATGTTGCTCGCACAGCTCTGGTGGATGTCCAGCCTAAGAGTGGGTAGTAAGCAGTCAAGCAGTGATAGTCTTGTTAGTTTGCCTTCCCTGCAGGAGGATTTTTTTTTAACATTATTCTATGACTGTAATTACAGAAATTATAAGCCCCGCCGCACAGTATGTGTAAGTAAAGACTGTCAGAAAATTTCTAAAAGGCACTCTGGTTAGGTATACATTTTGTAATAGACTACACGCACTGTCAGAATTAGCCACAGAGGGCCTTCGCGCACGCGTCAGAAATTTCTGATAATGTGCGCCCAGACTAAGACGAAAAATAAAAAGTGTCATAAAAATAGTGCAAAAATTCGTATATTTTTGTAATAGTGTTTTTTAAAGTAAAAACAAAAAAAAAACGTTCCTAATAGGTATCTATTACTTGTTTTCTTTTTATACACATTATTATTAATTTAAAAAAAAATACAATTAGGTATTTATATGTATATATTCAGCAGTTTTGGATTAACCCTAGAACATTATATTGGGTTCAGTAGACCCGATAGCGGCTCTTTACGTCACAAACCAGAGTGTGACTCCTTAAGTGCCAATTGTTGATCAATGTTCTCCGAGCGACGATCCGTTTGGCGGAGTTGAAGGTCGTTAGTTCGATTTTCGCATCGCACCTGACATTTTAATAGCCAATTAAGATGTGCCTTGCGTGTGTAATGACTTTTAAGTGACAATGTATAGGTACTAGCCATTGAGAAGCATGAATTTAAATTATTGTCATTCTTTTTTCTTACACGGGGAAGTCTTGGTTTCTTTCTGGAGAAGACGAAGGGATATGTTGGAGTCTTACCGACTAAAATCTCCACGGTGTTCCTCCTACGCCTTAAGCCGGAGACGTGGGATTCGCTCGCCCATTTGTTGAACCCCAACAGGATAATTGACATGCTACCCTTTTTCCTAATAGCTTAAGCAGATGTTTTGTATTTGTTATTAAATCGTATGAAAAATTTCTAGCTTGTTGCATAATGCTTACTTACCTGATATTGATTGATTCTGTCACTCCCTTTATTGGTTTTTACGATATTTACGATAAGATGGTGGGATAGCCTGTTCTTTTTCGTAAATCTGACGGTTACGGTCTTTTTTGGGACAGGCTTTACTCCAGCTGTGGGCTGTGATAATGAGTGTTAAATGATTTTCTTTCTGTAAGTACATCTTTTAAAGAGATGATGGCTGATAGGGGAGAATGGAAGAGGAATACGTGTTGTGCCGACCCGACCTAGTGTGCTATAAGGGTAGGGAGATGATGATGAAGAAGTAAGTCCGTCTTTTAAAGACACTTCTACATGTCGGTATTTATTTTTAATTTAGCTGGTTCCGGCGAACCCTGAAACAAACTCAGAGGTCAAGGTTTCTCTTAAAGTCCAGACGTCATAGTACTTACTTCTGTATTGTCCTACATGGTGACTCTCACATACCTAATTCTTTATGTGAGAGCCACCATGTAGGACAACGTCTGGAATGGCCTTGAGGAAAAAATCATAGAAGCTTTTAGTTGAACCTGTCCCAACAAACGGCACGCATACATCAGGCCATCGTGTAGCTCAACCCTATTTTAGGGATCTCAACAATTGTTTGATTTTTTGGACTGTCAAGCGTTAAGATGTATGATAGCCTAATAGTAATCAGTGTGTAAGTCATTAGTCTATTCTTGTCTAATGTGCCCACGTTGTGCCCGATTCGATGCCCAACGTGACCAGTATTCATTAGTAGAATGTGATTACAATGTTTTTGCATCCGATTACTATGTTTTTCTTGTGTTTTATTGTGCAACAGAAAATTATCTAGGTGTATGAAAAACATATACTTAATTATAATTTTAAAGTGACTATTGTCACGTTTTTGTCTGCAGACATAAGTTACAGGTTCTGTACCTATAGAGATATAAATATACCCTTTTCTTCAGTCAGGTTGTACTACTACTATTATTTTTTACCCCGCTCAGAATATTTATCTCTTTCTTATTTTTTTTTATGGAAACACCGTTTATGCTTTTCACTGCTCGGGCCAGTTCGGGTGATGAGTTGTGACCACTCTGAATATAGGCTTGCGAACTTCCGCGCATGTACACTCGTGAAGAAAACAGTCACTGTAAAAACTATTAAATAAACTTTACTTAACTAATGGCCAATCCTAAGATCGTAGTAATTAAATATTAACTAAAAGCTATTTTGTTGCTAAAAAATCTATTCCGCAACCACCCGCACGGTGTTCAGAGCGGCCATGTTAAATTGGCCGTACTGTAATGTTCCAATTTCTGGGACAACCAATCATCTCGTTTTCATTTGCTTGCCAAGAGAAAAATGGAAGCCTGTTTGCCATAAATGGATAATTTTGTGCAACATTTTTGTTCACACCGGGGCGAAACAAAATAGGAATACAAAATGAGTGAGAGGGAATATCTTGACATCCGCCATTTGATTGCATGGAGAGGTCATCCCTCCATGAATTAAGTGCTGCTTAGATTTTGAACTTTTGTACATAACTATGGTCCTATCTGAAAATAAGCGTTGCGACATTTTGTTTGTTTTTTAAATGTCGCAGCATTATGCTGTGATAGGAGTCCTTTTTGCCCTCGTGCAGGTAGTCTAAATTCTCATCCTTTCTTTTTTTGTAAATATTATTTTTGTTTCTGTAACTTCCTGTGTGAGTCCAGAATAAATAATTTTCTTTCTTTCTTTCTCTTTCTTTCATAACGTCCAATTTTTGTTAATAAATATTTTTTAAATGCGTCGTTGGTCTAGTGGTAGCAAGCGCGACTGCTGATGGTCAGCTCCGGCAGTGTTATTGGATTTTTCCGTCTGAAATTCCTCAGTAGCAGCCTGGAGTTTGGATTAGTGCCCGGTTGATGGCAATAGGCTCGCCCCCTATTACATGGAACTTAAACATAACGGCGAAATGAGGGTGTTACTATACACCTCTGCCCAACCCTTCGGGGAATATAGGCGTGATGTTATGTTATAGTAATTATTTTTTAAGGTGCAGTTGCAGTCTCGGCCTTGTGTTTCATAGGAATATTTTCCACCATCAATCTATACCACAATGACGTAATGATAATGACAGTATCTGATTTCAATGTTGCATGTCAATTTGGACGTGAGATAAATATTAGGTCGTCATCTCAAGATAAATCTGAATTTATCAATGAGATTATATCTGATTTCATGTGTTGCAAGCAAGGGGTACCTACATCATAGGTAGGTACTTACAGGTTTGATATACAGAGTGGAAACATTAAGTCTCTTGACTCTTCTTCTTTTCTATGATTAGTGACTAACCTGGTGTCAGAGTTTATGCCGCCCAATGGGCCTCTGCTTGGCTTCACATGTCGTCAAGAAATATTTCTCAGGCATGTCAGTTTCCTCAAGATGTTTTTCCTTCACCGTTTTTAAGCAAGTGATAATTATACAATACGCACATGAATCCGAAAAGTCAGAGGTGCGTGTCTTGGGTTCGATCTCGAGACCTATGACTTGGCAGTCCGTCGGTCACGCCATTAGGCTATCATTGCTTTACGTTAAGTTTCAACAGGCGATTAATTTGTTTACTCAACAAAATTTGAAAAGGGGATTGCTAAGCGGCCATACATTGATTGCCTAAGAACCAACAACTACGTAAAATTAGTTAGTGTTCTAAATGATGACTACATTCGACTAAAATTGGTTTTAACTCTCTGAGGTTGAAACTGCTTAACCGGACAATCCTGTGGTGGCCAGAAATTACTTTATGGCCCCCTGCCAGGGCTTACAAACTAAGGATTTAAATTAAATGACTGAACACTAAGGGCACCCCCTATGGGGTGTTCGGGCCTCTCTGAAATTGGTGCCAAACCTGGCGTATAAATAGACTCGTAAACTAATTTTAAGTGCGATAGTTGCTAATGTTTGGGAAGGTCTTTCATGCAAAGCTATGGGGTCTTTACTTCATTATTGGTAAAGATATAAGAGTCTTCATTTTAACTAATAACGCTCGGTAAATTATATGAATCGGTCATTAACTAAACTGACAATCTAGTAGTCTAAGATCCCAGTATAGAACGACCTCCACCGAGCTGGTTAATGGATGAAAAGTATTTTATATCAAATTAAATATGTCAATAAATATATTGCAAACGGGTTGACTAAAAAATTTCAGTCCAGAATACGTTTTTTTTTTTTTTTTACTTTTCACTGGTTTTGTTAATAGACAAATTCCATACCAATCGAAAGTATGAAGCCTATAGAATATGCGCAAACGTTAGATTGACTATTTTTTTTCCCGTCACAACTCTTGGGTAGGCAGGTACCGTAAAACCTGGCAACTTTGCCCAAAAAATCAGAGTATTTTTGCATTAGTTGAGTTATTTCCGAAAACGTTAATGTATTTCATATTATTTTGTACCACACAATACTATATGTTCATATCTCGATATTTATTATTGAAAATATCCAGAAAAATGAATTTGTGTGTGTAAAAAACACAATTATAATTGTTGGGCAAAGAATCACAGGTTTTTGGCAACTTTGCCAACTTGTAATATTTCAGATACTATAAACCGTATCATTATTTAAAAAATGGCTGAATATAAATACAGGGCCATAAAGTATAGTATCAAATTATGAGATGAATGAACATATTCGTTGTCCTTCAAAATTGAGTGGGCAAAGTCAAAAAGCCTCCTAGTACATTTTTCTTACCATAATGGTCAATGTCTAAGGGCTGTCATCATTGAATAAATGCTACATTTAAATACTTAATGATAAAGTTTTTGATGTGGAATATTTCTATTGAGATAATCATAAATTCAATAAGTATGTAATGGATACAAAATGAAGATATACGGTATATTGCCAGTTAAGTTATATTGCTACGATATATTACTAACTTTAAGGTAGCCAAAAGACAAAATATGTGACTAAACATCTACACAATATGTCGGAAGACAGTCACCAGTTGCAGATACTGTTCGAACTAACAAATTCGATGAATGCCTATTTATAAATAGTTCTACACATGTATTGCTGGGAATTGTTTCATTAAATATGTAACATCAGGTTTCTTTTCTTCCAATTTGTTAAAAACTAACGTTTTCTAGTCCAACTTGGTCATTGGACAACCTTATTCATCAGAAGCCACCAAAACATTTACAAGTTTTTCTCTTTTAGCGTTATATTAGTTTGTGCATAGGTACCTCTTAAAATTATAATAAATTTAAAAATTACAGGTGACAACCCTACGGAAAAAAAATTGGTGGGCAATGTCGTCAACCATGCTCAAAAAACATGCATGTGACTTTGCCCATCAATATATTTTACAATTTTATGAGATGTTTTGTGTGAAATACCAGTCTATATTATTCATTTCATACATATTAACGGTGGCAAAAAAATTAATTAACTACTGTATCTGCAACTATCACTTTTTGATAAAGTTTTTTGACTGGTTTTTGCCCGCTAAAAACAATACCAACTTTTAAAGGTTCCTGACAGCCAACGGAAGTAACATAGGTGACATTACGTCACTTGGTATTGTCAGAAAAATAATCAATTTTCTACCACAGGCAAAAGAATACTCCTAACTATAGACAAATTTGCTATGCATCAAATTTTTAAAAAAATGCACAGCTGGGCAAAGTCATACCTCAAGGGCAAAGTTGCCAGGTTTTACGGTATATATAAACACAGCATTTATATTTAAAAAAAAATAATTAATCATATTCTGAACTGAATTTTTTTAGTTAACCCTTTTGCAATATACCTATTTATTTACATATTTAATTTGATATAAAATACTTTTCATCCATTAACCAGCTCGATGGAGGTCGTTCTATACTGGGATCCTATACTATAGTGGCAAAGTATAACGAGAGCTACAGTAAAAAAAAAAATTGTCGTTACTTGAATTTATTCAATGAAATTCCTTAACATGTATGTAACACAAAAAGTCAAGTGTTTTGATTTAGGTGTCAAAGATACAATCAATAATTGATGTATGTTATGTCAGATTTTTCGTTTATTTATTATTTTGTACTAGCAACAAGATAAACTCGGCCACACTAGTTTTTCTACTTGAGATAAATCTGAGATTTTTATCTTCCCGTTAGGATAAGAAGTCTTCTAAACCGAATGCGAGATGCGAATCCTACTTAGAAAAACGTAATCACAACCGAACCCTAATTTTCATTCAGACGGTTTTCATTTACAAAAACTGTCAAATATTTTGACATCAAAATATAATATTTGTTTTATTTTTTATTTGTTGTTTTATGTGCATTGATACAAGAGTCTCAATTTTAACCAATAACGCTTCGAAAATTATGGGAATCGGTCAAACTCAAGCATTTTGCTTTATATACTCGGGAGCAATGAATCCGGGTCACCAACATAAACAAAACGACGTTAAAAATGTTTAACATAATTTTCCGATATACATATTAAGGTTTTTGTTGGTGAACCGGATTTAATGCTCCCGACTGTATAAAAATATACCTACACGTCCACCTTGACGTAAAAACAAGTAGGCTAACGAGGTGGTTTTTTAATGTTACTAAGGTTGAGATTTAATAGGATAGTAGACCTCAACAATTAGTAATTATAGATTGTTCTTAGACAATTCACAGCGATTTACTTAATTTATATCTGTAAAAAACAATGTAAAATCAATCATAAAATTCAACCGTAAACATCATTAGTTTGTTAATATGGCAGCAATATATTACTTTGAACACACATAACATCACGCCCGTATTCCCCGAAGGGTTGGGCAGAAGTGTAACACCCTCATTTCACCGTTCTGTTTAAGTCCCATGTAATAGGGGGCGAGCCTATTGCCATCAACCAGCCAAAAATCCAAACCCCGGGCTGCTACTGAGGAATTCCATAGAGAAAAAACCAATAACACTTTGCCCGACCTGGGGATCGAAACCCAGGACCTCACGATCAGCAGCCGCGCTTGCCACCACTAGACCAACGAGGTATTTCTTTGAAATTACTATTAAATAAGCAAGCGGAAGATTTTATCTCATTTTGATCCCCAGTTTGTATTTTTTTTTTTATTCTTGTCCTGGTTGCTTTTAACCTTAGTCTCACCTAATTAATCTAAGTCTAAAATGGAGCACACGAATTCAAGGAACAGAGATACAAGGGATTCCCCTATACCCCTCTGGCTCTCACAATCATACGACGGGATACAGTAAATTGCTTGGCGCCGGACTTAAATGTAAGGGTGGTAGCTAGCCAGGTGGACCGTATAGATCCTACCACCAAGCAAAAGTAGAAAGGATACATTAAATTTTATGCCTGCAATGCTCATGAAGATGATGACATTTATGTTTTGCAGACTAGCTATTAGCTGACATACGGAATAATTGATTCTCCTGGTAATTGATTCTCCTGGTGATTCTGAATAAACCTTACGTCGCTTACGTTCTAACACCGCGTAACTCAAAATAGCTAACTTTTCAGGAGAGCAAAAAATAGATTTTTTTCTACTTATCATATAATTGTTTTTAATCTACAATATTCTATTTTATTTTGGGTTTTTTCGACGGAGCACTTTCGCGACACGATCCAGTATGGAACTCACCCGACTTACACGCTATTTTAGCTGTTTACATAGCTTGATGGAATAAATATTAAATACGCGGTTGATTTTGTTTTTGAAATAACGCGTTGTTATTGGATCTAACCATTGATTGTGATTGGTCAAACGATGCGTTTTTCGATTCCCTATCGAATGACGTGCGTAACTCAAAACTACTATTTTTCGAGTTACGCGGTTTATGAACTAAGCGACGCTTAGGTTTCAGCCAGTAATATAATATGAACTCAACATCGTTGGTGTAAGCTAGCCACAGACTGGACACTAATTGGTCGGGACACTTTATGTACCAAGTCACAGGACGGTCCTACGAGAGATCAAGATGTTACGTGGCTGCATACACTAAACGGTCGCTTGAACTAAAACCAAATAGTGATCAACTATGTCTGTACTTGTTTTACTATTTAGATTGCTGTGGTCTGGACTCTGGAGCAACTTAGTGGCCCATCTGTGGTCAACCTAAGTGTAGTTTTAACCGACTTCCAAAAAAGGAGGAGGTTATCAATTCGGCTGTATTTTTTTTAATGTTTTTTACTTCACGACACCGTAATTTATAAACCGATTTGGAAAATTATTTTTTTGTACGAAAGAGTATTCTTTCGAAGTGGTATCTGATGAAGAACTTCGGAGATAGACAATGGAACTCCTACATGACGAACAGTACGCATATTGCGATGATGTGATCATGTTACGAGCAGCGTATTTAGAAGGTTCAACCATGTTTTAATTAAGACCACTAAACGAAAAAAAACCATTTTAACAAAAATAAAACCAATTTAAAAAAAATGAAAAAAAGAATCAAATAATTAGTATGTTATAAAATTAATAGTTTCAGAAGTCGGTGCCTTCAATTTGGTTCAGCGTGGATTAGCACCGATTATAATTATTTATTTATTTATTAGCGTGGATTGGTTCAGCCTACATAATTCAAGGGAAGCCTATGCCCAGCAGTGGGATAATGAGGGTTGTAGACGATGATAAGTTGTAGTACGTATTCGTTCGTTCTGCCTACCTTTCCCCTATTGTGTTGGGGTCAGCTTCCAGTCTAACAAGATGCGGCTAAATACCAGCATTTTATACGTAGTGACTGCCATCTGACCTCCGTAGCCCAGTTATTGGGGAATGACGATATCCTAAAGTTAGACCAGTTGTCAGACTTTCGGACTTATGACTACCCGTAACGACTGTCGTAGGTATTGGTATGACACCCGGGACCGACAGTTGAGCGTTCTCTCAGCCACGGAGGGTTCTCGATGTGTAAAGAATGGTCACTCATGCACGGACTGACCGCGGCAAGCGTTGCTTAACTTCGCAAATAGTATGGTCCGCGTAGTCGCCCCTCAAGTTATAGTATATTCAACAATCAGAATTAAGTCTCAATAGTTGACTTCGGTCTTCGGTCCCAATTGTTGACCGTCCATTTTTTTTTGGCGTTTGAAGATGTAAAATATTAAACACTAGCTGTGTCCTCACGGCTCCGCCCGCGTAAGAAGTTTTATTCCAGTAATAAATATAGCCTATGTTACTCAGTGATAATGTAGCTTACTAACGGCAAAAGAATTTTTGAAATCGGTCCAGTAGTTTTTATGTTTATTCATTACATACAAAAATACAAATCTTTCCTCTTTATAATATTATAGTATAGACTAGCGGCCCGTCCCGGTTTCGCACGGTTGCAATGTAGATATTAATGTGGGGCATATAAACCTTCCTCTTGAATCACTCTATTTATTGCTGAAAACTGCATTAAAATCCGTTGCGTAGTTTAAAAGATCTAAGCGTACAGACAGCGGGAGCGACTTTGTTTTATACTATGTAAAGATTCGTGGAATGTAAGTAGATAAACTATTATAAAAATACTAATTCGGGTCTAATCGCGTAGAAAATTTATAAGACAGAAAAATACCTTATTTATCCCGAGTCCCGACGTTTCGACCGGATTTCACCGGCCGTGGTCACGGGTAGACAGTTTTTTCTGGCTTATAAATTTTCTACGCGATTACACCCGAATTAGTATTTTTATAATGTGTACAAATCGCGAAAGTTCGAAAACTTTTAGACAAACTATGTTGAAACACTCGAGTTCACTTGAGTTAAGTCTAGACAGAATCCCTCCTGAGCATTGTTTTAATTCTAAAATCTTACCTAATTCTTGTTAATGCTACCTAACGGGATTACCTAGGTGTAATTAATGTACTTACAACTAAAATAACAAAGAATCTCATGAGGTTATTTTAAACAGTAGAATTTTGTAACCACATAAATCTAAATAAGGTGAAACACACACTGCCCCGCGTCACGCTGCGGGGTGCATGGCGATGGAGCCACACGTGCGGGTGCGGGAGTGCAGATCTGCATCATCATGCAGATTTCTTCGCACAAACGCGCGGAGCTGCAGTATAGTCATGTGGTGATGATAGTACATTGCAGAGCATTGTTTTTTATACTATAAATGGTTATTCATTTAGAACTTATTCAGGATGCAGCAGTTATATTATCTATTTGGTTTTTGTATAATCAAATTAGAAGAAATCGTACTTATAGAAGATATTGGGTACATCCCTTTTTACGAACAACATCGATAAATGTGTCATTTGTTCAAAATCACGCACGATACTGCAGAAATCGGTGTGCCATACCTTGCGTCTTGCCGCACCCACGCGCGGGGGTGCGTGTTTCTCCGCATGTAGGCGCGTGATCTGCAACACTGCACGTGAATGCGTTTTCTGTGTGTTGCACTACGCGTGTTTTCTATATAAACAGATACTTGCAAACAACGTAAGAACACGCACTTCCGCGCTACGCTGCGTGTTGCGGTGCAGTGTGCGAATCGCCTAAGAGAATATTGGCCACCTCCTTTTAACGTTAAAACGTTGGATTCACTTCTTCTTCTTCTTCCTGTCCTTATCCCACACTAGGTGGGGTCGGCACAACATGTATTTCATAAATCCATGTTGTTAGAGGTTTTGGCTTATTGTTTTATGACCGGCCGCCTGCATGACATCAACCCTCCTTGGGAATACTCGTTGAGTGTTCGCGCGGGTGACCCAATGTGCTTGCTGATATTATGCACTGAGTTCCAAAATGATATACTTGTCAATCTTATTGCCGACAACTAAGTAGACTATGTTCTTCTTGATGGGGTATACTTGAACTTCCTCAACCCACTCATTCAGTTTTACTAGGGACTTTGATTCTGACACATCGTAAACTAATATAGCACCGTGAGCGTCTCTGTAGAACTTGAAACTTTTGGTACTCCGTCGACATTGTTTACAATAGAAATAAACAAAAACCTAAAAAACCTTGGAGAATTTAAGGGACAAAATGTTCCCCGACATGACGCGCAACATTGAGTCTACGTGATGCTACAACTTTGCACACTGCCCAACTTTGCGCGCAAATTTATGCGGAATTTCTACGTATCGCGGGACATGTTGCAAGCCGCCGCTTCGAGAACGGGCGCAGGTATGTGGGAGCGAATTGTTCCGCAACATTGTTCCCGAGACATTCACGTAGATGGCCAACGCCAAGTCTCGCGCTATGTTGCTCCTGGCCCTTAGTGAATCCCAGGCTTGAAGTTAGCATAAGTTACAGATAGCGGCACGTAAGTTGAACTAAAATGGCGGTCGTGCGCTCAGGTATAAATCGCGGCATATAAGTTGAACTATGACTTTCGGTCGTTTAATATATTTCCTAGTTTGTAAGCCCTGGCTAGGGGCCTTAAAGTAATTTTTGGCCATCCCACGAAAAAACTATGACTTTGAATGCACAGTAACACATTTTCGGGTCTCAATCGAAGTGCAGTATGAAATGCGCCGCAAGGGGCCCCGCGTGACCGTAGCTGCCGCGATTTATACCTTTTTTTTTTTTTTTTTTTCTGCGTGGGGAAATCCTCATGGACTATCCCCCGTCTGGGGAAGACGGGGGGGTGTGCCGGACTTTTACCGGCTAAAACCACCTTCTGACCTAAGGCTGGGGTCGCGGGATTCGCTATTGCATGCACCGCAACCGCGGCAGGTCTTGGTCCACCAATTGCTGGTGGACCTCTCCACTGTAGGGCCCCACCCCACGACCTCCTGAGAGGCGCGGGGTGGCACCCCACATCACCGGCGCACCAGAACACATGGTACGCCGTAACCACCCCGGGGACCAAACAAGTACATGGGCGCCAAACTACCCCGTGTCTGGGCACCCATGGTCCCCTGCGACGGGTCAGATTAGTGGCCCCGCCGCCTACCACTTTTCGGCCGCAGAGAAAGGGCGCGATTTATACCTGCGCGGACGACCGCCATTTTGGTTCAACTTACGTGCCGCTATCTTTACAAGTTATTAGGTACATCAACAAAGTCATCATTTCAGGCATTTTTTTTATAATATCGTTTTCCCAACCTAGGATTTCTTCTGTAATATGGGTGCGTTTACAGACACAAATCTGCATATGTAAGTATAAACGCCAAAACCCGGAACAACCATCTGTAGGCCATACAAATATTTGTTTCGTGCGGGAATTGAACCCACGACCTGTAGCGTAGAAGCCAATCGCTTAACCACTGCACCAAACGTGTCGTATTTATTGACGTAGTACCTAGTATTTTTATAGAAATACATATTGGCTTCTTTACCCCCTTTTTTTTTCCCGCTGTCTGTACGCTTCGATCTTTTAAACTACGCAACGGATTTTAATGCAGTTTTCAGCAATAGATAGAGTGATTCAAGAGGAAGGTTTATATGCCCCACATTAGTATCTACATTGCACCCGTGCGGAGCCGGGGCGGGTCGCTAGTTCTTTGATAATTCAAAGGAGGACGTTGACTAGACAGAAGGCTTAAAGTGTCCTACCAAAACAATGAAATATCTCTTCTTCTTCTCTTGTGTTGACACGAGCTAGATGGGCATACCTCGAGCCGTGGTGAAAAGATTAGCTATACTCGGGCCATTACAAACGTGCGAACTGAGTCGTAAATCATTTTATCGGACCTCTCGCTCACACTTGTAGGCATTATGGAACAGCCCTAGTGTAGTGTGTAACAGTAAAAAAGGCTTTGTCGATATTCGATAAAAGGTAATGAGGGAGAGGTTAAGGAAAGAAATATTGTTTAGGATGTATTTTTTTATTTCTGCTTCTAAAAACATACCTACTACACTGGCCTACAAAAATAAGTATCACACTTTTAAAATTTCAATTTTTTCTAAACTATAGAAGTTAGAGATTTAAAATAAAAAACATTTTATAGCAATTTTTATCAGCTTTCTTTGAAACTATAGTAACAAAGTTAAACTCTTTTTGAGTCCTTTTTGTTTCGAAAATATATCTTGTGTACCTAAAAAGTTATTGCAATTTTAAAAGTGTTATACTTATTTTTGCAGGCCAGTATATATTAAATCCTATAAAACTTAAATGAATACCTACCTTTCACCTAATTGAATTAATTAGTCATCGAGGTACCGCGTCGCCCACCTGTGTCCGAGCGGCATCCCTTTATCGATAACGACTTGCGCAGCATTGTCATATTCCTTTAACGTAATGATTTATGACTCAGTTCGCACGTTTGTAATGGCCCGAGTATAGTCATCAAGGCTAGCTGCCCAGAGTGCGCTGGACGTAATTGGAAGCGCTGCACGTAATTAGGTAATTTTTTAATTATTATTGTTTAGTCTTAAAAATAACTACATAATTATGCCGCTGAAATTATTGTTTTTTATCCCAGAATGAGTGAATCTTGAGTAGATATAAATTTAATAGAGGCTTGTTTCACAATTATCGAATTACTTTTATCTGGGAAATAAATACGGCTTTTGACAGATTTTGATGTGAAACATCTAATGCGGCGGTATGGATGTGAGAGCGGCTGTTGCGTGGCGACGCTCGCGATGGCAGACACACGACGACATACCTTCGAAACTCGTCGGCTCACTTCGGTTTGATTCGGCCAGTTTTTTTTTACATAATGTTTTTTGTATCTTTCACACCTGTCAGTCGTCCCGCGACGACTTCATTTTTTTAACAAACTGTCAAGCCTCATATTTATCTTTCAGTTTAGAGTTAAACGAAGATTGTAAAACCGGCCCTTAGTATTTAAGCTATTTAAATAGTAGTTATAAAATTAAATCCGTTACATACCCTTAGCCTCAAAACGTCACCTTGGCATAGCTAAATAACTGGACTAGATTAATTAATTACACTTTTAATATCTGTTTAAAACAAGTCTGCCTTGCTTATCTGTTTGTGATAAGACTTCATTTTATACTCTTACTAATCTTTACATAGTATAAAACAAAGTCGCTCCCGCTGTCTGTACGCTTAGATCTTTTCACCTACGCAACGGATTTTAATGCAGTTTTCAGCAATAGATAGAGTGGTCAAGAGGAAGATTTGCCCCACATTAGTATCTACATTGCACCCGTGCGAAGCCGGGGCAGGTCGCTAGTTGAGAATAATCCTAAAATGTAACTTGGATAAGGGGTAGGTACTAATCCAAAACAGTACTAAAGTACTCGTGATAATAAATAACTTTTGTTCTAGAACTCTCACCAAAAAAAATACTTTAAAAAAATCTTGTTCACGCTAAAACAAATAATAAATACTCTAAAATCTATCTATTATCAGCTGTGTACACAAGGTTGTATTTGGAGTCACGAATTAATATCTGTAACGAACTTTTTACTCTTCAGTCTGCCGACCAAAGATAGACAGATTAAGAATAGATGTCAGGTGGATGAAGGAGTGACGTCCGGTGCACAGATTAATGATATCGTCAGTGGAAAGGTAACAAGACTAAAGCGCCAATATACCTACTTTACAGTAGAGAGATTCAAAGTATTTTTTTAAGAAAATAAACATAGTTATTTTTAAGAAAAATACTAATAACACTTTGAGAGGCGCTCGTGGCTTATTACCAACCGCGCGGATCATACGATTTGCGAGGTTGAGCTACGCTTGCCGCGGTCAGTCTGTGGATGGGTGACCGTTCGTTACACATCGAGACCCCTCCGTGCCTATGAGAGTACGTTAAATAGTCGGTCCCGGGTGTCTTACAAATACCTATGACAGTCGTTACGGGAAGTCGGAAACCCGAAAGTCTGACAACCGGTCTAACCTTAGGATATCGGCATTGCCCAGTTACTGGGTTGCGGAGGTCTGATGGCAGTCGCTTCGTATAAAATACTGGTATTCAACCGCATCTAGTTAGACTGGAAGCTGACCCCAAGATAGTTGGGAAAAGGCTAGGCAGAATAACTAATAATACTTTGAATCTCTCTACTGTAAAGTAGGTATATTGGCGCCTTAGTCTTTTTACCTTTCCACTGACTGTATAATTATGTCTACGAGTCCGGAGCCTTTCCCTTGTTGTAAATTTTGTTTGCTATATTATTTTGCTTATTTTGTGAAACATAATTAAAGGTAACACGATTTCGAGGTGTTTCTTTACATATCTTAATTTTCTAAATTCGTAACCAAATTAGGGCCGTCGTTTTTTGGAACACAATATTTTTTTCATACTTGTAATTTTTTTTTACGTTATTACTTCCCTCGAAAGAGTCATCAGTGGTTATACTTTCAATTGGCCGTGGCTGTGTACCTCCTTTCCAATTAATCTTGTATAAGATACCTAACTGACAAAGATATCTACCTCGAGTTCTGAAAGGCTAGTAAAGCATAAAATTACTGTTTAATAAGACGATGAGTGATAATTCACAACAGATACACACGTACCTACATACATAAACTCAAGCCTTTTTCGTAGGCAGAAACTATAGAACGCCACATACTACGATCCTTACATACTCCTTTCGCTTCGTCCACATTCATATATCTTATCATACACGCACGCCGGTTGAGAGTACTACGCACCTGGCGCTTGTGGAGAACATCATCAATAACATCGATGTAGGTATGTGCCTCTAGGGCGTCCTCTACCGGCGTTCTCACTGACATCCGCCTAATAAATTCCTAACAGATGTTCCTAAATGTTCCTGATAACAGATCTCTGTATACAATACACGTTTTAGGTTAAGGTTCCTATTAACACTCTTAGATGCCAATTCTACTAATAAATTGTTGCCAAATCGCAAACGAAGGAACTCTATATAACCGTCACTCAATTTACGTTTACGAAAATTGTCAAAATGTAGGTACCTTATTATACAAGGTTAGACGGAAAGGGGGTACTAAGCCGAAAGGGTGTTAAAGTACCCATAATAAGGGATAACTTTTGTTCTACAACTTTCCCCAAAACTCGATAGTTTAAGAGAAATAGGTTTTACAAAGATTTCGTTAAAAAATATGCTAAAATCTATCTGTTCATAGCTATGACCCGCTGTTTTTACAATTTAGGTCATATTTGGGGTCACGGTTAGAAAATTAATTTTCTGAATTCATAACTAGAGCAGATATGTTATTTTTGAAAAAACTAAAATAAAAATAATTTTGCATGCAAATAAAAATAATCGAATTTTTAAATTTTAACACTTGCTTTAAAATAGTCACCAGTGATACTTTACTTGGCCTGCGGCTCAGTACCCCCTTTCCGACTAACCTTGTATATTATTCTTATAATTTTGAAGGACAACGAATATGTTTATTCATCTCATAATTTGATACTATTCCTACTAGATTGCCCTGTATTTATATTCAGCCATTTTTTTAATAATGATACGGTTTATAATATCGGAAATATCTTAAGTTAACAAAGACTATGATTTATTACCCAACACATATAATTGTTTTTTTTTTTACAATCATAAATTCATTTTTCTGGATATTTTTAGTAATAAATATCGAGATACTAACATATCTATAGTTAGTATTGTGTGGTACAAACTTAATATGAAATACATTAACGATTTCCAAAATAACTCAACAAATGCTAAAATATTTTGATGTTTAGGGCAAAGTTGCCAGGTTTTACGGTATGGTTTTGTTTTTGTTGTCAAACAATTTGACAGTTTTTATAACCGAAAATTACTGTCAGAAACCACAGTTCTGTTCGATTGATCATCATTTCTGTTAGTAAAATTGCCCCGCCGATCACAACCGTTTTAAAATAAAGCGTTTATTTTTAAATAGTCCCGTTTTTCCAAATTGAAACCTTGTTACTTCAACTTTAAGGACTACTTTTATTTAACAAGTAACGACGAATTATGTAGGTACCCCTCGTAGTTTTCTTATTACCTTTGGCATCATTATTTTTTGCAATGGTCTTAAAAATATATTACGCCTTCTAAAAACAAATAGCAAAAGTTGGCCAGAAGTGGCTAAATTCTAGTACTTAGGGTACCTATTACTTTTATCACTTTCTACTACCCAGTTATGTTGGGAAAATTGGTATCCAAATCTGTAAAACTTGGAGATCTCAGATAACTTTAAGAAAGCCATCGTAAACTTAATAAATCTATCGTAAATTTAATAAAAAAAGTTTGTTGACCTGAAGAAAATAAGGAGTTATTTTTTCATGGATTTAGTAAAAAGCGAATAAGAGTTTATTTATTTATTCGAATATTTATAATATCTTCAAAGGGCATCCTAAAACGATATTATAAGCTTACACCTTTGCGCTCAGAATCAGATCTTTATTTGCTTTGAATGTAGGTACAGGTATATGATGTTGTACATAAATTAATGAGATCGGCTACAGTCTACCTTACGGCGTGCAAATTATTACATAGATTAAAATATTCTATATTGCGCTATTTCTATAAATTTCGGCCAGGCTACAGTGATATACAAGGTTAGTCGGAAAGAGGGTACCAAGCCGAAAGGGTGTTAAAGTACCCATAATAATGGATAACTTTGGTTCTACAACTTTCACCAAAAGTCAATAGTTTAAGAGAAATAGCTGTTCAAAGATTTCATAAAAAATTCTAACTATCCTCAGCTATGATCAGCTGTGTTTACATTTTAGGTCATATTTGGTGTCACGGATTAGAAACCCCATTTTCTGAATTCATAACTATAGCAGGGATGAAGAATTTTCGAAAAAATTAAAATTATTATTGATGGAAAAAAAAATCTAATTTTGAAATTTTAACACTAATTGCTTTAAAATAGTCATCAGTGATACTTTAAGTGGGCCGCGGCTTAGTACCCCTTTCCGACTAACCTTGTATATCAACTTCAGGAGCAATTAAATGAATGAGCCGAGATGTTATATCAAAAGCATGGCTAGCATGATTGAAAAAAAAACAGTTATTAGCCTAGCGGTTTAACATTTGACCTCCATGCAGGAGGGTCTGAGTTTGATCCCAGGTCGCACCTCTGACTTTTCGAATTCATGTGCAAATCAGTATTTGATTACCACTTCCGTTAACAGTGAAGAAAAATTTCGCATGAAAACCTGAAAGCTTTTGTGTTCTAAACGCCTGTACATAATATCGTTGCAAACAGTCACTAACTAGTGCATGGCTGACAAATCTGTGGCAGGCGTGCCATTTCCACGTCGAGTACACGGTAGAATATTTTAGCTTGAGCAAGATTTCGTCCTAACGAAAGCCTTTTCTAAAAATGTGGGCCTGGATGCAACATTTTTTTTATCTGCAGATAAAAAGAGAGAATAGTTTTTTTGAGGAAGTGTAGGTACCTAATATTTCGGAATATGGACGCCTCATATTTCTGCCGGGGTTGCGGTGCATACTTTTGCGAATCCCGCGACCCCGGCCGAACGGTCAGGAGAAGGAACACCGTTGAGTTTTAGCCGGCAAGAGGCCGGCAGACCTCCTCGCCTTCCCGGGCGAGGGACAGCAACAGGAGGATTTTAAAACGCTAAAAAAAATTAAATAAAATCTCCTTATTTAAAAGTTGGCACTTCGATATAAAAAGGTTCTTCAACCCTAGCTATTAATCAAAGTTAAGTAGTAATATTTTAAGCAGCCTTTTAAAGTCATATTTTTGGATTTAACTTAGTTTTTGATTTTCGTTTATAGAGGCTATCATCATAACAAATAATAAGTTATCAACACTCGGGAGCAATGAATCTGGGTCACCAACATAAACCTTAATATCTCGAAAAACATCTTTTAACGTTTTAACATTTTTTTTTGTTTATGTTGGTGACCCAGATTCATTGCTCCCGAGTGTATATTTTATGTTAAACTAGCGACCCGCCGCGGCTTCGCACGGGTGCAATGTAGATACTAATGTGGGGCATATAAACCTTCCCCTTGAATCAGTCTATTAAAAAAACCTCATCGATATCCGTTGCGTAGTTTTAAAGATCTAAGCATACATAGGGACAGAAAGACAGCGGGAGCGACTTTGTTTTATACTAGGTATGTAAAGAAGATATAATTTTGTAACATTCGTGAGACACATTCATATTTTATGATCGTTTATGATACGTACCCTCACGTGCATTTTTCGGGATTGCCCGACTAGGTTCCAAGCAAAACTGAGCTCTTAATCCTGAGTTGAACCCGCGACAAAGTCACGAGTCGAGCTCAAAGCTGAATACGATAAAAATCTATTCGACAATTTATTTGCAATGTCTTTTCATTTTATCATTCCTAAAGAAACACCTGAATTGGGTCGCACCTATAAAATGTCGGCGCCATATTTATTGCCAGCACTGACCTCATTATTTCTCCTAAGTCTCTGGAAGATTGGTTCCCCGTCACCATGAGGAAGCGATCCCAAATTATGATCGTCTTGATTTACTGTGATTTATAGAAAGGTCTTTGGAAATGCGTTTGTTGAACTGGAAAACAGATTTTTTTTATCGCCGTTTTCTACATAACTTAACATAACATCACGCCTGCATTCCCCGAAAGGTTGGGCAGAGGTGTATAGAAATACCCTCATTTCACCGTTATCTAAGTCCCATGTAATAAGGGGCGAGCCTATTGCCGTCAATCGGGCACAAATCCAAACTCCGGGCTGCTACTGAGGAATTCCACACGGAAATACCCAATAACACTTTGCCCGACTTGGGGATTGAATCCAGGACCTCACGATCAGCAGTCGCACTTGTCATCATTAGACCAACGATTTCTATTAGATGTGAATCGTAAGATTACTTTTAGAGGCTACATAATCCGCCCGTTAATGTCCCACTGCTGCGCATCTTTTCAAAATCAGAAGGGTCATATATTCATATATTCCACAATGTTAGCGCGGTGCAGGTTGGCGGACTACACACACCATCGAGAACTTTATGGAGCCCTCTCAGGTGCGCAGGTTTCCTCGCGATGTTTTCCTTCACCGTTAACGCAAGTGATAATCAAATCACATATGAACTCGAAAAGTCAGAAGTGCGGACCGGGTTCCAACTCAGACCTTCCTGCATAGAAGGCAAGCACTCAACCGCTAACCTATCACAGAGATAAAATATTAATATAATAGACTTCAATTTTCTATGTAAATAATTTCTTAAAATCTATAGGTACTAATATTATAAAGCTAAAGAGTTTGTTTGTTTGAACGCGCTAATCTCAGGAACTACTAGTTGGAATTGAAAAAATATTTTTGTGTTGGATAGTCCATTTATTGAGGAAGGTTATAGCCTATATAACGTCACGCTACGACCAATAGGAGCGGAGAATAAATGAAAAATGTTGCAAAAACGGGGAAAATGTCCACCCGTGCGAAGTCGGGACGGGCCGCTAGTCTCTTATATAAATTATTCTCAACAAAAAGATTTAACTCTTTCCTAGTTGACAAATAACAAAGGAGGGTCGATCCTTTTAAACATCAAGAAATGTAATGTTTATGTAGATTTCAACAAACACAGTTGCAATGTTCAAGGGTATTTCCTGAATACGTAATCAGAGAAAGGGTTGAGTTAATTAGGTAAATTACAACTGTTTTCATTTTTACCTACTCAAAAATATTTTTAATAAAATACTCAGTTGGTCACGTAGTTGTAACAAATCATGTTTCGACACATACAAAACACCTACAAAATATTACTAACGGTTTTTTTTTTCTTTGTTCTTGACTTGTTCGCGTTGGGCCCTATTCTTAACTGATGGTAAGCGCAGACAGGGTCTAAGATGGAGCACACGAATCCAAGGAACAGAGATATAGAGGGATTCTTGTATACCCCTCTGGCTCTCACATACACACGACGGAACACAGTAAACTGCCTGACTTTAACGTGAGGGTGGTAGCTAGCCAGGCGGACCGTATAGATCCTACCACCAAGCGTGCTGGGTTTTGTTGAATCTTACAACACGCGTCAATTCCCAGCGTACGGTGAGGAAGTTTTATATTTTAACCCACACGGGGTACATTTTTCTCTTAGACCTTTCAAGGCGGATTTATCGAGTGTTTTGCTTTAAAAATTAGACATGTGCAAGTCCACAAGCTCATGTATGATATTCTCTAGTAGAAACACGCTGCTGCGCCAGCGTTGTTTCTATGTACACTGCAGATTCGATGTCTACGGCAAAGCGATATCTCGATCTTTGCTTAGCCACTGATTTGAATTGTACGCGATTGCCATACCGAAAACAAAACAATGGTAAGTAGTATTTGTAGCCAACAGTACTAATGATACTCTTTTTATTAAAAAGCAGAGAGCCAAATTACCCGTAATATAATTAACGGTAACAGGTACCAACAAAGTCCAAGTTTGCAATAGTATGCGCAGTTTGCCAACCCGCACCAGGCCAGCGTGGTGGACTAAGGCCTAAACCCTTCTCATTCTGAGAAGAGGCCCGTACCTAGTAGTGGGACAGTAATGGGCTAATTATGTATGTAACTTACCAATAACGGTCGGTAAAATATAGGAACGTTTGCTAGACAGTTTTATAGTGATTATTGTATCCTAATTGCGAATATAAAGGACATTGCTCTGCGCCCATACAATGTTCGCCCTGGAACGTAGAGCATCGGAAAATTATGTTTTGTATTGTCGATCATTAGTAAACTCCTTTAAGATATTATTTTTATAGCGGACTAGCTGCAGAATAGATATATTTCAAAAAATGTATCAGAATTTGAGGTTATAGTCGAACCATAACAACGAATATTATAGGTATAATTTTCATAGCGTCGAGTGATTTTTAAGAAACTGAAAAGCAATATCATAATGCATTTAGCTATTTTTAGTACCTACCTAGCTAATTAGGTACCTATGCAGTTTTTTCTAAAGCCTAAGTGTATGTAAGTGCAACATTTAAATGCATAGAATCTAATTAACATAGGTACTTGTATTCTTAGCATAGGTTTTGGAATGAGATAAAATGTTTGTGTGTATTAATTAAAAAATAGAAACAGCGCACACTTGAGTGGCGTGACTATAAAACGCGACTACTATCTAGTGCATCTCCCTATAATATGTATTATCTATGGACTTACAGTGACAAGTGACCATTTAGGGACGTCAAAAATAGGGGTGGCAAATACGATACGATGTATCGATAAATCCCAAGATCTACTATGGCCATACGTTACAAACTGTATTACATCAACTTTTGTCATACGATAATATTAATACCATTACAAGTATGACAATGTCCTACTTTACTTATAATAACACTCTTCTATACTTGTAATAATATTAATACATAATGACAACTGTATCTAGTCTGCAATATTGTTTTTTTAAAGAAAACATTTATAATGTATTCAGTAACGATAAGTATTTTTTACCCGACTACGGCGAAGCCCAAAAGAAGGGTTATTTTTATATTAATTATTGTGAATAATCGTTTAGTTAGAAGTAAACCACACACTTTTCTAAACGATCATTAGAAAACCCTGAATAATGATCACGATGAAATTGTAGGTTTTGTTCAGCATTATTCTAACTACCAATTTAATATCGAGTATGACCTCTTTCATAAAATATTTATAATTAGGTTTTTTAAAAATTATTCTTTTTAGGGAATAATAATTATAATCTGTAGAATATGGAATGGTGATTGAATGCTTTTATTGTAGCTTCTATTTGCACTTTATTTGAAATAAATTCAAAATGTGATTCAGATTAAAAAATATGCGATAGTTCATTAAAAAATCAAATCGATCAATTACAATCGATTGGGCATCCCTAATCTTTTTCGACACGACATGACGTTTGGCGAAGATGGCGGCGATTAATGTTATTCGTCGCGTAAAATACTTTTTAATGTACATTTTGGCATGCAGCTAGTCCGTGTTACAAAAGTATTTGCAACTAATATAATAAAATAGACAATTAATTATCGTGCATGTCCGATACTTTTGTTGCACAGGGCGATTCCGGACAATGTCCTTTCTCAAAGGTTTGAATTACAGGGTTTCATGAAGTCGGTACGGTTCGTGATTACAATTATTAAGTATGGTAATTAACTACGATTTTCCGTACATGCATAAAATTAACGCACATTACTCAAAGTACCCACTTTGAGTAGATAATTAATTTTAATTGAAACGATACACAGCAATAAATCTAGATTATTATTTAGTATATACCCACTCCAATTAAAATATTAATTTGCACTTCAAAGTTCTCGTATATTTTATGCCCAATTATAATAAAATCACTTAGATTTAAAAATATCTTTATTGGTCAGAGAATTGTATATGTCGTAGGATAATCGGAAAAATCGGATCTTTGCGATAATCCTAAGACAATTGCAAAGGACCGGATATTT
Organism: Amphipyra berbera; assembly: GCA_910594945.2. Classification (NCBI taxonomy): domain Eukaryota; kingdom Metazoa; phylum Arthropoda; class Insecta; order Lepidoptera; family Noctuidae; genus Amphipyra; species Amphipyra berbera. The sequence continues at coordinate 18,806,050 of OU343127.1, forward strand.
ATAATCTAAGACAGATTTTTGTAATCATCCGATTTATACTCAGGATCGTTGCAAAAATCTGGCTTATCTTAGGTAAGTCGCGAATTCCGCTCACGTTATTAGCGCTGATTGGCTTATATGATCGTTATCACTTTTCTATTTCTATAGATCTTTGTGAAGGGCCATGTTCTGACTAACCAGAATAAAGATGATATAAATCGACTTTTAGATTAGCCAATCAGAGTTCATATTTCCAATCCTCCTAGACTAACTGGGATTTTTGCAACGATCCTGAAAATAGCGCGAAGGATTACAAAAATCTGCCAAATATCTGGTCCTTTGCAATCGTCCTAGGATTATCGCAAAGATCCGATTTTTCCGACTATCCTACGACATATACAGAGTATTGGACCATTCTCTGAAAATTCGCGATAGTTTCAGCTCTAAAGGAATCTTTCAGAAAGGACGGTTGCCTCAAACAAAGTTATGCATGACTATATGATGCCTCGTTGAACCTGGATACTATCAAAGGCACTGAAAAGCATGAAAGGCACTGAAATGAAAGTCCAGAACATAAAATTGAACTCTTGTTCTACAGTACGTAACACAACGAAGAACAAACCTTTTAACTGGTTAAGTATACCGCAATCATACACTTTTTGTCACTATCCACGTTATTCACAAATTTATATTTTTCAAATTTTTCATATCCTCTTTCAGTTGTGTATGCAGTTAACATAACTAACACCAACTTACAAGATCACCTGCACAGTGTAAACAAGTAAGAAACCAACGATTTCTCAAAATTCTGAATATCATAGCTTGAACTATGCCCGCGTTTTTACACTGTGTGATAAGTGGATAGCGTGGATAGTGACAAAAAGTGTACGATTGTATTACATTTAGCCTACCCATCAACCAGTTACGCGGTATAATCTTCGTTGCGTTACGTACTGTATATTCATGGAAATCGGCCCTTCAGCGCCCACTGGCAAGTTTGATTGCGCAATTTGACTTCCACAACTGACTTTCAAGTTATGGACACACTCGACGACACGTCGACTTCTGCGAAGTTTTACGAACTAAGCGAGCAATACTAATAGATAGAGGGACTCATGGCTAATTACCAACCACGTGGATCATACGATTTCCGAGGTTAAACTACACTTGCCGCGGTCAGTCAGTGGATGGAGGACCTTTCGTTACACATCGAGACCCCCGTGTGCGTTGGAGAGCACGTTAAACAGTCGGTCCCGGGTGACAAAAAGTTTACGATTGTCACTTAATTTATTGACAAAAACAAAACACGGGGACATAGTGGTGGTAGATATAATTATAGGATATAATAAAAAAATTGCTCTAGTGACACTATTCACGGAGGAAACTGAGGAATACGTTTGTATGGACTAAACGCTAACGCATTTCCTCTTAACCTGCCCATCAACCAGTGACAAGATTTGCTCTTCGTTGTGTTACGTACTGTATATCATTCCAGTGCTTCTTGGCGCAACGCTATAAATAAAAAGAATATCGTACATCAATCACTATTTGATCTATAAATATACAATAAAAATATTTTTTGTTAATTCCGCGAAAACAGTTGATTAAGCCTGAATGCAGTATGCAGCCCCGCCCTCCCGCCTGCAAATATTATGCAAATGCAGAAGATGTGATTAATAACATGCAACACACAAACAAATCAAACCGATACGACACGTGTTTCGCTCCTTCACGGGGCATCCTCAGGAGATGTTGACATTCGCGTCCAAGCGGTCGACGAGTCAACATCTCCTGAGGATTGGTCACTAGACCAATGAGGCAGTCTAGTAACATAATTGTAATCACATCAGAACCGCAGCTGTCTGAATACACGATTCGGATTTGATTCGATTGCGTTTGATCAATGTTATTTTGTTATTGACCAACTTATACTGACAGTTTAATACTACACATATAAGTTATTGGTCTAATGTAACACAAGTCTAGATAGAAGATAACATTGCGCTCATAGTATATAACAGAAATATAATTATCTTTACATATTATAAAACAAAGTCGCTCTCGCTGTCTGTACGCTTAGATCTTTTAAACTACACAACGGATTTTAATGCAGTTTTCAGCAATAGATAGAGTGATTCAAGGGAAGGGTTTATATGCCCCTCATTAGTATCTACATTACACCCGTGCGAGGTCGGGGCGGGTCGCTAATTTGTAAATAAATTAAAATTTCAAACTTAAAATTAACACACACATATAAAGGATATAAAGGATGTTTACATAAATAAAACACACACATAAAGAACATTAATAAAATGTACGATGAGGAGATAGTGCTGGGAGTGGCAATAGACTCCAAGTACGAATTGGCAGCCGTCAGGAAACTCATTTCGATGCTTGTAAAGGCATCTAGCGATTCATAATACTGTAAGATTTTATTGATGAGGGTAAAAAGGCCCCCACTTAAGCCAAATATTCTTGTCAGAGATGGGCTCACAACAATAGTTTTGATAAAGCAGAATTTGAATTGACGGTGACGTGACGCGCCTCGGGCCACACAGCTTGATGTTACTGACAGGAAACATCAAACAATAAACGAAGCCGTGTTCGATACTCATCAAACATCGGCACTATGCTATATAAACAATTGAGGCGGGAAATTTACAAATGATCTAAGTGCCAAAAAAAATTAATCATAAGTTTTAATAAAAATTGATTGGCTGCCCAATGTAGCTCCTTTGACATTAAAAATATTGACTTTGGTTTTTGGGCACTTAGCCCATTTGTAAATTCCACGCCTCACATTAAGTACAATCTACAATACAACAATCTACATTAAGTACTACACTTTTAGTTATTGCAATTTTAAAAGTGTGATACTTAGTTTTGCAGGCCAGTGTAAATACATACCTAATTACCTATATAAAAACTGTTTTACAAAAAATGTAAACCGACTTCAAAAAAGAATAAAATAATTACCATATAAGATTAACAGTTTCAGAAGTCGGTGCTGATCCACGCTAAACCAAATTGAAGGCACCGACTTCTGAAACTGTTAATTTTATATGGTAATTATTTTATTCTTTTTTTTGAAGCCGGTTTAAATTTTTTGTAAAAAAGTTTTTATTTTTTTATTTTAGTAGCCTTAATTAAAATTTGGTTGGACCTACTAAAGACGCTGCTCGTAAGATAATCACATCACCACAATATGCGTACTGTTCGTCATTGAGGAGTTCCATTGTCTATCTCCGAAGTTCTTCATCAGATCTTCACCAAATTTAAATGGGACCAACTTCGAAGTATACCCTATCCATTAAAAAAAATCATTAAAATCGGTTCACAATTGGCGAAAATAACGTTGAACAAACAAAAAAAAAAAAAACATACATACAGACGAACATAGTAACCTCCTCCTTTTTGGAAGTCGCTTAAAAATCAATCGCCGTGCGTTAGTCTCGTAAAAACTCGAAAATGGCTCGACCGACTTTATTTTTTGTTTTTGTTTTGTTCGCCTCTATACTTGGGTGGTCTAGGAAAAAAGGAAATTAGGAAAAAATTAAAATAAAATTGTTCGTCCGAAGTTCACCGGGTCATCAGGTTCATAATGAAATGGAAGTACGATGGCAGACATCAGCTATGTTATTATAACAAATATTTAGAGTTCTGCCTAGCTTTTTCCCAACTGCGTTGAGATCAGCTTCCTGTCTAACCAGATGCGGCTGAATACCAGTATTTTACACGAAGCGACTACCATCAGACCTCTGCAACCCATTTACTGGGCAATGCCTATATCCTGAAGTTAGATCGGTGGTCGGACTTTCGGGCTTCTGATTTCCTGTAACGATTGTCATATGTATTCGTATGACACCCGGGACCGACGGTTTAACATGCTCTCCGAGGCACGAAGGTGTCTCGATGTGTAACGAACGGTCATCCATCTATGGACTGACCACGACAAGCGCAGCTTAACCTCGCAAATCAACCACGGGCCCCTCTATAACAAGAATGTAGAGAAAGTTTTATATTTTATAAGGCATCGAAGATGACGATGTTGCTCACGCTGCATTAAATTCACATTTTGAGATGGGTGTGGTCGCCATCATCGGTCACCACTCCCACCTTGACATTTATAACTTTCGAGATAGACGTCAGACTCCGACGAACGGAAACTTCATCCATACTATCTATACTAATATTATAAAGCTGAAGAGTTTGTTTGTTTGAACGCACTAATCTCAGGAACTACTGGTTGGAATTGAAAAAATATTTTCGGGTTGGATAGTCCATTTATTGAGGAAGGTTATAGGCTGTATAACATCACGCTACAACCAATAGGAGCGGAGCATAAATGAAAAATGTTGCAAAAACGGGAAAAATGTCCACCAGTGCGAAGCTGGGACGGGCCGCTAGTTTCATATAAATTTGGACAAAAGTCGTCCACCAAAGCACGAATAACTTTTGAACTATTTCTTCAAGTGAAGTTTCAGCTCATCCTGATTGACCGTTAAGGTTCATAAAAGCATGATACTGTGTTGAATCCTTGCTGGAAGCAAACATGTTGATTATTGCTTACTAGAATGGTTCTTATTTAGTCTAATCCTATTATCCTATCGTATCCTACTGCGTTTCTACTATATCCTACTAATATTATAAATGTGAAAGCTGGGATAATAGCTGTGAGTTTGTGAGCGGATTTTGATTAAATTTAGTGTACATGTAGACCATGACCTGGATTAAGACAGGTTAGATACTCTTTATCCAGGTAGATACATGAAACCTCTCGCTTCCGGCCGTGGTTCTGTCCATGGTCGGGAGCGAGACTGCGTGGGAAGCCATCGCCTCCTTTTGCGAGGGGGTGATGGCGACCAAGGAGGTATCGGAGAGGGAGAGGGAGGCCGCTTGTTCTCTCCCTTCTCGCGCTAGACGCACCGAGCGCCGGAGGGCGCGTGATGATCTCCGGCCACCCTAGTGAGTGGCCTGCGGGCGGCGGGTTGAGGAACCCGTCGCCCGACCAGTAACGGGCCCAGGGAGGATGGCGCGTCTTGTCCTGCGCGCGCCTCTCGGATGGATGTGGGGCAGGGGAGCAACTGCCCCAACACAGGAGGGGTCCACCAGAAGAAGCTGGTGGACCGAGACCTGTCGGGGTCGCGGTGCATGCAACAGCGAATCCCGTGACCCCGGCCTTAGGTCAGAAGGAGGGACACCGTGGGGTTTTACTTTAGGGAGTTTCATACAAAGAATACTGAACGGCTCGAGTTGATACGGTGACGATACCTTTCCAAGATAATATGTGTGCTTTGACCTTTAAGCGCCATTTTTGGCCAAAAAGAGTTATATGTATCGTTGGATTGGATTTTTAAAATCCAATCCAAGGCTTTCCGGTGACGATATGGTAATAATTTTATTGTTTTTTGGTTTTTTTGAAGTCGGTTTTATTTTTTAACCGACTTCCAAAACGGAGGAGGTTACTATGTTCGTCTGTATGTATGTTTTTTTTCTGTATGTTCTTCGATATTTTCGCCAATTGTGAACTGATTTTAATGATTCTTTTTTTAGTGGATAGGGTATACTTCGAAGTTGGTCCCATTTAAATTTGGTGAAGATCTGATGAAGAACTTCGGAGATAGACAATGGAACTCCTCAATGACGAACAGTTCGCATATTGTGATGATGTGATTATGTTACGAGCAGCGTCTTTAGTAGGCCCAACCAAGTTTTAATTAAGGCCACTAAAATGAAAAAAATAAAAACTTTTTTACAAAAAATTTAAACCGACTTCAGAAAAGAATAAAATAATTACCATATAAAATTAACAGTTTCAGAAGTCGGTGCCTTCAATTTGGTTCAGCATGGATCAGCACCGATTTCTGAAACTGTTAATTTTATATGGTAATTATTTTATTCCTTTTTGAAGTCGGTTTAAATTGTTTGTAAAAAAGTTTTTTGTTAAAATGTTTTTATATTTTTTAGCTGCAGTTACCGTTTGGTGAATGGCCTGCAGCTAAAAAAAATGGCGATCCATTGTGTCTAGCGCAACTTTTTTGCCCATATGTCACTGTGGCGCAAGCTACACGTTCAATATTTATTCGATATTTAGACCGCGTTCCTAAACCGTGATGTTTACTAAGCATTTAGATCAATGATATTGATTGTTAGGATTTAAATACCTAAAGATGATAACATAAAATCACGCCAGGTATTCCCCAAAGGGTTCGGCAGAGGTGTTTTTAGTACACCCTCGTTTGCCAGTTATATTTAAGTCCCATGTAATAGGGGGCGAGCCTATTGCCATTAACCGGGCACAAATCCAGACACCGGGCTGCTACTGAGAAATTCCTAATGGAAAAACCCAATAACACTGCCCGACCTGGGGATCGAACCCAGGATCCCATGCTCGGCAGTCACGCTCGCGACTACTAAATCAAAAAGGCAGTCAAAAGATGATAATTCTACAATTTACAATAATTTCAAATTTTGAAATACAGCTGAGTAAAACAGTCGTCTATTGTGATTCCCGGTCAAAGGCTTGTGAAATTGACTTTTGATCCGATAGAGATCTCTTTGAACCATTGATACGAGAATGTTGACTTGCGTTCATGCAAATGCCTTTGAAGATATGTATCGAGTATATTAAACTCGAGCTTCTATATACTAATGTAATCGCTGTTTGCATCTGTGTTTTAATGGAAAATAACAATTTTGATATAGGCACATCATTCATGAGTATAAAAATACGCATAGGTACATTAATTGTGAAAGTAAAAAATATCATCTGCTTATGTACTTATTTTGTAGTCGTTTGCTGGAACACTGGACCATGTTGATAAAGGAGAGTAGTCGTCAAGATGAATCAACGTACCCGGCGTTATAAAAACGGTGGTCATTCGACGGAGCAAAAGATTCTATTGTGAAACGCCGAAGAAGTCTAACCTTTTATATCTGATTTGCTTGTCCTTATTTTCTGATCTTGTGTTAATTATTATATTGTCAAATAGCTTCTGTAGCTAACCACTAACCCAAATATAAGTACTCTCAGTGGTGGAGAGTCTATGTTGGTTTCATTTACTTTATTTACCATGCTCGCAATCCTGACAGACCGATATTAGCTATGACCGTAATGATAGATTAACCCCTACACGATTCTGTTGTTTGTCTTTTACATTTTAAATAGTAAAAACCAATTTCGAAGTGTTTCACGCATCCGAGATACCTAATAATACATTATAATATCCAGTTAAGTGATCGATCCGCATCTTAACTTAGTTTGACAGCAAGTCTCTCTTAAACGTCTACCTGTACTGCAATAAATCGATCATTGGAGATTTTTTATACATCATTAAAATCTAAACTGTAAGTCTCCGGTAAATAGAATGGGTCATTTGTCAAAAATAATGAAAGTTTCAAAGTAATTATGACCGTCTCGTAGTTTTAAGCCCCTCGCCCACGGCAACTTTTTGTAGCGATGCTGTCGCACGTTTCGTAAACGTACGACAGCATCGCATCTATCGCACGTTAGTCGCACTTGCAACGCGCTACAGAAGCGATGCCAACGCGTTACTAACGCGTTACTAAAGACAACGGGACTAATGTTGCCTCAACGGAGTCCATCTTGCAACTGTGGCATTTTTATGCCTTTACTGAATCGCGTTTGCATCGCGACAGAAGCGCGACAGTATCGCGTTTGCATCGCAACTGAGAATCGTGGTGTGAGCGAGAGCAAACAGCTAGCGACCGCATCGCGACTGTATCGATGCGAACGCGCGATAGCATCGCTACAAAAATTCGCAGTGGGCGAGTGGCCTTATTTTTGTTTTCACTATTAAGGCTGGTGATCACAAATGTTAATTTCCTGGTTAAATAGCCGTTTTCTCGAAAAATTCACTAGAATTTTAGGTAGCTACACGGTTCCTGCCGAGGTTGCGGTGCATGATTTTGCGAGTCAGGAGAAGGAATACCGTTGGTTTTTAGCCGGTAAGAGTCCGGCAGACCCCCTCGCCTTCCCCGCCGAGGGACATCCATGAGGATTTTCTAATGAGAAAAAAATAATAAAGAAAAGGTAGCTACACGGTTGTTTATACGGAGAATTAATGTTGGTGAACAACAGCCTTATAACTGATGTCATTTAGCAGATGACTGAACCCATTCTAGTGAACACAGACTAAATTTAGCTAAAAAGATAGCTATCCTTCACATGCAGACAAAATAAAAAAGAGATGGAAGAATATTAGAGCTTCTCAATTAGATTGAACTAAAATTTTCAAACCGATTTAGACGGAACCTCAGCATATTGTGCCGCCTAAAATACGATGATATTCAACAAGTAAATTAGTATTATGAATGATAGGTTTTGAGGAAGATTCGGAATTTTAAATAATTCTTATACTAATATCCAATAACAATATTTTAGTGTTATTTCCGCTAAAAAGTTGTTCAAGCTTGAATGCGGTATGCAGCACCGCCCTCCCGCATATATATGCAAATGCAGAAGGTGCGATTAATAAAATGCAACAAACACACAACTCACACTAATATTACGACACGTGTTCGCCCCTCCAAGGGATATCCTCAGGAAAAGTTGACTTGACGACCGCTGACGCGAATAATCTTTACACAGTATAAAACAACGTCGCTCCCGCTGTCTGTACGCTTAGATCTTTTAAACTACGCAACGGATTTTAATGCAGTTTTTAGCAATATATAGAGTGATTCACGAGAAAGGTTTATATGCCCCACATTAGTATCTATATTGCTCACGTGCGAAGCCGGGGCGGGTCGCTAGTTCCCAATAAAACAATTGTTTAGTATTGGATCTAGGCACGGCGATAATTTTAATATAATTACCTAAACCTTAGCATGGTTTTCCTGGCTCGAGCTATACGAGAATAGCTCATGCCGTGGTGAAAAGATTAGCCAGTCAGCAACGGTGATAGCGAGGCTGACTACCCAGAGTGTGCCGAACGTGGGGCACGCCGCAATTGCGGCGGTAAGGCCCGTTATGGAGGAGTGGCTAGAGAAGCGGCATGGCACCCTCAGCTTCCGGTCGACGCAGCTGCTCTCAGGACATGGCTGTTTTGGGAAGTACCTGTGTCGCATAGGCCGGGAGCAGATGCCCGGTTGTCACCACTGCGACTGCCCCGAGGACACGGCGCTGCACACGCTGCAGGCGTATCCAGCTTGGGGGTCGCAACGCCGCGAGCTAGTCGCGACGGTCGGCGGTGACCTCTCTCTTCCGGCCGTGCTATCCATGGTCGGGAGCGAGAGTGTGTGGGAAGGAGGGCAACCAAGGAGGAAGCGGAGAGGGAGAGGGACCGGTGTGCTCTTCTCCCTTCCCGCGCTAGACGCACCGGGCGCGCGTACGCGACGACCTCCAGCCACCCTAGTGTGTAGCCTGCGGGCGTCGGGTTAGGGGTCCCGCTGCCCAACCAGTAACAGGCCCGAGAAGGCGGCGCGCAGTGTTCCGTGCGCGCTTCTCAGGAGGATGTGAGGCACGGCCCCACAGAGAAGAGATACGCCGAGGGTTGGCGGACCGGGACCTGCCGGGGTTGCGGTGCATGCTTTGGCGAATCCCGCGACCCCGGCCGAACGCTCAAGAGGAGGTACACCGTTGGTTTTTAGCCCGTAAGAGTCTGGCAGACACCTTCGCCTTCCCCGAGCGAGGGACATCCATGAGGATTTTCCAAAGATAAAAAAAGGGTGCGCCAAGCGTGCTTGAGTATCGTCACTTGTGAAGGCTCTTTTAATACACCTGTTTACGTAACGGTCACCTCTTATGATACAAGTTTTTATGGTTACGCCGTAGTCCAGTTAAAATTTGAACCACTTTCACAAGAAATTAAGATCAACGAGAGCATAATATAAAAAAAAAAATTTACTCCACGTAATGCTCTGAATTACACCTGGTACTTACTTTTCAATATAATATGGCACCCAAATATGATACCTTTCGCAATTTTTCTTGTCTTTAATAATACAAATAGCGTGCTACATTACAAAATGTAGGTATCTTTTAGTAAGAAGTCGTAAGACAATATTTTTTTTCTTTATTTTTGTACCAAATTTTGACACACTCATCTTAAACATTAAAAAAACACTACTAAAATGAACACAACACAACAACATCACGCCTGTGTTCCCTGAAGAGTTGCGCAGAGATGTACAGTAGCACCCTCATTTCGCCGTTATCTTTCAAGTTCCATGTAATAAGGGGCGAGCTTATTGCACAACCGGGTACAAATCAAAACTCTAGGCTGCTACTAAGTAATTCCACACGTAATAACCCAATAACACTTTGTCCGACCTGGGGATCGAACCCACGACCTCACGATCAGCAGTCGCGCTTGCCACGACTAGACCAACGAGGCAGTTACTAAAATTACTTAAACTAAAATAGACACAATACCTACTAAAATTAACTGTGTAAGCTGGCATTATTTAAAAAAATAAACCATTTTCTACACACTCATTAGCATAGTTCAATAATCATCAGCTGATATTTAAATTATGTCGTTAAAGTTACCTACGTGCGTTTACGCAAAACTTCGCTTAAAAAGAATAATTCTCTCCGACGCAGTTGGTCAAGTGAACAAATTATTTAGTTATGTAACGACACGGAAATCTTACTTTTTTTATCATCATTAGTATTTGACGACTTTGAAATGATTGTGCATTTCGGAAGTAGGTCTCCGAATTTTCTAATGTGGTGGGATTTTAAACCTTCTTAGAGAATACAGGGTGTAAACGAAATCATGTAATTCCTTCAAACTTCGTGATGCACTGCTGACATAGATTAACCCGACAGCGGACACGTAAGATTTCAATAAAATAAAATATTACAAGATGTAAACATGTGTTCTTAACATTTAACTTGGGGCGCTTAAATGGCTCACGTTAATAACACTCATGTTTACTTCTTGTATTTTTCTTTAATGAATCCAAAAGTTTTCCGTGCTCGTTTAATCTACGTCAGTAGTACATCACGAGGTTTGAAGGAATTACATGATTTCGTTTACACCCTGTATAGATTTTTAGGCCTAATTGCGCAATATCGGCAGGGCTGTATAACACTGTGGTGGTATCTATCACGCCACATGCGAACTACGCAGTACGACGAATGTCTAGCAGACTACGGTGACAACAATGACAGCTGTCAGATGAAATGTCACAAATCCTGCATCGCGGTATCCAGATTTGACACGGAGTTAGTATATATACAACTTCCCAACATCAACCGTCGGGCAGTGGTCCGCCAGGTATAAGACCCGCCTGGTAGGAAGATCCTCCCTTTTCGTAGGCGGGACACCATAAATCTCGTTCCCCTAAAACACCATGCAGCAGGCCTTTACCACTCCACAGTTTAAGTATGAAAACATGCTTACGCGCCGCTTCACCTCCGGTGTGGAATACAAAATATAACCGAACCGAATGTAAGTGATCAAACCGAAATGTAATAAAAACGCGGACGCAAAGGGGAATGAGAGCGCTCTTGCCTCACACTAAAGCTCAATTTAGTATGCACGGAGCACATTTTTTTAGACATTTGACGCATTCGTTTGGGAATGAGGTTTATTATTCTGTGCTTGCAGTTGAAGACATTCCATTTAGCTACAATAAGGTTTGAGCTACACCATGGCTGATACATGCGTGCCGTCAGTTAGGACAGGTCAATCCAAACCTGTTATGGCACTTTCCTCAATAAAGCATACCAGACGTTGCCCTGCATTGTTATACTCGCGCACGACGTTCAAAGAGAACTTGATCTCTGAGTTTGTTTCGGCTTTTCCTCTCAGAGCTAGTCAGATAAGAAATCCCGGCGCCTACTAGTCTTAAAAAGACATTACATTGACTTGTAAAAGTGTCTGTAACAGATTTATTTAGAGAAATAAAAACATAATATAACATTACGCCTATGTTCCCCGAAAGGATCAGCAGAGGTGTATAGTAACACCCTCATTTCGCCGTTATGTTTAAGTTCCATGTAATAGGGGGCGAGTCTATTGCCATCAACCGGGCACAAATCCAAACTCCGGGCTGCTACTGAGAAATTCCTAATGGAAAAACCCAGTAACACTTTACCCGATCTGGGGATTTAACCCTGGGGATCTCATGATCAGCAGTCGCGCTTACCACCACTAGACTAACGAGGCTGTAAAAATAATTTATCATTAGTGCACCAATTTGAATAGCATCGTTTCAAATCACACTAAAAGTAAAAGGAATACTATTCGAGATCCAAATTGGTGCTATTCGAATGTCCCGCAGTTGCAGCGCTTGCAGTTAAAGATTTTTTTTTTGTTTTGAACAGAGATATAGAGGGATTCCCTATACCCCTCTGGTTCTCACATACACACGACGGAACACAGTAAACTGCTTGGCTACTTGTTTGCTTACTTTAATGTGAGGGTGGTAGCTAGCCAGGCGGACCGTATAGATCCTATCACCAAGCGTGCTGGATTTTGTTGAATCTTACAACACGTGTCCGATTCCCAGCGTGTGGTGAGGAAGTTTTATATTCTAAACCGTCCCCACACAGTGAAAAAACCAGGCTATAAACGTAAATACTGAGACAATTTATAAGGAATAAATGCTTTAAACTAAGGTAGGCCAACCTTAGGCCCACGGGCCATAGAGTGGCCCACGGGCCATAGAGTGGCCCACCAACTCACTTGAATTTGCCCGCTAAAGGAATTCCAGAATCTATGAAAGCAGTTCATCATCTTTCAAAAATGATGAAACTGAGAGTTTATGACAAATCTTTGCATGCAAACCCTAACGTGGTGTAATATGAAACTCGGTTATACCTGTCGGTTATGCATGCATGGCTAAAACCACCATACGTACCCTAACGTTTATGGCCTCCTTATCCTGTCCCCATACGGGTAATAAATGTAAAGTGAAGTTAACGTTTAGTAGAAGGGCTGGATATTATATACTCTCTCCTTCTTCGTTTGTGTCTGCACGAATAGCTCATGCCGTGGTAAAAAGAGTTACCAGTCACCAAGGTTGGTCGTGGGGTAGTCCCCAGATTGCACCAGACGTACTTTAATATCGTCATTCTCCCCTTAAGCTCACAGAATATATTCTAATTCTTCTTCTTCTTTTCGTCTGGTTATTGACTAACCTGGTGTCGAGAGTTTATGCCGTCCTTGGGGCTCTGACTTGGCTTCACATGCCGTAGAGAAATATGTCTCAGGCATGCCGGTTTCCTTACGATATTATCCTTCACCGTTTTTAAGCAAGTGATAATTATACAATACGCACATGAATCCGAAAAGTCAGAGGAAGGAGGTATTCTAATTGAAATGCATGCAAGACAGAGTTCGGTAAAATAGTCGAACTATGAGAACGAAACAAACTCTTTGCTTTTATAATATTCGGTCTCCACCTATGAAATCAGCGTTTTGTATGGAGAATTTTAAAGAAGTTGCATTTTTCATACTAACATTTTCTTAATTTATTTAACAACTATGAACACTAATGTTTTAAAACTTTTATGCACTAATGTTTATAAACTAAGATAAAGTATGCCATTTAGATTATACGACAAAAATAAGTTTTGGCTAAGTTAAAACAAAAATAGTGGTAATTTCTGCTAACAAAAAGAGGAGTCATTTTTAAGGTATTTTTTATGTTTAGAAAACTATAAGTAATAAGGTTTTTTTACTATTGGTAGTTGTCTATCATGGTCATTATTCGATGTAATATCAAGCAATTGATGAATCTTTTAAATCATAAAAGTGACGAGGTTCTCTATTTGTGAGAAAAAAAAACGCCAATTTCATAGGTGGGGACCTAATATTAGTTAGTGAGTTGCCCGATTCCTATGAACAAATACGAATCGTTTTGCAAAACAAAACAAAACGATGAAATAATAATAAATATAATTATGCTCAGTTTAGCATTGGCTAAACTGAGCATATATTTATTATTATTTAAGGATTATTACTAAAGATTATTTAATTAAGGATTCTGTCCATTTAAAACATCCTGAAATTAATTTTAAGTTAACGCATACATTTAATGTCTCCAATTAAAATTTAAGATAACGCAACTCAGGCCCCCATGATACAGGCGCTGCCTAGTTTGGGGACCATTATTTAAATACCTATATTAAATATTCTACTTAGGTACAGTAAGCATACAATATTATTATTTTTGAAATTTATTTTGTAACAATGGACCAATAAATTATTCTTATTCTTATATAAATGGATTCGTAAACTAACTTTACCTGTGACAAAAACTACTAACGTATGGAGTCTTTCCTGGATTATTGGTAAAGATACTAGAGTTTTGGTTTTAACTAATAACGCTCGGTAAAGTACAGGAATCGGTAATTAATATATTGTTTAGTACCGAGAAATTTATCAGCAGCGATAGCCGTCGGACTGCCAAGTCATAGGTCTCGACTTCGAACCCAAGGCACGCACCTCTGACTTTTCGGATTCATGTGCGTATTGTATAATTATCACTTGCTTAAAAACGGTGAAGGAAAACATCGTGAGGAAACCGGCATGCCTGAGAGATATTTCTCGACGGCATGTGCTATATATGTGATGTTATATGTGGCTATATAACATCACGCTACGACCAATAGGAGCGGAGCATAAATGAAAAATGTTGCAAAAACGGGAAAAATGTCCACCCGTGTGAAGCCGGGACGGGCCGCTAGTAACTAATAACGCTCGGTAAAGTAGGTACAAGAATTGGCCATTAGAATATTGTTTAGTACTGTGAAATTTGATCTTACGAGCATACGTCAATGTTGCAAAATAGTGCATAAAAATTGTTTATATTGCATGACTTATTGTATTCATTTGTTGTATAACTTTCGAGATTTTAGCGTACAAATAAAATAAGAAAGTGTCTTCGGTCACGGGTTAGCCTGCGGCAAATTGAAATTTATTTGTATGCCAATCTTAGTTCCTCTTATCTTAAGATTAATCTTTTAAGACATTGCGATTCATCTATCTATACAAATAAATAAAATTGAAGTGTCTGTTTATAATGTCAAAATAACAGCTTTTTACTAAATGAATATAAAAGTTTAATACTTGGATGTTACTTATAACAAAAGAAACAATTTGTAAAACTTTTGTCTCTCTGTCTGTTTAGTCCGGCTAATCTCCGAAACGGCTGGACCGATTTTGACGGGAGTTTCACTGGCAGATAGCTGATGTTATAAGGAGTAACTTAGGCTACTTTTATTTTACAAAAAAAAATTAAGGATCCGCAAAATAAAATTAAACCTATCTGTCTTCTACGCAGACGATGTCGCGGGCACAGCTAGTCTATAGATAAATTCGACGACACGTTTGGTGCAGTGGTTGAGCCATTGGCTTCTGCGCTGCGGCTCGTGGGTTCAATTCCCGCACGGAACAAATATTTGTACGGCCTACAGATAGTTGTTCTGGGTCTGGGTATTTGTGCATGTGAAGATTTGTGTTTGTAAGCGCACTCACGATACAGGAGTAATCCTAGTGGTAGGCAAGGTTTTGCTTTAAACAAAAATCGTAAAGAAGCAAAAACTGCTAAGTTGAATATTTTTGAAAAGTAATAAAAAATTGCTGCGTGTACTAGAAACAATACTGATGCCGAAACAGAAGTTTTTAGAATTTCTGTTTGTCTGTTTGTATGTTTGAGCTTCACGCTAATACTACTGAACAGATTTAGTTGAGATTTGGCAAAAATGTTCATTAAAGAGCGGGTCAGGTTATAGGGTAAAAATTATAACGCTATTCTGTATTGGTGGTGAGCAGTAGAACATTACGTGTACATTGAGGTTATGTTCTACAACAGATGTTTATGTAATGTTACAATTTTACAGGTACGCGAGGGGTTCGTCATTATCATTTTAAATGATAAACCATCACGCTGGCTCCAGAATGTTCCATAAGAATACCTACAGTCATCGACAGGTCGACTGGGCAATAGGGTATGAGGCGAGTCGTGGAGGGGGGGGGACGCCCCGCACACCCGCACAGCGCCCGCGCCATCTTACTAAGATGGATTTGTGCAGCGCTAAGACTAAGATCTAAGTCTTGACGCTGCACGAGTCCGCATCTATCGAGTTTATCGATTTCGATCTCGCTCACGTTGTTGCTTGTAGTTGTGTATTGAAAATGATTAGAAAATTGCCATGTCGACCTGTCGTTGACTGTACATCTAGGGTTGCTAGGTGTCCGGCTTTTTACAGTCATATCCGGCCAAATATACAAGATTAGTTGGAAAGGGGGTATTAAGCCGTGGGCCATTTAATGTATCACTGATAGTCGTTTTAAAGAAAGTGTTAAATTTTCAAATTCAAAAAAAAAACCTTTAAAAATCATTTTTATTTTAGTTTTTTCAACAATTCTTCATCCCTGTTTATGTTAAGAATTCAGAAAATGAAGCTTCTAATCCGTGACCCTCAATATAACCTGAAATGTAAACACAGCTGATGATAGGGTTGGCGTAGCGTATTTTTTTTATGAAATCTTTGAACAGCTATTTCTTTTGGGGAAAGTATCTATTGACTTTTGGGGAAAGTTGTAGAACAAAAGTTATCCATTATTATAGTTACTTTTACACCTTTTCGGCTTAGTCCCCCTTTCCGATTAACCTTGTATACAAGTCCGGTCTGTCCGGCTTTTGGTCAACTCCACACCGCCAAAAGATACCGAATGAAAACGCCCGAGCGACTCATGCATTATCACACACATAATTAAGAGTAGATTAAGTCTCAAAAAATAATAGTAATAAATACACAAATAAAAGTGTCAAATATATTTTTTCTTTCAAAATCCTGTGTCAGGCTTTCAGGGCAAAATGTCCGGCTAAATATGAATCTGTGTCCGGCTTTTCTATTTTTAGCCGTGGCAACCCTATGTACAGTTGGGGAATAAATCGGTTCGTTAGTTTTCAAATTCATTCCATCCCCACATCGCGGGCAGATGTTACTTTTTCAAACTGTTGAACGGAACAGACCAATGCGCGGAAAATTGTTTAATTATTTGGTAGCACCGATCAAAATTGAATTTTGCCTCCATATGACGTAGTAGTGTCATGTAATGTATTTGACTGCATTTAAGGAGTTTTGTTGTAAAAACCACGACATCAATCAATTCGATGATTAAATAAATTGACATTACTAATGGTTGTCATCGTGTCACCATTATAATTTTTATACCCTGTCAAAAAATACTTGTATTTTCAATTCTATAATGTTGGCAATACGTAGTCGGTAAAATAGGTTGTTTCTTGCAGTGTGTAAGCAAAAATTTACCTAAAGGTGCGAAAATGCTATCATTTTCGTTCCCCTACTGTACATCACTTTCGGTTTTTATTGTGACTAAATGATTGTATTAGGACAGTTTTCGCGTGAGCGAAGACGCGGGCGCAGCTAGTTATTGTTATTTGTTGTTTCAAACAAAGCCTGTTTCTTAAGGTTTATGGAGGTCAAACTTTTTTCTTAAACCAGACACAAAAGATTGTTACAGTCTCTCCACCGAAGTGTTTAACAGTGTTGTTTAGATTTAACTAGACTTTCAAAACGTTTTTATTTATGATGATTGGCGTCTTCTTTGTCTCGACAGGAGATTTGAGAATATCTCATGCCGGGGTGGTTAGCCAGTCAGCAAGGTTGGTAGCGAGGTCGACTGCACAGGGTGCCCCAAATTGACGAGAGTCACGGTTTTCTAAACTTTTGTAGCTAGACCCTTAGGCTCAGTTACACCAACTAACTATAACTGTTAACTTGCCATATTTATGTCAATTTTATACTGATTTGACAGAAATTTTGGTATCTTTACCGTTATAGTTAGTTGGTGCAGCTGAGCCTTAATGTTTCGACAAATTTTAACTATTTTTAACCGACTTACATAAAGGAGGAGGTTCTCAATTCGGTTGTATTATTTTATATCTTTTTTTTTTTTTAATGTTTGTTACTTCATAACTCCGTCATTTATCAACAGATTTTTTTTTATTTGAAAGTATATACTTTCAGATCGGTCCCATTTAAATTTTGTGAAGATCTGATGAAGAATTTCGGAGATAGATAATGGAACTCCTCAATGACGAACAGTACGCATAATGTGATGATGTGATTATGTTACGACCAGCGTCTTTAATAGGTCCAACCATGGTTTAATTAAGGCCACTAAAACGAAAAAAAATACTAAACATTTTAACAAAAATAAAACCGACTTCAAAAACACAAAAAAATAATTACCATATTATAAAATTAACAGTTTCAGAAGCCTGTGCCTTCAATTTGATTCAGCGTGGATTAGCACCGACTTCTGAAACTGTTAATTTTATAATATTGTGGTAATTACAAACTTTACGACAAAACTAGACGACACGTTTGGTGCAGTGGCTAAGCGATTGGCTTCTGCGCTGCGGGTCGTGGGTTCGATTCCCGCACGGAACAAATATTTGTATGGCCTACAGATAGTTGTTCCGGGTCTGGGTGTTTGTGCATGTGAAGATTTGTGTCTGTAAACGCACCCACGATACAGGAGAAATCCTAGTGTGGGGCAACGTTTTTTTTTAAAAAAAAAAAAAAAAAAAAAAAAAAAAAAAAAAAAAAAAAATTATTCTTTTCATCGTTTTTTTGATGTCGGTTTTATTTTTGTTAAAATGTTTTTTAAGATGATTAAAACAGTTAACGATTTCGATATAGTAAGAAAGGAGGTCGAAAGAGAGCAAGAACATTTATCTTCACCCAAACAACGACAAAACCACGATTTATGGGATCCCGAAACCACAGCACAGATAAAGCGCTTTTGTTCTTGTATTAACAAAATTAACTTTGCAAGCGTACCTGTGTAATCTTTCAGTGTCCCAAGAGCAAAGTTTTTCGAATAAACTTCGATTCTAAGCGATCCTTTTCTTCCCCTTGATGAATTGAGTAATCAGTTAAATTTATTTACTGCTAATTCTCGGTTCCTATAGCAGGAAACAAATCGTTTTGATTACCAATGGTAGCATTTTTAATTGCCAAACTGAGCATAAACAGACTCGTAAGTTAACTTTAACTGTGATAGCTGCTAACCTATGGAAAGGTCTATTATGCAAAGCAGTGGAGGATTTGCTACATTATTGGTAAAGTTAAAAGAGCCTTAATAAACATAACATCACGCCTGTATTCCCCGAAGGGATGGGCAGGGGTGTATAGTTACACTCTCATTTTGCTGTTATGTTTAAGTGCCATGTAATAGGGGGCGAGCCTATTGCCATCGACCGGCTACAAATCGGAAAATCCCAATAACACTTTGTCCGACCTGGGAAAATGGTGGCAAGTGTGACTGCTGATCGTGAGGTCCTGGGTTCGATCCCTGGATCGGGCAAAGTGATATTGGGTTTTTCCACTACTTTCTCAGTAGCAGCCCGGTGTTTGCTTTTGTGCTCGATTGATGGCAGTAGGCTCGCCCCCTGTTACATGGGACTTAAAAACATAACGGCGAAATGAGGGTGGAACTAAACACCTCTGCCCAACCCTTCGGGGAATACAGGCGTGATGTTAGGTTATGTAATGTATACTTTTAAATTAATGGAACAATGCAAGATTAGGATTAATTACTAATGTTACAGCAACTAATTCATTAATAGAATTAATTGCAGCTAGGATTTCTTGCTGTCAATTTATAAGAGACCAATTAGCTTTTTGACACATCACACTCCTTAATCTGCTGAAGTAATCGTTGCATGCTGCAAGGATTACGTTTCAACCAATATCCTATCTACATAAATCCTTCTCGCCACATTTTCAACTAATTGGATGCGTTCAACAATGCATACTCCAAAGATTCTGATATTCCAGACGAATGAGCTCTGTGAAGATTCATCTAGGAATAAGGCTACCGATACTGCATGCTCCAAAGAGTCCTGATATTCCGGACGAATGAGCTGTGTGAAGATTCATCTAGGAACTTTGTTCTTCTTAGAATATGCTGAAAACATCTAGATTTTCAACAGTGATAGCTAGCTGTTCAACCGGGCCGCACCTCTGACTTTTCAAATTGATCTGATTAGAATTTGATTGATTCGCTTGCGTTAACGGTGAAGGAAACATCGTGAGACTACACGCCTAAGAGGGCTCCAAAAATCTGTCCATTGTGTGGTCCGCCAACCCGCACCAGGCCAGCGTGGTGGAAAGCTTAAACTCTTTTAATGCTGAGAAAGATTCTATTTTTCTTGTTTTTGTCACGTTTGAGCCTAGTCTCACTTGATGGTAAGCGCAGATAGGGTCTCAGATGGAGCACACGAATCCAAGGAACAGATACATAGAAATATTCTCCTTTACCCCTCTGCCTCTCACATACACTAGAACGTCTTTAGATAAACTAGAACGTCTGCAGAATTTGTGCATCCGCTTCATCTTTGGCCTTCGGAAGTACGACCATGTGTCGGAATTTCGGAAGCGGCTGAAGTGGCTTCCTATTCGGCAACGTCGTGATACTCACATTCTTTCTTTTCTATTTTCTGTTCTCCACAATCCTAATTCTCCTATGTATCTTCGAGAACGCTTTGAATTTCTTGTTCCTACAGGGAAACCTTGTCGCTCATCCTCATCTCTTCTCCTTCGTATGCCTTCCCATACCTCGAGTCGTTATGATGGATCATTTACTGTTCGTGCTTCGCGCCTTTGGAATTCTCTTCCTCACTCCTTCGTGATAGCCCGCCGTTAGAAGTTTTTAAGAAAAGAATTAGGGAAGATTTCCTGTCTACATGACCTGTATGTATGTATGTAGTATTTTATATATTGTATGTATTACGTTTATGTATTGTGTGCAATACACATATTTGTTTAGTTTATGTATAAATGTGTATATTTATTATGTATTTAATTTGTAATTTTATACAACTTGTACACTTAGGTAATTGTTCTCCTCTACATCAAATCTCTCTATCGCTCTAAGGTTTGCTGTTAGAAAACTCATTTGTGAGTTAAGCTCGCCTTTGTACATGAATTTACCAACAAAACTGTATTGTATATTATTATTTTGTGTAGAATAAAGAATAAGAATACACACGGAACACAGTAAACTGCTTGGCGCCGAACTTTAATGTGAGGGTGATAACTAGCTAGGTGGACCTAATAGATCCTACCACTAAGACACAACTAAAGTAAACTAAACCTTGACATAATAATATCACGCCTTGTATTCCCCGAAGGGTTCGGCAGAGTAGTTTTAGTGCACCCTCATTGTCAATTGCGTCTTCTATTACGTTAGGCTAAGTTTTGTTTTCATGAAGGTATTACTATACCGGGTGTAAAAATAGCCTAAAAGAAGCCAAAGTCTACGCATACTGCATACAAAAAAACGTAAAATTAAAAAAAAAACAAAAAAAAAAAAAAACTAAGTAGGTAACATACAGCAAAAATAATTGCTGGGAAATGACTTTTATTTTTTGGTATCAAACAACAGCTTTTAATTGTAGCGCGCAACGGAACCGCGCGCGCAGCAGACTAGGTCTACATTTCAAAAATGTTGATAATGTTTGTATAGAAGAATGTTTAATAATAACATTTGACTGCCTTGGTGGTCTAGTGGTTGCAAGCGCGACTACTGAGCATGGGGTTCTGGGTTCGATCCCCAGGTCAGGCAAAGTGTTATTGGGTTTTTCCATTAGGAATTTCTCAGTGACAGCCCGGAGTCTGGATTTGTGCCCGGTTAATGGCAATAGGCTCGCCCCCTATTACATGGGACTTAAACATAACTGGCGAAACGAGAGTGCATTAAAAACACCTCTGCTGAACCCTTCGTGGAATGTAAGGCGTGATGTTATGTTAACATATAAACTTAGTTTTCGTGAAAAACAAAAATATTGTGACTTTGACCTTCAATATCTCCATAACCAATCAGTTCCCAAGTATGGTCCATTACCAAAAAATCTTCGTAATGATGGGAAGAAAACGTATTTTTACACCCGATATACACTCTACCCCCTACATCCACAAACCTTGACAGTGCACTTAAATTCAACCTAAACCCATCAAACGGAATCTAACCTACCTTAACTTGTCTAATTGGACGCGGCCCCGCTAAATACCAGTTCCGGTGTTGCAATAACGAGAGTTGAAAGCAAGTTGCATTCCGTCGCCTTTCACTGTTCACAAGAGACTCTTGTACGATGACCGGTACCGAATGTTTTGATATTGAACGTTCTGTATACTTCTGGAGCCCTGGTAGCTTTGAAACCGATAAATTTTTTGTAGGTGCTTTTTTGCCTGCAGATTTTGAGTTTTTGGTACCTATCGTTCCTCAGATGGAGCGTAAATTTTTTAGTGAAAAATATATCTTCCAATCCTCTCCTTGGAGCATTTTGTGTTTGGTAAACTGAGATATTTTATCTTTATCATGAGATTTAATTCTCACTTATACAATTGGAACCATAGTCTTAGGATGTCTATGATTGGAACAGTGTAACAGAGACTACAAAAATCTGACTCCTTTTGAAAAAATATAAGACAATAACAATTATGTTTGGAACTTACATTTTCATGATAAGTGAACATTTATTGCTCTTCGGGTTTCTTCTCACAAACAATCCCTTTAAAAAAGTATTGAGAATCGGTTAAGCAGAAGTAAGTAGTTCAAAAATCTGTCGCAAGATTTGAATTAAACAGGACAAATCCGGTAATTTTATTGTTATTGGCAACTATGCTTTTTCTTAATCCCAGAATTTTGAATACTGTAAACTCTGACGACCTTGCCAATTTGATCTAACTTTGGCTAGCAGGGTATTTTTTACTGAAATTTGAATATCTTGCCAGCAACATATTCAAATTTCTACCACAGATTAAATTATACACACAACTACAAAATATTTCCATATTTTTCCATTTTTGTAAAAAATACCCTGCTGGGCAAAGTTAAATCAAATTGGCAAAGTTGTAAGGTTTTACGGTACCTAACTAAAAATACACTTTTAGTTAGATTATGTAAGGTACTTCCAACTTTTTCTTTCTATTATAATATAAAGGCAATATCATCTCTTCAAATTCATATATTATTCATTAATTTATTTAAGTTATAATTCATACTGATGATTCCAATAAATGTGCGTAGTTACTCTCGCGCAACTCACTTTCATTTCTTTTTCTGAGCGCCTTACTATAGATCTAATGACTTGGTTACGTAAGCAATCTAATGCATAAATAATAATAAGTTGTTACTGTTATTTAAACAGAGTGATTGGGGCTATAATCTTAGTCTCATGTAGTTACCTAGGCCTAGGTGTATCTAGATTTTTGGTTTAGCCTGAATTTTTTGTAGTAGTTAGAGCTCTTTGTGAAAGACCCACCATACAGTACGACAAAGCTAAGAAGCCGCATCGGCAAACTTCGTAAAACCGATCACTTCCGAACTGAGCGTGACTTCAATAGCGCGAATTTTTATTACATAGTACTGCAGTAAACAATTATGTATACTAATATTATAAAACTGAAGAGTTTGTTTGTTTGTTTGTTTGTTTGAACGCACTTGTCTCAGGAACTACCGGTTGAAATAGAAAAAATATTTTTGTGTTGGATAGTCCATTTATCGAGGAAGGTTATAGGCTATATAACATCACGCTACGACCAATAGGAGCGTAGCATAATTGCAAAAACGGGAAAAATGTCTACCCGTTCGAAGCCGGGACGGGCCGCTAGTCTTTAATACGCTGACGCAATAAGTGCGAATGGCGCGAAAATAAGCGACTGCCATTGGTTGTTTGATCAAGTTTGCCTTCTTCTTCGTCTTTTCTTGTGTTTAGTGACTAACCTGGTGTCAGAGTTTATGCCACCCATGGGTCTCTGACTTGGCTTCACATGCCGTCGAGAAATATCTCTCAGTCATGCCGGTTTCCTCGCGATGTTTTCCTTCACCGTTTTTAAGCAATTGATAATACAATACACACATAAATCCGGAAAGTCAGAGGTGCGTGCCTTGGGTTCGATCTCGAGATCGACTTGGCAGTCCGACGGTCACACCACTAGGCTATCACTGCTTATAATCAAGTTTGGCGATGCAACTTCTTAATTGTGTCGTCCTATACCCATTTCTGTAACCAAGCAGCATTGCTGTGTTCAGGTTTGAAGGAAATTGAAATTACAGGCGCATGTGATTTTACAACTTATGTACGTGAAACACGTTCATAATTATGATTGTTATGTTAACGGTTCACTTTGCTTTGGGTATTTTTTGTGATCTAAATGTCTGGCTGATTGGTAGCGTCGTGTGTCGGATTGTTGAGCTCCATAAGTTGTGGTTGGCTCCATTTGGGTCAGAAACCAGTCGGACAATCCCCAAAAATGCACGTGAGTAAATTGTAAGAAATTCTAAATCATCCCATTGGGTTGACTTCCAATAGTGTGATCACTTGGTTAACCGTACAAATGTTCTGCTTAGCCTTATTCCCAACTATGATGGGGTCAGCTTTTAACGTGTTTTGTTTTTAAGTATGTTTGATCTCTGACTTGTTATTTGTTTCTGAATTATGTTAATTATGTAATATGTTTAGTTTTATGTTTGTGTAGTGTTACCAGTTAATTACTGTTATTGGCGCAAGCCGTTGTAATTAATTATGAATAAATAAATAAATAAAATGGGGTGGAACTTTTAAATGGGGCTATTTTGACACTTATTTCGACTCGTATAGCTTTAATAATTATGTTGTTTAATAATTTAATAGCGACCCGCCCCGGCTTCGCACGGGTGCAATGTAAATACTAATGTGGGGCATAATATAATCCTTCCTCTTGAACCACTCTATCTATTGCTGAAAACTGCACTAAAATCCGTTGCGTAGTTTAAAAGATCTAAGCGTAGAGATAGCGGGAGCGAATTTGTTTTATACTATGTAGAAGATTAATATTGTATTCTAAGGGTACACACACACTGTATCGCGCGGCATTTATATTACAGTGCAAGATTCGCGTTTTTAGGACTTATACCCATATTCTAAGACGTTCCTCCAAAACTTACTCGACTCATACTCGACTCAGAACGGCCTCGAAAACACCTTCAAAATTGTATTCTTAGTCGCAATTTCGAGTGAACTTTGAGGTTCCTTGACGGAGTCATTACTTCATACTTTTAATTATCTGCATCACGCAAATAACGCTGCGATAAAAAATTGTAAGGATTATCGTAAACATATTCGATAATGTCTTCAAAATAAATTTATATTACATACGAACTTTGACACTTCCTTCCTTAAGGTAGGTTCCGAGGTACCTTGAGTTTGACAGATGATTCCTTACTTCGACTGAGGAAAAATCTCGAGTCGAGGACGTTTATGTCAAGTCGAGGTGGAGTCGAGTCGAGTAAGTCTTAGAGTATGGGAGATAGAGTTGCAGATGCACTTAAGCCGCTAAGAGCGCTAATGCACTGTTCCGAATCCGTATCCGGGAAAATGCGATCCGAGTGAACACGGCTGTAAATCTGGGAAATTCGGCGGATACAGTACTACACAAGCGTTCATATAAATTGTACGCATAATATTGTCGTATTCCACCCTTTGTCCGTATTTTTACATATTTTGAAGTATTACCAATATTTTTTTTAATATTCATAGCTCATTGGATAGCTGATGAAATAAGGATGTTTTTCTCGTATTTTTTACACTTAGTGTCATAATAAGTTTTTGAGATAATCATCATTGTTTAACGTGTACTAATTTTAATTTAATTAATTAAAATTTAATCATTGCTTGCAACTGGTTGGTACTCTTGATTATTTACATAGGTACGTGAAAAACTTCGTTAAAGTATCAGCTACAGGTTAATAATATGGAAATCAAAGCCATTCAATTTGATACTTCAAAGTTAAATAACATATATATATATATATATAAATACGCAGAATTGGTGATTATATATATATATATATATATATATATAATCACCAATTCTGCGTATTTTTCAAAAAACTATAAAAGATTATATTTCTCGAAATCTACGGACTTTTGGCTAACCTACATGGGGTGCTAATTTGTTGAATATAGGACACACCATCACGCCTTAAAGGGAATAAGTCAAATATGAGTTCACCTGTATACAACGTGTTTCAAAAATACCCCTAAAACCGAAAGGGGGTTAAAAGGTCCCTTTTTAAGAGTTTATTGGCAATATTTGAAAATCATAGTATGACCCAAAAAAAAGAATGTGGATAAAACATAAAATAATCATCATTGAAACGCAACCCTGCAAATATAAAATTAAATCAAATCAAATCATTTATTCATTTGCGAATATGGGTACAATAGCTCTTAAGCAAACGATAGTGACCATTAGCCATATTGATTACCATGAGGCATGCAAATTACAAAATAGGTACCTATGAAACTATGCACGTATGTACCAATGATAAAAGAAAAGACAGTAAAAGTAGAGTTACAAAAATGTATCCTGTAAATATTCTATTAGAGAATAATATTCTTTTTTTAGTAGCAGTGTTTTAATAATGTTTTTAAATATGTTTTTATCAATAATAGAGAGGACCGAGTTTGGTAAATGATTATATTAAATACGTGGAGCCATACATAATATACTTTTATTTAATGTTGTCTTATTTTCTGGTAAACATATATTGAACTTATGTCTCTTGCTATTTAACATTTTGAAGTAGTTTACATTTTTTCTAACAAATAATACTACCTCTATTATAACATATATATACAACTATAGAGTAGACTATCCAGAGAGTTATTAACATTCTTACATAATTTCCTCTGAGAGGTAATTGACAACAACCATAAAAGACTACTTAATTATTTAAATTTTTCAGGGGGAATTTTGTAACACGTTGTATAATTCGAATAGTATTTTCTCGGATTTGGATTGGACGCGGTCCATATACCATACACCGCGTTCGGATAGTTGTTTGTCACGAGGGGGACCCCAGCGCTAAAGATACGTTACTTTTTAACCGACTTCCAAAAAAGGAGGAGGTTCTCAATTCGTCTGCATGATTTTTTTTTATCTTTTTTTTATGTTTGTTTCCTCATAACTCCGCCATTTATAAACCGATTTAGATAAAAAAAAAATATTTGAAAGGATATACTTCCAGATTGGTCCCATTTAAATTTGGTGAAGATCTGATGAAGAACTTCGGAGATAGACAATATAACTCCTCAATGACGAACAGTACGCATAATGTGATGATGTGATTATGTTACGAGCAGCGTCTTTAGTAGGTCCAACCATATTTTAATTAAGGCCACTAAAACGAAAAAAATAAAAAACATTTTAACAAAAATAGAACAGACTTCAAAAAAACGATGAAAAGAATAAAATAATTACTATATTATAAAATTAACAGTTTCAGAAGTCGGTGCCTTCAATTTGGTTCAGCGTGGATTAGCACCGACTTCTAAAACTGTTAATTTTATAATATAGTAAATATTTTATTCTTTACATCGTTTTGTTGAAGTCGGTTTTATTTTTGTTAAAATGTTTTTTTGTGACTATACTGTCTTTACATCACTTTTGCCACTATCAACGGCAAGCACAAACGATTCATAAACTGCGACACATGGAAACGACGTGATACAAGTCGCAATATTAGGTACACGTGTGACGCACTTTGTCGCGTCCGTAGGTAGCTACTATGTTTACAAGGAGTATTGAATGAATAAAAGACCATATTTTTTGCAGTTATTACTGGTGCTATACAGGGTGTAAACGAAATCATGTAATTCCTTCAAACCTCGTGATGTACTGCTGACATAGACTAACCCAGCACGGGATACATTTAGATTCAATAAAATAAAAATTACAAAAAGTAAACGAGTGTTATTAACGTGAGGCATTTTAGCGCCCCGAGCGAATTGCGCGGCTAGTGCTTGGCGCGTGGTCATTTAACTCGGGGCGCTAAAATGCCTCACGTTAAGAACACATGTTTAGTTGTTGTAATTTTTTTTTATTGAATTCATATACCTATACAGGGTCATTTGTAAAACACCGACAACCTCTCAGGACTATGTTAATAACATCATAATCAACAACTTGTTCTATGAATTTTAAAAATTCATCATATTTTAGTTCATCAGATTTTCATACAAAAATAAAAATATTTAAATTGAACGGTCTAAATGTTACGAAGTGTATGCGAAGCAAAAGAAAGCGATAGTAAAATAGCGAGGGGAGCGGGATTAGGGCGGCGGGGGCGCTTTAGAGCGTTCAGTTTAACTATTTTTATTTTTGTATGAAAATCTGATGAACTAAAATCTGATGAATTTTTAAAAGTCATAGAACAAAAGTTGTTGTTTATGATGTTAGTAATATGGTCTTGAGAGGTTGTTAGTGTTTTACAAATAACCCTGTATATCCCGTGCAGGATTAATCTATGTCAGCAGTACATCACGAGGTTTGAAGGATTTACATGATTTGGTTTACACCCTGTATGTACGCTTACCTTAATAAAATCTGGTTTTAATATACGCATGAAGATTAAAAATATACATTTACATTATAATTTATGGATTCTTACATATTGTCAATTTGTTTCGACTGCCTCGTTTGTCTAGTGGTGGCAAATGCGACTGCTGATCGTGAGGACCTTGGTCCGATCCCCAGGTCTCTGTTCTATCTCTGTTCCTTGGATTCATGTGCTCCATCTTAGACCCTGTCTTCGCTAACCATCAGGTGAGACTAGGGCCAAACAAGACCAAGTGATAAATAAATAAAAAACAAATCATTGTAGAGGTACCTATAATATTCTTAAAATATACAATATTGTTTAAAGTTAAACATGTTGTAAAACGTAAACATATTTGTATTGTACGACAGGAAAGAAGAAGATTATTTCTACTGCATTTTATTATATCTATATATTTATTATTATACATACAAGGTTAGTCAGAAAGGGGGTAATAAGTTGAAGGATGTTGAAGCACCCATAATAATAGATAACTTTTGTTCTACAACTTTTCCCAAAAGTCATTAAGAGAAATAGCTGTTCATAGATTTCATAAGAGATACGCTTAATTCTATCTATCCTCAGCTATGATCAGCTGTGTGTACATTTTAGGTCATATTTAGGGTCACGGATTAGAAGATCCATTTTCTGAATTCATAACTAAAGCAGAGGTGAACAATTTTTGAAAAATCTAAAATAGAAATCATTCATCATGGATCTTTTTTATAGAATTTTGAAATTTTAACACTTTCTTCAAAACAATCATCAGTGATACATTTAGTAGCTCGCGGCGTATTACACCTTTTCCGACTAACCTTGTATATATTTTATTTTATTTCATCTGCTCCGATTCGCTTCGCCAGATCGAATCATACACAAGTTGGAAACCAAATGCTTCATGTCTCATTTCTATCTACCTACTAAATCTGCGACACCAACCTTGAAATCTTAAAACAACGGAACACTTACCTCGTACATTTTAGCGCAGGAGTTGTTGCCGGAACAAACACAACGACAACATAGCGTTGAGAGTTGAAAGTTGTGTGTCAAATACACACATCCGAGGACCTCCGAGTATGATGTTGTGTTTAACTTCCGTAGTTTCCAATAAGAAAAGGTGGAATTTTAAAAATTATTTTAACCGTTTAGTTAGGTTCCTCTCGTAGATAGAATATGTCTTCATCATTATCTCCCTGCCCTTATCCCACACTAGGTGGGGTCGGCACATGTATTTCATAAATCCATGTTGTTAGAGGTTGTATGACACCCGCGGAGCTGAAATTTGAACGTGTTCTCCGAGGCACAAAAGGGCCTCGATGGGTAGATAACAAATGCTCACCTATCCATGGACTGACCACGGCAAGCGCAACTTTACCTTGTTAATCATATTTATTGATACGCGCAGTTGTTAATTAGAACATAACAGATGACTGTCAAGTGAAATGACATCACAATTTTTTTTTCTTAAAAATAACGTTGTCCCACACTAGGATTTCTCCTGTATCGTGGGTGCGTTTACAGACACAAATCTTCATATGCACAAACACCCAGACCCGGAACAACTATTTGTAGGCCATACAAATATTTGTTCCGTGCGGGAATCGAACCCACGACCCGCAGCGCAGAAGTCAATCGCTTAGCCACTGCACCAAACGTGTCGTCCAAATTAATTATCAACAAAGCATATTCTCTCAATATTGTTAGCACTTAATTAATCAATTAACATAACCTATCACAGTACATTGCTGGTATATACAAGGTTAGTCGGAAAGGGGGTACTAAGCCGCGAGCCACTTTATGTATCACTGATGATTGTTTTAAAGAAAGTGATAATATTTAAAAATTCGCAATAAAAAAACCATGCGAAATGGTTTTTATTTTAGTTTTTTTTTCAAAAACTCTTCATCCATGCTTTAGTTACGAATTCAGAAAATTGAGCTTCTAATCCGTGACCCCAAATATGACATAAAATGTAAACACAGCTGACCATAGCTAATACGTGTTTTTTTATGAAATCTTTAAACAGCAATTCTCTTAAACTAATGACCTTTGGGGAAAGTTGTAGAACAAAAGTTATCCGTTAATAAGGGTACTTTAACACCCTTTCGTCTTAGTACCCCCTTTCCGACTAACCTTGTATAGATACTTCTAAGATGCGACACAACACTCGGTCCTCCGCATCAGGGATCCAGACCTGCCCTTATCAAAATATGCTATAAGCACACTACAACATTTTTACTTTCCGAAATCTGACCACTGGTCATGCGATAACTGACACAATAAAAAAATACGTCATGGTACCTTTCAACGTAATCTTATGTAACAGTAATCACTGTGAAAATTTTACACATAACACATAGACCCACCCTTGATCACGTGAAGGTAAGCTGTAGTAAGGTTTCGGTGATCGTGCGCACGCGCAGTCGCATTCGGAAAGAGCGGCGCAACGGCTGCGCGGGAGTCGGGAGTGATAGTGTTACGAACGAAGTACCGTCTCGTGTAGTTTTTGGAGTTTTTCATTTTTTATTAATTTAGGATTTTTTTAGGTGAGTCTTTTATAACTTTTACTTAGTTTAAACTTAACATTGTATTTTTTTTTAAACCTTAAATTTCTTTTTACATATTTCCTAATTATTTATTTGTTAAATGCATCTTCTAAATAAATTATGACTCACATTTTAAATAATAAAGTCGTTTGCATAGATATTCGCGTGCGTAAACTATTTCGCATAATTTTATGCGAAAAATATGCTAAACACAGAACGGAAGCTGCGATCTTGAACTAATAAAGTGTTGTTAACACAAAAAATGGTGATAACTTTTTGTTTGATTTGCAAATTGATTTCTGTTATGTAAATTTAAATACAAATTTGCAAGTTAACACGTAATAAAATTTGAATAAACAAATATTGATAATGATTGATAGAAGACGTTAGCAATAGATAATTTAATAATTTATATTTGAAAAGAAATTTTTAAGACGACAATCAAGATTGATGAGCGTTATTAAATCTTTTGAAGAGGAATCCATTTACAGACACTGTTTACCTAAGTGTCTTTATCAATAAGGATTGAAATTCTAATTGAATTTGGAAAATTGTATTGTATTATACCGTCCCCTTAATGGTTAAAGTTAGAAACACATTTAAGCTGTATTTTAGGGTTGCGTCTAGCAGGGACTTGGCTATTGCCGGGGTTGCGGTGTATGCTTTTGCGAATCCCACGACCCCGGTCGACGGTCAGGAGGAGGAACACAGTGGGTTTTTAGCCGCTAAGAATCCGGCAGACACCCTCGCCCTCCCCGGGCGAGGGACATCCATGAGGATAATCCCACGTTAAAAAAACAAAAGGTGGTTGGCTATTACTGGGTCTTTCTCTCTTTCTCTCATTTGCTATCTAGCTAACTGACTGCCTAGGTTGTGCCGGACGTACTTAAGTATTGTCACTCGCAAAGGCTTATTTAATGCACCTCAAATTATTTATTCTTGGTTGATTTTAATAAAAGTACAACTTAGAATACTCTATACAAGGCGTAGGCCATAGCCTACTTAAATAAGTGTTTACTTAGATAAAGTTAACCCTCAGCTTGCTAGAAGTAAAACTGAAGGTGTAGTTACTCGCTACTATCGTAGAAACAATGGGCTAATTAAGCTATTAATTAGCGATTGACCTTACAATCACAACAGCAGATTTTTACTATCATTGTCGCAGATGATTATTGTTCATGTACTCTACATAAGAAGCTGCCGGGGTTGCAGTGCATGCTTTTGCGAATCCCGCGAC
This sequence comes from Amphipyra berbera, assembly GCA_910594945.2. Classification (NCBI taxonomy): domain Eukaryota; kingdom Metazoa; phylum Arthropoda; class Insecta; order Lepidoptera; family Noctuidae; genus Amphipyra; species Amphipyra berbera. The sequence continues at coordinate 18,838,194 of OU343127.1, forward strand.
CCCGGCCGAACGGTCAGGAGGAGGAACACCGTTGGTTTTTAGCCGGTAAGAGTTTGGCAGACTCCCTCGCCTTCATCGGGCGACAGACATCCATGAGGATTTTCCATAGATAAAACGGATACATAAGAAGAGCCTCCACCAGTGACGATACGCAAGTAATTCCGGCGCACCCTGGGCAATCAGCCCCGCTACCAACCTTGCTGACTACCCAATCTTATCGCGGTATGAGCTATTCTTCTATAGCTCGCAAGAAGTGTGTGTGTGCCGGAGTACTTAACTATCGAAAATATTGTACTTTACCAACTGCACGGATCATACGATTTGCGATGTTAAGCTGCGCTTGCCGCGGTCAGTCCGTGGATGGGTGACCGTTCGTTACAGATCGAGATCCCTCCGTGTCTCGGAGAGCACGTTAAACAGTCGGTCTCGGGTCAGACGAATACCTATGACAGTCGTTACGGGTAGTCAGAAGCCTGAAAGTCTGACAACCGGTCGAAACTTAGAGCATCGGCATTGCCCAGTAACTGGGTTACGGAGGTCTGATGGCAGCCGCTCCATGTAAAATACTGGTTAGACTGGAAGCTGACCCCAACATACACTGGCCTGCAAAAATAAGTATCACACTTTTAAAATTGCAATAACTTTTTAAGTACACAAGATATATTTTCGCAACAAAAAGGACTCAAAAAAGAGTTTAACTTTGTTACTATAGTTTCAAAGAAAGCTGATAAAAATTGCTATAAAACGTTTTTTATTTTAAATCTGTAACTTCTATAGTTTAGAAAAAATTGAAATTTTAAAAGTGTGATATTTATTTTTGCAGGCCAGTGTAGTTGGGAAAAGGCAAGGGAGATATTTTACGCATAAAATTAATTACTGTCTATTCAATAGATACAAAAAGTGAAAATGTTAACTATTGATCTTGAACCATTAACACACTCGTACCAAAGTTTTTGAAAGTTACGAGTGCGGATATTAACATAACGTGCGCCACATATTTAAGTATCAATGTGATTATTCGAATTATACGCTAACTTTTTTATGCGTATACCAACTTTCACTTATCAGTGCGTATAAAAGCGGTTACATTTAATTGTTGTGGGGAGATGTGATGTGTCGATGTTTTTTTCTTTTTCTTTTTATGTAATCCCTAATCTGTTTAGCAAGTGTTGTCGGTGACTAGTAACACTGGACAATATTGATAAAGGAAGTTAGTCGTCGATATGAATCGGTAGACCCAATTGTATAAAGGCAGTTCCACACCGTTCATTCAGCCCTCATCAAGCTGTCTCCCGCCAGCAATGCCCTAAGCTGCGGTCTCATTCCAATTAGGGATCGCCCTTAGTGCTGCTGTTGCTAGTAGTGATGATGTTAGAATAGTAGCTTAGGTTAAGTATTTTATTTCTACCCCATTGGCAAGAGACCCTTCAGGTCTCGCCAATTACTGCCCGGTTACGTAGAATCGATCCGCAACGACCATATATGTTACAAACAATCCAATAGAAAATATTAATAAAAAAATATAAAGGCAGTTGTCATTCGACATAGCGGAGCTTTCTGTGTCGATCAGCTGAAGAAGTCTGACCTTTTATATCTGACTAGCTGTGTCCTCACGGCTCCGCCCGTAGCCTTTGTTACTCACTGATAATGTAGCTTTCTAACGGCAAAAGAATGTTTGAAATCGGTTCAGCACTTTTTAAGTTTATTCGTTACATACAAAAATACACAAATATAAATTTTATTAGTATAGATATAGATTAGGTTGTCCTTATTTTCTGATCTTGTGTAAATTATTATATTGTGAACTAGCTTCTATAGCTAACCACTGACCCAAATATAAGTACTCTCAGTGGTGGATAGTCTATGTTGGTTTCACTGTACTAATTTTGCCATGCTCGCAATTCCAACAGATCGATAATAAGTATAACTGTAATGATAGCTGAGTTGCGGAGACCTGATGGCAGTCGCTCTATATAAAATACTGTTATTCAACCGCATCTGGTTAGATTGAATGCTGACACCAATATAGTTGGGAAAAAGCTAGGCAGTACGAATGAACACCTACACGAATCTGTTGTTATCTTATACCTATATACAAGTGTGGTGGTCATTGTGGTAAAGTTTGGGACCGTTAATTGCAGCACTATATTAAGTGGCCTATTATTGTGCCTATGGCCTATTACTCTTTTATACCTACCGCTTGATACAGAGGAAAGTGGAAATTAATTGAGGCCTGTGCCAAAAAAACAATGAATGAGGAATTGAAACAAATGGATTGGCTGCCTAATGTAGCTCTTTTGATATTAAAAATGTTGAATTCACATATTTGGGCACCTTACCCATTTGTAAATGCCACGCCTCAATTTTCCTTCTACTCCTCCTAAACGGTTTTAATTAGCTTCACGCCTTTGTTTGTTCGTTATCAAATCTTACAACAGATTTTTCAACTACTTCCGTTTAACCGATTCTCCTGAATCTTCTCACACAAATTCAATTCCCGTTAGAATACAACATTATAGTAATTTCAACCTTCAATCCTCAAATTCTGATGCTAGAGGGGTACTGCAAGATAAAACCGTTTAACTTTTTTTAAGGGATTTTTTTTACTTGTGAAAAGCTTCATGGATTCCTTACACCCTGGGGAAAACGAAGCTGGGTTTTGTCAGACGCTTACCGACTCAAACCACCACGATATTCCTCCGAGGACCTCTGACCGCTCAGCCGTACATTTAACGCAAACCTGGAAGATGACGTACCTCCTCATAAGTAACTCTGCCTATCAAGCCTCTTCAGACGTGCCTCTTATCGTCGATAATATCATAAGAAACACAAAAAAATAAAAACATCGCGGAATGCCTGGCAGTTGAATATAGATACTCATTTTGTAAAAAAGAACTGGCCGAATCAAACCGAAGAGAGCCGACGAGTTACGAAGGTCTGCCGTCGTGTGTCTGCCATCGCGAGCGTCGACCGCAACAGCCGCTCTCACACCCGTACCACCGCATTAGATGTTTCACATCGAAAATAATCTATACAGGGTGTAAATTAAATCATGTAATTCCTTCAAACCTCGTGATGTACTGCTGACATAGATTAACCATGCAAGAGAAACTTTTGATTCAATAAAAAAAATACAAGATGAAACCATGTGATCTTAATGTGAGGCATTTTAGCGCCCCGAGTTAAATGACCATGCGGCGAGCGATAGCAGCGCAATTCGTACGGGATACTAAAATGCCTCACGTTAAGAATACATGTTTACTTCTTGTAATTTTTTTTATTGAATCCTAATGTTTTCGGTGCAGGGTTAATCTATGTCAGCAGTACAAATAAATACTTAAAATAAATACTTTTTCTTTCTTCCTTTCTTTCATCATGAGGTTTGAACAAAGTACGTCATGATTTTGTTTACAACCTGTATATTATATAAAAATTAATCCCTATTTCTCTTGGTCACGCCATAACTTGAGAACGACTTTACCGATTAAGATAATATTTCCACAATATATTTGTTTTGTTAAGACGATAGTTCGTAGCTATGCTGAGATCCGATAGGTGGCGCTGTAGTCAAATTATTTACGCAGGCACAGCCGCGGGAGAACAGCTAGTCTTGATCTATACTAATATTACAAAGAGGAAAGATTTGTATTTTTGTATATAACGAATAAACTTAAAAATTACTGTACTGATTTCAAAAATTCTTTTGCCGTTAGAAAGCTACATTATCACTGGGTAACATAGGCTATATTTATTACTGGAATAAAACTTCTTATGCGGGCGGAGCCGTGAGGACACAGCTAGTGTTAAATAAATGAGCTTATACTTAGTTTGCAAATAAATAGATACCTACTAAGACAAAGATAAGCATTTAATACTTATTATATACATCACTAGCGACTCGCCCCGGCTTCGCACGGGTGCAATTTAGACACTAATGTGGGCCATATAAACCTTCCTCTTGAATCATTCTATTTATTGCTGAAAACTGCATGAAAATCCGTTGCGTAGTTTAAAAAATCTAAGCGTACAGACAACGGGAGCGACTTTGTTTTATACTATGTAAAGATGTATTATGTACGTGTTGATGGCCCGATGAACAAGGAAATTTCTATGAAGCCGAAACATAGTGAAAACACGTACCGGATTTGAATAGCACGTGTCTTAATCTCATGATGCATATATCACGTAAAGGAAAGAGATTTTATTGGAACACCCAGTTTGGTGCAGTATCGTAAATTCAACCTTAATATATCGTAACTTGATCTTATTTTGATTGTTTCAACGCTAGTTTGGGCATAAAAAAACGGAAAGTAGGTAAGTACCTTTTTGTTAAGTATGCCGTTCAAGCCCTTTCATCTTAGATATGATAGAACCCGTTTTTAGCATATTTTAAACTTGTAACTACTTCACAGCTGGCTATAACTAATAGGAAAGTTTGAATAGATAAATCTACATAATTTCTCTTTCCATTTAACTTAAAATAAAAAAAAAAACTACTTGATTCGTTAATTAAGACTGCTTTTAAATCCTCAAGCCACTTTTTATTTTCTATTCTGTGCAACATTTTCAAATCCAACTGTTCGTAATTTGGGCTCTGTGTAGACAGGCCACTAATCTGGCCGTCTCAGCTTACGTTCACGTCGAGAACTAAGTCACTTTCGCACATTTTCTGTTCGTATGTAAAATGAAACGAATTCTTTTTTATTTATGGTTTTCATTAATTTGAATTTGGAACTTAAGATAGACAATCGAAGTAAGCAATTTAAAATAAATGATTCCACAGTAGATATTAGCAATAAAAAAAACGAATTCCTTTCCAATAACCAGTTGATCTTAACATAATTATACCAAAGGAATTTCATACATAGGAATTTTACACCGAGAGTTAGTTACATTGAGTTAGTTACATTTTTATGTTACGGGAAAATTTCTTGTTCAACAATTTAATAAAATATAATTAATTATTCAAAATACTTTATCATAGGACTAAGTTTCACTGATGGGGGAATTATTGTCTGAGTCCAACCTCATCATTCATTAGATCTAACGGGCTCGCCACATGCGCGGCGCGGCGCGGCGGCGGCGGGCCAGCCCTCGCATTAGGTGTGACATTACTTCATCCCGGTACATTATTACTTTACCCAGTAATCCCTTGAAATAAATGCCGTGGAAATACGTTCCTTGCGAAGTATGTGCGGTGTAACTTTGAATGACACATTGAGAAATGATGAGATTAGACAAAGTTGCGGTTTAAAAGACGATGTAGTGACAAAAATTGAAAGGAGTATGCTTAGGTGGTTTGGTCATGTTGAGAGAATGAGTGAACGGCGATTAACAAAAGGAATTTATAAGGCGGGTTCCAATGGAAACGCCGGTAGAAGACGTCCTAGAAAGACATACATCGATGTTATTGGTGATGTTCTTCACAAAGGTCAGGTGCGTAGTACTCTCAACCGGCGTGCGTGTTTGATATGATGTGTGAATGTGATTGAAGCGAAAGGGGTATGTAAGGATCGTAGCATGTGGCGTTCTATAGTTTTTGCCTACTCCCATGGGAAAAAGGCGGGGGTTTATGTATGTATGTAATCCGTTGAATACTACTAACACAGCTACTAATATGCGCCCGTCGACTACACGCCACGCTCGCACTCCGCGTTTGGTGTAGCGAAGCCGGTAAACCCAGTAATTGAGACGAGACAGGAGCAGGCGGGAAAGCGCACAAACGCAAAGTGGAAATACTGTGAAGACTGTTACGCTGTTAGTTGTTGTAGTTTTGCAGGTTACGGTTAACCATCATCATAATTATTACCTACACGTTACAACACCATTGAAGGTCATGAGTGGTATAAATTTTAAGTCTTGTGTTTATAGCAACTGTCGTGCATGGTAGGGTGGTATGCCACTCGGCCAATATCTTTGTCCAATGCAAATTTTATCAAAAAAATTAAAATTTGATCAAAGAAATATTAACTTCACCGGAAGGCCAATACTACTTAAGCGCCATTTTGGCTAAAATGGGTTATGTATTATATCGTTGGATTAGTTTTTTTTTTCGAGTCTATTAGTTGGGATTTCGTATTTTATTCTATTATCTTACGCAATCCCAACTAATCGTCGCAGACGGTGACGTTAATATTTTTTGCTTTGGCAACATTACATTACACATTCTAGCATTATTTTGCCAGAACAAAAAATATTGCCTGGTTTAGTAGAAATTCGTAATGTTCAGAATATTTCCATGTTCGTAATTTAAATTAGGTTATTCGTTACTAACATTGTTGCTTCCAAGTATTACCTAAGTTTTGGTAGCGCAATCTAGAACTAAATCTAACTTATTGTGTTACCGGCGCCACAGTACTAACTTTTGGCGTAAGGCAATGACGAACTGAGACTGAGAGACTGTATAAACCACACCGATAAGTAACCTTAATAGTCAAACTTGACGCGTTCCTATAATCTTAACTTAGACATAAGACCGGTATTCGAAAACGATGCTGATTAAAGATTCGATTTGAGTAGAGATTTGTATAGAATCTCTACTTAAATCTTATCTTAAATCGAAATTCATAACTATTAAAGGCATGTGCCTAGTGATAGTTTTTTTTATTCAAATTGTTTTCGGGGCTATCGTTCAGTTTTTTGCGACTATGCAAGCCTTATACTAACATTCTAATTCATTACTTAAAAATAACAATAAAAAAATTTACATAGGTATATAAAAAATCGACATCAGGGAACCGCTACACAATGGGGAAGGCAACGCAAAACGAAAGCAGATGGCAGCACCTCCATACTTAGTTATTTGAACCGATCAGAATCATCATATTCATATTAGCAATAATGTCAAACACATTGCAACCAATAAGATGGCATGGGAACAATCGAAAGTGGCGCCATTAGTTCCACAGTTGCCTACCCCGAGGAATCAATGACACTCCCAATCAACCTTCTCCAAAGAAAGCAACAGCCAATATTAGATAAAAATATCTCAGAAAATAATATAAATACCTTGTGTATTTTAAGTACTTTCCTCACTTTTAATTAGGTCCTTCACTGCTAGTAGTTACATACTTAAAAGCCTTAAAAACTTCCTACTCAAATCTTATCTTAAGTCAAAATTCATAATTGAGCATCGTTAGAATATCGACGTGCCCTATTCACGGAACGAAAAAATAAAACGTAAACAACATTTGAATACTCTTAATAGAGATATTTTGTGTAAAATCGATGAAAAATTCGAAACTTGCTTAATTATGAAGTGTTTCAAATATTATCATCACAAAATTTATTTTTGTTAGAAATTAATGTTATGAAATATTTTACAGAAAATGTCTCTATTAAATATCTGTACGGATAAGAGTGTTTGGCCGTGAAGAAGACGAATGAAAGAAGATTACACGTAGCGGAGATGATAATGCTGAGATGGATGTGTGACGTGAATGGATAAAGTAAGAAATGAGTATATTAGAGGGAGTTTGAAAGAAGCACCAGTGACAGAAAAGTTGAAAGGAAATCATTTGGGTTGGTATGGGCATGTGATGAGGAGGGATGAAACACATGTGACAAAGAGAGTGATGAATATGAATGTTGATGGATAGAGGGGGAGAGGGAGACCAAAGAAACGATGGATGGATTATGTAAGGGAGGATATGAAAGATAAGGAAGTAAATGATAATGAGACGGTTGACAGGGAAGAGTGGAAGAGAAAAACAAATTGCGCCGACCCCAAGTAACTTGGGACCAGAGCAGGAAGATGATGATGATCTCTATTAAGAGTAGTCAAAAATGTTGTTTATGTTTTATTTCTTCGTTCCGTGAATAAGGTATAACTTTAGTTAATAAGGGCTATACAACTCCACAGATATTTTACAAGCACAAAGCGATACAGACTACTGCAACATGCAACATAATCATGTAATGCAATATTCTGTACAATGTAATACGTTGTTTCAATCCAATCGTGAACTTTTTACTGCCATTCCATGTGTTCCCTTAACGTTTATGATACGACGTTCATTTCATCTTTGGTTGCATTACATGTTGCACAAGAGACTACCTACATTTAAAATTTTACGATGTTTTTGGAAAATGTATAATATTCGTCATGCTTTTTTTATTTCAATATAGCTTATGAATAAAACATAGTAAAATTACTCCAAAAAAAATTTACTACGTAATATAATAAGACGTGTAAAGATTCAATTCCAATTTTAATTAATGACAAGTAATTAGTTAATTAATTTGTTATTGTCCAATGAAACCGTTAAGTACAATTAACAATGAATAAAACCTTTTTTTGTGTTTATCAGTTCGATTTAAATAAAGCCATCAAAGATTTTTCACGCTTTCGTAAAGTAAAAGAAAAGTATAAGGCTGTTTACAAACTGACTACATTATTTTAAATATAATTTAATTGAAAAATCGTAGTCACTTGTACTGTCTTATTAATATATAACTCCCGTAAACGGCTATTAAAGAAAAATTTTTACGGCTTATTCTGTTCACGTATACCATCCCTTTAAGCATTTTCATAATATTTAGTTTTCCCTAAGGTTGATAATGCATCGGCGACCCTATTGTTGCTGGTATCCATAGGCGACTGTTACTAATTACGATTAAGTGTTTACTGGCCTGTTTAACAAACAATAACATAAAAAAATACCATTCCATCATAAACAATTGAAAAAAAAAAGACATCAACAAAATCTTTAGAAAACAAAGTCGCTCCCGCTGTGTACGCTTAGATCTTTTAAACTACGCAACGGATTTTAATGCAGCTTTCAGCAATAGATAGAGTGATTCAAGTGGAAGGTCTATATGCCCCACATTAGTATCTACATTGCATCTGTGCGAAGCCGGGGCGGGTCGCTAGTTAAATATAAATAATGGAATCAGGCATTATTTTGCAGAAATCCATTACATATAAATAATTATACAATTACAATATTTACTGTTAATTCCGTCAAACTAATTGATAAAGCTTGGATGCAGTATCCTAGCCCGCAAATTATTGCAAATGCAGAAGATGCGATTAATATAATACAACTTACAACTCAAACCGGTACACAAAACAATAATACTGTCGCCGACTAAAAGTCGTAAACGTGTCTGCGTCCTGCCAATTTAATGGCCCGCCTATTAACAGGTTCAAGGTACCTATTGTGTGTAATCATAGCTAAACACCTATCAAACTCATCATTAATCATGGAAGAAAGTTAGACAGCGTCTAATTTAAGCTATTGTCGAAAGAAAATGTATTGAGCTCTTGTCAAGAGATGTTCGTTTAATAAGATATCTTGCTTATAAATATTCTTTGATGTTGAAATATATTTGATAAAGTTATATATGAGATATAATATCAGCAGTACATATCTTTACATGGTATTAAACAAGGTCACTCCCGCGGTCTGTACGCTTAGATCTTTTAAACTACGCAACGGATTTTAATGTAGTTTTCAGCAATAGATAGTGATTCAAGAGGAAGGTTTATATGCCCCACATTGGTGTCTACATTGCACCCGTGCGAAGCCGGGGCGGGTCGCTAGTATAATATAAAGGGTTCGTGGCTAATTACCAATCGCGCGGATCATACGACTAGTGAGATTAAGCTGCGCTTGGCGCTTTCAATCTGTGGATGGGTGACCGTTCGTTACACATTGAGGCCCCTCCGTGCCTCGGAGAGTAAGATAAACAGTCGGTCTTGGGTGTCCTACGAATACCTATCATAGTCGTTACGGGAAGTCTGACAACCGGTCTAAACTTAGAATATTGACTTTGCCCTGTAACTGGGTTGCGGAGGTCTGATGGCTCATGGCAGTCGCTCCGAACAAAATACTGGTATTCAGCCGCATCTGGTTAGACTGGAAGTTGACCCCAACATAGTTAGGAAAGGCTAGACAGAATATACATGGTATAATATACCTTCATCAGAAAATAATACACTGTGAGAGATGAAGCGTATTAAAGCGACAAGATACGAAATTGTTTTTGAGATATTACGATTGTTATATATTTCGGAACAGTTATCTCTTCACTAGGTCTAGCGCGAATACTGTCGAGTTACTGACGTAAAGGTGACGTTTATGTAAGTTAATTTTGAATCGAAAATACTCGTTTCGCACATACTATTTAATTAAATTGAAAACTTTATTCATATCTATGTATGATAATTGCCACGTTTGTCTTGTAGTGGACTGTACTTCGGAGAGTGTGCTCAAGAACTCTACAACCTGCCCCCTTCTACCATCGGATATCTAGGCGCACTGCAAGTTACCATCCATACTTAGTTGCTATTCCACTAATTCGCACTAAGCGCTTCCAAACATTCTTCATAATACGCACTGCAAAAGAGTGGAACTCACTACCTGCGTCTGTGTTCCCGAACGCATTCCACCTGAATCTCTTCAAAGTTAGAGTTAACAGGCTTCTTCTGGGTAAGCTCACTCCATCGTAGACTTTGTCTCTGTCACCTCTGACGTAGACTAGAGTCAAGAGCAAACTCACTTCAAATTTAAAAAAAGTGGTGGCAAGTGTGACTGCTGATCGTGAGGTTCTGGGTTCGATCCCTAGGTCGGACAAAGCGTTATTGGGTGTGGAATTCCTCAGTAGCAGCCCGGAGTTTGGATTTGTGCCCGGTTGATGGCAATAGGCTCGCCGCCTATTACATGGGATTTAAATATAACGGCGAAATGAGGGTGTTACTGTACACCTCTGCTTAACCCTTCGGGGAATACAGGCATAATGTTATGTTATGTGACGAGCTCAGGAACAAAAAGTGTCTTTACACTTTTCATTTTTGTTTTTATATTTTTTCACGATTAGGTCTGTTTGCCTTGCAAATGTCACTTTTTGATCAAAATACGCCTTGCGAGATGCTATTTTCTCTTCAGTACGGCACTTTTTAAACCAAATCTCTTAAGAAATCGATAAAATCTAAAGCTTAGAGTCCAATGAGAAAAAAGAAAGCTTCAAGCCAAAAGTGTAAATGACACTATTTGTTCCTGACCTCCTCATGTATAATATACCTTTGTGGTTTGTACAAAAAAATTACCAAAATGATATAGGACAGTTGTATTTTCGATTCAAAATTCGCTTTTATTAGCGATATGTTTACGATACTATGCGTCAAACGTTCATGCTAGACTTACTGATGTTAGTATTATTTTTATATCAGTTATTGCAAATTGTTCATGTACAATCGCGGACATTTGCGGTGAACCACTTTTCCACCTTATAACTAAGGCAATAAGATTGAAAAGTGATTCACCGCAAATGTCCGCGATTGTACCTATTATCTTAATTGGGCTACGAGAGTTAGGTCCATCAATACGACTTAGGCTGGTGTTAATCAACATTAAATCTCTAGTTAAACAACCGTTTAGCAAAAATTCTGGTATATTTTTCGAGTAAACTGTTGCTTTATCAGGGAGTTAATGTTGATGAACACCAAGCTTACTAAGTTATACTATCAAGCCTGTTATATTTTGAAGAGTTTGGTAAAACACACAATACGCCTATAAGTATAAGCATAGTATATCTGATACAGTCCCACAGCTTGGCATGGGCCTCTTCTTCTTTTTTTCCCGTTCTACTGCTTTTAGATGGTCTTCCGGACCATTTCTACGTAGTAATTGGCAAGACCTGAAGAGTCTCCAATCAATGGAGCCGAGTAAAATACTTAACCTAAGCAAACTACTACTACTAACATCATGACTACTAGCAACAACAGCACTAAGGGCGACCCCTAATGGGACTCGAACCTCGGCTTAGGGCGTTGCTGGCGGGAGGACTGAGAAGAAGACAGCTTAATGAGGGCTGAATTAACGGTGTGGCTGCGGAGTAAGAAAGGATGGGTCTCTTTTAAAAATGTGAAAGGTTTAGACCTTAGTCCACCACGCTGGCCTAGTGTGGATTGACACACTACACTCACTGTCAAAAACGGTGGACTTTTAGAGACCTCTCAGGTGTGCAGGTTTCCTCACAATGTTTTCCTTCACCGTTAATGCAAGTGATAATCAAATTTTGAAATGTCACAGGTATGGGCCGGGATCGAAGTTAGATCCTCCTGCATGGAAGGCAAAAAAATCTGTTTAACCGCTAGGTATGCTAATCATGCGCGTTAAGTCATAATCAACCCATAGTCATAAAAATAAAACTGTGTCCACATTACGTTTTCAACTGTTTAGGAAGTTATACAGCAGACAGTAACTTTTTCTTAATTCAGTTAAAAAACTTGTTCATATTAGAATAGTAGGCAATTTATGCGAAGGGCCAAGAACTGGAAAAATAGAATATTTAACCCAAATAACTCTACCCTGTATTTATATGACATCTCATGAATACGATTTTGAGAATGAATTAAATAAATTATTAAAACGAGTTTTTTTTTAATAACTTTAGCTCGAGGTATGTGGCTTATGACTTCTCGGTATTAGGTACATAGTGGTATGACCGTCGGTCAACCAAGTCATAGGTCTCGAGTTCGAACCCAAGGCACGCACCTCTAACTTTTCAGATTCATGTACGTATTGTATAATTATCATTTGCTTAAAAAACGGTAAAGAAAAACATCGTGAGGAAAACGGCATGCCTGAGAGATATTTCTCGACGGCATGTGAAGTCAAGTCAGAGGCCCATGGGCAGCATAAACTCTGACACCAGATTAGTCACTAACCACACGAAAAGAAAAAAAAGAAAATTAGGTACATGTTTCTAATAGATGCTTGCAACCGCAAGAGATAATAACAATATCTCATAGTAATTTAAAAAACTCAAAACCTATTCATAAATCGATTCCCACCGTTCGATACGGCGAGAGGCATTCGTTTTCTCGTAAAATGGTTCGAAAGTGGAACACGACTGTTTTAATAACGCCCTACAGGTGGGTGTTGCATAACGAAAGTATTTCGGCGATGTAAAGGCTCGTTCATAATGTGAAGACTGCGGTGGGTACATCGCATCATCATTATGTTTTATGTTCACTACCAAACATGGATCCCAATTACTTCTTTACATTTTTTTGTATAATCCGCTTGGACACAAAAAAATAATTACTTTAAATTTTCGCAACTTTAACAAATCTTGGAATAGTGTGGCTCTGGTTTTATTTTATTATAATTAATAAATAAAATAAAAATAAAAAGCCTTTATTATTCCTTAATTACAAATAATTTAATTCTAATGAGTATAGTTTATTTCCAATTAATTAAGGACACCTGGACGGGTATAGGCCTCCTCCAATAATTTCCAGCTAGGCAGAGACGGAATCACATACTTTAATCAATACGATAAAATTCAGCAGTTGACAATCCCGAGAAATATTCGAGAACTATCGCTAATGCGCATGAAAAGAAGTTTAAAGCAATTGCTCATAAATAGTGTCTTTTATAATATCAAAGAATTCTTAGACTGTACGTTCTAAATATAAATATACTAGCGGCCCGTCCCGGCCTCGCACGGGTGGACATGTTTCCCGTTTTTGCAACATTTTTCATTTATTCTCCGGTCTTATTGGTCTTAGCGTAATGTTATATAGCCTATAACCTTCCTCGATAAATGGACTATCCAACACAAAATAGTTTTTCAATTCCAACCTGTAGTTCCTGAGATTAGCGCGTTCAAACCAACAAACAAACTCTTCAGCTTTATAATATTAGTATAGATAATAAAAAGTACACTTATTTGCGTGATACTTGTTATTTTTTTATGTCTGCTTTTCTAAGAAATTTGTCAATATTACTTTTACTTCTGACTGTAAATGATAAAGATATTAACTATATATACATGTACCTTGTAAATTAGGATGTATTTCATAAATATGACATTTTCGCATGCCACAAAAGGCAAAACGTGTTTGAACTATATAATATTAACTCTGTTTACATCTGTCTGTACCCATGTTTTAAGCGAAATGAACGATTTGATTTTACTATTTGAAAACTGACCCAGGTTTAACCTTTAAACTAAATGTGTTATTGCTTTATTTAGTTTAAAAGGGATGATTGTTTAACCTTATTTAAATTTGTCACAGATATATTTACATTTAACCCTAGGGATATTCACACTTTTGAGTTCAAAATAGATTTAATGGATAGCTAATGTGTGGATGCCAGAATAAGATTAAATTTTATAGGCAGTTACCAAAAAACAAGTTGTAATCAAATCGTGTAAAGGCTTTTTTAATGCAGTTAGTTGATTTTAACATATTATAATTAACGTACATTATTATATCAAATCTTTAAAAAAAGTTTAAAGATTTACATACTTGTAGTTATTTTTTTCGAAAATATTGTTTATGATTTGTAGGATACGTATTTTATACCTAGGTGCAATCGAGGGGTTAGAGGCTGTCAACAAGAAATAGTGGAGTTATTTATTTATTTGGAGTATTTTATTTAAAAAAAGTATCGTAATTATCACTACAATTAATTTTATATAATTAACTAATATAAAACATCTAAGTTGTTGATCGTTTGTTAACTTAATATGGAAGTCAAACAAAAATCTCGCCATCCTCGTAAATTTTGGATTTCCCAAAGAACGCAGGTGTGGACCACACCTTATCTTCATCAAACTTCAAGAGAACGGTTGCTTAACGCGGAACACTTACATCTCAAAACGGTACGTGATTCAGCGACTGTAGCCGTCCCCCTCACTCCTACACAGATGTATCTGCCGTCCCGCTCTAAGATTTCACTTTCTCCGCAATGACCATCGACATAGGAAGTAACAATGACCGCCATCAGTTACGTCTCAAGTTTTTTGTTGTATTAATAAGTTACTACGAAATAAGAAATAGAATAAAAATATACTTTTCATTCATAATAACTAGAAGAAATAAGAGAAAAAATGATTGACTAGATTCACTGAAAAACGACGTAAACATTGACTACCTACCGGAAGTATTCAACTTCCGTAGCGTTCGGAAAATGGCGCTGGTTGGATATATTTTTTTCATTCAAAACAACTATAGTTTAATTTACAAAATTTTCGGATATTTTAAACAAACATAACATCACGCCTTGTCATCGCCGAAGGGTACGGCAGAGGTGTTTTAGTACAACCTTGTTTCGCCAGTTATGTTTAAGTCCCATGTAATAGGGGGCGAGCCTATTGCCATTAACCAGGCACAAATCCAGATTTCGGGCTGCTACTGAGAAGTTCATAATGGAAAAACCCAATAACACTTTGCCAGACCTGGGAATCGAACCCAGGACCCCATGCTCAGCAGTCGCGCTTGCGACCACTAGACCAAGAAAGCAGTCACATATTTTAGTTTTTCACAAATATTGTATTTCATAAAGTTAATAATTACAGCATGGTGTTGTGCTAAATTGTAAAAGGGGCCCGGCTTCTAATTATTTCAGCCAATTAACAACCGCGCGGATCATAAGATTTGCGAGGTTAAGCTGCGCTTGCCGAGGCCAGATGGATCACTGTTCGTTACCCATCGAGACCCCTCCGTGCCTCGGAGAGCACGTTAAACTTTCGGTCCCGGGTGTCATACGAATACCTATGACAGTCGTTACGGGTAATCAAGCCCGAAAATCTGACAACTGATCTAACCTTAGGATATCAGCATTGCCCCGCAAATGGTGCGGAAGTCTGATGGCAATCACTCGGTGAAGAATACTGGTATTCAGCCGCATCTGGTTAGACTGGAAGCTGACCTCAAACATAGTTGAGAAAAGGCTGCGAGAAAGAGAGGTTTGGTGCTACATTGAACTTTGACACAGATATTAGTAGTAGTTTGGGTTCTTTTGACATGTCCGTTCTGTCTAGCCTTTTTTGCAACTATGTTAGGGTCAGTTTCCAGTCTAACCAGATACGGTTGAATACCAGTATAATACACGGAGCGACTGTCATCAGACCTCCGCAACCCAGTTACAGGACAATACTGATAACCTTAGGTTAGACCGGTAAGTTCCTTTAAAAAATGTCCATAACACATAACATCACGCCTGTATTCCCCGAAGGTTTAGGCAGAAGTGTATAGTAACACCCTCATTTCGCCATTATGTTGAAGTCTCATGTAATAGGGAACGAGCCTATTGCCATCAAACGGGGACAAATCCAAACTCCAGGCTGCTACTGAGGAATTCCACACGGAATATCAAATCAAATCAAAAAAAAATATTTCACATAAACCAATACAGGTGCTTATGAAACGTCGAATTTAGGTGCACGGTTCCAATTAGTTGTTTCCTATGGAGAAGAGCCGGCAAGAAACTCCATGGTTACTCTTTTAAAAATAATACCTCTAACAATTTCAGTGGATACAGTACAATGATTTAGGATAGTGAGAGAACAATGAGGTCCTGACCACAGACCAATGAGTAATATAGTACTAAAAGACTTGAGTACAAAAACTAACAAACAAAAATAAAATTAAAAAAAAAGTAATATGAATAATATTGTAGTAATTTACAAATTTATAGATGCAGGTCCACTATATAACCCATTAACACTTTGCCCGACCTGGGGATCGAATCCAGGACCTCACGATAAGCAGTCGCCCTTGCCACCACTAGACCGACGAGACAGTTGAAATGTGTCCAATCTAATCACATCAGCCTATCATGGTTCACTGGACGTAACTCTTTCCTTCACCACTCAATTTATATCACGTACCCCGTCCACCTCGCTCACATTCCCCCATTCCTCCATTCCTCGATCCATCATTCAGACTGTCCCCCAAATTTTCCGTATCAGCAAACATCTGTATTACAAGAGCTGAATTTTGAGAAATTAATCTTTGCCAAATAAGGGAGTACTTTGTCACAAGTACGTGACGCATGGATATTCAGATGTACCTACATCTCTGTGTGGCGTGACAAAGGTCACGTTTGAGAAAGGGAATGACGTATCATCCTTTATGTACTTTGTTCAACGTATTGACTTTAGTCTTGTTGCCAAATATGTACGGTAAAATTGAGGAATGTCACGAAGTTTCTGTGATCGATTGCTTAATGTGTTTGTTTTTTTGTTTGCAAAATTTTGCACGCTGATTTCGATGAAATGTTAGAGCCCGTTCACACAGCGGATCCGTTGTCACTGGATGTGTTGCTCACATCTGTACCGACGAATCAGTTATACAAATCGCAGCTGCGTCGCATGTGGCAGGCAGGATACGGTCTTCTTCTTTTCGTGTGGTTAGTGACTAACCTGGTGTCAGAGTTTATGCCACGCATGGGCCTCTGACTTGGCTTCACATGCCGTCGAGAAATATCTCTCAGGTATGCCGGTTTCCTCACGATGTTTTCCTTCACCGTTTTTAAGCAAGTGATAATTATACAATACACACATGAATCCGAAAAGTCAGAAGTGCGTGCCTTGGGATCGAACTCGAGACCTATGACTTGGCAGTCTGACGATCACACCACTAGGCTATCACTGCTATAATATGATAAAAATAACGGATCCAGTATTTTTTACTGGATTCGGAATACTGTCGTGTATGTGAACTCGCTCATATAACTACAGGCGCCATCACCAAAATAAAAACGGATTCGCTAAAACGGGTCCTGTAAACAATTTCAGTGTAAACTAGCTGTTAGTTTGTAGTTTGTGTAGTGATACTTTTCTTATGATAATACAATACGATACAATATGCTTTATTGTTAACCGACTTCCAAAAAAAGAATTGACTATTATCTACTTCCAAAGAAAGAACCGATTTGGAATATTCTTTTTTTTGTTTGAAAGAGTATTCTTTCGAAGTGGTCCCATTTAAATTTGGTGAAGATCTGCTATAGAATATAGAGATAGACAATGGAACTCCTCAATGACGAACAGTACGCATAATGTGATGATGTGCAAGGCATAAGTTCAGAAATAGATAGAAGATGGTTAAGGTGATTATGATAGTGTATAAAAAACATTTTAACAAAAATAAAACTGACTTCAAAAAAACGAAAAAGAGAATAAAATAATTACCATAATATTATAAAATTAACAGTTTCAGAAGTCGGTGCTAATCCACGCTGAACTAAATTGAAAGCACCGACTTCTGAAACTGTTAATTTTATAATAATTATTATGGTAATTATTTTATTTATTTTTTTTGTTTTTTTGAAGTCAATTTTATTTTTGTTAAAATGTTTTTTATACACTATCATAATCACTTCAACCTTCTTCTATCTATTCCTGAACTTATGCCTTCCGTACAACAAGTAATGGGCTCTCAGACGATCAAAAATGCTCGTCAAGCAATTCCACGAATTAGTGAAATTATAACACCATAACTACGTACACCATCTAGAATTAACATGCTTTAGGATTAGAAACTTTATTCCTATTAAATATGGTTTAATTTGTATTGAAAATAAAATTGACCAGACCTCAGCAGTTCTTGTTTTTAAAGTTGATATTCGTGTATTCGCGACGAGGCGTGTGAATTTCTTGACAAGCATTTTTCTAAAAATGCTTGTCAAGCACCGAGAATATCTGTTTACGTTTTCGCGCATATTAACCTACAGTTACACACTCATACGTAAACATCATTAATAATTAACATGTTTTTAGTTCAATTGTTTATTATTATCTATACTAATATTATAAAGCTGAAGAGTTTGTTTGTTTGAACGCGCTAATCTCAGGAACTACTGGTTGGAATTGAAAAATTCTTTTTGTGTTGGATAGTCCATTTATTGAGGAAGGTTATAGGTTATATAACATCACGCTACAACCAATAGTAGCGGATCATAAATGAAAAAAATGTTGCAAAAACGGGAAAAATGTGCACCCGTGTGAAACCGGGACGGGCCGTTATGTTATTATATAACTTAAATTGTTTTAAAACCATTCTAACATGTTTCGCGGGAAAGAAAGAAAGAAACTACATTTATTTTCTCTCTCCTAAAGTATACGTAATTTTATTACACAAAATATATACCAATATTAAAAATACGACATAAAACGAACGAAACAAAATATGCTTATTTATAGGCCATAAACATCTAAGAAAGAAACGAAGAAAAAAAAGTATCTTGGCTCAGCATTGTATACTGGGAGATACTGGGATGATATACTGGGAGATACTGTATACTGGGTTGCTATTCTGCTAAGGCCAAAATCTTATCCACAAGAGAAAGCTTGTCAAGCATTTCTTATAAGTCTTTAGTCGTTGCTGAAGTTGGAAATTCCTACAATTTACCTACATAAATTTCTCTCTCTAACAACGTGCTTGAGACTTTGATCTCATTAAAATATGTCACCATAGCGGACATTTTTCAGTGCAGAACATTCCCATATAGGTAGACCTCTCATAACTCGTAAAGGCTGCTTGAATATAAATTCCTTACTATATTCAGCAGTAACAGATATACAGGTACAGTATATCAATAAATCAGTTAATTCAATCATCACATAATCATCATCAAGCGAAAAGCGTGTGTCAGGATCGTAGCAAGTGGAAATCTATAGTCTCTGCCTACCCCAATAAGAAACAGGCGTGATTGTATGCATGTAACATAGATAATCATGGGTAACAATGTTCCATACACTTCATCGTCACTACCTACATTAAGACAAAGTCCCCCGCTCCGCGTCTGTCTGTATGTCTATGCACGGTTTTCTCCGTAACTACCTAACACATTTTGTTCCGGTTTTCAGGATTAGATAGCTTGATAAACGAGGAAGACATACCTATATGGAATATTTATAAACATGTTGTATATATTAGCTGAGCTGAAGCGATTTTTATCAAGAAAGTCGAAAAAATAAAAAGTATAATGAAAATTTATAAAAATACTCAAGCAAGTTACTTAAGTCGGGGCGGGTCCGCTAGTACAACAATAACTATGTGCAACAATAACGTTTATACAATAACCTCCTCCTTTTCGAAGTTGGTTAATAAAAACTAAATTATCGATTCAACTTTCTTCTCAAAAATATTCATCAGGAAATGCATTTACGGCTTCGGCAGCCTACATTCTAAACTGGTTGACATGATACGTGGCATTCGAATATCGTTTGTATAATGTTATAGGTTCATAAACATGTCTCCAACTTGACTATTATTACTCCGGCCATAAAAGGTAAACAAATTTATGGGCGTGAAACATTAATTTTGCATGAAGAATTAATTAAACATACACATTTTTAGAAACCCTTAACACTTTGAGCCTAGCTACATCTGATGGAAGATACGTCGCCGATCTTCCGCCAATACACATAATTGTATACAAACATCTCACACCGTACACTTTTGACCGAAGGTACGTTACTAAAATTCCGCAACGGAACATCGGCGACATATCTTCCGTCAGATGTGGCTTGGCCCTTATTCTAGAATCGTTAAAAAAAATGTGTTGTAAATGAGTTCTAAATAATGAAAGCTTTGGGTCTAAATTAGGCCTTAACTTCGTGCAGGTAGTTGCGCAATACATACTTTAGGAACAAAGTGACGACAACACGTTTGGCGCAAAGGTTGGCTTCCTGCGCTACAGGTCGTGGGTTCAATTTCCGGACAGAACAAATATTTGGATGACCTACCGTAATTGTTCTGGGTCTTGGTGTTTCTGCATGTGAAGATTTGTATCCGTAAACGCACCCACAATACAGGAGAATTCTTATTGCGGGGAAAGTGAAAAATAGCGTTTAATATTTTAACTATTTTCTATCGGACGGCCGGAAGCACGAAAAAGCGCCATCGGTTCATGGTTGATATACCAAAAACCCGAACGAAGCGTTTTGATTCCACTTTCATTGTGAAAACCGCCAAATAGTGGAATGCGCTGCCTGAGTGGGTGTTCCCCGACAGTTACAATCTGGGTGTCTTCAAGTCACGAGTGAATCGGTTTCTTCTGGGCAAGCGTGCTCCATCGTAGACCGCATCATCGCTTAACATCAGGCGGGATGGCGGCCAAACGCAGGCCTAGTAACAAATAAAAAAAAAAACAATATTATCTTTAAGTAAAGTTTATTTAATCGTTTTTACAGTAACTCTTACCTTGACTATATCCGCGAAATTACGAAGAGCCTTTGTTCAGGGCGGTCAAGTAGGTACTGTACATTCATTATTTTTGACAGAATCTAAATCATTCGGTTCAAAATATATTCAATGGGTACTAGATCTTGTTTGTAAAGGAGATTTCGGTATAACTCACAGGACCTCACAGTCAAACGATTTTCCGCTTGACGTATGAAAATAGATGATGGTAACTTTACGGATACGAGTAAGTTTATAGCTGTTGCATTTCATATAGCCTCGATATACAGTTATGAACCTTATTTCCTTGTATTAAAGGTCACACGACGTGTTTCATAAATCTCCGATTCTTCGTTTGCGACTTTGAACAGATTTATTTACTCGTAGAATATCGATAGTTGTAGGACCGTATATTTTTAATAAAGGAATAATATTTAATTCTTTAACCTACTTACTAAAAAGAAAAACTTCCTAGCCTGTTCCTATGTTGGGGTCAGCTTCCAGTCTAACCAGATGCGGCTGAATACCAGTATTTTACACAAAGCGACTGCCATCAGGCGTCCGCAACCCAGTTACGTTAAACTGTCGGTCCCGAGTGTCATACGAATACTTATAACAGTCGTTACGGGTAGTCGGTAGCCCGAAAGTCTGACGGTCTGACCTTAGGATATCAGCATTGCCCTGTAACTTGCATTGCAGAGATCTGATGGCAGTCGCTCCGTGTAAAATACTGGTATTCAGCCGCATCTGGTTAGACTGGAACCTGACCCCAATATAGTTGGGAAAAGGCTACGTAGAACACGCAGTACAATAGGTATCATAAATTTCTTCGAGAGGCGATATAGTCAAATTGACTCAAACCTTTCAATGAAGATATAAAGAAAGACTACCTTGTTGATCTAATAGGCGTAAGCTAGACTGCTACGTATGGGGTCCTGCGGGTTCGATCTCCAGGACGAACAAAATTATATTGGGTTTTGCGATTAGGAATTTCTCAGTAGCAGCCCGGAGTCTGGATTTGTGCCCGGTTAATTAATTGCAATAGGCTCGCCCCCTATTACATGGGACTTATACATAATTGGGGAAACGACAGTGTTACTAAAACACCTCTGCCGTACCCTTCGGGGAATACAAGGCGTGATGTTACGTGTTAAAAGAGTTCTTTCAAGGACATGAAATATAATCGCTTTACATATATAGATAGAGATACCACTAGCAAGCTGAAGAAACGATCTTAACGACTGTAATAAAATTAATACCTTGATCAATATATGTGTTGTCATGCTCAATTTTCTAGGATGACATTTAAAGGGCATTTAAATTACTATCTGACTGTTATTATTATAGGTCTAAAGCTAACGGGGTGTCCTACGTAAGCGACAAACGCGACGCGGTGCGATGCAATGCGACACGACGTGGAACAAATACGCGTTACGTCGCGTCTCGCTACATAGGCTGCTAGTAGGGAATGGCGTTATCTTGATCGCGTTTGTCGCGTTCGTCGCGTCGCAATCGTCGCTTACGCAGGATACCCCGTAAGATACCTTTGGCTAAAGACAGTCACAATGTCTTTAAAAACCCCTAATACCTAAGTAGGCTTATTTTTAAGAATATGCGAGCTCTGTATTGGTCCTTTGGTCTAACTCTAAACTTATGACCAATTCTTACAATGTGGATGGCCACATATGGAATAATGGAATAATGTTACATTCTAATATATCTACCACTTAGAAACTTCTATTACGTAGCTATTTTCCCGGTGTGACTTGATTAACAAGATTGGTCCTTCTTCTTTGCGAGTCGATAGCCATCAAAATACTGCATAATTAGTAGCATCAATTGTTCCTTCAGCGGGCAGGCATCAGAACAAGTAGGACATAATGTCCCATCGTTGATTGAACAGCACCACATTTGCACTTTAGTTTTGAGTTAGGTATCTATACATGAATCCCGAACAGCTAACCTGAGTCCGAAGTCTGTTTAAAGATTGGTCCTTTGCTCCTAACATACTTTAGATACAAGGTCCTCATTACTTTTACTTTTCGATTACTTACCTTCAGTATATCCATTTTTGCCTTTTCGTTCTAACAGTTAGACATTCGATTTGGTTGATTTTGCTCTGAACAGTAATTTTTGATTTTACGCTCCGATTTTCCCAGTTGATCTTTAGGGTAACCAGATAAAAAAAAATTGCTTATTGAACCCCTCATTCGCCTCTTATGGGAAGAGGGAAAAAAGGTTGTTTATTCATAGCCCGGAACCACATGAAAATTTTATTTGTATATAACAGTTACTCGTTTATATAGAAAAGAGTTATTTCTTGATATTAGCTTTCTGGCATTTGCTTTTAAAAGTGGGGTATGTTTGCTTTGGTAGATTTCATCAAAGCTCAGATTTTTTATTAGCTAATGTTGTTACAAAATATGTCGTAGTCAAGATTACATTTTTTTTTATTGCTTAAACTTGTTAAAATTATATTTGTGACGGTTTAGGGCTAGAAGGATTTGATTGGTATATGGACAGATTAGAATGATCGTCTTTGAAAAATGAATTCTTTACTACATCATACAATTTGATGGTAGCGGATATTCTTATTTTGTTTCATATTTTTGTACCTATATGTTTGAAAAAAAAATATTATTACATAGTATAAAACAATGTCACTCCCGCTGCCTGTACGCTTAGATCTTTTAAACTACGCAACGGGTTTTAATGCAGTTTTCAGCAATAGATAAAGTGATTCAAGAGGAAGGTTTATATGCTCCACATTAGTATCTACATTGCATCTGTGTGAAGCCACCCGCCCCCGATCCACCGTGCTCACCCGCCGCAGCCGCGGAGCCGGACGTCCCTTCTGACTCCGCGCAGTCACACCGTTGTTAATGCAGCCCTCATCAAGCTGTCGCATCCCTCCCAGTTCTCTCGCATTCAACACCCTAAGAGGTTCGAGTCCCCCCTTGGGGACACCCTTAGAGGTGTTGCTGCTATAATAGTCATGATGTTACAGTAGTTAGCGTAGTTAGCTAGGTAGTTAGTGTAGATATTGGTTCGGAGACCCTTCTGGTCTCGCCAATAATAGCCCGGTTACGTAGAAAAGGTCCGCAAGACCATCTACAAGAGCTGATTAGGAAAAAAAAAATAAAAAAAAATGTGCGAAGCCGGGGCGGGTCGCTAGTTACCTATAAAAATATATGACTGGAAGAATGTGTACCTATAAAAACAGTACCTTGCCTGCAATAAGGTTGATTATTATATGGTTTATTTTTAAACTATCTCTATAAATTATCGTAATATAAAAAAACAACTTTTTTTAAAATACCTCGTTGGTCTAGTGGTAGCAAGCGCGACCGCTGATTATGCGGTCCTGGGTTCGTTTCCCAGGTCGGGCAAAGAGTTATTGGGTTTTCTATGTGGAATTTCTCAGTAGCAGCCCGGAGTTTGGATTTTTGCCCGATTGATGGCAATAGGCTCGCACCCTATTACATGGGACTTAAACATAACGGCGAAATGAGGGTGTTACAAATACAGGCGTGATGGTATGTTATGTTACCTATGTTGTAATACAATATTTTATTTTTTGATAATATTATATTGGTACTTAATCAAAAATATATTTCACAAATATTTACGAGAACAATAAATTCTAATATAATTTATTAATATTATACTTATAAGTATTAGAGGTGTTCTATCAATGCTAACACACGATCCAGCATTCATTTCAAGCGAGAATCTATAATAGCTTGCGTTATTCATACTCATGGCTGCTTCGACATACTTACTGACTTGAATTGCCGGCGATAGTTATAAACTGTTCCCGATCATTATTGATTTGGAAGACGAGAAATACGGTATAAACCTCGGCGTCCATTAAAACGCTTCAGCACCAGAACAGCACACGATTCAAATAGCAAGAGTGGACGGCGCGGCGCGCTGTCCCCACGTTGACCGCTATTTTCACTTACAGATCTAAACTATCACGCCTTTTCCCTATGGTGGTAGGCTGAAACTATAGAACGCTACATGCTACGATCCTTACATACTCCTTTCGCTTCGTCCACATTCATACATCTTGTCATATACGCACGCCGGTTAAGATTACTACCTAATTTCCCTTGTCAATCGTGTTATTTATTTTATTTTGTTAATTTTTATTTTATATTATTTTTTATTTTGTTACAGATAGTCTTCCATAAAACAAGATGGCGGATATAATAATGAACTCCACACAGAGTGTGCTGAAAGAAACATACGACTATTATCTATGGACGTTGTCATTGTCAGGTAAAATATACTTTTCAACTAACTTTCAAAGGGTTTATCTAAAGCCTCGTCCATATAAGGCATAAGTCGCATTACACGTGTCACAACATTTTACTAAGGCACAAGTTTCGATTCATGTCGTGCAACATGTTCCCGGGCACAAATGGCCCGTGTGTCGCAAAAAATGTGCGACGCAGCGGCTTAAGTATCGGCACGTGTCGCAGCGCTTATATCGGGCACGTGGCAATCTCTGCGACATGCCGGAACACTGTTGCGATAATGTGTTCCGTGACTAATTTGCCCGGTATGGATGAAGCATAAGTATGTCAATCCAATTCATGTTCATTCCAACCAGCAGATCTTAAATGCGCAGAGCGACATAATTTTGCTGACGCATTCTCTCGTGCCGGGACGAGATAATAGTATGACTTATCTCGTCTCGGCACAAGTTAGTACAACGACAAAACACTGTCGCGCTGTGCATGTTAGGACTACAGAAATTATGAAATATATGCAAACTGATACATCACACATACAAAATTTCACACCGATAATTCAGCCCTCATCAAGCTGTCTCCCTCCCAGTCCTCTCGCAACGCCCTAAGCCGAGGTCCGAGTCCCATTAGGGGTCGCCCTTAGTGCTGTTGATGCTAGTAGTCATAATGTTAGTAGTAGTAATAGTAGTTAGCTTAGGTTGAGTATTTTACTCTCGCCCCCATTCGTTGGAGACCCTTCAGGTCTCGCCAATAACTGCCCGGTTACGTAGAAACGGTCCGTAAAACCATCTACAAGGAGTCGAATAGGAAAAAAAACAACCAAAAACGTTGCTATGGCTTCTATAGGTACCACCTATAAGTGTATCTCTTAAAATATTTCTTGTATGAATAGACGGCCCTAATATAGGTTTACAACACTATACCAATATAATTTTTATATAGTATAAAACAAACTCGCTCCCGCTGTCTGTACGCTTACATCTTTTAAACTACGCAACGGATTTTAACACTCTCCCTGCCGACAATATAGGTATATAATACATTTTACGTTCAGGGGCCATGAAGGCCGCCGGCGGGTCCCACCAGATTCTGCTTGTTAACGCCGTGAGTCAACAGTCAAAATTATTACAAGAAGCCATGGTACCTATACAAAAAAAAACTTTCTGGACGCCGTGGGATTCGCCCTGATCTCTCGAATTCAAATAGTTTTGACAACTACTGGCGTGCTATTGTGGTAAATGTGATAAAAGTATTAAAAAATATGCTTTGGCCTGCTGAACATAATTTTTTGGGGGTCGCCGGCGGTTCCCGCATCAGGGAGAGTGTTAATGCAGTTTTCAGCAATAGATAGAGTGATTCAAGAGAAAGGTTTATATGCCCCACATTAGTATGTACATTGCACCCGTGCGAAGCCGGGGCGGGTCGCTAGTAATTGTATATTTTACTGCCATCGACTACCTTTACGTCTTTTGAAATAACTTTCTGGTAACAATGGTTTTAAAAGATTTAACGTCACTTTTAACATCAGATATACCTACTTTTATAATTGAACTTAATTGAAATCCATTGTTAAGCTACTGTCATAAATTGTGCCCTTAAATATTCATAGTGGTCTCTTCATTGAAGAAAAACATCGTTATTTTAGTTTACATGACATGTGAATGGATGGCCAACTGAATATTTAATATAAAATTGCGTATGAATAATTGAATAGATCATTAAGAATCAAAAGAAGTCAGACTGATAAAGATTTTCTTTTGCTTAAAAAAATAATAAAATGTATCTCTATGGTTGGAAAATAGTGATATAAATATGGCGTGAATTTTGTATTTCGGCTTTTGATGTGAAACATATAAAGCTGGGTCCAGATACGTTCTTTTGTCCATACTGTACCTCCGTTTCGTATCAGCATCGAGATCCAATAACTCTGGACGCAAAGCCGCCCGAATGCAAAACCACTTGCCAAACCATTTGTCGTCTTTGACCGGGACGAAAAAACCGACATGCGATGGATCGGAGCGTACCTGTTACGTATCAAGACGCCGTAACACCGTACCGTACCGAACGGGCGTCCAAACTAGCGTTCTTTGATCGCGACGCTGATACGAAACGGAGGTACGGTACAGACAAAGGAACATATCTGGACTCAGCTTAATGCGGCGGTACGGGTGTGAGAGCGGCTATCGCGTGGAGACGCTCGCGATGGCAGACACACGACGGCAGACCTTCGTAACTCGTCGGCTCTCTTCAGCTTGATACAGCCAGTTTTTTTTAAGATAATTAGATTCAATGACTGCCTTGTTGGGTTCGATCCCCAGGTCGGGTAAAGTGTTATTGAGTTTTTCCGCTTGGAAATACCTCAGTAGCAGTCCGGAATTCCGATTTATGCCCGGTTTATGGTAATAGGCTCGCTCCCTATTACATGGGACTTAAACATAACTGGCGAAACGAGGGTGTACTAAATACACTTCTGCTGAACCCTTCGGAAAATACGAGGCGTGATGTTACGTTAACAAAAGCCTACAGTATACCTCCAAACACCCAAATACTGGCCGTATTTAAGAATATCCCGAAAGGAAATTGCCTATCTCATCCATACATATTACATGGGAATCGTACCGTGAATAATGCGAGCAACATTGACCCTATCCAACCATAAATAATGGGTATTGTGAGCGAACTAACGTTCTAACCATCGCCTTTTTTGGAAAACATTATCAGAATTTAACTGAGAATTTATATTCCTTTATTAATTAATTAATATACATATAAATTACATTTTTAAATATATATACAAGGTTAGTCGGAAAGGGGGTACTAAGCCGCGGGCCACTTAATGTATCACTGATGATTGTTTTAAAGATAGTGTTAAAATTTAAAAATTCAATAAAAAAAAATCCATGAAAATATATATTTATTTTAGTTTTTTCAAAAATTCTTCATCCCTGCTTTAGTTATGAATTCAGAAAATAGAGTTTTTAATCCGTGACCCTAAATATGACGTAAAATGTAAACACGTCTGATCATAGCTGAGGATAGATAGAATTCAGCGTATTTTTATGAAATCTTTGAACAGCTATTTCTCTTGAACTATTGACTGTTGGGGAAAGTTGTAGAACAAAAGTTATCCATTATTACGGGTACTTTAACACCCTTTCGGCTTAGTATCCCCTTTCCGACTAACCTTCTATATAGGTAAATAATAAAAAAAAAACGAAAAAAAAGTACCTAGTAGCTCACCGGCATTGGGGACAGTGTCCAAGCTACCGGTGGTCAGGACCTCAGAGAGAGGAATCTCCTATCAATAAGCGTCGTGTCCAGAAGTACCGCTTTCTGTATTAGGCCCTTGATCCAGCCGCCCAACGAGAGTCTCACCAGATGTTGGTCGAGGCTCTTGGCTATTAAGCCGGTGGCCGTAACAACTATCGGCACAACGACTGCTAAGTCAACCTCCCCCATGTCGACAACCAAATTATTTTAATTAATAGAGGTTTACGATTTCCTTTCGTACGCTATCTTGATAATTGAACCAGCAGACAAGGAGATAAGTCATATCTCGTCTCGGCACGAGATAATGCGACGACAAAATTGTCACGCTGAGCATGTTAGGTCTGCTGGTTAGAGTTCTTTTATCAATATAGTTAAGATTTATATAGTACGTATTAGGATAATTCAGTTTTATAGGTAAATAATTTAGTAGAACATTGAATAAATAGAATATTTAAGACAAAAAAAAATTGTTACAAGTAACTTACATAAATTTTACGAATGCAACTTACAAGTGAAATAGCAGCCTAACGATAGCAATAATATGTTATTATAATTATATTTATTTGTATATTTTAACGATAAATTATTATATATTTATTTATATATTATTAATTAAACGATAACGAGATATAATAAACACGATAAATTATCTATATAAAAAATTGTTTTTATAAATTCAGGAAAATAAAATTGCTTTTTTAAATTCAGAATTCAAAAAGTATAGTCCCACTTTCTATAGTATAAATTGCCTTTGGATTTTTACTCTTTTCGATTGCATACAAAGGGTAGATACACGTAAAATTACTCATAGATATACATAGTACCGTAGTACGAGAATTGAATTGTACAAACAAAGTAATGCGATAAACGAAGAAAAACAAATATTGTGTTGTGTTGTTATACCTACCAATAAATAATTCTGAATCAGCACAGTGCATCGAATGCTTGAATATAATAATATTATTGTTTGCGTAGACAATATATATTTTATTTACTTCGTTATTTCGATAAAAATCTATTTTAGACGATTTTTTGTTATTTATGTTTTCTTTTGTCAGCAAGAAAATACTATTGTAGG
The DNA here is from genome assembly GCA_910594945.2 of Amphipyra berbera. NCBI lineage: Eukaryota > Metazoa > Arthropoda > Insecta > Lepidoptera > Noctuidae > Amphipyra > Amphipyra berbera. The sequence continues at coordinate 18,867,730 of OU343127.1, forward strand.
CGGCGCCGGCGGTAACTACTTTTTATAAGATTACATATGCCATAAAATCACGCCTGTATTCCCCGAAGAGTTGGGCAGAGGTAGTAACACCCTCATTTCGCCTTTATATTTAAGTCCCATGTAATAGGGGCGAGCTTATTGCCATCAACCGGGCACAAATCTAAACTCCGAGCTGCTAGTGAAGAATTTCATACGATATAACCCAATAACACTGCCCGACCTGGGGATCGAACCTAGGACTTCAAGATCAGCAGTCACACTTCCCACCAATAGACCAACAAGAAAAAAAAACTATACACGCTACCCAATCATCAAAATATATTTTTGTTCCAGACGACAGAACGAAAGGCTGGCCTCTAGTCGACTCCCCCGCCCCAACCGTCGTCTACACCCTCTTATACCTCTTCATCGTGTGGATAGGACCCAAGATCATGAAAAACAGAAGACCGCTGCAGCTGACCTGGTTGCTGGTCCCGTACAATCTGGCTATGGCGGCCTTGAACGCGTATATTGCGCTGAGGTTGCTGACCGCGTCGTTTAGATTGCGTTACAGCTATATTTGTGAACCTTGCCGGCAGAAATATGATCCGGATGAATTGCAAGTAAGTGACATTTAAAATTATCATACAGGCTGTTAAAAAATGTACTCTAAGAATTATGTGGAGTTACACCGTTTATTTTAACGGATCCGTCGGTACTGGATGTGTTGTTCACATCTGTATCGATGGATCAGTTAAACAAATGGCAGCTGCGTCGCATCTGGCAGACAGGATACGACAAAAATAACGGATTCAATATTTTTTACTGGATTCGGAATACTGTCGTGTATGTGAACTCAGTCAACAACTACAGGCGCCATGACCAAAATAAAAACGGATCCTGTAAACAGTTTCTGGGTGAACTAGCTTTTACTCATTACACAGCTCCACAAAAGAAAAAAAATAAATTGTTCAGCGGACTAGACCATGTCTATCTTATGTTTTTGGGGTCGTTGTGTCCGAATCTGTGGTCCGTTTGACCCTACCACGTCAGAGTTTTTTCATAACCTCGAAAAATAGGTCTAAAAACCCAGTTATTACTAAAAATCACAAAAAAAAAACAATTGGTCAGCGGACTAGACCATGTCTATCTTATGTTTTTGGGGTCGCTGTGTCTGAAACTGTGGTCCGTTTCACCCTATCAGGTCAGGGTTTCTTCAAAACCTCAAAAAAAAGACTAAAAACCCAGTAATTCTTTATAACTGTATTCCAACGCACAAAAAATGTATTGTTCAGCGGACTGCATCATGTCTATCATACTATCTTGTGGTTTTGGGTTCGCTGAGTCCGAACCCGCGGTCCGTTTGACCCTATCAGCTCAGGGTTTCTCAGAACCTCCAAAAGTTTGACAAGAATTTTCTTATAAAATTTTTCGAGGTTATGAAAAAACTCTGACGTGCTAGAGTCAAATGGACCATAGATTTGGACTCAGCGACCCCAAAAACATAAAATAGACATGGTCTAGTCCGCTGAACAATTTTTTTTTGTGGAGCCGTTATAACGGCGATTGGAACAACTTTTGTAGAACAAGTATTTGACATTCGCATATTTCTATTATTACTTTCCATATCAAATATCCAAAAAATAATTTTGTTTAATTTGTGTACGGAAAGTAATAAAACAAATACGCGAATTTCTAAAAGTTGTTCTTCGAAAGTTGTTTCAATTCCAATACCGAGTAACTCCACAAAATTCTTACACCCATATTCTAAGACGTTCCTCCAAAACTTACTCAACTCAGGACGGCCTCGAAAACACCTTCAAAATTGTATTCTTAGTCGCAATTTTGAGTAAACTTTGAGGTTCCTCGACTGAGGGGTCCTTAAATAAGTCGAAGTAGAGTGGAGTCATTCGTCATAATTTGAATTATCTGCATCTCGCAAATAACGCCGCGATAAATAGTTGTAAAGATTATCGTAAGCATATTCGATAAAGTTTTCAAAATTCATTTTTGTTGCATACGAACTTTGACATTTCCTTCCTTAAGGTAGGTTCCGAGGTACCTTGAGTTTGACAGATGATTCCTTACCTCGACTGAGGAAAAATATCGAGTCGAAGACGTTTATGTCAACTATAACTACCGATGGTAGTGAGAAAGGCTGAATCGAGGTGGAGTCGAGACGAGTAAGTTTTGGAAGAACGTCTTAGAATATGGGTGTTAGAATGAATTTTGCAACAACCTATATTATAAGATTTATGCCAGGATTATTTGGTTACCACACTCGCATACTCGCGTGTATAACAAGATGTTTGAATGTGGTCGGGGAGAAAGGAGTATAAGGATCGTAGCATGTGGCGTTCTATAGTTTCTGCCTACCCCCATGAGAAAAAGGCGTTAGTTTATGTATATACTCGCATAAAACGTTAAAATTTGATGAGCATAATATTTTAAAACTTGATTCATCTTAGACTTGATCAATCTTTTGTAACGAGAGGACATTTTTTTTAAGAAACTGTCTGCTCACTGAATTCTCCTGTATCGTGGTCAAGGTCAAGGTCAAAGTTTTTTATTTCAAATAGACCAGATTTCAGGCACTTTTAAAACGTCACGACTAGGTGCACGGTTCCAAAAGGTAGGTTCTATGGAGAAGAGCCGGCAAGAAACTCCATGAATACTCTTTTTAAAATAGTAGTTCATTACAATTCCATTACAGTAGTGTGAGAAATAGAATGAGAATAATGCAGGTTAATGTAACAAATAAACTCACATAAGAGTAACAAATAGAAAAATATGCCTTCTATGATTGCCATAGCAGTTAAGAGCTGACCAGTCCCGACAGACGGCACCCGTTCACGAGCATGACGTGCACATCCGCATCGGTCAGCTCAACCATATTATAGGGAACTCAACGACCGGATAAACAACGCCACCATCAGCAAGACATTTAAGTGAGCATGACAGACTCATATTACCAGACAATAGGCAGTAATATGATATGATTATAAGCGTATCACTAATAGCTGCATGATGCTCATACTTTACAGTTTGGAATGAAGTATTGTAAAGCGATATTACAAGAAGTCTTGAATATTGCCTGGAGTTTTGTTGTAGAAGCGTATACTTTGGCACCTAAAGGAGTTACTGATTTTCTGGAGCCTAGTCATTGGTAGGATGAGTTTATTTTTATTTCTAGTATTGACGTTATGGATGTCGCTGTTCATAAAGAACAAACTGATATTTTTCTTTATATAAATCAAATTTTCATAAATATATTGTGATGCGACCGTCATTATATTAATTTCTTTAAATTTATCCCTCAGTGAATGCCTAAAACTAAGGTTATAAATTGCTCGAATAGCTCTCTTCTGCAAAACAAAGATAGTTTGGATGTCGGCAGCATTTCCCCACAACAAAATGCCGTACGACATAACACTATGGAAGTAACTAAAATATACCAATCTGGCTGTCTCTACATCAGTTAGCTGGCATATCTTATAGACCGCGTAAGCTGCAGAACTGAGTCTTTTCGACAATTTATCTATATGTGGGCCCCACTGCAGTTTCGAATCTAAAGTTATACCCAAGAACATAGTGGTGTCCACAAGATCCAACTCGTCTCCATTTATTACTACACTGGTTTTCACCTGCTTAATACTAAGTGTCAAAAATCTGATACATTTAGTCTTTTTATCGTTCAAAAGTAAGTTATTAACATTAAACCGTGGGTTCGTTTACAGACACAAATCTTCACATTAGCAAAATACTATTTAAATAACATAACATCACGCCTGTATTCCCCGAAGGGTTAGGCAGAGGTGTATAGTAACACCCTCATTTCACCGTTATGTTTAAGTCCCATGTAATTTGAGCCAGCCTATTGCCATCAATCGGGCACAACTCCAAACTCCATACTACTGAGGAATTCCATAAGGTGAAACCCAATAACACTGTCCGACCTGGGGACCGATCCAAAGACCTCGCGATCAGCGGTCGAGCTTGCCACCACTAGACCAACGAGACTATTTAAATGTATGTAGAAAGTCTAACAAAGTATTTATTTAAAAGGATTTTTAAAACATTAAACGCATACAAAGGTAGGTACTTAATAGTAACTTTATTATTCAAAAGAACTACTTCTAACAAGGGGTTAACCGTTATGTTTTGCCTTGTAACCTACTTTTCTTTGTTGTTCAAAGTAATAAATAAATGAAAATAAATGTTTTACCATTTCCTTTTCATATTTTAATGTCCATTACTTATGTTGTTTTTATGATTTTCCATAACGCATTGAACAAAACAAGTTTATTATTGTTAATCTATCGTTGGAATTGAAAAAATCTTTTTGTGTTGGATAGTGCATTTATCGAGGAAGGTTATGGGCTATATAACATCACGCTACGACCAATAGGAGCGGAGCATAATATAAATGAAAAATGTTGCAAAAACGGGAAAAATGTCTATCCGTGCGAAGCCGGGACGGGCCGCTAGTTTAAGAATAAAGCGAAACGTTTTCTTCGATTTTGTTCAGGTTTTTATGATTAGATAGTTTGATTTAGAGCCTCATTGGTCTAGTGGTGGCAAGCGCGACTGCTGATCGTGAGGTTGTAATGTGCTGACTAAGTATTCACTGTAAACTTATTGTATGTGATGTACTCGCCGTGTCTTAGGGACAGTGTTCGTATATCCCTCACTTGTATGAGACGTCTTGGTACAATATATAATAAACACCTATTTTGGGAAGACCTTGTTTCCTTTCCAAGTACCCCCCTGACCATACTACAAGATCCTGGGTTCGATTCCCAGGACGGGCAGTGTTAATGGGGTTTTCCGTGTGGAATTCCTCAGTAGCAGTCCGGAGTTTGGATTAGTGCCCGGTTGATGGCAATAGGCTCGCCCCCTATTGCATGGGACTTAAACAAAGTGGTGAAATGAGGGTGTTAATATACACCTCTGCCTAACCCTTCGGGGAAAACAAGGCGTGATGTTATGTTATGATTTTTGGGGGAGGGTTAACTGTATAATATATAAACATGTTTATATTAACTAAGTGGCTCATGGCTAATTAACTACCGCGCGGATCATATGATTTGCAAGGTTAAGTTACGCTTGCCACTGTTAGTCCGTGAATGGGTGATCATTCTTTACACATCGAGTCCCCTCCGTGTCTCGGAGAGCACGTTAAACCGTCGGTCCCGGGTGTCATACAAATAGGTGCCTATGACAGTCGTTACGGTTAGTCTGAAGCCCGAAAGTCTGACAACCAGTCTAACTGTAGGATATTGGCATTGCCCAGTTACTGAGTTGCGGAGGTCTGATGGCAGTCGCTCCGTGTATAATACTGGTATTGAGCCGCATCTGGTTAGACTTGAAGCTGACCCCAACATAGTTGGGAAAAGGCTAGGCAGTACGGTTATATTAGCTGAGCTATTACGATTTTTGTCAATAAAGTCGAAAAAATTATGAAAACTAATGAAAAGAATCCCCAAGCACGAAACTAAATGACATATTATAGTAAAGGAAAATCAATCTAGCATGAATATCTTCGAGTAGGTAGGTATTTCTATTTATAACTGACTAGCGGCCCGTCCCGGCATCGCACGGGTGGACATTTGTCCCGTTTTTGCAATATTTTTAATTTATGCTCCGCTCCTATTGATCGTAGCGTGATGTTACATACCCTATAACCTTCTACGATAAATGGACTATCCAACACAGTAATAAATTTTCAATTCCAACCAGTAGTTCCTGAGATTAGCGCGTTCAAACAAACAAACAAACTCTTCAGCTTTATAATATTAGTACCTATAGAGTTTCAAATAAAATTATATCAGTTCAAGTTTCTTAGAGCTCAATTTAAACGTGCCAAATTGTCGAGTCAAAGCAATAATTAAATTCATTGTTTTCTTAGAAGAACATTAATATTCTATTTATTAATAAGATTCGAAATTTAAATTATTTATACAAAATTAAGAGCTTTTGGAAAGTCCCATGGTAGGTAGGTACTCAGAAATGTTTTGATTACTCTTACATCTACACAAAGTAATTTCATTTACTTGGTGACTTCCAACAATGACTGAAACCAACGGAATCACCATAGCAATGACGCGCAACACGGTTTAAACTGCGATTTAAGATTTAAATAATTTTCCGTTCCTATATCCGAAATACGAATCATTTTCCTTATCAATAGAACATACATACATAAACTCACACCTTTTTTCCATGGGTGCAGGTAGAAACTATGGAACTCCACATGCTACCACCCTTACATACTCCTTTCGCGTCATCCACATTCATACAGGCACACCGGTTGAGAGTACTACGCACCTGTCCTTTGTGAAGAATATCACCAATAACATTGATGTATGTCCTTCTAGGACGTCCTCCACCGGCGTTTCCATTGACATCCGCCTTATCAATGGTAATATTTGCAATTACCGAATTATCTGATCTTTATTCTGAATCGTAGGCCTAGTACGAACGTTTGACGTAAAGTATCGTAAACGCATCGCTAATGTAAGTGAATTTTGAATCGAAAATTATTGACGACACGTCAATAATTTTCAGTGTAGTGGCTGAGCGATTGGCTTTTGCGCTACGGGTCGTGGGTTCGATTCCCACACGGAACAAATATTTGTATGGCCTACAGATAGTTGTTCCGGGTCTGGTCGTTTGTGCATGTGAAGATTTGTGTCTGTAAACGCACCCACGATACAGGAGAAACCCTAGAGTGGGGCAACGATTTTTAAAAATAAAAAAAATACAACTGTCCAATAAAATTTTGTTAACATTTTTGCATCATGCACATTTTGTGTGATACATATAGATATGAATAAAGTTTTTGATTTAATTAAATAGTATGTGCGAAACGAAATTCCCATATATTATTATTTATTTAGAATATTCCCAAGGAGGGTTGATGTCAGACAGACGGTCGGTCATAAAACAATAAGCCAAATCCTCTAACAACATGGATTTCATAAATACATGTTGTGCCAACCCCACCTAGTGTAGGATAAGGGCAGGAAGAAGATGAAGTATGTGCGAAACGAGTATTTCCGATTCAAAATTCACTGAGATTAACGTTAGGTTTACTTTAACTCTACAACTTTCATGTTAGGTCTACTGGACCTACTTAGCACAGTCGCTAGACACACAGCAACTATTTATTATCTTTACTAACTGTGCCGGCGACATCGTCAGCGTAATAGTCGAAAGGGTTTTTATTTAATTACGCGGAACCCTAATAATTTTTCTTTTTCTAAAATAAAAGTAGCCTAAGTTACTCCTTATAACATCAGCTATCTGCCAGTGAAGGTCCCGTCAAAATCGGTCCAGCCGTTACGGAGATTAGCTGAAACAAACAGATGTTGTACAGACAAAAAAAAATTATATTGATTTTTGTTGTATACGGGGAGTAAACGAAATCATGTAATTCCTTCAAACCTCGTGATTATACTGCTGACATATACTGGCCTGCAAAAATAAGTATCACACTTTTAAAATTGCAATAACTTTTTAAGTAGGAAGATATATTTTCGAAACAAAAAGGACTCAAAAAAGAGTTTAACTTTGTTACTATAGTTTCAAAGAAAGCTGATAAAAATTGCTATAAAACGTTTTTTATTTTAAATCTCTAACTTCTATAGTTTAGAAAAAATTGAAATTTTAAAAGTGTGATACTTATTTTTGCAGGCCAGTGTAGATTAACCTTTCACGAAATACTTTTGGATTCAATAAAAAGAAAAATACGAGAAGTAAACATGTGCTCTTAACGGGAGGCATTTTAGCGCCCAAAGTCAAATGATCGCGCGGCGAGCGATAGCCGCGCAATTCGCTCGGGGCGCTAAAATGCGTCACGTTAAGAACACATGTTTACTTCTTGTAATATATTTTATATTGAATCCAAAAGTATTCCGTGCAGGGTTAACCTATGTCAGCAGTTCATCACGAGGTTTGAAGGAATTACATGATTTAATTTACACCCTGTATACCGTATATACTTTCATTTTAGTAAAAGCTGTTATTTTGACATTACAAAAAGACACTTCAGTTTCATTTATTTGTATAGTCAATATTATTAAGATAAGTTTTTTTCTTTTTTATTCTTAAATTGTGTGCCTACGTGTTTTGCACCAAATAAAATGTTTAGCATTATTTTCAAAATTTGTAATCCAATACTTGTACTTACATACCTGAATGAACTTATTCATTAAGCCTTTTTTTTTCAATTTAATTATTTATAACCGACTTCCAAAAAAAGGAGGATGTTCTCAATTGGACTGTACGTTTTTTTGTGTTTGTTCCGCGATATCTTTGCTAATTGTGAACTGATTTCAATGATTATTTTTTTTGTTTGAAAGAATATTCTTTCGAAGTGGTCCCATTTAAATTTGGTGAAGATCTGATGAAGAACTTCGGAGATAGACAATTTGAAGTCGGTTTTATTTTTGTTAAAAAGTTTAATTATTATTTTTTCACTTTGCAGATAGCAGACGCCGTCTGGTGGTACTACTTCTCGAAGCTTCTAGAATTCTGCGACACTTTCTTCTTCATATTGAGGAAGAAGGATGAGCAACTGACCTTCCTGCATGTGTACCACCACTCTACGATGTTCAGCTTCTGGTGGATCGGGATCAAATGGGTACCGAGTGGATCTAGTAAGTATCATTGCTTACATTACACCAGCCATTTTAAATTTAGAATTAACACAACATCACGCCAGTATTCTCTGAAAGGTTGAGCAGAGGTGTATAGTAACACCCTCATTTCGCCGTTATGTTTAAGTCCCATGTAGTACCGGCGTGCCTATTGCTATCAACCGGGCACAAATCAACTCCGGGCTGCTACTGAGGAATGCCACATGGAAAAACACAATAATACTTTGCCGGACCTGGGAATCGAACCCAGGACCTCTCGATCAGCAGTTGCGCTTACTACAACTAGACCAACGAGGCAGTTAACATTAAATAAGTTCAACTAACTGTATTTAGGTCCAAAACCAGTGGTTCGAAGTATTTATGGCTGTCGAGTAGGCGTGTTTTCAGTCTAGTAAGTAATAATGAACTTTCTAACAAGAACTTAAGTATAACAAGTACAGCCTATACAACGTGTTACATAATTCCCCATGAAAAATGTAAATAATCAAGTAGTCTTTTATGGTTGTTGTCATTTACCTCTCAGAGGAAATTAGGTAAGAATGTACCTAACAATTTTTCTGGGTAGTCTACTCTTTAGTTTTATGTTTTCAGGGTTGCGTTTCAATGATGATTATTTTATGTTTTATCCAAATTCTTTTTTTTTGGGTTATACTACGGTTTTCAAATATTGCCCATAGACTCTTTACAAGGGACCTTTTAACCTCCTTTCGGCTTTATGGGTATTTTTCTAACACGTTGTATAATATTCGGTTAGACCTGCCAGTGTGACGTCACAATACATAAAATTATTAACCAAGGCAAGGCGCGGGCCTCTTTTCAGAAATGAGAAAGGTTTAGGCCTTAGTCCCCCACGCTGGCCTGGTGCGGGTTGGCAGACTATATATACCATCGAGCACTTTATGGAACCCTCCCAGGTGTGCAGGTTTCCTCACGATGTTTTCCCTTTACCGTTAACGCAAGTGATAATCTAATTCTGATTCGAACATGAATTCGAAAAGTTAGAATTACGGGCTGGGATCAAACTCAGAACCTTCTGTTTGGAAGGCAAGCGTTTAACCGCTAGACTATGACTGCTAAGATGCGTGCTGCTGACATCACAATATTCTTTAATTTTTCACGTAAGTTATTCTTGACCTACATTATAATTTACTAGCGACCCGCCCCGGCTTCGCACGGGTGCAATGTAGATACTAATGAGGGGCATATAAACTTTCCTCTTGAACACTCTATCTATTAAAAAAACCGCATCAAAATCCGTTGCGTAGTTTTAAAGATCTAAGCATATAAAGGGACAGACAGACAGCGGGAGCGACTTTGTTTTATACTATGTAGTGATGATTCCTATTTTAATAAAAACGACTTGAACCAGACCGTTAAGAAAAAACAATTTTACGCCAAATTTTGTCGACAGCCATTTTCTTTTATAGACAAAATTATGTACATAAATTCAGTAAGGAAAAGGCTATATAATTGATTTACAGAAATAACTTGTGATTCGGATTCAAGTGAACTCGGAGTTCTTAAATAAATCAAAGTTGAATCGAACTTTTTTGCATATTTTATTATAATTTACGTTAATTCCTTTGTAATGATAGTTGTAATTTCTTTGAATAATTTATGAATTGAGTGTGTTTCCTTACGATTTTTTCCTTCACAATTAGGCCTAAGCGTATAGCCCACGCCACGCAAGCAATACAGTTTAGTCACAGTTTTACAATCCATACAGTGGGGCAACGCCTTTGATGTCGGGCGATGCCATCGCCCGTGTAGGAGTTGCCCAACTGTATGGATTATAAATCTATGGCTGAACTGTGCTGTCTGCGCGGCCTGCACTCCCGTATACGAGGCTAACGCTAATGATAATCACCATATTCGAAGAGTAAGAGGTGAAGGCCGAGATCGTACTCAGACCTTCCTGAATAGAAGAATAGAATATACTTTATTGTACACCAAAATTGTAACACAGCTCTTATACAATAACAAACATTAAAGGGTACAATGGCGGTCTTATCGCTGATAGCGATATCTACCAGACAACCTTTGGATGAACAGGAAGTCAATGAATAAGATAAAGGGGGTAGTCCATGGTGTACTGCTGCAAAATATATACTATACACCATACATAGACATAATACTTACATATAGGTATATATATATACATTTATAAATATTGTAATATATATATATATATGATATTATATAATTATGTGATAGGGAAAACAAGGTAGATTGATGATGAGGTACTAATTTATGAGGAATTAGAAACGTGTTGAGAGAAGAAATGATCTAGAAGTCAAGTATTCAATCGCTAGGCTATCGCTACACATGACTAGATTAGAATGACTAATACCAGGTTCACACGATTCGATTCTATTTGATCAACTGCTAAATCGCATGCAATTTGAACCGTCTGAACAGACTTTCAATCAAATTGAAGCAACAAAAACGTTTTAACTTTTGTTGATCAAGTCATTTGTTGAAAGCCATTCGGCCCGTCTGAACCTGTCTTAAGATAACTCAGATAACCTTTATCTGAGAAATAAACATGGCGGTTTGATATATTATTTTCTATACAAAAGTTGTCAAAACGTCCAAAGTTATTTCTCAGATAAAAATGATCTAACGATTGAAAAATTGACTCTTAATTGAAATATATTACGACGATGAATACAAATCAATTAAGATACATGTAAGAATATTAACACTTTAATATTCTGTGCTACCAATATTCACAGAATACTTTTATTATGTTACCCAATACCTATGAGACAGGCGTCAAATAAGCTGAAAAGCACAGGAAATTTAATAGTGACAGGGGCTGTCAGCCAGACATAAGTTCTCTTCCATAATTAATGAGACATTTAGTTCGAAACGTTCTCTCAGAAAACATTATTTCTCTTTAGCGTCTAGACTTCGATGGGTCGATTGAGACCTAATTTATTAAAAGATTTAAGGCATAACGACAGGATTTTCCTAAATTTGGATTGTACGGAGTCTGCCTGCCTTATCTTGAGCTCTTTTTTTAGGCTTCCAGACCTCGAAATAAAAAACAAAGTCCTTGTAGCATCAGTTTATTGTCCGTCGTTCCGTCAAGACACTTTTTCTCAAGAACAGCTAGTGGAATCAAGAAGAAATTATTACCAAATACTAATGTCTACAGGCTCAAAGTCCTGTAAAAATTCAAGTTTCTAACTCAACGCAATAAAAAGATTTATAATACGACACAAATAAGAAGTCGCATTGGCAAACCTGATTGAACAACCAATGGCAGTCGCTCATTTTCCCACACACACACTTATTGTGTCAGCGTAAACATGTTTTTTTTACTGCAGTGCTAAGAAACATTCGTGTTCTTGAAGTCGCGCTCGGTTCGGAAGTGATCGGGTCTACGAAGTTTTAAGAACTGATAGCCTTAGTGGTGTGACCGTCGGACTGCCAAGTCACAGGACTCGAGTTCGAACCCAAGGCACGCACTTCTGACTTTTCGGATTCATGTGCGAATTGTATAATTATCACTTGCTTAAAAACGGTGAAGGAAAACATCGTGAGGTAACCGGCATGCCTGAGAGATATTTCTCGATGGCATGTGAAGCCAAGTCAGAGGCCCACGGGTAGCATAAACTCTAACATCAGGCTAATTACCAATCACACGAAAAGAAGAAGTTGCGTCATACAATATGGCCTTTTAAAGTTCCTTTATTTTCATACTGATAGACTAACTCATTGACTGACACATCAAGGTAAGGTAGATACATACTTACTTTCCGTAAACCTAGAATCCAGAAATTTGGTACGAAGGAAGCTCCTAAAGCACAGGTTAAGGAAAAAAATCTAAAATCATTATTTTCTAATCCTACATGAAACATTACTGTGTACAGTGTACATTTTCTATTTATGGAAGCTTGTTATTAACATTTTTTTTAATCATATTCTTTATGTCATTGGTTTGTTAGTCTGTAAGCCTTCTTTAAAATAAAATAATTACATAAAAAAATCACAAAGTTTAGTATGTCACGTGATAATTCAACTTTACGATTATAAAACGGTACAGAACCGTACGTATCTTTTTTAACGTAGCGGCACTGATGAGAAGACTGTAAATCTGTGAGCTGTGGATAATGATGCATTAGATTGCTAATGTTTCTGATCAGACCAGTTACTCTTACTCCTTCTTTCATGTCGGCTCAAGTTTTAAAGAATATATGCCGTCGTCAAAAGATTAGCCAGTGAGCTGGGTTGGTAGCGGGGCTGACTGCTCAGGGTGTGCCAGATGTACTTACTTAAGTTCCAATCGTCACTCGTGGATGTCCTTCTAAAGCACCAGCTATCTTAGTAAGGGACAATAACGAATGAACGAGATAAAATAAAAAATATAGTAGGTACACATAGTAAAAAAAAGTAAAAGTCTGGTAGTAACATAACATAACATCACGCCTTGTAACGAAGTGTTCGGCAGAGGTGTTTTTTAGTACACCCTCGTTTGACCAGTTATGTTTAAGTTCCATGTAATAGGGGGCCAGCTTATTGCCACTAACCGGGCACAAATCCAGACTCCGGGCTGCTACTAAGAAATTCCTAATGGAAAAACCCAATAACTGGGGATCGAACCCAGGACCCCACACTGAGTAGTCGCGCTTGCGACCACTAGACCAACAAGACAGCCAATATCGATAATTAGGTAAATCAATCTTATAATGCAACGTAAACACATTGCCCTGTAACTGAGTTGCGGAAGTCTGATGGCAGTTGCTCCGTGTCAAATATTTGTATTCAACCGCATCTGGTTAGACTGGAAGCTGACCCCAACATAGTTGAGAAAAGGCTAGGCAGAACAGAACAATGCAACGTAAACTGAATAGGTACCTTACGATATAACTGTCGTCAATAAACGCTTGCCTAATAGTACAGTAGGGGAACGAAAATGCTATATACCTTCAGGTCTATTTTTGTTTGAACAGTGCAAGAAACAACATATTTTACCAGTTACGTATTGCCAACATTATAGAAATGAAAATACAAGTATTTTTTGACAAGATATTAATAATTATAATGGTGAAATGATGAAAACCACTAGTAATATCAATTTATTTAATCATCGAATTGGTTGATGTAATGATTTTTACAACAAAACTCTTTAAATCAAAACTAAGACATTACATGGCACTACTACGTCATATGGAGGCAAAAGGCAATTTTTATCTTTGCTACCAAATAATTAAACATAATTTTCCATGCATTGGTCTGTTCCTTTCAACAGATTGAAAAGGTAACATGTGCCCGCGATGTGGGAAAGGAATGAATTTGAAAACTGACGAAACTTTTCATTCCCCTACTGTACATTACTCGTATTGCTCCTCGAAAGCCTTATTGAACCCTTGCGTTCCACGAACCAACATAAATACGTCATCCCCTTAGGTATTAGTACAATAATCCAATGTAAGGAATTGTTTCTCGGTAATATTGTGGTAATTATGTAGGGAATAAGGGTTATTTATTTCTTGAAGGGTTCATGGCTTATTTTATTTATTTGAATTATAGTCACCGACACGTAACTTGGCAAGAATAGAATAGAATAGAATATACTTTATTGTACACCAAAATTGTAACACAGCTCTTATACAAGAGTAGAGAAGAGGATTCCTCTTCTTTCTTTCTTTCTTCTAAACAGATATGTTTAAAAATAAATTATGGAAATAATCATAGAATAATGACAAGCAATAAAAGTGACCTTTTTTTTGTTGCACTAAGTGTACATGCGCGAACTTACTCCCACTACGCCAAAACCTTGTCAAGTTACGTGCTGGCGACTATAGCATCTGAGCAACGTGAGCTTCATAACTTGCGCCTGCTGATCGTGAGGTCCTGGGTTCTATCTCCAGATCAGGCAAAGTGTTATTGGGTTTTTCCGTGTGGAATTCTTCAGTAGCAGCCCAGAGTTTGGAGTTGTGTCCGGTCAATGACATTAGACTCGCCCCCTATTACATGGGACTGAAACATAATGGCTAAATGAGAGTGTTACTATACATCTCTGCCCAGCCCTTCTGGGAATACAGGCGTGATGTTATGTTACTTATTATTGCTCTTTAATCTAAATAAATAAATAAAGCAATTTGTAAGATCAACAAGACCTTATTATCCTAGATTTTTTCATAATTCCTATGGAAATCCACTTTTTTTAGAGTTTAAAATAGTGGTTTTTAATGAAATAAATCTTCATCGAAAGCCAGTTCAAAATTCACTCAGTCATACAGTTATTTCTAGGTATGGGTTAATATTACAACGTTTCAAATTTCATGAAAGGACTTGTAAATTAAGATGAAATTCTAGACATAAATAAATGAGACCAATCATGAATCTAGGCCGTCTTTTTCCAATATGATATCGTCAGTGGAAAGGTAAAAAGACTAAAGCGCCAATGTACCTACTTTACAGTAGAGAGATTTAATAGTAGATTGGGAGCAAAATAATATTTTTACGGCGAGGGCGCTTTTTTGAATCCAGAGCGAAGTGAGGGATTCTAGAGTACGTCGCCCGAGCCAAAAATATATTTTGCGCCCGAGTGATACACTCTACTTTTCATCACCCACTATGAGAAAATAAAAGGCGCCTCATATTTTATTGTAATATTATTATTTAATAAAACATAGAGTAACAACTAAATTGAAATTAAATAGTGTCTAATAATAAAACAACTAAAAACGTATAGTTACATTTGAGACATTTTCGCAATTATGAAATTTTTTTGTTACAGTTTTATTAGGAATAGAGATTATCCAGCCGGTGGCGCGACTATGGGCCGTCGTACCAGCCAGTCTTTATTCAAACAATATTTGCGTTCGATTTCTTTGGCGCTGAACACTGAGATGTTCCAAATTCAAAAAGTGCGCGGCGCACTTATAAAGAGGATTAAAAACTCATTACTGCCCGCTAAAAGTTTCATATAGAAAACACCACCTTTGGGTGCACTTAAACGTGAACCAAGTCGTCCTTTTCGAATAGATGGGATGAAAAGTATTTTTTTAAGAAAATAAACATAGTTATTTTTAATAGAGAGTTTCTCTATTTAATATGTATACTCTAAGAAAATTAACTATGTTCATTTTCTTAAAAAAATACTTTGAATCTCTCTTCTGTAAAGTAGGTATATTGGCGCTTTAGTCTTTTTACCTTTACACTGACGATATGATTTAAATTAGATGTTTTTTAGACATCTAAGCGCCCGTTCACACAGCGGATCCATTCTAACGGATCCGTCGGTACTGGATGTGTTGTTCACATCTGTACCGACGGATCAGTTAAACAAATGGAAGCTGCGTCGCATCTGGCAGGCAAGATACGATAAAAATAACGGATCCATTATTTTTTACTGGATTCGGAATATTTTCGTGTATGTGAACTCGCTCATTCAACTACAGGCGCCATCACCAAAATTAAAACGGATCCGCTAAAACGGATCCTGTAAACAGTTTCTGTGTGTACTAGCTGTAAAGCTGGCATTCAGCAACATTAATTTTCCGGTTAAACCGCCGTTTACTAGAAAAATGTACCAGAATATTAGATAACCGATTGCTTAACTAAAGAATTTAATGTTAGTCAAAAACCAGCCTTAGTTTATTATGTTCTCTGTTTTCATATGCTATTTACAAATTATATTATTCGACAAATATTTGGAAATCTTTATCCAATTTTGATGAGGCCCGCTTTTCAACAATGTTTAATTAGCTTCACATTAGTAAACATTTTCAACAAATTGTACTATCTATACTAATATTAGAAAGCTGAAGATCTCAGGAACTACTGGTTGGAATTGAAAAATCTTTTTGTGTTGGATAGTCCATTTATCGAGGAAGGTTATAAGTTATATAACATCACGCTACGACGAATAGGAGCAGAGCATAAATGAAAAATGTTGCGAAAACGGGAAAAATATCCACCCGTGCGAAGCCGGGACGGGCCGCTAGTGGTTAATAAAACTGATAGTTAATCCTGGAAAAACTCGAGATTAAATACTCTTTATTATTTACAATTTATTCTAAATGAGTGACAGTTTGTTACATATCGAGATGCCTCCGTGCTTCGAAGAGCACGTTAAACAGTCGGTCCCGGGTGTCATACGAATACCTATGACAGTCGTTACGGGTAGTCAGAAGCCCGAAAGTCTGAAAACCGGTTTAACCTTAGGATATCGGCATTGCCCAGTACCTGGGTTGCGGAGGTCTGATAGCAGTCGCTCCGTGTAAAATACTGGTATTTAGCTGCATCTGATTAGACTGGTAGCTGACCCCAACATAGTTGGGAAAAGGCTAAGCAGAAATTACAAATTATTATGAAGTTACATCTTTGTTTTTACTAACCTACAAACGATTTCAAACAGCGATAGCCTAGTGGTGTGACTGTCGGTCTCCCAAGTTATAGTTCTCGAGTTAGAACCCAAGGCACGCACCTCTGATTTTTCAGATCCATGTGCTTATTGTATAATTATCACTTCCTTAAAAACGGTGAAGGAAAACATCGTGAGGAAACCGGCATGTCTGAGAGATATTTCTCGACGGCATGTGAAGCCAAGTCAGAGGCCCATGGGCGGCATAAACTCTGACACCAGGTTAGTCATTAACCACACGAAAAGAAGAAGAAGATTTTAAACAAGTGAGCAAGCGTGGTGATCGATGTTCGTTCCTTCTCTGTATGGGACGAGGCCTTTGCCCAGCAGTGGGACAGATACAGGCTGGTATTATTACAAATGATTCTAACCTTTTTGATGTTCATTTTATTAATTCCAAAACCTCTTTCCAGCTTTCCTCCCGGCGATGGTGAACAGCGGCATCCACGTTCTCATGTACACTTACTACGGACTGTCTGTCTTCGGGCCCGCCGTCAGCAAGTACCTCTGGTGGAAGAAGTACCTCACTATCATGCAGCTGGTGAGATTTTTTTAATTCCGTACCTAAAACGTAAAAACAGAACCCTTATGGTGAGACTTCTGGGTCTGTCTGTATTTTTATGGACATTAACACTCATATCAGTCCATAAATAAAACATAACATGACGCCTGTATTCCCCGAAGGTTTGGGCAGAGGTGTATAGTAACACCCTCATTCCGCCGTTATGTTTAAGTCCCATGTAATAGGGGGCGAGCCTATTGCCATCAACCGGACACAAATCCAAACTCCGGGCTGCTACTGAGGAATTCCACACGTTTCCAGACGTTGCCTACGCTTTCAACTTTTCTATTTACAAATAGAAACGTTGAAAGCGTAGGCAACGTCTTATAGAACATAAATGCTTAAATACCCTTTGTGTTAGCTCATCATGATGTGGTGTACCTACAACAAAGCCTACTATATTCTGTTCTCCGAATACCATGAACATCATGAAGTAGGTAAATAACTTAAACTATGTACAGAAATACTGTAAGATTTCTCGGTAGACAACAGAAAACTTTACGTACTAAAGGGTCGCATAATTTAGAGATACAGGGTGTAAACGAAATCATGTAATTCCTTCAAACCTCGTGATTTACTGCTGACATAGATTAATCCTTCACGGGATACTTTTAGATTCAATAAAAAAAGAAATTACAAGAAGTAAAAATGTCTTCTTAATGTGAGGCATTTTAGCGCCCCGAGCGAACTGCGCGGTATCGCTCGCCGCGCGGTCAATTAATTCAGGTCGCTAAAATGCCTAACGTTAAGAACACAATGTATTTTTTTTATTGAATCCAAAATCCCATGCAGGGTTAATCTATGTCAGCAGTACATCACGAGGTTTGAAGGAATTACATGATTTGTTTACAACCTGTATCGTGTGGAGAATTTACAAGATTGTTGCTGGAATGTACCTTGGCATATTTTGTTGCCTCTTTCCATACAAAATTAACAATAGATAGTCTTGTCTGATGGAAAAAAATTTAACCGCTTCAAACATGAGGTTCTTAATTCGACTGTATTTTGTCTTTAGAAAATGTTAATGTTATAATCTATAATTAACATAACATCACGCCTGTATTCCCCGAAGCGTTGGGCAGAGGTGTACAGTAACACCCTCATTTCACCGTTATGTTTAAGTCCCATGGTATAGGGGGCGAAACTATGGCCATCAAACGGGCACAAATCCAAACTCCGGGCAGCTATTGAGAAGTTCCACACAGAAACGCCCAATAACACTTTGCCCGACCTGGGGATCGAACCCAGGACCTCACGATCAGTAGTCGCGCTTGCCACCACTAGACCAACGAGGCAGTTCTATCTATCTATCTATAATAATGTTCATTATTTGATGTTTTGCAGTTTTTTGCAGTCTATTTCTACTTTTTTTAAAGTTTATTTGTAACTAGCTGTGTCCTCATGGCTCCACCCGTAGCCTATGTTACTCAGTGATAATGTAGCTTTCTTACGGCAAAATATTTTTTGAAATCGGTCCAGTAGTTTTTAAGTTTATTCGTTACATACAAAAATCCAAAATACAAATCTTTTCTCTTTATAATATTAGTGTAGATGATAGTTATTAATTTTATCAAGAGCGCACTAGTGTGCTATTTATTCATGAGGTACTAATATATTGTACACGTAACATGTACTCTTCGAAGGCAAAGGAGTGCTGTTGTACATACACCCTCATTTCCGCCTGTAGCGATATACATGGCAGTGTTCTTGTGAAGCAAGCCTTATTATCTATGATGTTCTGTTTGAAAATACACCATAATAATATTACATTGCTCGCTACATGTTTCTAATATAGGTACATAATGCGGACATGTTAGGGCACATAGGTTTATGTGTACCCGACAGGTACGCGTGGCGACGACGACAGCCACGGCTGCTGGCGGAGCCGCGTTTTCGGATCAATCTTTTAAGTGAGGTGCCACTGACGCGTGCACTCCACACTCTCAACCTCGTAGCTAGTAACACAGACCTATTCTATTGTTCTCTGAGCGAATTCACAAAGAATGCATTGTTTGTAATAAGTTACATAGTTGAATTTTAATAATAAGTTAAAATAAATTTATACATGTACACTATCGCAATAGGTTACCCTGTAATGATAGATGTAAGTTGGTAAAATAAATAAATAATAAATATATCGCCCACCTGGGACACAAGCCGCGGTACATGTGCCGCAACTTTTTACTGGGGCACAAGTTGCTATACATGTTACGCAACATGTTTCGTGGCACGATTGGTGTTTACAAATACTGATGCCATACCGTGTGCCGCGATACGTGTATCACCACTTGTATCGGGCACATGGCAATCTCAGCAACATGTGCCGGAACACTTTAGCGATGCCATGTGCCCGTTGTGCTCGGTGTGTACGAGGCATTATTAGTTAACTATTACCTTATACAAAGTTAGTCGGAAACTAGGTACTAATCAGAGGGCCACTTAAAGTATCATTGATGACTGTTTTAAAGCAAGTATTAACATTCGTTTATATTAACTTTGACTTATTAACCATTTAGCTGTTCTCCCGCGGCTATGCCCACGTAAATAATTTGATAATAGCGCCATCTATCGGATCCTAACATAGTTAGGAACCATGGTCTCAATAAAAAAAAAATGTGTACATATGACCTCAATCGGTAAAGTCGTTCTCAAGTTATTGCGTGACCAAGGGAAATAGGCATTCATTTTTATATATTAGACTAGCGACGCCCCCCGGCTTCGCACGGGTGCAATGTAGATACTAATGTGAGGCATATAAACATTCCTCTTGAATCACTCTATCTATTAAAAAAAACCGCATCAAAATCCGTTGCGTAGTTTTAAAGATCTAAGCATATATAGGGACAGACAGACAGCGGGAGCGAATTTGTTTTATACTGTGTAAATATACAGTTCCGTGACGGACTGAATGCCAGACAAAACGTAGTCTACATCTCTGAATAAAAGAAACATGAAATTCGGAAAATATAGGTAGTGTAGGTGTAAAGATGTCTTAAGAAGGATTTCTATACATGTGAAATGGGAAACTGCATTAAAATCCGTTGTGTAGTTTAAAAGATCTAAGCGGGAAAGCGGGAGCGACTTTGTTTTATACTATGCAAAGAATATAGATGGATGGATATAATCCATAACCCCAAATATGACCTAAAATGGCAACACACGCTATTTCTCGAAAACTATCGGTTTTTGGGGAAAGTTGTGGAACAAAAGTTATTCGATTATAAGTACTTTAATATCCTTCCGGATTATTACCCCCTTTCCGATTAACCTTATATATGAAAAGAACTTTCCTAAACTCATTTTCCCGTGCTTACTGAAGAAGTTTTCATTCCGCTTAGGGTCAAATGATAAATGATTTTTATTTCTGTAAATAAATCTGTTCGAGTGCGCGCAAGATAACTCTGAGCGCGACGAAGGGCGTGCTAAATGTTGCCATGATCGCAAAAATATAAAGTCCTACTTCTCAAGGAAAAGTAGTATATTCGTGAGCATTAAAATTGGGCAGCCCTCTTGCTGTTTATTATATTTTAATTGAGCTAAGTTATGTACGTTTAAATTTACTACCTATCAATTAAATTAATTCGTATTTTTACGTAATTTGCAAAGGAAAAGAACTAAGGTTATAAATGTGCCGTGAGTGAATAAGAATGCAGTATGATTATTATCGGCTGATGAGGTCTATTATAATCTTTATTATTATATTTTCTTTTATTCCTAAAATCAGGTAGATGTAGTGACAAAGTTAATAAAACGGCAACATTATGGCGGAACATGATTAGTTCCGATTTTGGCCGCGCGCAGAGTTATCTTGCGCGCACTCTACAGACACTTTTACAAATCAATGTAATGTTTTTTTTTTAAGACTAGTTGGCGCCGGCATTTCCTAACTGACTAGCTCTGAGAAGAAAAACCGAAACAAACTCAGAGGTCAAAGTCTCTTTTAAAGTCCAGACATTGTAGTATACAAACTATGCGAGTGAAACGATGTAGGGCAACGTCATTCCTCGAGGTATTCCATTTAGCGCACCAGTTTAACTGCCTCGTTGGTTTAGTGGTGGCAAGCGCAACTGTTGATCGTGAGGTCCTGGATTCGATCCCCAGGTCGGCCAAAGTGTAATTGGGTATTTCCGTGTGGAATTCCTCAGTAACATCCCGGAGTTTGGATTTGTGCCCGGTTATGGCAATAGGCCCGCCCCCGATTACATGGGACTTAAACACGACGGCGAAATGAGGGTGTTACTATACACTTCTGCCTAATACTTCGGGGAATACAGGCGTGATGTTATGTTTTGTATAAGTTTATTTAAATAGCACTAATTCGAATCACACCAATGGTAATAGGAATAGGACTACCTACTATTGGTGCTATTTAAATTGGTGCGCTAAATGGACTCCCTCCTTTCCTCAGGCATGGATAAATGACAATAAGGTTAAGAGGCCGTCCCCGTTTCACAACAGTCTCACTCTAACTTGAGGTCCTTTTTAAAGATTTAAAGAGATTTTAGGCGATAGGTATTGAAAAATGTATTATATACACATCCTTCAGGATAACATTATCATTGTTCGCCTAGCTTTTACCCAATTGTGTTAGGGTCAGCTTCCAGTCTAACCATATGTGGCTGATAACCAGTATTTTACACGAAGCGACTGCTATCAGACTGCCGCAACCCAAAGCTGGGCAATACCGATATTCTAAAGTTAGACCAGCTGTCAGTCTTTCGGGCTTCTGACTACCCGTAACGACTGTCATAGGTGTTCGTATGTCACTCGGGACCACCGGTTTAACGTGCTCTCCAAGGTACGGAGGGGTCTCGATGTGTAACAAATGGTCACCCATCCACTGACTGACCGCGGCAAGCGTTGCTTAACCTCGCAAATCTTAAGATCCGCTTAGTAGTTAATAAGCCACGAGCCTCTTCAAGATAACAGTATTTAAAACATATTTTCGTCTTGATTTGTTGCCTACAAAGAGGAGGAGAAAGAAAATGTGTATTTTGTTTTTTCTATAATAATTCACTAGCTGTGTCCTCACGGGTCCGCCCGAGTATAGTTTTATACCATTAATAAATATAGCTTATGTTACTCAGTGATAATGTAGCTTTCTAACGGCAAAAGAATTTTTGAAATCGGTCCATTAGTTTTTAAGTTTATTCGTTACATACAAAAATAAAAATCTTTCCTCTTTATAATATTAGTATAGATGTATGGAAATAAAACTATTGTATAAATATTTGTGATGTCACTCCGAAGGTGGACATACTGAACTTCTATAGATTACATTTTTCAATATCACCTAAAATCTCTTTAAAAAAAAACTTAAAGTTAGACGGAGACGACTGTGAAACGGGAACGGACTCTTAAAGGAACATAATCTGAAACCGGATTTAGATATATTTACGAGACACGATTAACTAAACTATGTGTAATTTATGTTTGTGGCGACACGCCACGCGGTTGCCATTGCGTGCGGCCATTTTCTTTGTTTTCTTTAATATTATGAAATAGTTTGGTTAGGTAACAATATGAACATATATATTAAAGTTAATTATGTTTATATAAGTTTTCCCTTCCGGGTTGAAAATGGCTTTAAAATTATATACAGCAGGTGTTTTTAATCTTTCAACACGTGTGCCTAATTAGGTATTTTAATAGTTTTTGGGGAACATATTGACGGAGCAATAAATATTAAACAGATCAGGTTTGAAGTTATGTTTATAAAATAATACAAGGAATATTAGTAAGAGGAACTAGAGGAGCTCCTGGCTAATTACCAACCGCGCGGATCATACGATTTGCGAGGTTAAGCAGCGCTTTCCGTGGTCAGTCGGTTGATGGGTGACCGTTCGTTACTCATCGAGACCCTTCCGTGCCTCGGAGAGCATGTTAAATAGTCGGTCCCGGATGTCATACGAATACCTATGGCAGTCGTTACGGGAAGTCAGTAGCCCGAAAAGTCTGGCAACTGGTATAAGCTTAGGATATCGGCATTGCCCTGTAACCGAGTTGCGGAGGTCTGATGGCAGTCGCTCCGTGTAAAATACTGGTATTCAGCTGCATCTGGTTTGACTAGAAGCTGACCCCAACATAGTTGGGAAAAAAGCCAGGCAGAATATTAGTAAGAAGAACTACCTCGTTGGTCTAGTAGTGGTAAGCGCGACTGCTGGTCGTGAGGTTCTGGGTTTGATCTCCGGGTCCGGCAAATTGTTATAGGGTTTTTCCGTTTGGAATTTCTTTGTAGCAGCCCAGAGTTTGGATTTGTGCCCGGATTATGGTAATAGGCTCGTCCCTTATTACATGGGACTTAAACATAACGGCGAAATTAGGGTGTTACTATACACCTCTGCCCAACCCTTCGGGGAATACAGGTGTTATGTTATGTCTATTAGTAAGATATTTTGCGAGGAATGTTTGTTAAAATCTAAATACAGACAGATATTTCGGAATTTGAGTTTCAGGGTTCTTATTTCAGTCGTTAGAAAATAATATACGCTTTTAACTATAGAACTTTATTTTTTGTATATGCTAAAGCCGAAAAGGGGTCATTGTACTGATCATTATGAACAATTTTTACTATGGGACCAACCCTGAAATCGAGAAAAAGAAATCATCTGTTCCATATATTTATGTTCACATAACCCGACAAAGTGTATAGAACAGCTGTTTTATTTTCGCGATATTAGATTAGCTCCCATAGTCTTCTTCTTTTACTGCGATGATAGCCCAGTGGTGTGACCGTCGGACTACCAAGTCATAGGTCTCGAGTTCGAACCCAAGGCACGCACCTCTGACTTTTCGGATTCATGTGCGTATTGTATAATTATCACTTGCTTAAAAACGGTGAAGGAAAACATCACAGAAGAGGTCTTTTCTGAGGAAACCGGCATGCCTGAGAGATATTTCTCGACGGCATGTGAAGCCAAGTCAGAGGCCCATGGGCGGCATAAACTCTGACACCAGGTTAGTCACTAACCACACGAAAAGATGAAGAGCTCCTATAGTAAACGTTGTTGATAATGCTGAATACAATGACCCATTTTCGGGTTTAGGATATACAATAAATAAGATTGTATATTTTATTTCGACACTACTTACATAAAATCTTTTTATAAAGAGTCCTTTATAAAATAAAGGCAGGCTATACTGAGAGTAAATAGAGCATTAAAATCGACCATTGTATTAGCCGTTTATCAGCTCAATTGAGCAACTGACCTTATTACAAACCTACGCCCTTATTATGCTCGTCTATACTAATATTATAAAGAGGAAAGATTTGTATTTTTGTATGTAACAGATAAACTTAAAAACTACTAGACCGATTTCAAAAATTCTTTTGCCGTTAGAAAGCTACATCATCACTGAGTAACAAAGGCTATATTTATTACTGGAATAAAACTTCTTATGCGGGCGGAGCCGTGAGGACACAGCTAGTAATAAATAAAGCCCATTGCGTGGACCAATTATGATGATATTACTTTTAGACCGAAAGTTTACGTCTGCCTAGGCGGTTATTGCCACTGCTAAGTTAAAAATTTTAAAGTAAAACCTTGGGGCGATGTCTGCTTTAAAAGTATAAATTATATAGCTAAATGTTTTAATTTCTCATTTACTTCCACCCGGTAAAAATGTTTTAGTAATACCTAGGTACCTACCGCAGACCGCGCTAAACGCTTTTACGTTTAATTTTTTAAATGAAAGTGAGTAGAACTTATTTATATCAAAACATGTTTTTTTATTATTGCGCCTTTTTTAGTTGTTTAAACTATATATTTTTATTCACGATATAAAATATATTAACGGTATTATTTATATAATATACGAATTTCAGAAGAAGGTGATGAAACTGAAGGTGGAAAGGTTTTTTAATATATTGCGCACTAAAATATATTTGTGTCATTAGGAACCTCTAGTTTATTTTAAATATTACCACAAATACTTACACTATTTTTTACTATTTCCCAGACTAGGATTTTCATTTGAATTTTATAAACACAAATATCATTTACACAAACACCCATATACAGAATAAAAATATCCGTTTGGCGGAATATTTGCTCTGCGCACGGATCAAACTCGCTACCCAACCTAAGACAAATCGAGTCATCAATTTTCCAGTGATAATATCGTACGATATCTCTTCGAAAAGAGTGAATGATTGAAGAGTTTCATTGAATGAAGAATTTCATCTTTCATATAAAGTGTACCTACCTTTAAATAAATACCACACCGATTCTTGAAATAATTAAAATCCAAGTATCGCTGTAAGAAACAGATATGATAAGATTGCAGGCTAAAGGATGATTTCCACCAAACGGCTTGCATCGCATCGGATCGGAAAGGATACGAACCGATGCGGGGACAGGCAGGATGTCGACGCATACGATCGGCTCCGTACCGTCGCTTGCGTACGTATCCGTTTTTGCGCCTAGTCAAGTACAAAGTTTCATTCCTTCCGTGTTGGATACGATGACAGACGAACGGAGCCGATCGTGCGTCGCAGCATACTTTCGGTTACGATCGCGTGTCGCGGAAGACGCCCGCAGTCAAGCTGCTAATATATTGGTTATATATAGACTTTAAAAACTGTGTACACTATTTAATATCGTTTAAAGATTGTAAAATTCGTTCTGATCAGATGCGATGCGAGACGTTTCGTGGAAATCATCCTTTAGATACAATTTATATTTTAATAAGACAATTTTTCCAAGATAGTTTTCAATAATAAAAATCTCTAACTGATACAAAAAGTAATAAATTTAGGTAAGTACTTATAATCATTCAAAATATAGATAAATCCTTCTCCATCGAAATCTAAATACGATCCGTACATTTCATTTTGAATATTAAACAATCCTCAAGTGTGTCCGTCATTTCCTTTAATTTCAGTCGAATGTAGTCATCATTTAGAACACAAAAAGTAATTTTACATAGTTGTTGGTTCTTAGGCGATAGCCGTTTAGCATTCGCCTTTATGTTTTTATTTTTTTATCTGTCTCAAAAATGAGAACACTCTTGTTGTTTTCTTTAGCCTACAAAACTGAAGGCTTTTTTATATATTAAAATATTTTTTGAAGAGTTAAGGCTTTTAGCATTTTCATAGACACAAAGAAATGAAGGCTTATAATGTCTAACTGTAGAGTGGCAGCTACGAATATTATGACTAAAGTCACGTAATCACTAGGGGAAAAATGTCGCGGGAAATTTGTGCTATGACTAGTCGCGCGATGTTGCAAGACATGCCACACGATATCTAGCAACCTTGCACGATTTTTCCAGACAACATTGCCAACGCATGTCACAAGACATTTGTCGCATAATGAATACAAGCCCTTAATCCTATTAAGCTCTCCTTTAAAAACCATACACTTTATTCTTTTATAATATCGTCAAAATTCACAAAACATTACCACCATATTTACAAAATCTTGTCAAGTAATTGTAGTATCTTCAACAAAACTCTATTTATATTTCAGATCCAGTTCACCTGCGCCCTGGTCCTCGGTATCAACGGCATCAGGACTGGCTGCGAGTTCCCTCTGTGGATGCACTACGTCCTCATCATGTACATGATCTCCTTCATCATTCTGTTCGGAAACTTCTACATGAAGGCTTACTTGGCTAAGGTGAGTTGAGTGGAACGTGATTTCAAACGTGAACGTTTCCTTTTTGAAAAGAAGCCTTCATAAAAGAGCTCGAAGCTGTAGACAAACAGACAGGATAATCAACCCATTACTGTTCTGGATGGGCATGAATCTCTTCTCAGAATGAGAAGAATTTAAGCCTTAGTGCACCACGCTGGCCTGGTGCGGGTTGGCGGATGACACCACCATGGATAAGTTTTTGGAACGTGCAGTTTCCTGAATGTTTTTCCTTCACCATTAACGCAAATGATGAGGGGCTCGTGGCTAAATAACAACCGCGCCGATCGTACGATTTGTGAGGTTAAGCTGCGCTTGCCGCGGACAGTCCGTGGATGGGTGACCATTTGTTACACATCGAAACCCCTCCGTGCCTCGGAGAGCACGTTAAGTCGTCGGTCCCGGGTGTCATACGAATACCTATGACAGTCGTTACGGGTAGTCAGAAGCCCGAAAGTCTGACAAACGGTTTAACCTTAGGATATCGGCATTGCCCAGTTACTGGGTTGCGGAGGTCTGATGGCAGTCGCTCCGTGTAAAATACTGGTATTCAGCCGCATCTGGTTAGACTGGAAGCTGACCCCAAGATAATTGGGAAAAGGCTAAGAGGAAGATTAACGCAAATGATAATCAAATTCTAATCCGCACATGAATTTGAAAAGTCAGAGGTTTAGGCCGGGATACGACTCGACCCCGCCTGCATTGGAAACAAGGGTTCAACCGCTAGGCTATCAAATCAGAATGATTGAGAAGATTTTTATGTTTGGGAAATATTTGATCGTTGTCGTTTAGAAAAATATTTATTTCTGGAAGGTATTTTATACCGGTAATAAATTGTTTGTGGCTATTGTAGGCGATGCATAAAGTTATATTGTATAAAGTGTAACGATGTGCGACCAGGGAGGTTGCTCAGGGCGAAGGTCGCGCCACCCCGCGGCATTGTCAGATTTTGTACTGTCATATTTTTTCACTGTCATCGTTTGCACGCACATGTTCTTATCCTCGCCTATCTTCTACCATTCATTGCATCCTGCTGTTTTCCTTATCCCTCGCTTACAATATCTTATACAGTGAACTGAATTTGCTAAAGAATAAAGGTTTCTTAGCTATCGGATGATGATATCGTCACCGGAAAGCCAATACTACTTAAGCACCATTTTGGCTAAAATTAGTTATATATTATATCTTTGGATTGGATTTAAATTTGAAATAGAATAAATTACGAAATCCCAACTTATTGACGCAGAAAAAAAAATCCAATCCAAAGATATAATATATAACTCATTTTAGCCAAAATGGCGCTTAAGTAGTATTGGCTTTTCGGTGACGATATGTTGTGTCGAACAAACACTTTATTTCTCTCTACAAAAGAACACTAACAATTTTTTACTTACCAAAATCATTTTAATTTAGGTACCTCTGTTATCAATTCCACACATCGTAATTACGTAAAAGATTTTCTCCTAAACCGGCCCTTCTATTTCACAAAATCACCGGCCCAAAACGAATTTCATGAATAATAATAAATTTTAAACTAAAGATTAATGAGGAGTTACGTGAACGGTTACGTAAACTTCCGAGTGAAAGTTACCGCGACTGCTCGACGAGTTCCATTATGTCATGGATCATTTTACTTTCCTTATGTATCTTAGTAGGGGAAGTTGAAAGTATTGTGTCAATAGTAGGTGTGAAGTACCTGGCTAGCACTGTGAAGAAAGTTTCGTTTGTTTGTTTGTTTTTGTGATAGTGGGTCTTAAGTCAGCTGGTAAGGGCCACTGTATTGTTTTATTTTGAAGTCAGTAATATATTACGTAAGAGGGGCTCGTGGCTAAATAACAGCTGCGCGGATCGGCTGTCAGTCCGTGGATGGGTGACCGTTCGTTATACATTGAGATCCCTCCGTGCATCAGAGAGTACTTTAAACCGTCGGTCCCAGTAATCATCCGAACATCTTTATTTTTTGTTGACCTTAATTATTCTGATTCAAATATTCAGATCTGTTAATTCTGATTGGTAAATGGCACGTGTGGTTTGAGATAATTGAAAAAGGAATAGTAAAAAAATGCAAAAAGTGAAAAAAGAAAGTACTTGAATCGATTCTACTCTCAATTCTGAACAAACTTCTTACAAGTTGTGCGTTATTTCAATAAAAAGTTTAATAAATTAAATTATTTACACCAAAGACCGCACCGCACAACTTGGCACAACCTAGACTGTAGCTAACACCTACTTTTTTCACGAAAAATGATAAATCAGAATACTTTTGTCCTCCAATCACTCAATCGGTGCTGAAAAATATCTTTATTTACTTTTACTTCACTATACACAATGGAGAAATCGTTCGTAGATATGTTTTTTCTTCGTCGGACACAAAAGCCCTTTTTCAATACCATTTCATTATTTTTCCACTACTTTTTGTAAGAATATTATGTTATGATTTCTTATTGAGAAGTTTATACATGGTCAGTGGATTACCCCTATTGAATATAACTCGAACAATGCTTTTATGTATCTACCAAACCTACCTTATAATAGGCTGTACTCAATACATTCCAAATTCTTCCTCCCTCCTAGCCTTTTCCCAACTATGTTGGGGTCAGCTTCCAGTCTAACCAGATGCGGCTGAATACCAGTATTTTACACAGAGTGACTGCTATCAGACCTCCGCAACACAGTTACTGGGCAATCCCGATATCCTAAGGTTAGACCGGTTGTCAGACTTTCGGGCTTCTGACTTCCCGCAACAACTTTCATAGGTATTCGTATGACAACCGGGACCGACTGTTTAACGAGCTCTCCGACGCACGGAGGAATCTTGATGTGTAACGGTCACCCGTCCACCGACTTAAACCTTGCTTCTCAGCTTAACCTCGCAAATCATATGATCTGCGTGGGCTTACAATTGTATGTCATTTTATTTAAATTAGTAGACAAAGGTGCGGTTTAAAAGATGACGTAGTGACAAAAATTTAAAGGAGTATCCTTAGGTGGTTTGGTCATGTTGAGAGAATGAGTGAACGGTGATTAACAAAAGGAATTTATAAGGCGGATGTCAGTGGAAACGCCGGTAGAGGACGCCCTAGTAGGACATAGGTACATCGACGTTAATAGTGATGTTCTTCACAAAGGATAGGTGTGTAGTATGTGTGTGTATGACAAGTATGAATGTGGATGAAGCGAAAGGAGTATGTAAGGATACATACAGCCTACCTTTATGGGAAAAAGGCACAGCTGCAGAGATAGCCCAGTAGTGTGACCGTCAGCCTGCCAAGTCATAGGTTTCGAGTTCGAACCCAAGGCACGCACCTCTGACTTTTAGGTTTCATGTGCGAATTGTATAATTATCACTTGCTTAAAAACAGTGAAGGAAAACATCGGAGAAAAACAGCATGCCTGAGAGAAATATCTCGACGGCATGTGAAGCCAAGTCAGAGGCCCATGGGCGGTATAAACTCTGACACCAGGTTAGTCACTAAACACACGAAAAGAAGAAGATGGGATAAAGGCGTGGGTTTATGTTTGTATATAGCAGATTTAACCTTCTGGTCTTCACTTTGACCGTCTTGTTGGTTTAGTGGTCGCAAGTGCGACTGCTGAGCATGGGGTCCTGGGTTCGATCCTTAGGTCGGGCAAAGTGTTATTAGGTTTTTCCATTAGGAATTTCTCAGTAGCAGCCCGGAGTCTGGCTTTGTGCCCGTTTAATGGCAATAGGCTCGCCCCCTACTACATGGGAATTAAACATAACTGGCGAAACGAGGGTGTTACTATACACCTCTACCCAACCCTTCGGGGAATACAGGCGTGATGTTATGTATGTTATGGTAATCTTCTGGTTATTTTTAAAATGAAGTGCTACGTTGAAAGTGAATCACTACGACTGAAAAACACTGAAGTTACAGTTTTCATTAAATTTTTCTTTTATTTTCAGGGAAGCAAATGCATGGAAGTGAGGTACGGACAATGTCTGGACGACGAAGAAACTATAGCTAAGAGAAAATTGAAAAACAATTAATATAATAAGTACATACTTGTACGTTAACTTATTCGAAACTTAGTTTTAATCTAACGGCCGATTTTAGCCACGTCAGATAACTTTATCCAAGGAATAGAGAAACGAAAACTTTTGTAAAGAAAATCTGACAAAACTTATTTCTTGGATATGGTTGTCTAACGGTGATAAAATCGGCCTTAATTAAGATAGCTCTCTGTAAAAGCTTTGTAAATGCTGAATAAAATATTTTTATAATATTGTTAGTGTTGAGTTTAATTCATTAATAGTACCTGGACGACCGGCTTTTTTTGGTAAATCGACGTTTTCTAAATATGAAACCTAGCTAGATCGATTTATCGCCCCCGAAACCCCCTGCATACTAAATTTCATGAAAATCGTTGGAGCCGTTTCCGAGATTCAAATTATATATCTTTATATATAATTCGACTGTACGTGTGTATGTCACTGAACTCCTCCTAAACGGCTGGACCGATTTGAATGATTTTTTTGTATGCGTTTGGGTGGCGCCTTGGATGGTTTAGATTCACAATTGGACCCGGTAGGTGGCGCTGCTGTCGGTATATCACCAAATTTTTAAGGCAGGACGACGTCTGCCAGGTCCGCTAGTATTTATTTATTTATTTACTTTAATTAAAACGGTCTTAGACCAATTACAATAATTAAAAATAGAAAAAAGAACAGGAATGGAAGAAGATACATACAAAACAATGGAACGAAAAATAATGATTAAAAAAGATATATATATATATATAACAATATGAGACACCTCTTTCACACAGCCCTCACAATGCACCTGACAAATTATTCTTCCATTCATCCGCAAACAGATCACGTACAATTATAATTATTTTATAACATAAAATAACTAAAAAGAGAATTTAAAACGTTCGTGATACATTCCTCTCGCAGTACTCCAGGCATTCCGATAAAATCACCTTCCATTCATCAGCAAACACATCAAAATTCGGTCTGGCGTCCAGGAGAGCATTGAGTGCGGTTAGATACGTATACATATATACAAGGATTGTTCGTTTAAAGGTATTAGATAGATTGATAAAAAGTAAAACCTGTTATTATGCGTCGTATTTATTTTTATAGTAGCTTTTGCTGGTGACTGTCCGTTTCCTCAACGTTTAGGTACAAAAGATCGTAATTTACGAAATATTTTTTATAAATCCATAGCCACATTTCATAGTATCCATATCCCGTCCTTTCAAGTTTTTTAATTGCCATTATGTTTTGTTATTAATACTTAAATAGCCAAGAAAAAAATTAACCAAAGCAATATTCCAATTTCAACCCGGTGTCATGGGGGTTGGGTCAAAATGACCCGGGACGTTTTTGTTAGCTTACAGATGCGTAACTACGCAAGCGACGTTACCGCTCCTCTCAGTAGCTGGAGTTTATGAGTAGCGTTAAGCGTTGTTGACAAAGAATCAGTTTTACGGCGATCGTGCTTGGAGCTGCGTGTGCCCAAAGTTAAAAAAGGTAAATATGACTCATCCCCGCACTCGATGTAACAATTTTGCGCCATTTTCTCCATTTATGGTTTTTATGTTTTGTCATTACTTTTGTTGCTATTTTTTGCATTGTATGCTTGAATTATTGTTTCTTGTTATTAACATATTTACTTTTTGTCGGTAGATAGAAAAAAATGGATCGAGAGGAAAGAGAACGACAGAGAACATGATGAGTCTGATAATATTTTTGGATTTTTTTCTAAAGATGTCCGTCTCACAGGTCTTACTTTTATAAACTTAACTAAGTATATAAAAGTGTCATAAAAAATTAAAGACAAGAAAGTTAAATTAATGTTAAGAAATGTGAAATAGGGCTAAGGAACGCCACTTTTGTTGATTTTTATGTGTTTTTATTTTTATGGGTTTAAAGGCTTAATTCAAATGTTATGTAATACAAATTCTTGTTTCATTTACTAAACCATAAAAAATAAAGCCATTACCTTATAATAATTAAATTACTAATTTGTTAAAAAAAAATCTTAGGTCAAAATATCGGGTTATAATGACCCAAACCCACGCCCGCGTAACATTTTCCATCCCCATGACGCCGGGTTAAAATGGACAGAATTAACGACAAGCCTAATTTTCCCGAAAAATTGGTATATTAACCAAAAGAGGCAGCATTATGGAACTCGTTCATTTCCTGTTACAGTAAATACAGGAAGGGAAACGTCCGGTATATTGTTTCCTTAAGCGACTGGAACTTAATGAAAATTGTCTACTTTAAAAAAAAAAAAAAACAGCTGCCGGATTTTTTTTATATTTTTCACATTTATGGCCGATTCCTATAAGTAACGAAGCGTTATTTGTTAAAGTTGAGACTCTTTTATCTTTACCAATAATGAAGCAGACTTCACGACTGCATAGTAAATCATCCTATATGGAAGTAGCTGACACAGGTAAAATTAGCTGATAATTCTATGTATATGCCCAGTTTGGCAGTAGCCACTGACTGACTGCCTCGGTAGTCTTGTGGTGGCAAGCGTGACTGCTGATCGTGAGGTCCTGGGTTCGATCCCTAGGTCGAGTAACCTGTTATTGGATTTTTCAGTGTGGAATTTCGTAGTAGCAGCCCAGAGTTTGGATGAGGGAAAGGGAAATGAGGGTGTTACTATACACCTCTGCCCATGCCCAACACAACAGACGTGATGTTATGTTGTGTTTGGAAATTGCTACCATTGGTAAGCAAAACGAATCGTTTCTGTTTATAGGAACCGAGCATAGCGGATTTAAAATTCGATATTGAGAGATACAACCCTCATTCGCTACACTTTGATCCAGGTCTCGGAGAGCACATTATACCGTGGGTCTCGATGGTAAAATAAAAAATAGAAATAAAAAATAGATTGAGATACGGAGATACCATGCCAGCCGCTCCGAGCAAAATAGTATTCAGTCGCATCTGGTTACGGTAAAAGCCAGCCCCAACGCTTCTACAACAAAATTTCAAGAAATATTCAATAAATGTAAGGCCTTTGTAAAGTAAAAACTATGCAAAAAGGGTCGACGATAAAAATGCTTGGAATTGAGCTGCTCGCTGCTATCACAGACACATCATTGTATTCATTGAAATTATTTTTATAATAATAAAGTTTAATTTTATCTTTTTGACACCTACCTATTGAATTTTTTATCAATATTATTTATTTTTATTAAATTTTGAATCTGAGTACCATGTAGGCTAGTTTTATATAAGAATTTTGTAACTGTTTGTGGTATTGAGTATTTTTTGTGACCTACGTAAATGTCAAGCTGAATGGTAGCGTCATGCGTCGTGTTGTTGAGCTCCTTAGAATAAGGTTTAAGCTACACGATGACTGATGCATGCGTGCCGTCAGTTGGGATAGGTCAACTCAAACCTACTATGGCTACTTTCTTCAAAAGGCCATTCCAAACGTTACCCTACATTGTTACACTCGCATAGTTTTTATACCTCAATGTCTGGACTTAAAAAGAGACTTGATCTCTGAGTTTGTTTCGGCTTTTCTTCTCAGAGCTAGTCAGATAGGAAATGCCGGCGCCATCTAGTCTTAAAAAAAACATAACATTGACATGTAAAAGTGTCTGTAACACATTTATTTACAAAAATAAAAATCATTTACTGAACTGCCTCGTTGATCTAGTGGTGGCAAGCGGAACTGCTCATCGTGAGGTCATGGGTTCGAACCCCAAGTCGGGCAAAGTGTTATTGTGTTTTTTCGTATAAAATCCCTCATTAGCAGCCCGGATTTTGGATTTGTGCCCGATTGATGGCAATAGGCTCGCCCCCTATTACATGGGACCTAAACATAACGGCGAAATGAGTGTGTTACTATACACCTCTGCCCAACCCTTCGGGGAATACAGACGTGATGTTTTGTTATATCATTTATCATCTATCAACATAGTTGGGAAAAGGCTTATGCACTGGCCTGCAAAAATAAGTATCACACTTTAAAAGTAAATATCATTAAAAGTGTAGTACTTATTTTTGCAGGCCAGTATAGTTCGAGTCCCCCCTAGAGGACGCTCTTAGAGGTGTTGCTGCAAAGTAGTCATGATGTTAGTAGTGTTAATTAGTAATTAGCATAGGGAATTGGTTGGAGACCCTTCAGGTCTCACCAATAACTGCCCGGTTTCGTAGAAAAGGTCCGCAACACCATCTACAAGCAGTCGATTAGGAAAAAAAAATCGAAAGGGCTTGGCCGCAGATCTCAGACAAAAGGTTCTGTGATCAGTAGGCCTACCACGAATGTTGTCGAGTTACTAACGTAAACGTAACTTTAACGTAAGTCAATTTTGAATCGTGTGTCATACGAATACCTATAACAGTCATTACGGGTAGTCAGAAGCCTCTAAGTCTGATAACCGGTCTAACCTTAGGATATCGGCAATACCCAGTACCTGGGTTGCGGAGGTCTGATAGCAGTCGCTCCGTATAAAATACCGGTATTCAGCCGCATAGACTGGAAGCAGATCTCCACTAAGTTGAGAAAAGGCTAGGCAGAACGAACTTCTTGGAGTCAATTTCCACCAAACGGAAAAATCCTCGCGGATGCTTGAGCTGTTTTTAAATTTCACTGGATAAGTAACTGTATCAATATTGACTTCTTTATATAGTATAAAACAAAGTCGCTCCCGCTGTCTGTACGCTTAGTTATTTTAAACTACGCAACGGATTTGAATGCAGTTTTCAGCAATAGAGTGATTCAAGAGGAAGGTTTATATGCCCCACATTAGTATCTACATTGCATCCGTGCGAAGCCGTGGTGGGTCGCTAGTTAAGTGAAAAATTCAATATAGACATCAAGCGTTTCCTTGTGCATGCCCGAGAATACCCGAGCGTCGAATTTTATATTGAAAGTCAATACAGATGAAGTTCTTTATTCAGTGATACAAGTGCGCGAGCATTTTTCCGCTTGGTTCTTCTTCTTTTCGTGTGGTTAGTGACTAACCTGGTGTCACAGTTAATGCCACCCATGGACCTCTGACTTGGCTTCACATGCCGTCGAGAAATATCTGTCAGGCATGCCGATTTCCTCATGATGTTTTCCTTCACCGTTTTTAAGCAAGTGATAATTATACAATACGCACATGAATCCGAAAAGTCAGAGAAAATCATTGTTCGCTTGGTGGAAACCGACTCTTACGAACAACATAATCAATAACGTGGCCACCAAAAACTCGGAAGAGACGTCGATGGCTGTTCGATATAATATTACTACTATGAGCTTAGTGAGGCATTACACGGACTCCTTAAAACTAAAAGCTTTAATGGGCACCACATAATCCACACACGATGGCAACGTGCTGTAGAAACAGTGACGTCACAAAAGAGGTAGTTGTTTTATCCACCGACGCAAAAAGAAGGGTGTTATAAGTTTGAACCCTTTGTATCTGTTTGTCGCATCGTAGCTCCCAAACGGATGACCGAAATCCATGCGGTTTTTTTTGTTTGAAAGCTGTTTTAATCGGGATGGTTTTTAGCTATGTTTGATGATGTTCACTTCTATCCGGTGTGAGGACGAGCTAGAGTTACTTCCTCGCCGCACGTTGGGGATAGACGCGTGTTGTAAGATGTAACAATACCCAGCACGCTTGGTGGTAGGATCAATACGGTCGGTGCTGTGTTCCATCGTGTGTATGTGAGAGCCAGAGGAGTATAGG
This sequence comes from Amphipyra berbera, assembly GCA_910594945.2. Lineage (NCBI taxonomy): Eukaryota > Metazoa > Arthropoda > Insecta > Lepidoptera > Noctuidae > Amphipyra > Amphipyra berbera. The sequence continues at coordinate 18,904,624 of OU343127.1, forward strand.
GGTATAGAGGAAGGCGATGTGTAGAATCAGTGGTATCTTCATCAGAAGAGTTACCCTGTGTGGAGACGGGTTAGAATATAAAACTTCCTCATCGCACGTTGGAAATAGACGCGTGTTGTATGATTCAACAAAACCCAGCACGCTTGGTGGTTGGATCTATACGGTCCGCCTGGCTAGCTACCACCCTCACATTATAGTCCGGCCAAGCAGTTTACTGTGTTCCGTCGTGTGTATGTGAGAGCCAGAGGGGTATAGAGGAATCCCTCTATGTCTCTGTTTCTTGGATTCGTGTGCTCCATCTTGGACCCTGTCTGCACTTACCATCAGGTGAGACTAGGGCCAGACGCGACCAAGACAAGAATAATAAAAAGTAATATCAACATCGGAGGTTTTTAAACTTTATTTTTAATTTAAGTTTTATTTAATACCGCTTTCTTGTTTCCCAGAAAAGATTACGTCGACTGCACTTTTCCGAACACCATAGTAATAAGAGCATTATTCTCTTCGCTAATTAATGCGATTATCAACCTGTGGCGCAAGTGCGGTAGTTTTGGCAATATCTAATGTAGGTTATATCAATATCTAGTGTAATTTTAGGTTATAACTGTTAACTTTGAAAAAAAGCTATAATATCGTGGATACTGTTTTTATTAGATTTTTTATATTTCGTATGTTTTAAGTTCAATTTTATATCTTTTGCGAATGCTGTGCATGTCTTTAATTGATATAAGCACCAGTCTATGTATCTTGCTTGTTATTTGTCAATGTTTGTGTTTATGTTGTTGACATGCCATAATAAATAAATAAATAAATGTAGCCGTTCATTGAGGCGGTATATTAGTGGGTTTCTGTTCATTAGCGAAGATTAAGACTGATAATGATTAAGAAACGACATCTACATTACTTCTTTACTAAGCCCCGTTATCACCCAGCCACCCATTTGCTAATCAAAATGTAAGACTACATAATTAGCCCATTACTGTCCCACGGTTGGGTTCAGCCCTCTTCTCAGAATGAGGAGGGTTTAGGTATTAGCCCACCACGCTGGCCCGGTGCGGGTTGGCAGACTACAAACACCATAGAGAACTTTATGAAGCCCTCTCGGGTGTGCAGGTTGCCTCACGATGTGTTACCTTCGCCGTTAACGCAAGTGATAATCAAATTCTGATCCGCACATGATTTCGAAAAGTCAAAGGTACGGGCCGGTATCGAACTCAGACTCGCCTGCATGGAAGGCAAGCGTTCAACCGCTAGGTTATCAATGTGAAACTAATAAAACTTAAATGTAAAATTTATTAAAACTCCTCTGATTTTGATATTACTGAAGTAAATATTATCAAACATAGCTAAGAATCATTCGGATTAGACCAACTATACAAAAAAAAACCAGCCAAGTGCGAGTCGGACTAGCGCACCAAGGGTTCCGTACAAACTTGTAGGAAGAGCTCGTTGTAGATTTTTTTTTGTGATGTATTTTAACATTTACGGTGTTCGGATTTTTCCCTTTACTTGTGCTATAAGACATTGATTCTTGCATGATACTAGGTCTATAGAAAGTACCCTATAGGTTTTGATTCCCTTGCGAGTGTCAAAATATGTGGCATAAACGGCCGTATCTTTTGATTAGGTTGAATTGGACCTACTTATGCAAAAAGGAACCAATCCACACACGTGAATATGTGTCAGTTGTCAGATTATTTTGATCCTTACAGGGTTGATAGAAGGTGCATTTTGAAAGCTTTCTACATACTTAGCTCGATTTTGGCACGTGTGTGGATTGGTTCCTTTTTGCATAAGTAGGTCCAATTAGAAGTTTGATTTTTCACAGCTCCAAAGGATTGCAGGCTTGAGTATTTGATATTAATTTCAACTTGATAACTTCACGCGTTCCTGAGAAAAAGGGGCTTGACAGACAGACGGACAGACAACGAAGTGTTCCGATAAGAGTTCCTTTTTTCCTTCTGAGGTACGGTCCCCTTATAAAGAATTGAAATCGGTTCGTCTTTAGTGCTATTGATAGACACACAAGCACACAAAGAGTTACCTATTTATAACTCCCCCTTTTATGCGTCGGGAGATAAAAATGAAAAACGTAATGTTTATTATAGTAAGTACTATAATAATCAACTACATTTGCTGACACTGCGCGCGAGCCATATACGCAACTTTCTGCGCGCGCTGTACGACTTCAGGGCAGCGCTTGCGTCGAACCAGCCGGCAGTCTTGGAAGAAACCCTCGTTGCGAGGAAAGCCGTTGCTACCATCGCTGAACGTCACCAGACCTGGAAGTTCAAGAAAGAGATTTTAAAGTACCTTATACTATCACGCCTTGTATTCCCCGAAGGGTACCTGAGAGGTGTTTTAGTAGACCCTCGTGTCGCCAATTATGTTGAAGTCCCGTATAATAGGGGGCGAGCCTATTGCCAGTAACCGGGCACAAATCCAGAGTCCGGGCTGCTACTGAGAAATTCCTAATGGATAACCCAATAACACTTTGCCCAACCTTACTACCAGCAGTCGCGCTTGCCACCACTAGACCAGCAAGGCAGTTACCTTACGTCTCACCTTGTCTCTCTAAAAGACAAGGCAGCCTCTCTCTCTACAAGGTGTCTTAGAACCTATAACAGGAGGATGGGCAGCAACGTCGTCTGTCTACTAATAACATACTCTGATCACCAATCCGTCTGCCAGGTGTAGTGAATATGATAATTTCCTCTTTTACCGTTTGGATGTCCATGGGAGGCACATGTCCAGCAGTGAACGTTTACGTGCTTGTTCTGCCTAGTCTTTTCCCAGTTACGTTGGGGTCAGCTTCCAGTCTAACCAGATGCGGCTGAATACTAGTATTTTACACGGAGCGACTGCCATCAGACCTCCGCTACACAGTTATAGGTCAATGCCGATATCCTAAGTTTAGACAGGTTGTCAGACTTTCGGTCTTCTGACTACTCGTAACGACTGTCATAGGTATTCGTATAACACCCGGGACTGACTGTTTAACGTGCTCTCCGATGCACTGAGGGGTCTCGATGTGTAACGGTCCCCCAACCACAAACTGACCGTGGTAAGCGCAGCTTAACCTCGCAAATCATATGATCCGCGCGGTTGCCAATGAGCCACAAGCCCTGTGAACATTTACGTGCTTATAATATATTAATGGACGTTGGACTATAAAACGGCAACCTGTTGAACTTAAAGTTTATCACACTTTAAAATTGAATATCTGCTATTTATTTAAGAGAGAATATTAAATATATTATATCATTACTTTATTTTCTATTATACAAACATAAAAGCATCTATTTTTAAACAAATCTTGTTTATTTCAGATTAAACTGAAATTTTATCTATAAAAGGCCGCTGTTTTTGTTAAAAAAAATCTAATTCATGAAACAAAAATATGAAATGAAGCTTATAAAATATCATTAATTTACAATGAATTGAGATTTTAGATAAAAATACTCCTTTGATTAGAATATAATGTACCTTTGAATTTCATCTTTTAACTACGTAATTTATGAGTTTAAAGAATTTATTATCGTACTTATTTGTAGGTATATTTGTGCATGTTACAGGCCAAACTCAATTTCAGGATAATCTTGTTGTGTCTAAGCCGAACTCAGTAAGCCGATACGCAGTTTATACTGACACAAATTCTCGCTACTATTCGCTTTAATCGCAGCAGTGGTCAGCGCAGTGATGTCAATCTAAAACCACAGCTATATTAAGCCGGGTACAGACTTACGAAATGTAATATGCAATAAAAGAATTTGCCGTCCACGTTGTCGTAATGTATCATGCGATGTAACACTATTCCCATAGTGTGGACGCCTTGCGCGCACGAACCATGCACACTACGCGCACGAACAGAGCGTTTCAACTCGTGCGCGCCGCGATTCGCCGTTTGTCGGTTTATTCGCCGAACACAAAGGGGCGTGCGGTGTGCACGGAGCGCCAGTGTGGACGGGTTGTGTGTGTCTGTACTACGGAACGCGCGCGAGCAAGGGAGGAAGAAGACAGTTACGACAGAGGCTACGCCACCAACGTCGATGTCTTCGGCGTTTTTTTATCACATGATTCACTATTAATAATGAAGGACCGACAATCATCGTAGCCAGTAATTGGTCGTCACGATCCATTCTCTTAGCGTGTTCTCGGCAGACTGAGCTATGTTCGCCCCGCGCATGAAACAGATGCGGGTACCTACATGCTCGGTTCGTGCGCGCGCTGTGTCCACAATTATAAAATGCTCCTTTCATGTTACATTACATGTTACGTTACAGTAGTCTGTACCTGCCTTTACACCACGAAACAATTGCAGTCTATCTTGTTGGTTTCACGAGGAATGCAATCACTAGTACAGTAGGGGAATGAAAGTTAATGCATCTTTAGGTCTATTTTTGCTTGCACAGTGCAAGAAAAGAACTATTTTACCGATTGCGTATTTCCAACTTTATAGAAATGAAGACACAAGTATTTTTAGACTGGATATTAAATTAAACTATAATGGTGACAGATACTACACTGGCCTGCAAAAATAAGTATCACACTTTTAAAATTTCAATTTTTTTAAACTATAGAAGTTAGAGACTTAAAATAAAAAACGTTTTATAGCAATTTTTATCAGCTTTCTTTGAAACTATAGTAACAAAGTTAAACTCTTTTTTGAGTCCTTTTTGTTTCGAAAATATATCTTGTGTACCTAAAAAGTTATTGCAATTTTAAAAGTGTGATACTTATTTTTGCAGGTCAGTATAGTAATGTCAATTGTCATGGTATTTACAACAATACTCCTTAAATCAAATCAATGAAATTTTAGGGCACTACCACGTCATATGGAGGCAAAAGGCAATTTTGATCTTTGCTACCAAATAATTAATTATAATTTACTATGCATTAGTCTGTTCCGCTTAATAGTTTGAAGAAGTAACATGTGCCTGGGATGTAGGAAACGATTGAATTTGAAAACTGGCGAACCTTTTCATTTCTCTACTGTACAATAAACGACAGAATCGACCTTTGTAATTATAGCATTATGATAGATTTTGCAAAATATCAAGCCATTACAGTCGTGGGGCTCATGGCTAATTAAGAACCGCGCAGATCATATGGTTTGTAAGGTAAGCTCCAAGGTCAGTCCGTGGATGGGTGACCATAATTATGTTTTGTTGTACCACAGAGAGTACGTTAAGCCGTCGATCCTGGGTGTCATACGAATACCTATGACAGTCGTTGCGGTAAGTCAGAAGCCCGAAAATCTGACGTCCGGTATAACCTTAGGATATCGACATTGCCCAGTAACTGAGTTGCGGAGGTCTGATGGTGACATTCAACTGTCAACTGACGGTCAACTGATGTAACCTAAAAGTTATCCATTGCCAATAACTGAGTTGCGGAGGTAAAATACTGGTATTCAGCCGCATCTGGTTAGACTGAAAGCTGACCCCAATATACCTAGTTGGGAAAAGGCTAGGCAAAAAAATCAAGCCAATACAACCATCACGATGCTATCATTCTACGACTAGAACAAAATACAATCGGTCTAGATTTTTTTTTTGATATTTCTTAAACCGATACGATTCTTGAACCGATGCGATTGGCTTCTGAGCTACGGATCGTGGTTTCTATTCCCGCACGGATCAAATATTTGTATGGCCTACAAATAGTTCTTGGCGTTTATGCATGTGAAGATTTGTGTCTGAAAACGTACCCACGATAAAGGAGAAATACAAGTGTGGGGTAACGTTTAAAAAAAAAAAACTTTTTTTGCCTTCTACATATTTACCAATGATAGGTGATATATTAAGCTTACAGGACTAAATCCCTGAATTATTCTACCATTCCAATTATCTCCGTTATCTTGTGAAAGCCGAGAAAGAATCTTGTGAAAGCCGAGAAAGATAAAGAAATTAAATATCAAGGCTTGGCACACGAGGTTGTCGACATGTGGGAGGTTGACTCAGCAGTCATTGTGCCGATAGTCGTGACGGCCAATGGCTTAATAGCCAAGAGCCTCGACCAACATCTGACGAGGCTCTCGTTGGGCAGCTGGGTCAAGGGCCTGATACAGAAAGCGGTACTTCTCGACACGGCACGTATTGTCAGGAAGTTCCTCTCTCCGAGGCCCTGACTACCGGTACCTTGGACCCTGTTCCCGATGTCGGTGGGCTACTATTTTTATATTTTTAAATGTTTTTTTATATTGTTTATAGAAATATTTAAAAATGTATTCTACCATTCCAATTATTATTATTATCATTTTTTTTACATTTAGTCATACCATATTTTTATTTATTTACTAGCTGCTCGGACAGACTTCGTTCTGTCAAAAGTTATTGGCCTGTGGTGGGAAAAGAAAAGTGTTGTTTTTACAATTTTCCACGCAGTTTTTGTTTTTTCTCTCCATAAGAACCTTCCTTGTGCCTTAAGGAATATAATTATAAACAAAAAATAGCCGAATTGGTCGAACCGTTCTCAAGTTTTGCGCTTAGCAACACATTTGGCGATTCATTTTTATTTATATAGATATGTAAGGGTCGTAGCATGTGGCGTTCTATAGTTTCTGCCTAGCCCCATGGGAAAAAGGCGTGAGTTTATGTATGTATGTATACCATATTTTTATAACAGACAAATGTACGTAAACAGTAAAAATACAAATCCTTTTAATCCAACGGGGATCGGAACTGTCACTCCTTCATACAATTTGTACAGTAACCTAGTTAGGAGATCAGAACTGCACCCATTACAATTGTAGCAAATCTGTAATTTTACCATGTATAAATTATAGTACCTGGATGACCGGTTTTTTTTGGTAAATCGATGTTTTCTAAAAATTAAACCTAGCTAGAACGATTTATCGCCCCCGAAACCCCCTGCATACTAAATTTCATGAAAATCGTTGGAGCCGTTTCCGAGATTCAGATTATACATTTACATATACAAGGTTAGTCGGAAAAGGGGTTCTAAGCCGCGGGCCACTTAAAGTATCACTGATGACTATTTTAATGCAAGTGTAAAAATTTCAAAATTCGATAATTTTTATTTGCAGACTTATTTTATATTTTTCAAAAAAATATCATACTCGGTTTAGTTATGAATTCAGAATATTAAGTTTCTAATCCGTGACCCGAAATATGACCTAAATTGCAAACACAGCTGATCATAGCTATGGACAGATAGATTTTAGCATATTTTTTACGAAATCTTTGAAAAGCTATTTCTCTTAAACTATCGAGTTTTGGGGAAAGTTGTAGAACAAAAGTTATCCCTTATTATGGTTACTTTAACACCCTTTCGAGTTAGTACCCTCTTTCCGACTTACCTTGTATACAAGAATTGTTCGTTTAAAGGTACTGCAATACTTGAAAATGATCAATAAAGATTTATTATTAATCCGGATAGAAGGAGGCAGTATGTCTTTGTTGAACCCTTAAGAGGTCAGACACACCTCCTTCTTCCCCTTACAGGATCAAACGTAGCCTCTATCGTTATTTGCACATTGTAGAGCTTTGTATTACTGTCTTCTAAGCCTTTGTCAAGAGGGGGTAAATAACAATACAATCCTATTTAAATTGTTTTACAGCGACTTTGTAAAAGTACCTTTAACTTTGTTTTAGTATTAGTTACTTAGTTAAGAATTGTTTTGATTAAACAATTGTCTTCGCTGTTTGCTATACAGTTGAAGTTTAAATCGAGTATTTTTTAAGATTCCGTCTCTCAAAAGGAAAAAAGTAACCCTTATAGGATCACTTCGTCGTCTGTCTGTCTGTCTGTATATTTGTCTTTCTGTCTGTCTGCCTGTCCGTCAGAACCATTTTCCTCAGATACGAGTGGAAGTATATAGTTGAAATTAATATTAAATACTCAAGTCTGCAATCCCTTGGAGCTGTGAAAAAATCAAACTTCTAAGTCAACATAATCAAAAGATACGGCCGTATATGCCGCATGTTTTGACACTCGCAAGGGAATCAAAACCTATAGGGTACGTCCCGTTGACCTAGAATTATGAAATTTGGCAAGAAGCAATGTCTTATAGCACAAATAAGGGGAAAAATCTGAAAACTACAAATTTATAGTTACACCACAAAAACAAATTGTACGGAACCCTCGGTGCGCGAGTCTGACACGCGCTTGGCCGGTTTTTTTTGTATCTCGTCAAAATGTGTGACAGCTGCCTGATACTATAACATATCTATATCTACGCGCATATCTCCCTACATCACTCTTCATAGAAATCAATGAACACACGGGGCCGATAATAACACAGCTACACAAAAAAAATAAAAAAAATGTTCAGCGGACTAGACCATGTCTATTTTATGTTTTTGGGGTCGCTGATTCTTATCAAATTTTTGGAGGTTATGAGAAACCCTGACCTGATAGGGTCAAACGGACCACAGGTTCGGACTCAGCGACCCCAAAAACATAAGATAGACATGGTCTAGTCCGATGAACAATTGTTTTTTTTTGTGATTTTAAGGAATAACTGGGTTTTTAGACCTATTTTTCGGGGTTATGAAAAATCCATGACGTGGTAGGGTCAAACGGACCACAGATTCGGACTCAGCGACCCCAAAAACATAAAATAAACATGGTCTAGTCCGCTGAACATTTTTTTTATTTTTTTTTTGTGGAGCTGTGTAATTATATATTTTACCGTTGAGTATCTGAAAATAGCGACCGATATCGATAGTTTCTGTCAGATACAAAAATACGTGAATAAAATATCTCCAGATTTAATACAATACAATACAATACTCTTTATTGTACACAAAACAAACAAGAAACATTACTATAAAAATAGAGATGTACAATGGGCGGTCTTATCGCATTAGGCGATTTCTTCCAGACAACCTTTGAACGGACATGAAGTGCAAGAAAAAAAAAAAAGAGAGGTAGTTCACAGTGTAACAATTAAATAGGAGACATAATTATATTATTAATAATTTTTATTTTATTTACATAACATCACGTCTTGTATCCCCCGAAGGGTTAGGCAGAGGTGTTTTAGTAACACGCTCATTTTGCCGCTATGTTCAAGTCCCATGTAATAGGGGGCGAGCCTATTGCCATTAACCAGGCTCAAATCCAGATTCCGGGCTGCTACTGAGAAATTCCTAATGGAAGAACCCAATATCACTTTGCCCGACCTGGGGATCGAACCCAGGACCCTATGCTCAGCAGTCACGCTTGCGACCACTAGACGAAAAAGGTAGTCAAGGCAGTTATATTATTTAATTTTATTTATTATGGCACTCCAACGACTAGTTTTCAAAAATATTTACAGAAATCATAATATTAGAATTTACAGGTACTACAGCGAACACACAAATGTACACTTAAAGGTGTGCACAGCACTTACATAGTTTGCCTATTTGTTATTAAAAATAAAAACCTAGAAGAAAATAAAACAAAGATATTACATACATACATAAACACATGCCTTTTTCCCATGGCAGAAACTAGAACGCCACATGCTACGACCCTTACATACTCCTTTCTCTTCATTCACATCCGTACATCATGTCGCACGCCGGTTGAGAGTACTACGCACCTGTCCTTTGTGAAGAAAATCACTAATAACATCGATGTCATGTCCTTCTAGGACGTCCTCTACCGGCGTTAAACGCCAAATAATAATGATTAATTTATTAACAATCGAGAAGTTGTTGTAAAAGATGTTTGCGAAATTAAGCCAGGTTGTTGGAGATGTCAATGTTATTAGTGCGAGTGTGACTATCATTGTACGTCCTCTTCAAGCGGTTCAATAGGGCTGGTCACCCGAGGTTGGTTGGAGCTGTACACGGCGCAAACATATCAGACCTGGGTTGATTGCTACGGGGGACCGATATACAAGGTTAGTCGGAAAGGGGGTACGAAGCCGAAAGGGTATTAAAATACCCATAATAATGGATAACTTTTGTTCTACAACTCTCCCCAAAAGTCAATAGTTCAAGAGAAATAGCTGTTCAAAGATTTCATAAAATATACGCTAAATTCTGTCTATCCTCAGCTATGATCAGACGTGTTTACATTTTACGTCATATTTGGGGTCACGGATTAGTAAATTCATTTTCTGAATTCATAACTAAAGCATGGATGAAGAATTTCTGAAAAAACTAAAATAAAAATAATTTTTCATGGAAAATAAATACGAATTTTTAAATTTTAACACTTTCTTTAAAACAATCATCAGTGATACATTAAGTGGCCCGCGGCTTAGTACCCCCTTTCTGACTAACCTTGTATTTATGTCGTCCAGAAGTTCTGGTTACATGGATCAGTCTATTAACAATTATTATATTTACAGATACAAATTTGTATTTAAAAAACGTTTAGAATTGTTTGTCAGTCAAAAACACTGAGCCGTTACTTATAAAAATTGTTATATTAAATATTTATATTATGATATACCTATATTTAGTCATTACCACTTTCATACCAATAAAAAGAAATGTTAATCTTTAAGACACAGATTTGTATTGCATGCTCAAATACTTTTATTTCTACTTTTCTCAGAGTAAGTGAACTGTAATCTGTTCTTTTTTGAGAAAAATAAATGTCTTTAAACCGAAATTTTATTTACTAGATATTTATCAGTTTTCGTCTTTTGTCTTTTCCGTATGTGAGTGATGCCTTCAGATTCTGTAAGATTTTATGCGCAGATACTCGCAGATAAAATATTATAATATCTGCAACTTAATTCGATTTTGTGATTATTAAAAACCGGTACAAACAATAAAGGTATCTTTATATCCAATCTTCTTATTTTTATGTGGTTACCGACTAACCTGGTCTCAGAATTTATGCCGCCCATGGGACTTGGCTTCACATGCCGTCGAAAAATACCTCTCAGGCATGCCGGTTTCCGCACGTGATAATTATACGAAACGCACAAGAATCCGAAAAGTCAGAGGTGCGTGCCTTGGGTTCGCACTCGAGTCCTATTGGCAGTCCAACGGTCACACAACTAGGCTATCACTGCTTATCCAATTATTTTGGCCTAATTACATTGTCGGCTTTCATGAATACATCTTCAATGTATTAGTGAAGGACTTGAACAGCAAACAAAATTATCCTTGACTAGTACGACTCTGGAATATGGCCGTCATGTTTGTTTTAGGATACGAAGTTATAAATTAGGTAAAAGCTCTCAATGCCCATTTTCCTAAAACCCCCTTACAGTCAGCCGCTCGACGACGTCCATAAGAAATAATGGGGTAACCTTGGGTAGCTAAGACAGAAAAATACAATCTTGTAAGTGTAAAATGACCGACACACTGGCTCCAAAACCACTGCTTTTAGGTTACAAGGCCAGACAGACAGAATTATTTTCTAATCTTTTAGACATCCATATACCAGAATGTAACATATTATGTGTCTACTTCTCTGATTGTGTATGGACTTGTTTGTCCAGCGATAAGTTTTTTTTGTTGTTTTGCAGACCGTTTCTACGTAACCGGGCAGTTATTGGCGAGATCTGAAGGGTCTCCAACCAATGGGGACGAGAGTAAAATACTTAACCTAAGCTAACTACTACTACTAACATCATGACTACTAGCAACAACAGCACTAAGGGCAATCCCTAATGGGACCCGGACCTCGGCTTAGGGCGTTGCTGCCTGATGGAAAGTGATTTCCGCTGTCTATAGACTGATATAAAGATGTCTATCTACAATACAGGATTGCTGATGCTTTGTCAACCTTAGAGACAAAGTTGGAAAATCTCACGTGCCTCTAATTTCACCGGCACCCATACCCTTCAAACCGGATCACGGCAATGCTGCTTGGCGGCAGAAATAGGTATGTTGGTAGTACTTCCTCAGATGAGCTCTTTCACAAGGAGCTCTAACTCTTCCCCGAAGGGTTGGACAGAGGTGTATAGTAATGCCCTCATTTCGCCGTTATGTTTAAGTCCCATGTAATAGGGTGCGAGCCTATTGCGATCAACCAGGCACAAATCCAAACTCCGGGCTGCCACTGAGAAATTCCACACGGAAAAACCCAATAGCACTTTGCCCGACCTGGAGATCGAACCCAGGACCTCATGTAAATGTATTATTGTGAGAAATATGATTGAATGACAATATTTATTATTAATTTTAATACTTAATTGACTGCCTTGTTGGTCTAGTGGTCGGAAGCGCGACTGCTGAACATGGGATCCTGGGTTCGATTCCCTGGACGGGCAAAGTGTTATTGTGTTTTTCCGGCAGCAGCCTGGTATCTGGATTTGTGCTCGGTTAGTGGCACTAGGCTCACCCTCTATTACATATGACTTAAACATAACTGGCGAAACGAGGGTGTACTAAAAACAGCTCTGGAGAACCCTTCGGGGAATACAAAGTGTGATGTGATGTTTGTTTATTAAAATTTTGCTAGAGTTATTGTTATATAGCGGCTTTGACAATATCCACTAATTAATCTTACCGAGCCCCCAAACTCTGCCTCCACGAAACTCCCCTTCAAACTTCATTCCATCAGCCCGCCAGAACACACCATGGCCATGGAACCAGCCCTGCATGAACTCTCCTTCATATCTGGAATAAGAAAATGAACAATAATTTATAAGTCCCTGATATTTTGACTGTTACTCGATGTTTAGGATCAGTAGTGTCTTAATCAGAAGAGTTACCCCGTGTGGGGACGGATTAGAATATAAAACTTCCTCATCGCACGCTGGAAATAGACGCGTGTTGTATGATTCATCAAAACCCAGCACGCTTGGTAGTACGATCTGTACTGTCCGCCTGGTTAGGTACCACCCTCACATTAAGTCCGGCACCAAGCAGTTTTTTACTGTGTTCCGTCGTGTGTATGTGAGAGCCAGAGAGGTAAAGAGAAATCCCTCTATACCTATGTTCCTTGGATCCGTGTGCTCCATCTTAGACCCTGTCTGCACTTACCATCAGGTAAGACTAGGACCAAAAGCGGCCAAGTCTTCTTCTTCTTCCTGCCCTTACCCCACACTAGGTGGGGTCGGCACAACATGTATTTCATAAATCCATGTTGTTGGAGGTTTTGGCTTATTGTTTTATAACAGGCAGCCTGCCTGACATCAACCCTCCTTGGGAATACTTGTTGTGCCGTTCCGCGGGTGATCCAGTGTGCTTGCTGATATTATGCACTGGGTTCCAAAATGATATGCTTGTCAATCTTATTGCCAACAACTAAGCAGACCATGTTCTTCTTGGTGGACTATGTATACTATAGATAGACTAGGTATAGTTTAAGTTCCTCGACCCACACATTCAGTTTAGGTAGGGACTATGGTTTTGACACATCGTAAACTAATATAGCACCGTGGGCTTCTCTGTAAAAACCTGATGTCAATGTTCTGTATCGCTAAAAGCGGCCAAGTAAAGAAAAAAAAAGTTTTTACTAACAACGAAACGAAAGCCTTTTCAGGTAGATGGGTTCGAGATCTATATTAGACTTCCGCCTCAGACAACAATTCAGCTGTCGATCGATTCGGTTTATCATCCCCTTTATTTTCGTACACAAAACGACGACGTACCAGTTCAATATTCTACAATATGCATACTTTCTTGAGACGCTAAATTACGTCTTACAGCTAGTTCACACAGAAACTGTTTACAGGACCCGTTTTGACGGATCCGTTTTTATTTTGGTGATGACGCCTGTAGTTGTATGAGCGAGTTCATATACAAGGCAGTATTCCGAATCCAGTAAAAAATACTGGATCCGTTATTTTTATCGTATCCTGCTTGTCAGATGTGACGCGCTGCCATGTGTTTAACTGATCCGTCGGTACAGATGTGAACAACACATCCAATACCGACGGATCCGTTAAAATGGATCCGCTGTGTGAACGGGCTCTTACACAGAAAAACTAAGTGAAATCTTCTTTTTTTAATAAAAACATGCCTACCCGACGTGCGTGTGCTGGAATAATTATTCGAAACACAAAAAGAGGAAGTCTAAATTTATCCAAATTATAATTCTAGTTTATTTCAGTAACATTGTTCAAAACCCAATTAAACTTTTGTAGAATCAAATCAAAACAATGTTCGGATAATGCTGTTGCTACAACAACATAGTTAAACAAGTTGCTCGCTCGATCAGCAACGTCATTATTTTTGACTAACAACTGTTAAACAAACGCAACTTTTACACAATTAAATCCAATTCGTTCGTTGGACTTCTTTACACAGAAAATAAATAAACAACTCAGGAGACTTCGAAAGCCAGTGATTAATGCCGACAGACTTGAATAATTTCCGAATCGCATTTTCGAGAATTACTTTAATTAAAAAATCTGTCAGAAGAGAACTATTTTCGGCTCCAGTCATTTCTCATTTGTGAGGTAAATTAGTTCATTAATTCTGCCGTGTTGAATAAGTTGGAAGGAAAATAAACAGTACAAACTGATATTTTAATCTAACAGGCTATTAAATGTAAATTAAGAAAAAATACTCTTCCCTCAGCGTCTATGTTTCATTCATTAAAATGTTATACCACTTCTAGAATAAATGAGAACTCGAATTTTGCAGCTGTTGTATAAGATTTATTCGTGGTATCAAGGTTTTATTTATAATGATAGATGTAGGTACTTCTAGGGGCTCGTGGGTCATTACCAACTGCGCGGATCATACAATTCGCGAGGTTAAGCTGCGCTTGCCGCGGTCAGTCCATGAATGAGTGCCCGTTCGTTACACGTCAAGACTCCTCTGTGCCTCGGAGAGCACGTTAAACAGTCGGTCCCGGGTGTGTTACGGGTAGTCAGAAGCCCGAAGAGAACCGGTCTAATGTTAGAGTATCGGCGTTGCCCAGTAACTGGGTTGCGGAGGTCTGATGGTAGTCGTTCCGTGTAGAATACTGGTATTCAGCCGCATCTGGTTAGACTGGAAGCTGACCCCAACATATTAGGGAAAAGATTAGGCAGATATCTGTAGGTATTTCTTGTAGCGATGCTCGATGGTGAGATTGTAAAGACGTTTGTTTCGATTGTTCAAACATCTCGATGATTCTCGATCATTTTCTGTCGGACTCGAGTCGATGCAATCGCGAATGGCGTCCAATCGCCGATTTGTGCGCAGTGGTTTGCATTGCAACTCGGACTCATTGAGGAAATCAATAGTCATGATCGGGCGTCGAGGACAATCGAGAATCGAGAATCATCGACTATTCGGTGCGTTGCAGCGCAGTCGACTGGAAACGTGCGGTGAGTGAGAGCTATCGACAATGGAAAAAATTGAAAAATAAGTAATTTGTCGGCAATAATAGTGACAAGCATATCATTTTAGGACCCAGTGCATAATATCAGCAAGCACAGGGTTGATGTCAGGCAGGCGGCCGGTCATAAAGGGATAAGGGCAGGAAGAAGAAGTCAATTTTAAAAATCAAAAATCCCGACTGCTTAAAAAGAGAACTTTAAATAAAATCTGTGAAGAAAAAAACAAGTACAGTAAAATTAATAAATTCTAATGCGGAACATAGCGACTTAATCACTCGGGACCCATTAAAAATCTAGACCGGCTCAAATCTTGCCAATAATCCCTCCCCTCCCCCTCCTTTTTTGGCTTCGCCGCAGTCGGGTAACAACATCTCGATTATTTTAGCGGAGACCGAGTAAATTGTTTACTCTTCTGAAAAGTTAGATGACTGATTGTTTACGAATGTTGAAACAACTCGGAATCGCACATCGATAACTTCGTGCACGTTCCTTAACTTTAATAACTTCTAGATATAAAAATATCAACTTATTTCACAAGCCATGAAAGTTAAATAAGTACTTAAATATAAACTTTTAAGATGGGTAGGTACTTTCGAAATGTTAGCGTTTGCAGGAAGCGTAAGCACGTTTTGCAATCTAGAAATCGTATTACCGAGATCTGGTGAGCAGTTTAAAGGTCAAAAAGTCAAGCCACTTACAAAACTTTTCTTCAGTTTAGGTTATTACTGAAAGCTTAACTTTTATAATTTAATCAAAGCACGATCTATTGAACCTTTTTCGTTAGTTTTTTTGCGAGAATCGTCGCCGTCGACTGAACTCCCGACGTAGTTTTGCTTTAGCAAAAAATGCCTGGTTATTTACAATTTGTATTTTTTTTTTTTTTTATATTCTTGTTTATTTCTTTACACAGCTTTTACAGTTCGAAATCTTTTTTTAATGCAGTGTACACTCCATAACCAAATCGTGAGGAAACTACAAACATGACAGAACTCCAAAAACAAATCCTCGATGGTGTGTGTAGTTCATCAGCCCGCACTAGGCCAGCGTAGTGGACTAAGGTCTAAAGCCATATCATTTTGAGAAGAGGCCTGTGCCCAACAGTGGGACAGTAAAGTGCTGATTGTGCTTATACTATTGAACACTCGTTAATCTAGTGGTGGTAAGCGCGACTGCCGATCGTGAGGTCCTGGGTTTGATCCTCGGGTCGGGCAAAGTGTTATTGGGTTTTTCCGTGTGGAATTCCTCATTAGCAGCCCGGAGCTTGGAATTGTGCCCGGTTGATGGCAATAGGTTCGCCCCCTTTTCAATGGGACTTAAACATAACGGCGACATTAGGGTGTTACTATACACCTCTGTCCAATCCTTCGGGGAATAGAGGCGTGATGTTATGTTAGTACTGAACATGAGCCTCTAAAGACACCTTTAGAGTAAGCGTACACAGAGGCGAAGGCCACGCAGGCGACACGGTGCAATCACAGTTTTACAATCCATACAGTTAGGCAACACCTATGATGGTGGAAGATGCCACCACCCATGTGTATACCGTCGGAAAGAGGTTTGCCATATTTGAACAGATCGCCCCACGTTGGGCGCCAATGTAACACAGCTTGGCAACTGCAGGGGCACGAG
The DNA here is from genome assembly GCA_910594945.2 of Amphipyra berbera. Taxonomy (NCBI): domain Eukaryota; kingdom Metazoa; phylum Arthropoda; class Insecta; order Lepidoptera; family Noctuidae; genus Amphipyra; species Amphipyra berbera. The sequence goes on from OU343127.1 coordinate 18,921,449, forward strand.
AGGGGCGATCAGCAGTGTGCCCGACCATTTATAGGCCCGGTCCCCAGCCAGTCAGCCACCAACCGTCACAAGAGTACATTAAAAAACTTTTTAACAAAAATAAAACCGACTTCAAATTGTCTACCACCGAAGTTCTTTATCAGATCTTCACCAAATTTAAATGGGACCACTTCGAAAGAATACTCTATCAAACAAAAAAAGAATCATTAAAATCGGTTCACAATTATCAAAGATATCGCGGAACAAACATACAAAAAAAATACAGTCGAATTGAGGACCTCCTCCTTTTTGGAAGTCGGTTAAAAAATAGTTTTATTGTATGTTTGTGTTGGCAACAGACTCATAACACTGCTTCTAAAAACCGACTTTTATTTATTCTAGTCTAACCATATTTTTATAATACAGGGAAAATATATTTTCTTGTAAAAATATCGGGTTTGACCACTGGATAAAATTAACGATGACTAGCTGAATGAGAAATCTATTTATTTGGCCTTTTTCCGGCTAACCGAGTTAACAGATCCTAAACTAACAAACTTAAATATAAAATATATAGGTTAAGCTGCGCTTGCCGCGGTCAGTCCGTGGATGGGTGACCGTTCGTTATATATCGAGACTGCTCCGTGCCTCGGAGAGCACGTTAAACAATCGGTCCTGGGTGTCATACGAATATCTACGACAGTCGTTACGGGAAGTCAGAAGCCCGAAACTCTGATAACCGGTCTAACGTTAGGATATCGGCATGACCCAGTAACTGGGTTGCGAAGGTCTGAAGGCAGTCGCTCCGTATAAAATACTGGTATTCAGCCACATCTGGTTAGCCTGGAAGATGACCCCAATGTAGTTGGGAAAAGGCTAGACAGAACATCCTTACTCCTTACTATAATAATATTATAAACGCGAAAGTTTGTATGTATGGATGTTTGTTACTCTTTCACGCAAAAACGGCTGAACGGATTTGGATGAGATTTGGCACACAGATAGACGATGCCCTGGACTAACGAAGCGGGTGAAACCGCGGTTATTAGTCTAGTAAAATATATGACGCTTGGAATCGTCACCGCATTTTGTCGTGTCGTTTCGATAGTCGTCAGATGACGGCCTAAGGGCCAAAACACATCTGACGGAAGATACGTCGCCGATCTTCCGTCGCGTAATTTACTCGAGAAAGGGGATTGTCCATTTAGTATGAGACTTTGGCCTGGCATGAACAAACATTGACAAATATATTTTTACAATAATTAATTAGTTAGCAGTCCTAAGAAAAAGAATATGAATATGATTTAGTATCAAAAGAGTTTAAATAGAATCTATTACATGACAATGACAAATAAGGTTATAAATGTGAAATAAAAGACATTTTTATAAATTATTTTTATTTTATTCTGATTCATAAGTTAACAATATGTTATCTAGAAACTGGGCAGGTGGAGATATATGTTCATAAAAATGGCCAATTTCCTGTTTCATAGACGACCGGTATTGTAATCATAAAAATCAAATAAAATACTGGTAAAATTCATATTCATAAAAGTGTTGATTGATACAAAGGTATAAACAGAAAGACTTGAAAAAAATATGAAATTATTATTGTTAAAATTATTAATTTTGTAGCATTATGTTCACGCGTAGCCTAAAATGGACATTGCTCTTTTCGAGGTATCTTCGGTCAAACGTGTACGGTGTGAGATGTTCGTATGGAATTACGTGTACCGGCGGAAGATGTGAATTGGCCCTTAGTGTAAGCCTTTTTACTTTTGGTAAGGCTATGTTGACATTACTTTGTCTAGACTATGTAACTTGGTTGATTAGACCTCGAGCAACAATTTGCGTCAAACTTCAAGGCATAATCCAACCTCTTGGATAACCTTGGTGGTTAATTAAATTGTTAGGTACTAATTTATGCTTTAACTAAGATGTTTAGCTGACAATCCGGCTTAGTTACTAGGTGACACTGATTAGGATCATTGGTTTGTGGTCAGGACTTCATTGTTCTCTCACTATCCTAAATTATAGTAGGTACTGTAGGTATCCACTGAAATTGTTAAAGATATTATTTTTAAAAGAGTAACCATGTAGTTTCTTGCCGGCTCTTCTCCATAGGAAAGGACTAATTGGAACCGTGCATCTAAATTCGACTTTTCATAAGCACCTGTATTGTATGTAAGGTTTGAAAGAATTACATGATTTCGTTTACACCCTGTATACATAATCAATCTATTACTGTCCTACTGCTAAGCACGGGCCTCTTCTCAGAATAAGAAGGGTTTACGCATGTGGGATGCCTAGGTAACTAAATAAAGATATCCTAAAATAAAGATCACCTAAAAAAAATCTATTCCCTTATCCCTTCTCTGTAAATACAAGTTATAAATATAACGAAATAAATTTCTTAGTGCCACAGAGACGACGTTTCATATTATCACTCAGATTTTCTTAGAATTTAGGTAACTTTATTTTGTAGGGTAATATTTTATCTGCGTATATCTACGTATAAAAACTTGTAGTACCTGAAAGTACATACACGGAAAATATACGATAATATAAAAACTGATACATTAAGTACCTAAATAAATTTAGTATCTGCGTATATTGCCTCGTTGGTCTAGTGGTCGCAAGCGCGACTGCTGAGCATAGGGTCTTGGATTCGATCCCCAGGTCGGGCAAAGTGTTATTGGGTTTTGCCATTAGGAATTTTTCAGTAGCAGCCCGGAGTCTGGATTTGTGCCCGGTTGATTGTCGTTGCCATCAGGCTCGCCCCCTATTACTTGGGACATAACTGGCAAAACGAGGGTGTTACTAAAACGTCTCTGCCGAATCCTGCGGGGAATACAAGGCGTGATGTTTGTTATGTTATATTCATATATTTTTTGACGACACGTTTGTTTGTGAAGCGATCGGCTTCTGCGCTACGGGCCGTGGGTTCGATTCCCGCACGGAACAAATATTTGTATGGCCTATAGATAGTTGTTCCGGGTCTGGATGTTTGTACGTGTGAAGATTTGTGTCTGTAAACGCACCCACGATACAGGAGAAATCCTAGTGTGGAGCAACGTTTTTTTTAAAAAGAAAAAATGATAAATATTTGTAAGTAAAATTATCTCCAACGATTCTTGTAAAAATACTCCATTCAAAATTAGCTTACCTAAACCGACGAGCATGCATGAGAAGGTTAATGAATGTAGATGAAGCGAAAAGGGTGTGTCAGGATCGTAGCAGGTGGTAATCTGTAGTCTCTGCCTACCCCAATGGGTAACAGGCGTCACTAATGTATATTTACATCATTTTATTAAAAAACAATTCCTAAAACGAAATCCAAAGCTTTGAGTATAACCGGAATCTCACTCAATCTTCCTCAGATAGTCTTTGTGAAGTAAGACCCTACGCTCTTCGTTCTAAGAATTTTTAAATTGAATTTTTAAAATTCCCTATTTTTTTTCAACGTGGCAATGCTGCCAGCCTTTTGGGCACTTTTCCTGTTGACAGCGATGCGGACGAATTTTTTGATGCCCTTTGATTGTTTTACTTTATCCTTGTATTATAGTAGTTAAGATTCATATTGTATAGGTATATTAGGATAATTCTACAAATACAAATAAATATAATACTTTGAAATTGTAAAAAAAAATTTTTTTTCTAAATCTGAGTACTCAGAAATACACGCTTCTAAAGACTTTCCTCTGAAATGGAATATTATGAAATCCTAACCACGTTTTGTAAATATTTAACGTTGTTTTTAATCGACTTCCAAAAAGGAGGAGGTTCTCAATTCTGTTTTTTTTTGTATGTTTGTTCCGCGATATCTTTGCTAATTGTAAACCGATTTTAATGATTTTTTTTTGTTCGAAAGAATATACTTTCGAAGTGGTCCCATTTAAATTTGGTGAACATCTGATGAAGAACTTCTGAGATAGACCATTTGAAGTCGGTTTTATTTTAATTAAAAAGTGATTATCTAGTTTTATTTTAACTTTGTTGAAATATAAAAATTAAATGACTCTCCACAAAAGTAATACAATTTCTAGGTATGTTTTTTTAGGATCTAACTATACAAGGTTAGTCGAAAAGGGGGTACTAAGCCGCGGGCCCCCTAAAGTATCACTGATTACTATTTTAAAGCAAGTGTTAAAATTTCAACATTCGATAATTTTTATTTGCATACAAAAAGGTTTTTATTTTAGTTTTTTCAAAAAAAATATCATACCTGCTACCCCAAATATGACCTAAATTGTAAAACAGCTGATTATAGCTATGGACAGATAGATTTTAGCATATTTTTTACGAAATCTTTGAAAAGTTATTTCTCTTAAAATATCGAGTTTGGGGAAAGTTGTAGAACAAAAGTTATCCCTTATTATGGTCAAAGCACACATATCAACTCGGAGAGGGATCGTAACCGTATCGCCTTTCGCCTCGCCGTCAAACAGGCGTCAACCTAACGTAAGCACGATACCAAACCGGATCAGCAGCTCCGATACGTCAACTCGGCTACGGCTAGGCGACGCCGCGCTTACGGCTCGCAGTAACAGTAGTGCACTGCAGGCAGCCGCGGGAGGGGTGAGAGGGGCAAGGGTGGACGAATAGACGTAAGCTCGGGTACGGAGAGACGTAAGCGCGGGAACGACTAGCCGTAAGCGCGGGGATGACTAGCCGTAAGCGCGGGAACCACGTTGACCACACACCGCACCGCGGTTAGCGTGTCCCGAAGCGAGGCGATTACGTTACGATTCCGATTAGTGTGCGTTGCAATAGGGAGTTTCAAATAAAGAATACTAAACGGCTTGAGTTGATACGGTGACGATCCCTTTCCAATTTGATATGTGTGCTTTGACCTTTATGTATACTTTAATACCCTTTCGGCTTAGTACCCCCTTTCAGACTAACCTTGTATGGATATGGTTTTCAGATTTTTCCTTTTACTTATGATTTAAGACATTGCTTCTTGCCAAATTTCATGATTCTAGGTCAACGGGACGTACCCTATAGGTTTTGATTCCCTTGCGAATGTCAAAATATGCGACATAAACGGCCGTATCTTTTGATTACGTTGACTTAGAAGTTTGATTTTTTCACAGCTCCAAGGGATTGCAGACTTAAGTATTTGATATTATTTTCAACTTGATACCTCCACGCGTTCCTGAGAAAAAGGGGATTGACAAACAGAAGTGTGTCAAGCCCATTTTTCTCAAGAACGTTCTTGAGAAAAAGGGTCTTGACAGACATACATACAGACAGACAGACAGGCAGACGGGTCCGAAAACCATTCAGGACCCATACGAAAACCAGCGCTGTTTTCTTCAGTGTAGCAGCATTATGCTGAGATGGGCTCCTTTTTTAGTCATGTGGAGGCATATAACTTTTTATTTTGTTGTTTTTTTATTTTATTTGGCTTTTAATGTGTTTGTGTCTGTTAAGAGACTTTAATAAATAATTTTCTTTCTTCTTTCTTTTCTTTCTTTTTTCCTTTCGAGGTACGGAGCCCTAAAAAGGGGCATTCCATTTAGCGCACCAACTTGAATAGCACCAATTCGAACCACACTATTAGTATTCCTATTACAATAGGTGTGATTCGAAATGGTGCTATTCAAATTGGTGCGCTAAATGGAACGCCTCGCAAAAAAATCTTAAACACTAATAAAATAAGATAAATCTTAGCAAAGGGTTGAGAAAAAAATCGAAATAAGTAAAATTTGAAATGTCAATACGATAGCGATATAAATATCAATTTTATTATTTCTTTGGATTTGAAAGCTCCTCGGTTAGAGTGTTGCTATAATAAATAGTCGTACTTATGTTCTGAATGCGGTGTCGGCCGTACGATAAGTGGCTGGCTGCTTATTTTGATACAAGTAAAATTTTATTTCAAAAATAAATTCGAAATTGTGAAAGTTTTATATCGTCTGTGATCGTCGCGGTGCAGTGAAAACCTCGTAAAGCACAAATTCTTTTTTTTTTTGTTATTTATTTTTTGGATAGATACCTTTGTAATGACTGATGAACGAACGTGCAAAGCTCTAAGATGAAATAGATTGATGAATCTATACTAATATTATAAAGCTGAAGAGATGGTTTGTTTGAACGCGCTAATCTCAGGAACTACTAGTTGGAATTGAAAAATTATTTTTGTGTTGGATAGTCCATTTATCGAGGAAGGTTATAGGCTATATAACATCACGCTACGACCAATAGGAGTGGAGCATAAATGAAAAATGTTGTAAAAACGGGAAAAATGTCCACCCGTGCGAAGCCGGGATGGACCGCTAAACTATTTTTTTTTTTAAACTTTGCCCCACACTAGGATTTCTCCTGTGTCGTGGGTGCGTTTACAAACACAAATCTTCACACGCACAAACATCCAGACCCGGAACAACTATCTGTAGGCCATACAAATATTTGTTCCGTGCGGGAATCGAACCTACGACCCCTAGCGCAGAAGCCGATCGCTCAGCCACTGCACCAAACGTGTCGTCAATATAAATAAAAATGAATCGCCAAATGTGTTGCTAAGCGCAAAACTTGAGAACGGCTCGACCAAATCGGCAATTTTTTTTTAATATTTTCCTTAAGACACAAGGAAGGTTCTTATGGAAACAAAAAACATAAAAATTGCATGGAAAATAGTAAAAACAACACTTTTCTTTTCGCACTACAGGCCAATATTTTTGACAGAACGAAGTCTGTCCGGGCAGCTAGTAGATAATAAAATAGAAGAACCTTACATTTACACTTCATACTTTTTTTCAAAAGACGATTATTATCTTCTCTTGTAAAATTACGTTCATTGCAATTACGGGTTTTCACTGCACAGCGACGATATATTTAAAAAAAATTCGAGTAAAGGGTGTGGCTATAAAATTGTGTAGTTTACATGGAAACGTGGAGCTTAGCGCGGAGCGTGATGCGTGACGTAATGCAGAGTACACGCCTAGCCAATGGAAGCCAACGAACGGGGCTCGATACCGCTAAAACCGAATTCGTTGTACACAAAGCTTCGACCAACCGTGATTCCGGACCCGCCACCGAGGCCCACCGCATCCCCCTTGTAGCATCACAGCCCAACCCTTACTTAACCCTTGGGGCGTTAAAACAGCCCCTAATTAATTCAACCTAGCCCGACCCTAGCTGCACCCCCCCCCCCCTCAATGACGCACTAAGCCGAGGCCCGAACCCAACCCCACAGGGGGTGCCCTTAGTGTCCGGTCATTTAATTTACATCCTTAGTTTGTAAGCCCTGGCTGGGGGCAGTAATTTTTGGCCACCACAGGATTGTCCGGTTAAGCAGTATCAACCTCTAGCGAGTTGTTGAACTGCGAGTGGTCCAACAAAAAAAACACAAAGCTTCGTCAAATTCAGCAAATAGCGTATTTTCTTTGGCGTTCGTTAGCTAGGCGTGCACGCTGCATTACGCCACGCATCCCGCTTTGCGCTAAGCTCCACGTCTCCATCTAAACTACACAATTTTATAGCCATACCCTTTTCACGAAAAGTTTCTTACAATAAATTCAATTTTTAAAACCTCGAATTTATTTTTGAGAAAAAGAACTGTCTGAAAATACCCAGCTAGCCACTTATCGTCCAACACAAATATTTAAAGAATGGGATTGAAAATAGCGAATTTACTGTCTGCATTTCAATCACTGAAGACGTACGTGAGCGAGATGTAAATAACGACAACAATTAAAGCGCCTACATTTTCAATACTATTCTTTTTAATAGGGTTGTACCTAGTTTCAACTTCGTAATTTTTCTTGCAAATTTTGACAACTGAAGCAAACGTAAATAAAATGCTGATATTACGAATAATTGGATAGAAGCTAACCTCAACATAGTTGGAAAAGGCTAAGCAGTAGATGAAAGATTTTCTTATAAAGCTTATATACATACATACACTCATGCCTGTTTCCAATTGGGGTAGGCAGAGACTATAGATTTCCACCTGCTACGATCCTAACACACCCTTTTCGCTTCATTTATTCATTAACGTTCTCATGCATGCTCGTCGGTTTCGGGTGCTACCAACCTGGCCCTTTTTGAGAACATCCGCGATTTGTTCGTGATACGTTCGCCGAGGTCGGCCCTTTCCAACTGTTCCATCCACACTCGCCTTGTACACTTGTTTCGTTAATCTCCTTTCGTCCATCCAATGTACATTATTATTCACTTCTTTCACTCCACAACGTTCCCTTATCACGCTGTTCTTTACTTTATCTTTCAAAGTTACGATCGATCTGCCTAGCCTTTTCCCAACTATATTGGGGTCAGCTTCCAGTCTAACCAGATGCGGCTGAATACCAGTATTTTACGCGGAGCGACTGCCATGAGACCTCCGCAACCCAACTACTGGGCAATGCCGATATCCTAAGGTTAGACCGGTTGTCAGACTTTCGAGCTTCTTACTACCTGTAACGACTGTCATAGATATTCGTTTATCACCCGGGACCGACTATTTAACGTGCTCTCCGAGGCACAGAGGGATCTCGATGTGTAACGAACGGTCACCCATCCACGGACTGACCGCGGCAAGCGCAGCTTAATTTCACAAATTGTATGATCCGCGCGGTTGGTAATTAGCCACTATCTTTCAAAGTTACACCACGCTTATAAAGTTTACCTTGAAAAATATAAATTATAACTTACTTGGCTCCATCAGGAAATGCCATGACCCCCAGTCCAGAGCACAGGCCTCCAATCACCGAACCATCATATCTGGTCCCATCAGGTAGCACAAGATGTCCCATGCCATGCTTCTGACCTTTTGAATTCCACTCGCCAATGTAGCGGGTGCCATCTTCGTATTTATATGCACCTGTCTTGACAACCCCTGGATCTACGACTGTAAGGTATTGGAAATTAGTAAGTATTCTTCGATTACTATATTTTCTACATCACATAAAATCACGCCTGTATTTCCCGAAGGGTTGGGCAGAGGTGTATAGTAATACCTTTATTTCACCGTTATGTTTTTAAGTCCCATAATAAATGATAAATGAATTTAATTTTTGAAAATAAATCTGTAACAGACACTTTTACAAGTCAATGTGATGTTTTTTTAATAATAGTTGGCGCCATCGTTTTCAATCTGACTAGCTCTGAGAAGAAAAGCCAAAACAAACTCAAAGATAAAGGTCTCTTTTAAAGTCCAGACATTGTGGTATAAAAACTATGCGAGTGAAACAATGTAGGGCAACATCTGGAATGGCCATACCGGGTTTGAGTTGACCTGTCCTAACTGACGGCATACCTGCATCAGTCATCGCATATAATAGGGAGCGAGCCTATTGCCGCAATCGGGCACAAATCCATACTCTGGGTTGCTATTGAGGAATTCCACACGGGTAAACCCAATAACACTTTGCCCGACCTGGGGATCGAACTCAGGACCCTTGTAGTACCTACAAGGGTTTTATTGACGTAAGAGACAAGGCTCTTGTCCCTTACGCCAATTATTTCTGGTGTCAATTTTATTAGAGACTAGCTCCACCACCACTTCATACCACCAATTTTTTTTTCTTTTTCCTAACTTTCTTTTTTACTACCCCAGTGTTGATGCGAACCAAACAAAAAAATAATTATTCAAATCGATCGAGCCATTTTCGAGTTTTTGAGAGACTAACGCATGGCAATTGATTGATTTTTTTTTTGAACCTTTCCATGGGTGCTGTGAAAGGCAATTAAGGAACTGTGTCAAGACCTTATGTGCAAAACCATTATTGATTTTGTGATCACCAACCGTTATGGCAAGTTTAATTAAGTCGGCCGTTATGAGAGATACACATTCTGCATTTGACGTCTGTGTTGAGAGATGATTGGGTACTTCCTTCATTACAATTGCAATCTAAATAATTAAATCTATTTAGAACCTGTTTCACAGTTATCGGATAATTCTTAGAATATGCCACTCGTCCAATATCTTTGATCAAAATGTACATTATATTTGATCAAATAAATTGGATGATTTCGAATAAGAATAACAAAAAAATACTATCACGTCTTGACAAAGAAATGAGACAAAGATATTGAACGAGTGGTATAACTGAAACAAAATGGCATTTTGACAGTTTTTTTTATAGAAAATCTGTCAAACCACCATATTTACTTGCCAGATAAGAGTAATCCAACAATTGTGAAACAGGTCCTTAAATAACTATTTCCTAACACAACGGAAAACAACAAACAATCAATAAAAAAAAACTATTAAATACATATTAAAAAATTCAATTCTTACCGTCTACCATCGTGAAATACAACACTTGCACTGGTATAGGCAACGCTTACAAGGCTTCAACCTTTGTACTTACATAATCTAATAAGGAATGATAGGTCAAATCTTTCGTACAATGTAACCTATATAATGACTACACAACATGAGGGGCTCATGGCTAATTACAAACCACGCGTATCATACGATTTGCGAGGTTAAGCTGCGCTTGCCGCGGTCAGTCCGTGGATGGGTGACCGTTCGTTACACATCGAGACCCGTCCATGCCTCGGAGAGCACGTTAAATAGTCGGTCCCAGGTGCCATACTAATACCTATGACAGTCCGTACGAATAGTCAGAAGCCGATATCGGCATTGCCCAATAACTGGCTTGCGGAGATCTGATGGCAGTCGATCCATGTATAATACTGGTGTTAAGCCGCATCTGGTTAGATTATAAGCTAACCCCAACATAGTTGGGAAAAGGCTAGGCAGATAATTATAATAATGGCTACACAATATTTTATTGGTGCACCTACCACGTTTTGTCTCTGCATCACCCTTAGGGGCATTCCATTTAGCGCACCAATTTGAATAGCACATAATAGAATCACACCAATAGTAATAGGAACAGGAATACAATTGATGCGCTAAATGGAATACCTCAACCCTAAGAATGACCGCTAGAAAATGCCTAAGATATTAAAGTCCACATATGTATAATTTTGTGCAAAAAATTAAATAAAAAAAAAATTCACCGGTCTCAATGACGTCATCCGCAATAAGATGGCGATGCATGCGTGCCGTCAGTTGGGACAGGTCAACTCAACCCTGCTATCACTCTTTGCTCAAAAGGCCGTTCCAGACGTTGCCCCACATTGTTACACTCGCAGAGTTCTTATACCACAATATCTGGAATTTATAAGAAACCTTGACCGCTGAGTTTGTTTCGGCTTTTCTTCCCAGAGTCATGCCGGCGACATAGACTTAATAAAAACATTACATTGACTTGTAAGTATCTGTAACAGATTTATTTACAGAAATAAAAATCATTTATCAAGAGATTTGTAGTTTGAATATAAAATACATAAAATTCGAACAGACCGCACAGTAAATCAGCTGACATTGTACAAACACAAAAGCCTTCCTACTTTGTAAATATTTTGTAAAGTAGGAAGTGTCAATTGAGTAGATCTCGCCTAGTTTGTTCTAATCATCGTTGAGTTGTTAGAACAAATTCTCGTGCCTCAGGTAATTTCTGCCGGTTACTGATTTGTACTGTACGGAACACGTGATCACACATAAATGGATGTCGTATGTGTTTACATAATATGCGCATGCAAGTATGACGTCATTCTCGCTTATGTGTATTCTGGTATTCTGGTAATCTAAATTTTTCAATCACCTCTTACAGCGCGACATAAAAGCCTAAAAACGCAACAAATTTTTGCTGTGTTGGTCAGTGTTTCATAAGGCGATAAAATTTCAAATCGATTTCAAATGAATAAGCGTACGCTCAAACTAACGCGTCCAGCTTGCTGCCACAGTGACGTGCACGTTTGCGAACAATTACTGCAACTGTATTCTTAGCAACATGTTCAAACCAAACATATCCGATTTCGTTTAAACAAGTTGGCGGCCGCAAGCTGGATGCGTTGTCTTGAGCGCGGCCAAACCTACGCGTCAGCGATGCAGGATGCGTCAGCGAGGCGGGAGCGGCGCGGGAGCGTCTAAAACGTGAACCTAAACGTGCACACCTGCGCGACTACGGCGAGAATTGCCTACATCATTTGACACTAGACGCGTGCGTCCCGTTCTGCTGACGCGACCGTCCCGCGTTGTGGTCGCGTAGGTGTGCATGGCGTCATAAGATATCATGGGTAGGGTCCGCTGCGCGACTGATGCTCCCACTTCGCAATCACTTTCGTCGCGCAGGTTACGACTATCCAAAGTTCTATCATAGAACTTATTTTAAAGTTTTTATAACGTATGACTAGTGGGGCACCCATTTTCGTACTCTTTGCAGTGCAGAACTGTACGTGACTCATGAAAAGAAGATACTGTTATCCGTGATGTTATCATAACAACGTCATAATCACCATCAACACGTTTATCCAACGCATTGGAGATCACATACGTTCATCCATTTCCTGACAACGTCTTGTCGTCTACAGCTTCCGTATATAATCTGCCAAACCAAATAAAGATAAGGCTCTGAACAGACAAGCACATTAGCTAATCCACTGGCAGATTAAGTGTCGCAGCTTCACTATCTTTAGCCAAATTGACACTGGAAGCTTAGTGTAAGAGCCCGTTCACACAGCGGATCCCGAGGTCGGGCAAAGTGCTATTGGATTTTATCATGTGGAATTCCTCAGTAGCAGACCGTAGTCTGGATTTGTGCCCGGTTAATGGCAATAGGCTAGCCCCCTATTACGAGGGTGTACTAAAAACACATCTGCTGAACCCTTCGATCTATTTAAAATCCTGTCTTCATTGTAGGTCATGAAATAAGCGTGTTAAGAAAAGATAAATAAATATCGTATCTTCACGCGAGGCCTCAGTAATTTGAACACTTTATCTCGTTACCCATGATCATGTGTCTGCATCTGTAACATAAGACGGGCTTATTTCCTTCGGGAGATCCAATATGTTGCGTAGAATAAAATTTCAGCTTCTTTGCGTACTTTTGGATTGATGGAAATAAACTCCCCTTGCCTAATATCAGCAGTGAGTGAATGATTGAGAAACTAAACTACTTTGAAGGTCTTTTTTTAGTGTGGTTAGTGACTAACCTGGTGTCAGAGTTTATGCCGCCCATGGGCCTCTGACTTGGCTTAACATGCCATCGAGAAATATCTCTCAGGCATGCCGGTTTCCTCACGATGTTTTCCTTCACCGTTTGTAAGCAAGTGCCTTGGGTTCAAGCTTGAGACCTATGACTTGGCAGTCCGACGGTCACACCACTAGGCTGTGACTGCTTTACCTACCGGGGTTGCGGTGCATGCTTTTGGGAATCCCGCGACCCCGCCCGAACGATCAGGAGGAGGAACACCGTTGGTTTTTAGCCGGTAACAGTCCGGCAGATACCCTCGCCTTCCCCGGGCGAGAGAGATTCATGAGGATTTTCGAACAATAAAAATAAAAAAGGCTATCACTGCTTTGAAGGTAAGGTTATCAGAACTTGTTGGGTTGGATCCGTGGATGGATTGTCACACTTTAGAGGTCAAGGGTGGCTCTTGGAGTCAACCCTCATCAAGCATGTGCACATAAAATTTAGCAGGCGTATACTTACGGGAGGATAGTGAAAAACACTTTTAACCGTACACTATTATATATTTTAATAATAATTACAAATAGGTCAGCAGAGCGTGGTTCGTAACAAAGCGAGGAGTCTAGGGTCTTCTTATACAGGTGTAGTACTCAACTTGGCAGCTACAGCAGCGCGAAAAAAGGCGATCTGCAGCGTGCTCGACCTTTTATAGGCCTGGACCCCCGCCAGTCGCCACCACCAGTCACCGGAAGACTGTTCATTACACATCAAGACTCCTCCGTGCCTCAGAGAGCACGTTAAATAGTTGGTTCCGAGTATCATACGTATACCTATGACAGTCGTTATGGAAAGTCGGAAGCCCAAAAGTCTGACAACCGGTCTAACTTTAGGATATCGGCATTGCCCATTTACTGAGTTGCGGAGGTCTGATGGCAGTCGCTCTGTGTAAAAAACTGGTATTTACCCACATCTGGTTAGACTGGAAGCTGACCCCAACATAGTTGGAAAAAAGCTAGGCAGAACAATGAAGACAGGATTTTCAAAAGATTGGAACTTCATAACAATAATATAATGCTAAACGACAAACGCCATAAAATAAAGACAAAATATATATATATATATATATAATGCCTAGAGCCCACAGTGTTTGCGGCGTTCTTAGATATTTATAAGGTATGTTAAATAACAGAGGGCGTTCCCTTAAGCTCGTTCATCTATATCAGGGGTGGCCAACCAGTCGATCGCGATTGACCGGTCGATCGCGGTTCTTAATCCAGTCGATCAGGGTAAGGCAAAGAAAAATATAAGTTTAATATAAGTTGAATGAAGAGGTACTGATTATGTAATTATTAGATCGCACAGAGTCTACTCAGTAAACAGTAGATTTGGGTCGAATCGAGTTGGCCACCCCTGATCTATATCATTAATAGATAAAAATAAAAACATTGCCTGGCAAACTAATCATTTCACGGACCTTTTTAGGCATAGCGCGCACTGCCTTGCGTTTTTTTTTAAATAAAGTACAATAAAAGTAAAGTACGGAGTGTCACAGAAGAGCGCGCGCTGCGAATTATTCACCACATACTGATTTACTTGTATTTATTTTATTCGTTGCGGTGAAAATAACGCACCGCAAGTCACCCGCACCGCAATGCGCTCTCGCACTTAAAGTTTTCTCTATAAACAAAAATCTATTATGCAGCGAAAGAAAATAAATTTAGTTAGGAACCATAACTAAACCAATTTTCTTTTAATTACTGTCACAGGCACTTTGTTTTACGTCGTTCACAATTCTCAGCTTGTATAAAAGGAAAGAAAAGAGTTCAAAGTAATATTACTTATTTATTCTAGGAACTAAGGTCTCGTTCACAGAGACGCGGGAACCGCCGTGTTCTGTCAAACATACCTGACAACTCAAACCATAATATAACATCACGCCTGTATTCCCCGAAGGGTTGGGCAGAGGTGTATAGTAAGTAGCACCTACATTTCGGTGTTATGTTTTTAAGTCCCATGCAATAGGGGGCAAGCATATTGCCATCAACCGGGCACAAATCCAAACTCCGGGGAGCTACTGAGGAATCCCACACGGAAAAACCCAATAACACTTTGTGCCCGACCTGGGGATCGAACCCAGTACCTCACGATCAATAGTCGCGCTTGCCACCATTAGACCAACGAGGCAGCAACTCAAAGCATATGCGCAATAAAACGTGTCTCCATAAATACCGGTAAACCGGTGTTACTTTGAATCCTGGGGTAACTTTGATAAAAAAATCGTTTCGTAATAAAACTCAAATTGTACGAATTCTGAACGCATTCTTCCTATTATTTTTTTACGATTGGCAGCATTAAACGTGACTGTTAGCGTGTGATTAGTCGCAGTGCGTGGATCCTTGCCGGTTGATGAAAAATTATAAAAAATATGTCAGTAATAGTTTTGTATTATCTATTCCTTATTGGGGTTACTTTCGAATTCCTTAGAAAAAAAGGAGGTATCAAAGTAACCCTAAGTAACCCAAAGTAAATCATAGTTTAACATTTATTACCAACATTTTATTTATTTTCTCAAAAAGTAATAAGAAAAATTATAATTTTATTCAACAAGTAGTTATCATAAACAAAATCGATATTTGCATTTTTTTTTTTGCTCCCATATTTCAAGAGAAAAATACATTTCAATTTTGAAATTGATCAAAGTAACCCCAGTTTACGGTATATAATACACCGTCACAAGCTTTAATAGTCGCTGTTCATGATCCACCGTGTTCACCCGCCGCTGCGGTGCCGGTCGTCTCTTCTAACTCCGCAGTCACACCGTTAATTCAGCCCTCATTAACCTGTCTTCCTCCGAGTCCCCCGCCAGCAACGCCCTAAACCGGGATCTGACTCCCAGTAGGGTTATCCCTTAGCGCTGTTATTGTTAGTAGTTATGATGGTAGAGTAGTAGTTAGCTTAAGTATTTTATTTTCTTGTCCTCATTGGCAGAAGACCCTTCAGCTGTCGCCAATAACTGCCCAGTTACGTAAAAACGATCCGCAAGGACCATCAACAAGAAGAAGTAAAAGAAAAAAAATGGCCCTATACGCCCCGCAGGACGCGCCGCGCTAATCTCCGTAGGCTATGTTCAGATGACGTGCGTTTACAATAACATGAATTAACGCATATTAGCATGTGGACACCTTGACTGAAATTAGTGGAGTTGTAAACGCGCGTTAGAAAAACGCGTGTTTAACGCCTGTCATCTGAACATAGCCTTATAAACCCAATAACCTAAGTGATGAAATGTAGGAATTTTTATGTTGCTCTATTTTGTACAAAAAATCATAATAACATAACATCACGCCTGTATTCCCCGAGGAGTAGAGCAGAGGTGTATAGTAACACCCTAATTTTGCCGTTATGTTTAAGTCCCATATAATAGAGGGCGAGCATATTCAAACTCTGGGCTGCTACTGAGGAATCCCACGACCCCGAGATTGAACCCAGGACCTCACGATTTGCAGTCACGCTTGCTACTATTGTACTATTATTTGTAAATGACAGGAACAGAATCGTGTAGGGGTTTATCGTCGCTTAGGTAACAATACCGCCTAAGTCGAAAAAAGGTAATTTGACGTTTTATACGTCATTGCATAGATATTTTCGGCGCGCATCGAATGATGTTAGAAAAATATTAAAATTATCCAATCACAGCGAGTTAATCAAACAGTTTTGGCACCGCACAGTCGTTTATTGTGGCATTTTAAAGATAATAATCAGTTTTTTGTCTCTCCTGAAAACTTGTCAAATTTAACTTGAGCGGTATTGTTAGGTACCTAAGCGACGTTATCTATCTAACATTACAGTTATAGCTAATATCGGTCAGGATTGCGAACATGGTAAATTAAGTAAATGAAACTAACATAGTGTAACGCCTCGTCATATGCCAGCTGAGCCACGACATGAAGATGAAGGAAGATGCGTCGAACTTATTACGTCGAGCCTGCAGTTGATTGGTGGTGACGTCACAACCGGCTTACCATCGCCATATCACCTTATTTAGGGTGGGGGATTATGATTACATAGTCTGGGGAGCTAATTTTATGGAATTCTGTCTGTACACTAGAGTATAAGCCAAAACTGTGTCCAATTATTGTCTTAAATAAATAGCGTATAATCAACTCCCTGAGTGTTTCAATTCGTTTGTTACAATAGACTCTTCACCACTGAGAGTATTTACCTATATTTAGTTTAGGGGTTAGTTACAGAAGCTAGTTCACAATATAACAATTTACACAAGATCAGAAAATAAACACAAGCTAATCAGATAATTATAAAAGTTCAGACTTCTTCGGCTGTTCGACATAGAATCCTCTGCTCCGTCGAATGACCACTGTTTTTATAACGTCGGGTACGTTGATTCATATTGGAGGGTACTCCTTTATCAATATTGTCCAGTGTTACCAGCTACCGACGACATATTATCCCAATTATTTGACAAATCGAGGGTCTAACCTTTAATTACCGTCCCTTCCAATTTAAATTCCCAGACACACAAATCTAGATTACACAAAGCGAGCCAAACGCTAATAAAATTGATTTTTAATGCCTTTCGCTATACTCTGATATTTCATTAGTATTCCTACCTGAATCTAAATGTAAACAGCAGAAGCTATTGCCAATTTGAGTCGGGACACGGCAGGCAACTTGAAACGATATTATACTTGCAAATGTACGGCGCATGTTCGTACTACCCACTTCCATTGTTAGATACCTGCTGCTCCATTGTTTGATTGTTTTGGGTTTGCATGGTGTGGTATATCAGGAAGCTTTGTCTTTACTGGCTCGTGGCTAATTACCAACCGCACGGATCATATCACGAGGTTAAGCTGCGCTTGCCGCGGTCAGTCCGTGGATGGGTGACCGTTCGCTACACATCGAAACTACCGTGCCTCGGAGAGTACGAGTTATCGGTAGCTGGTAACACTGAACAATGTTGATAAAGGAGGGTAATCGTCAAGATTAATCAACGTACCCGAAGTTATAAAAACACTGGTCATTCGATGGAGTAGAGGATTCCATGTCGAACAGCTGAAAAAGTCTGACCTTTTATATCTGGTTTGCTTATCCTCATTTTTTGATCTTGTGTTAATTATTATAATGTGATATATTGTGAACTAGCTTCTATAACTAATCACTAATCTATTTAAAAGTACTGTCAGTGGTGGAGAGTCTATGTTGGTTTAATTTACTTTATTTACCATGCTCGCAATCCTGACATACCGATATTAGCTATAACTGTAATGATAGATTCACCCCTACAAGATTCTGTTGTATGTATTTTATATACGGTAAACAGTCGGTCCCGGGTGTCATACGAATACCTACGACAGTCGTTACGGGAAGTTATAAGCCTAAAATTCTGACAACCGATGTAACCTTAGGATATCGGCATTACCCTGTAACTGGGTTGTGGAGGTCTGATGGGAGACGCTTCATGTAAAATACTGGTATTCAGCCGCATCTGGTTAGTCTGGAAGCTGACCCCAACATAGTTCGGAAACGGTTAGGCAGAACAACCAAGATACTTAAAAAAGGTATCGATTGATTCACTCTGTTTTCACCTACATTTTCAGTACAACGTGCTATATAATGAACTGAAGTTCAACTTGCAGATTGTTCTAATTAAGTTCAAATATTGTTGCTCGAATAATATTCGTTAAATGTTATCGAGTTCGTAACCTAGGGCTAGTTAACTAACTTTTTGAATAAAATTTTGATTGGTTCGTTAATTAAACTGTATGTTCACTATACAACTAGTTTTACAGTTCATTTAGTTCACTTAAAATCTCGCCCGTTTTGTTTTCCTGAAAATAAAAATCTACCCCTTTTTTGACCTGACAGCGTGACAGCAAAGGTAGGGTTGTGTTGTTTTTTTGCCTGTTTTCCTGCCCAAATAAATCATAATAGACTACCTCGTCGATCTAGTGGTGGTAAGCGCGACTGCTGTAGGCTAATTCACGTAATTTCATGACGCGCCGATGAAGTTGCAGTGACGCTGCAGTTAAGTTTAAGTTTTAGTGCTAAATGGTATTCTTGTAATATTTGAACTGCGCGTAAGCTACACGTAAGCTGCGCGTGAACTGCGCGTCAACTTCACGACAGCCAAACTTACCTACGGTGTGGCCATACGAGAGAAAAAAAATACTCACTAAATAATCGAATAAAATCGATTAAGTTTCAATGAATATTACGTTATAAAATATTAAAATAATATCACAATACTGATTTTAATGCTTTTTCTTGCCACAAAAACAAATAATAATATTTTGATTCACAATAAAAGATATAATATGCTAAAATTTGGCTGAATTATGGTTTATCATTGCTGCATAAAACAAATAAAACTGTCAAAACAAGAGGAGCGCCAAAGTTGAAAAAAACAAAATAAATAGTGCAAATTAAAAACAAAACTTTATTAAGGTATGTTTAATATTAAAATATATTTATGGATGTGCAGTGAAGTTTACTTTACGAAGAAGTAGCAGTTTAAATTCCTTCCTTGTATGTTTTAGTCATGACTTCGCGAAAATCTGTTTCTGTGCGGCAAATAGAACTCCTTGTGGAGTATTTAGAAGGCCACATAGGCCTTGCCCATATTTTAATATTGTCACGGACATCCCTTGTCATGGGAAATTTTATATATTCTGTGAATATGCTTCTTGTGTTATGGGCTTTGGTGACTTGTCTGATGGCTCTTGAGACAGTAGGCTGTGAAACACCATGGGACTTACTTTGGACCACTAGGGTTTATAGGACCCACTAGCGTAAAAAGCCAGTGTTATGAGAACCTGAAAGTTATCCAATTATAATTATAGACTACTGTCAAATAAATTTTGTATTTTGCATTATGTTTGTACCAAGATAAGCCGTTTTTAGCTAACCTTTGCTTGCACACTTAATCCATCATTCCTTCTCTCCTTTGGAATACACGTTCCTAGTCGGCAAATTAATTGCCGGGTCACATCCTTGCACAATCGGTATGTTTTTATAAACTCCCGATCTGATAGACGGAACGGATCCACAGTAATTCTACGTCGACGTTGAGCTTGTCGACGTTCTCGATTGTCTTTTTCATTTGATAGCGTTAGAATGCTCAAACCCAGACGAAAACTCACATTCCCTTAAAATAAATAAAAAACATTTGAAATTTAATTGAACGTGACTTGTAGTTAACAAGAATGTCTAATTATTTAACTTTTACTAACAATATTTAATTATAAACACTTAAATTCACTAAAAATACAACTTGATGCCAACAAAAGTAAGTATTGAGGAACTTATGTTGCGCGTAACCAAAACCGCACGTTGATCGAAGTAAAACTTACAATAGCTGTCATTTGAAACGTCAAATGAATACAAGAATACCCACAAAATTGCGTTCGGAATCACGCACTAATGACGCGCAGCAGTAGAATGCTGATAATGCGCTCGCGTGACGCGAACTTGACGCGAGCGTATCTCACAGCGGTCGCCGATACTACGTGAATACGAAAAGCGTTGTTTTGATCGAAACTTAACTGCAACTACACTGCAACTTAACTTCTTTAATTACGTGAATTAGCCTACTGATCGTGAGGTTCTGGGTTCGATCCCCAGGTCGGACAAAGTGTTATTGCGTTTTTTCGTGTGGAATTCCTCAGTAGCAGCCCGGAATTTGGATTTGTGCCCGGTTGATGGTAATAGAATCGCCTCCTATTACATGGAACTTAAACATAGCGGCAAAATAAAGGTGTTACTTACACCTCTGCCCTACCCTTCGGAGAATACACGCGTGATGTTATGTTATAAATCATATCTGACGATTGAAAGGAATCGGCATTGATGGCCAAATACTCCAAAGTTACTCAAATTCAAATTCAAATCGTTTATTTGCCAGAACATGGTATATACAGTGATCTTGCAGTGTTATAGATTCCGACATATTCTGCCATATTATGCGGCGTGCAAATTTAAATGAAGTTAATAATAGGTAGTTAAAATGATATTACATATACAAGGTTAGTCGGAAAGGGGGTACTAAGCCGCGGGCCACTTAAAGTATCACTGATGACTATTTTAAATCAAGTCTTAAGATTTCAAAATTCGATAAAAAAAAATTGCATGCAAAAAGATTTTTATTTTAGTTTTTTCAAAAAAAGAAACATACCTGCTTTAGTTATGAATTCAGAAAGTTCTAATCCGTGACCCCAAATATGACCTAAATTGTAAAAACTGCTGATCATAACTATGGGCAGATAGATTTTAGCATGTTTTTTACGAAATCTTTGAAAAGCTATTTATCTTAAACTATCGAGTTTTGGGGAAAGTTGTAGAACAAAAGTTATCCCTTATTATAGGTACTTTAACACCCTTTCGGCTTAGTACCCCCTTTCCGACTAACCTTGTATTAATACACACAATTTTATATAGTTACAAAAATATCACCTATTTTATAAATTATCTTGTCGTCTATAAATTCTTTAACACTATAATAAGTTTTGTTCAATAATATAGCAAATAACTGTTTTTTAAATAATGTAAGGCATTGTTGAGCAAGGCTTTGAGGGAGATGGTTAAATATTTTAGTTATGGTTTTTTTTTACTCAATTTTAGTTTGCTGTTAATTTTGTGCTGTTACTGTCTCTCTAAGGCGAAGTGACAGAGACAGCATACTTAACGGCAAATTAAAATTGAGTAGCCTATGTATATTTGGTCATGAGTGTCGTAACGACACGTTTGGTGGAATAGCTCAGCGCTTGGCTGATGCGCAAAATACTCTACATTTGTTTCTAATATACTATACCTATATATGAACATGTACACAAACCTAATATTATATGTAGTACCTGGATGACCGAGCTTTACTCTTTTTTTTTGGTAAATCGACGTTTTCTAAAAATGAAACCTAGCTAGATCGATTTATCGCCCCCGAAACCCCCTGCATACTAAATTTCATGAAAATCGTTGGAGCCGTTTCCAAGATTCACATTATATATTTATGTATACAAGAATTGCTCGTTTAAAGGTATTAGACAGATATATACATAATTATACAATCAATTAAACGCATCAAATAATTTATAATAATATTGAATTGCTTGAATTGCTACTTACTCTTCCTCTCTCCTAATTTTGATGTGCCCGACAGGGTCCATATTGGTCTTTTACTTAGTTATACCATCTATGTAATACATATTGAATGCAATAAAGAATTCAGTATTGAGTATTTCGAAATAATTCCACTTTCCACGTTACTACACAAGGTAATCCTTCAATCAACCTGTTTTCAGCCGAGGTTGCACTTAACTACTTCACCTAATCTAACTGAGACGCTTGGAAACTTCGCTCTAAAGCTAAGTTCTAGATCTCATCACATAAAGAGCTCATTGCCTTACACTGGCACGTTATCTTAGTTTGTCGAATGAACTTGGATAGGAGCTGCAAAGTGGTTTTTTGTAGGGTTATGTGAAATTCGACTTTAAGTAAAAAGTCTACGGATTATAAATACAGAAATCATTTATTTGAATTTTTCGACAAAATGGTACAGTATGGGAATGAAAAGGGTGTACACCTTAAGATCTATATTTGCTTGCACAGCGCAAGAAACAAACTATTTTACTGCCTACCTATAGAAATGAAAATGTTAGTCTTTTTTGACAGGATATTAAAAATTATAATGTTGACATGACGACAGACACTAGTAATGTCAACTTATTCAATCATCGAATTGATTGATGTCATGATTTTCACAACAAAACTCCTACAACCAATTCAAAGACATTGCATGGCACTACTATGTCATATGGAGGCAAAGGGCAATTTTGATCTTTGCTACCAAATAATTAAACATAATTTTCCATGCATTGGTCTGTTCCGTTCAACAGTTTGAAAGGGTAACATGTGCTCGCGACGTGGGAAAGGAATAAATTTGAAAATTGACGATCTTTTTCATTCCCCTATTGTACAATGGTGACATAAGCTGCGAAACAAGTATATTGAGACAAATTAAACAAAATCGGGTGCAAACCGAACGGGGGCAATCGAAACCGGGGGCATAACGAACGGACCCATTAATCTCAGTTAAATTAATATTCCAAGAAAGTTTAACATAGTTTCAAATTGTAAAATACACTAGATACAACTCTAAGTATAGCTTAAAGTGTTTATTACCCGATTGTACAACAGCAAAGGCAGGGTTATACATATTATTATATCGATTAGTTTTCTAATTAATACCAAGTTTTAAAACTTTAATGTTCAACTACTTTTGTCGCTGACTGTACCTAGTAAAAAATAATACCTACGAATTATTCTCAATAACTTACTAATACATGCTGAATAAAGCGTTGCCAAATTTGAAATTTAAAAAAAATATGGTTCAACTGATGACGTTTTTCTTTTTAAACCTTCAGCGTTGAGGATGAAAAGAATTTTGCGTGTATTCTTGACAATATTGTGCATTAAACAGTAGGTATTTTACTGAAGACCAGATGTTACAGTCACGCTAAAACAGCGTGTTACACTT
This sequence comes from Amphipyra berbera, assembly GCA_910594945.2. Classification (NCBI taxonomy): domain Eukaryota; kingdom Metazoa; phylum Arthropoda; class Insecta; order Lepidoptera; family Noctuidae; genus Amphipyra; species Amphipyra berbera. The sequence continues at coordinate 18,944,969 of OU343127.1, forward strand.
TATTTGTAACATCCGTCTATTTCCTGCTCTAAAGTTACGTATTTACGGAGCTAATGTTTCCGTTGTTTCTGTGTGTGTTGTGACAAAGTAAACAGAAACAATGTGACATTGAGACATGACTCGGCTTTGATATAGTCTGACCGTTTAAATATTGTATAAACCAGGGGTGCACAGACGGCGACCCTTCGTCAATTTCCATGCGGCCTGCCAGCGAATTAAACTCTTTTATGAATTTGTATGATAATAATGCATTATTTTTTTCATTAAGATCTCTGAATAATGGATTCTTTTTAATGCGCAACCTACTATATTTTTTTAATGCGTAACCTTCTATATTTTTGAAATGCGCAACCTACATTTTTTTTAAAATGCGCAACCTACTATATTTTTTTAAATGCGCACCCTACTATATGTTTTTACTGCGCAACTTACATTTTTTTTCCTTAACCCGGCGTCATGGGGGTGGAAAATGTTACGCGGACGTGGGGGTGGGTCATTATGACCCGATATTTAGACTTAAGATATTTCAATTTTTTTTAAACAAATTACTAATTTTTTTTAAGGTAATGGCTTTATTGTTTTATGGTTGACTAAATGAAACAAGAATTTGTATTACATAACATTTTAATTAAACCTTTAAACCTATAAAAACAAAAACACGTAAAAACCAACAAAAGTGGCGTTCTTTAGCCTAATATCACATTTCTTAGCATTAATTGACCGTATTTCATTTTTTATGGCACTTTTATAAACTTAGCGCAACTTATAAACTCCAGCTACTGAGAGAAGCGGTAACGTCGCTTGCGTAGTTACGAATCTGTAAGCTAACAAAAACGTCTCGGGTAATTTTGACCCAACCCCCATGACCCCGGGTTAAACCATATTTCAACCTTTTTTGTTGTTTTTCTAATTGTGGTGGCCAATTCATAGTCTGTCCGAAAGGCCCCCCAGTCTTAACAAGTCTGTGCATCCCTGGTATAAAAGTAAACAAACCTTTGATCGTGGTACTCCCCCCCGATGAAGACCCGGATGACCCCCTCCCCCCTGTCTACCAGACGAGGTGGCGGAGGTCATCAGGGGACTCAAACCTAGGAAGGCTCCTGGCTCTGACGGCATCAACAACAGGGTATTTAAACTCTTCCCCCCGGTTCTTATAATGCTAATGATGTCGCTCTAGCTAATAATATATTCCCTCAGCCGTGGAAGCGGGCTACCGTTATCGGTATCCCAAAACCAGGCAAACCAAAATCCTCCCCTACTAGTTACCGCCCCATCAGTCTGCTCAATGACTTAGGCAAAATCTACGAGAGGCTTATTTATAAGCGTCTCAAAGACTATGCCGAAGCAAAGAGCCTAATCCCCATGGAGCAATTTGGCTTCCGAACCCGTCACTCTTGTGTCCAAAAGGTGCACCGTATAGTCGAGCATATCAGCGACCGCTACCAGCGCGGCATGATGACTGTGCCCTGTTCTTCGATATAGCGAAAGCTTTCGACAAGGTCTGGCACAACGGGCTGATATACAAGCTATATCGGATCGGTGTGCCCGATCGCCTCGTGCTCATCTTACGAGACTTTCTGTCGAATCGCACCTTCCAATACCGCATTGAAGGTGCGCTTTCCGCTCCCCACCCGATCCGCGCAGGCATCCCTCAGGGCTCTGTGCTGTCCCCCTTTATATTCACCCTCTACACCAGCGATATCCCGAAGAGTAGAACGGCCCAGTTAGCCTTGTTCGCTGATGACACCGCCATCTACTATTCGGGATATAGCCCCGCCAACATCTCTCGTTCTCTCCAAAACTCCGCCAATAGCCTAGGCGATTGGTTCCGGAGATGGAGAATCAAGGTCAACCCCGATAAGAGCCAGGCGGTCCTATTTATCAGACCGTACAAAACCCTCCCACCTAACCCCGCCCCGATCATGATGTTTGACAAGCCGATCCCTTGGGAGGAGCAAGGCAAATATCTAGGGGTCACTCTCGACCGTCGTCTAACCTTCGGTGAGCACATAAGGACGGTGCGCTAGCGCGCCGCCTTTGCTCTCGGTAGGCTTCATTCCGTGCTGAATGCCCGCAGCAAATTGTCACTCAGGTGCAAATTGCGTATCTACATCGCGTGCATTCGGCCTGTCATGACATACGCGTGCCCCGTATTCGCGCATGCCAAACCCCACCGCCCCCATAGGATGCAGACCCTTCAAAACCGTTTTCTCAGAGGGGCCACGGGTGCCCCGTGGTTCCTCACGAATGAACGACTCCATGTCGGTCTTAAAGTCCCCACAGTTAAGCAGTGTATTAAACGCCTTACCAAGCGTTTCATAGATTCAGCCGAAACTCATCCCAACCCCCTCGTAACATCGGCCGTCCGATTCACTCCCTCTAGGATCTCTAAGATTAGGCGCCCCAGACTCACCCTCTACCAACCCGATGTCCCCATCACCCTCCTTCAAGAGAGTAGTAGGGAAACCAGTACCCGTCGTAAATACAGGAACAAATACCGACCGCGATTCCGGCCTCGCCGCCGAGGCCCCATGCGTCCCCCTTGTAACGTCACCGACCGACCCTTACTCGCCACGCCAGCCCGCGAAGCTGACAGCGCAACGAGTATCCCCAAGGAGGATTGATGTCAGGCAGGCGGCCGGTCATAAAACAATAAGCCAAAACCTCTAACAACATGGATTTACGAAATATAAATGTTGTGCCGACCTCACCTAGTGTGGGATAAGGGCAGGAAGAAGAAGAAGAAGTTCAGTAGGTCTAGCACATATGTTGTAACATCAATAACGTATACGTAACCTTAAGGCTTTGTTAAACAGAACGCGTTATTATCGCGCGTCAGGGCGCTAACCTAACGCGACGCTATGACGCCGAGCTGTGTTGTACTGCGATGGTGATGTACCGCCAAACAGAGCAAAGGCACTGCGTAATGCTAGCGCTGGCGCTCTGTTTGGCGGTACATCACCATCGCAGTACAACACAGCTGGGCGTCATAGCGTCGCGTTAGGTTAGCGCCCTGACGCGCGATAATAACGCGTTCTGTTTGACAAGGCCTTTAATGTGAGTGAATTTTGAACTGGAAATAATCGGTTCGCACACACTGTTTTTAAATTGAAAACTTTATTCATATCTATGTATGATACAAATTATGTAGGTATGTGTGGCCAAAATATAAATCAAAATGTTATAGGACAGTTGTATTTTCGATTCAAAATTCGCTTGCTTAGCGATACGCTTACGATACTATACGTCAAATTGTCGTGCTAAGTAGTAGTAATATAGAGGTAATAGACAGATAGCCAAACTCTCATGTTCAATATTAGTATGGATAAAATTTTATTCCCTAGCTAGCGACCCGCCCCGGCTGCGCACGGGTGCAATGTAAGATACATGTGGGGCATACATATAAACCTTTGTCTTGAATCACTCTATCTATTAAAAAAAACCGCATCAAAATACGTTGCGTAGTTTTTTATTTTTTTTATTTGTTACTAGGCCTGCGTTTGGCCGCCATCCCGCCTGATGTTAAGCGATGATGCGGTCTACGATGGAGCATGCTTGCCCAGAAGAAACCGATTCACTCGTGACTTGAAGACACCCAGATTGTAACTGTCGGGGAACACCCACTCAGGCAGCGCATTCCACTGTTTGGCGATTAGTTTTAAAGATCTAAGCATACATAGGGACAGACAGAGGGAGCGACTTTGTTTTATACTATGTAAAGATAAGACACTATCAAGTTTGCGACCAGCGAAATTATTTTCAGAAAATCATTTTCTAAGTTTTATTAAAGTTTCTCGACACCTAGATTGTTCATTTCAAAATGTCTGAAACTAAAATAGATCCACTAGTTTTCGAATCCAATCTAGGTGGCCAAGGTAAAAAACTGAAACAGTCGGTCTTAATGAAATTGTTTACGACAACCTTATTGGACAAGTTGTTCATACGGAGTGTAGGTAAATGAATTCGTGTAATTCTTTAAAACCACATAATCTGGTTTAGACAAAAAATGCAAAAAGTTGTTTTTAGTATTGGTTAGTGGTTACGTGGTTTGGTCATGCTGTGAGAATTAGTGAACGGTGATTAACAAAAGGAATTTATAAGGCGGATGTCAATGGAAACGCCAGTAGAGGATGTCCTAGAAGGACATACACCGTTGTTATTGGTGATGTTCTTCACAAAGGATAGGTGCGTAGTACTCAACTGGCGTGCGTGTATGACAAGATGTATGAACGTGGACGAAGCGAAAGGAGTATGTAAAGATTGTAGCATGTGGCGTTCTATAGTTTCTGCCTAACCCCATGGGAAAAAGGCGTGAGTTTATATATGTATGTTTTTGGTCGTCTATGAATCTCCATCTGAGCAGGTTTTCCTTGCTTCGACCAATCTGGGTCCGGAGTGTGTTTAAAGACTTCCAGGTTAACCAAGGCAACTATGTATGTTAACGCACTGAAGAACTGTGACGCCCATTATTTTGACATAACCTCCGTAACCTTTTACTCACGGGGTTGCCTTCGACGGAAGCTACAAGTTCAATGGTTTATTATCTACCTACTAGTTCTCTAATTAATTTTAAACTTGTTGCTACGTAAGACAAGGCACTAATCTTAGCTTTAATTATCAACATTGGTCGTAAATTGTCGTTCGGTCTCGACGAAGCTAAAGCCCTGTTTTATAAACAAAGATCTATCACTTCTAGGTGTTGCTATATCAACAACGAAAGCCTAGAAACATGAACCGACTCTGAAGAGTTTGTTTGTTTGTTTGAACGCGCTAATCTCAGGAACTACTGGTTGGAATTGAAAAATTATTTTTGTGTTGGACAGTCCATTTATCGAGGAAGGTTATAGGCTATATAACATCACGCTATGACCAATAGGGGCGGAGCATAAATGAAAATGTTACAAAAACGGGAAAAATTTCCACCCGTGCGAAGCCGGGACGGGCCGCTAGTGTAGTATAATGAGTCATTACGTTAGCCTCCACAAGTGACCATACTTAAGCGTGGTCAAAGAGAGCGTGGCTGCGTGTTATATTCACGCCGCGTCTTGATCGCGTGCTCTTGGCGTGCGAATTACTCTTCTTCTTCTTCTTCTTCCTGTCCTCATCCCACACTAGGTGGGGTCGGCACAACATGTATTTCATAAATCCATGTTGTTAGAGGTTTTGGCTTATTGTTTTAAGACCGGCCGCCTGCCTGACATCAACCCTCCTTGGAAATAATCGTTTCGCCGTCGCGCCGCGCGGTTGACCCAATGTGCTTGCTGATATTATGCACTGAGTCCCAAAATGATATGCTTGTCATTCTTATTGCCGACAACTAAGCAGACTATGTTCTTCTTGGTGGAGTATCCTTGAAGTTCCTCGACCCACTCATTTAGTTTTGCTAGGGACTTTAGTTCTGACACATCGTAAACTAATATAGCACGGTGAGCCTATGTAAAATTTGATGTACTATGACAATGTATTGGGAGTAATTATACTCAAAAGACGCTAGATGGCGCCGCAGCACACATCGATACACATGACGCAAAGGTACTACCATCGGCGGATATCTGCGGTACTGACGACGTGCGATCGGCCAATAGGAAGACTGTATTAACGCGCCACAATATTCTTAACCGAACTGGCTTTAGAATTTGATTTGAGGGAATAATAACGAGGTAGGGGAGTTTTTGTCAGAACATTTTTAGGCATTCGGTTTTTGTGATCTCGGGAAACAAGTCCAAAAAGTACTTACTACTATATGTCATACTAGACTATTACCCGCGGTTTCACCCGCATCCTAGGGACTACTAGATGTACCCGGATAAAAAGTATCCTATGTGTTAATCCAGGGCATAGTCTATATGTGTGCCAAATCTCATCCAAATCCGTTCCGCCGTTTTTGCGTGAAATAGTAACGAACATTCATACAAAAAAAAATTTCGCGTTTATAATATTAGTAAGGATCTAGTTGTTTTGCTAATTTGAAATGTTTTTTGTTTAAAAATGACGTTGCCCCATACTAGGATATCTCCTGTATCGTAGGTGCGTTTACAAACACAAATCTTCACACGCACAAACATCCAGACCCGGGACAACTATTTGTAGGCCATACAAATATTGAGTTTGTGTGTTGTTTGTAATACATCATTGTGTAATATGGAATGTGTGCTGTAATTTAAAAGAAGGTAGCTGATATTGTAATCTACAGTAGTATTATTTATTTAATTGTAGTTAATTTGCTGATTAAATTATTTTATGTTGTGAGGTTTAAATAATGTTATCGTAGTTATACCTATATATGCTTAAATGAAGTTAAAAATATAACAAAATTAGCCCATTACTGTCCCACTGCTGGGCACGGGACTCTTCTCAAGAAGAGAAGGGTTTAGGCCTCAGTCGACCACGCTGGCTTGGTGCGGGTTGGCGGAATACACACACCGTCGAAAACTTGGAGCCTTCCTAGGTGTGCTGGTTTCCTCACGATGTTTTTCCTTCACCGTTAACGCAAGTGATAATCAAATTCTGATCCGCACATGAATTCGAAAAGTCAGAGGTGCGGACCGGGATCAAACTCAGACCCTCTTGCATGGAAGGCAAGAATTCAACCGCTAGGCTATCACTGCCACTAGGAAGTTAGTAAATATATAATTTATACTGCTATCTTTATTTATTTAATATAAAGTACCTACTAATATCGTGAAACAGTATGGAAGACACCACACAGAAACTGCCACGCGAAGCCTGGCGTGGTGCACGCGTCCACGAGCACGCGATCAACACGCGACGTGAATGTCACACCCAGCCACGCTCTCTGTTTGACCAGGGCACGGGCTGCAAAATATTAATAATTTGAATAAGTTTTTGCGATCTATTTCCGTCCCACCCCTCCTGCAAACCCTCCCAATTGAGCGCGAAAGAGACACCTGCATCTCGAACTGGTTTCTCCTATGCAATATTAGCGAAATCGTACATTCGTATTTCCCTGTTTTCTTCTTCAAATCTGGACCGATTTCAATATATTTTTTTCTATAATAATTTAAGAAAGACTTTGGTTATGTCTGTTTGTTTTTTTATTTTATTATTTACTAGCTGTATCCTCACGGCTCCGCCCGTAGCCTATGTTACTCAGTGATAATGTAGCTTTCTAACGGCAAAAGAATTTTTGAAATCAGTCCAGTGGTTTTTAAGTTTATTCGTTACATACAAAAATCCAAAAATACGAATCTTTCCTCTTTATAATATTAGTATAGATAGATATAGATATTCGTCAAATTTATTTGCCAGATGTTTGAAAAGGGTGGCAAAACCGGTTGACTTTTTTTAAAATTGAAACGTTTCTAGTTCTTTTTAACCGACTTCTAAAAAGGAGGAGGTTACTATGTTCGTCTGTATGTGTCTTTTTTTTGTGTATGTTCATTGATATTTTCGCCAATTGTGAACCGATTTTAATTATTCTTTTTTTAATGGATAGGGTATACTTCGAAGTTGGTCCCATTTAAATTTGGTGAAGATCTGATGAATAACTTCGGAGATAGACAATGGAACTCCTCAATGACGAACAGTACGCATATTGTGATTATGTGATTATGTTACGAGCAGCGTCTTTAGTAGGTCCAACCAAGTTTTAATTAAGGCCACTAAAACGAAAAAAAAAAACTTTTTTACAAAAAATTTAAACCGACTTCAAAAAATAATAAAATAATTACCATATAAAATTAACAGTTTCAGAAGTCGGTGCCTTCAATTTGGTTCAGCGTGGATCAGCACCGACTTCTGAAACTGTTAATTTTATATGGTAATTATTTTATTCTTTTTTGAAGTCGGTTTAAATTTTTTGTAAAAATTTTTTTAATAATTAATTTATTGATAAAAACAAAACATAGGGACATAGTGGTGGTAAATATATATCATATGGTAAAAATATTTGCTCTAGTGACATTAGCCAAGGAGGAAACTGAGGAATATGTTTGTATGGAGTAAAGGCCGACCGCATTTCCTCTTAAGTACCTACGTCCGGCGCACCTTGGGCAGGGACACTGCTACCAACCTTCCTAACCAGCTAATCTTTCCACCACGGCACTATTCTTGAGAGAAGACGGTGACGTCACATTTAATGACAAGTGGTTTCTTCTGCTACTGGCATTTTACAGAGCAGAGAAACTTCAACTTTCTCAAACCTTGGTCGTCTACCAAAAGTGAGTGAAATCATAAATGTTTTTTTTAATTTCTGTTAATAAATCTGTTCAAAATGAATGTGGATGGATATATAAGTAGAGGTAAGATCTTTTCTTTGGCCTACCAAAGAAAAGATGGATGGACTGTGTGAAGGATGATATATGTAAGGAGTGAGTACTGAGATGACGGCTGATTGAGGAGAATGGAAGAGAAATACATGCTGTGCCGACCCCACCTAGTGTGGGATATTGGCAGGGAGATGATGTAACAAATCAGTTACAGATACTTTTACAAGTCATTTTAATGTTTTTTAAGACTAGATGGCGTTTCTTATCTGAATAACTCTGAGAAGAAAAGCCGAAACAAACTCAGAGAGCAAGGTCTCTTTTAAAGTCCAGAAATTGTGGTATAAAAACTATGCGAGTGTAACAATGTAAGGCAACGTCTGGAATGGCCTTTTGAAGAAAGTGGTTTGGGTTGACCTGTCCTAACTGGTGGCACGCATGCATCAGCTATCGCGTAGCTCAAACTTTATCTTAGTTGATACCCGAATTCTGGTACACAACATGGCGGTCACAGGCGGCAAATCCTGTCACCATCTGTATCCAGGACTACAGCCTACAGGCCAATGAAAATTACTTACTTTTGGTTTACCCATTACAGTTTGATTTGACCTTTTGAAACCGTATGAAGCCTTCAATCCTGCATCTTGCTATTACTAGTAGAGTGGCCAATAGAAAACTACGTACGGCACGAATCTTTAATTTTTTCCCATTAAGTCCACGTGGGTACCTCGTGAACCAGTTACGTCGATTAACCAGAGCCTAATCGTTAGTTAATAGTAAACGGCCGTTGTGCAGACGACATATCCTTATTCGCGGCGCTACAATAATTGCGAGCCATTGTTGACGTCATCGCAAAGATGGGTTTGTAGATATGACACTGGATTCTGCATATCGTCGCTCGGTAGTGAAAACCTCGTAAATAAAATTTTCTTCAAAAGCGTTTTATTTGTTCTTTAGATTAATAAACTCGTCATACACGTATTAGTTCAACAAACTTTCAATTCAAATACTTCTAAGCTATCTATGATGTACGATGACAAACTTATATTAACATTTAATCGGCCATTTTTTGCGGGAGACAGTTATTTCTATCTCTTTGAAAAATTTGTATTTTACACATGGTTTTCACTTCCGATCGACGATATTAAGATAGGATTAATAATTACATACTTGTTTTGAACAACACTTGAAGGTAACCGAAAAATGGTAAACGCAATCTCAAAATAAAAGTACGTAATTATTAAACTACGTAAGGTAATTAGCTGCCTTGTTGGTCTAGTGGTGGCAAGCGAGACTGCTGATCGTGAGGTCCTGGGTTCGATCCCCAGGTTAGGCAAACTGTTATTGGGTTTTTCCGCGGGAATTCCTCAGTTGAAGCCCGGAGTTTGGATTTGTGCCCGGTTGATGGCAATAGGCCCTATTGCATGGGACTTCAATATAACGGCGAAATGAGTGTGTTGCTATACACCTCTACCCAACCTTTTGGGGAATACAGGCGTGATGTTATGTTACGTAATTAATAAAAAAAACTGGTTTTGTATCTAATTAATAAACAAATGGATAGGTACCTTGGTAACCAACTGATCCAAGTATTTGGATAAAATTAATTGGACAGTTATTTTTGACCTCTTGGGAATCCAATTATCATTTTACGGGTAAAATTCAATTTACAAAAGAAAATATTAATTTGGATCAGTTGGCTTCCTAGGTATTCATTAATATTAATAAAACTAAAATAACAAATCCTTGAATAAAACTCACCTTAGGAATAAATCTTACAGGGCGAGCTAGCCCAAACTGTTTCAGCCTAGACTAGGTAGTAATCTATTTAAAGATAAGCCAGAACAGACTAATGTCTGAGCTTAAAATTTTGTCTTGTATATGACTGAATATTTGAATTAACTTAACATTTTTGTAACAATTTATTATCGTTGTAGAGGACAACCAGTAAAAACAATACTTTGTTGAAAGGCACTTGCCGTACTTATTCATATATACAAGATACTTATATACGTTGTTATAAGTTTAAATTTAAGTGTAAGTTAATTTTAAGAAACATTATATTTTTAATTTTAAGTATCCGTGTGCGTCCGCGTGGGCGGAAAATAAATACTTTTTTTTTCTTTCTTTTCTTTCTTTCTATAACAAAAAAACAAATGTTATTTTTGTCTGTCTGTTTGTTTCGGCTGATTTCCAAAACGGCTGTACTGATTTTGATGGGATTTTCACCGGCAGATAGCTCTGATGTTATAAGGAGTAAATTAGACTACTTTCATTTTAGAAAAAAAAATGGGTTCTGCGAAATAAAATTAAAACCCATCCGACTTTTACGCAGTCGAAGTAGCGAGCACAGCCAGTTTTATCTATGGCTGAAATTATCCATACAGTACACACGCAATTTTGCTTTTCAACAACTAATAATTAGAGTTCTCTACTCAAACTGACCGCTCTTCAACAAATAATCTAATCTGTGTCCACCACTGTCCAGGTACATTGGGAGCGCTCGCCTTTTGAATGTACAACTGGCACCAATCTAACGCTTCCCGTCCCGTCTCCGGTGAATTGCACTAGCCACTGGCGCAAGTTCAAGGGCAAGTGCAATGTGGAACATATTTTATAGAGAATTTACACAAATTGGTTGTTTCTATATAAGTTATTCTGTTTAATGTTATATTGCAAAGTGTGTAGGGAATAAAACGAATTGTTTCACACACACAGCTGTTCCTTTCTAGCCTAAATTGTCAGATATACTGGACTAGCCATACGTTAGAAAATTGAACTACGACCTAGACCACAACGAACAACCTTATTGCGCCCAATGCATTGACGCAATAAGTTGTCAAGCTCTATGGCACTGTGGTTCCTGAACCACAATTCGTTGATACCATGTTGGTCTTCTAAACAGCGCATCTAGTACTTAAGTACAGTAGGGGAATGAAAATGCTATCCCGCGTCCGATTATAAACCATCCCAGATTAGCATAGTCCGCCGTCCCCGGCATGCGCTACTAGAGCCCGATGATGAGATCACCCTCCTCCAGAAGGCGAATAAATCGACTAGTACTATACACATACACCGCCGCCGCCGACCGGCGTATCGCCCTCGCCGACGAGGCCCCTCGCGACGTCCCACCGCCGCCGCCCCCGATCCACCGTGCTCACCCGCCGCAGCCGCGGAGCCGGTCGTCCCTTCTGACTCCGCGCAGTCACCATGACGCGAGAATACAGCCCTCATCAAGCTGTCGTATCCCCCCCAGTCCTCTTGCATTCGACACCCTAAGAGTTCGAGTCCCCCCTTGGGGACACTCTCAGAGGTGTCGCTGCTATAGTCATAGCCATGATGTTACAGTAGTTAGCTTTGCGTAGTTAGCTAGGTAGTTAGAATAGTAGGTATTTGTTCGGAGACCCTTCTGGTCTCGCCAATAATAGTCAGGTTACGTAGAAAAGGTCCGCAAGACCATCTACAATAGTGGAATAGGAAAAAAAAAAAAAAAAAAAAAATGCTATACACCTTAAGGTCTATTTTTGCTTGCACAGTGCAAGAAACAACCTATTTTACTAGTCGGTATTGGCAACATTATAGAAATGAAAATGCAAGTATTTTTGACAGGATATTAAAAATTATAATGGTGACATGATTACAGACACTACTTGACACTAGTAATATCAATTAATTTAATCATCGAATTGATTGAAGTCATGATTTTTACAACGAAACTTCTTAAATCAAAACAAAGACATTACATGGCACTACTACGTCTATGGCAATAGGCAAAACGCAATGTTGATCTTTGATACCAAATAACTAAACAGAATTTCCCATGCATTGGTCTGTTCCATTCAACAGTTTAAAATGTAACATGTGCTCGCGATGTGGGAAAGGAATGAATTTGAAAACTGATATACCTATTTATTTCCCTACTACATATTATATCAATGACGACGAACAATTTTGCGTACTAACCGTCCGTGACCAGTTTCCCAACAAGCCATTTTCCTCGAATTAATATCTCGTTGCTTACCACATTAACTGTAATTATAATATAACTCGACACTTTTTGGGGCACAGGCTCGACGAAATTCAAGTATAGGTACTTGCTTACAGCTTACAGTGCTTAATATCAGCAAGCACATTGGGTCACCCGTGCGACGGCGCAACGAGTATTCCCAAGGAGGGTTGATGTCAGGCAGGCGGCCGGTCATAAAACAATAAGCCAAAACCTCTAACAACACGGATTTACGAAATACATGTTGTGCCAACCCCACCTTCTTTTTTTTTTGTCTTTGGAAAATCCTCATGGATGTCCCTCGCTCGGGGAAGTCGAGGGGTCTGCCGGACTCTTACCGGCTAAAAACCAACGGTGTTCCATCTCCTTACCGTTTGGCCGGGATCGCGGGATTCGCGAAAGCATGCACCGCAACGTGCCAACCCCACCTAGTGTGGCATAAGGGCAGGAAGAAAAAGAAGACTTTTTGGGGCACAGAAAATTTAAATTATTATTAACATGTCAAGTTTCAATAAAACCGTAACCTACATAATAATATTTTCTGCGTAGGAAGTTTATTGCTACAGCTTTTTCAGCTGTAAACGTTTCTTTGTTATATCCAATGAAAACAAATATAATTAAATTGAACCTAATTTAATTACTTTCTAAATTGAGCCCTCCCACTGATGGTGTGACATTTTGGTAACTCATGAATATTAATTAAAATTTTAAAGTATTTTGCGCATTATTTTAGAGAAACATAACATTACGCCTGTATTCCCTGAAGGGTAAGGCAGGGGTCTATAGTAACACCCTCATTTCGCCGCTATGTTTAAGTCCCATATAATAGGGGGCAAGCCTATTGCCGTGAACTGGTTACAAATCCAACTCCGGGCTGCTACTGGGGAATTCCACACGGAAAAACACAATAACACTTTGCGCGACTTGGGGATCGAACCCAGGATTTCAAGATCAGCAGTCGCGCTTGCCACTACGTCTAATGGCAGTCGCTCCGTGTACAGTACTGGTATTCAGCCGCATCTGGTTAGAGTGGAAACTGACCCCAACATAGCTGGGAAAAGGCTAGGCAGAACACACTTTGCGTTTAGAAATAATAAAAACCAAATCGTTGCGATATTTTCGATGCAATTTTTTTGTAGGTACAGTTCGCGTCATAGAACCAAGATAGCGTCGACTGCCAAACTTGAGGGGTTTACTATAGTCGGACCGTTAATTCGATGCAGTAACTTGACAGTTGAAGGGATACCAGTTTTTGACATAAAAGGTAGTGAGGTGAAAAAAAGAATGAATGAAATCGAATGAACTTAATAATGTACTTATATGCATACTTTTTATTAAATTTAAATAACTAGAGGATCAAAACACGATACATCACTATTAAAAATAGGCGTAACCACTAGTAACTACTGATATGACGTTTTTGAAGCGTCAAATAACTGAACATAAGGTTATTTTTTTATTTATTTAATACTTAAACGCACAATTGTGGTACACAATGCGGACTTAATGTGGCATTCTCTAACAGTCAATTTGGGTCTAAGAGAACAGCATCGTGAAGAGGTACAAAGAATTTATAGAGATTTGTTAATTGAACTGTATTCGTTCTTTTCGTAAAATCGTTCACTACCCAACACTATTAGTATGGTAGTATTTTTAGTATGGTATCATTATTTTGCTTTGAACTGTCAAGTTACTGCATCGAATTAACGGTTCGACTATAGTAGCCACTGAAGAGTTCAACTATCCACCTCCTAGCTCCATCATCAGACCCTGAACACCAAGTGCAATCTATTGGACTCATCAAAACGAATCATGTGACCCGAACCTCACATAGATCACGCAGTCGACGCCATCTTGGTTTTAGTTATTTGACGCGCACTAAACTTGACGGAGAAAACCTGCAATGTTTATATAATTATTCTAATTAAAAGTGCAGTGCAGGCTTCATGAATTTTTAGTAGCATATTAACGCGAACTTGATTCGTCGAGGGAAAAAATAAAAGACACTTAATTAGTTCTCTCGGGGCTATAAACATACTTTGGTTTTAAAGAGTTCACGACACTTCATCGCGAGAAAAATCTATACTACCTAATATTATAAAGCTGAAGAGTTTGTTTGTTTGAACGCGCTAATCTCAGGAACTACAGGTTGGAATTGAAAAATTATTTTAGTATTGAATAGTCCATTTATCGAGGAAGGTTATAGGCTAAATAACATCACGCTACGAACAATAGGAGCGGAGCATAAATGAAAAATGTTGCAAAATCGGGAAAAATGTCCACCAATGTGCGAAGCCGGGACGGGCCGCTAGTTGATTATAAAATATTAATTTATTTATTTCTTAACTAAATTAAACTTTAACAAGTCTGTGTGTTTGTGCATCGTGAGCATCAGTTTATAACCGACGCAAAAAGAGGGGTGTTATAAGTTTGAACTTTTTTTCTGTGTGTCTGTCTGTGGCACCGAAGCTCCTAAACGGATAAACCGATTTCAATGGGGTTTTTGTTTAAAAGCTGGTTAAATCGTGATGGTTCTAAGCTTCTATGTGGTGTTAATCACATTCGCCATTTCAATTTAGGGGCTTTATATTTTTTTAATGTATCATTTATTTCTTCAAAATTACCTAATAGGTCAAACTTGTCAAACTCGTGGATGCCGAACGTGAGGATCGTTCTGAGTTCAATTCACAAATACAAATATCCAATGTGTAACAAACTTGTCGACCGCTTAGACGTGATAAAGCGGAAAAAGGGCGTCCAAGCGGTCGACGAGTTCGGTATCTCCTGAGGATGCCCCGTGGAGGGGCGAAACATGTAGGATCGTATCGGTTTACGTTGTATGTTGCATTTTATTAATCGCACCTTCTGCATTTGCTTATATCGCCGTCCCCGGAGAATATAATGGCATTCGCAAAAACAACGTTTCAGAACAAAATAAAAACCGATTTTTGAAGACTGCTTGCCAGTTACAAGCCGTACTTGGCAAGCAGTCGTCAAAAATCGGTTTTTATTTTGTTCTGAAAAAGTTGTGTTTTTGCGAATGCCATTATATTCTCCGGGGACGGCGATATTTGCGGGCGGGTGCTGCATATTGCATCCAAGCTTGATCAACTAGTTTGGCGGAATTAACACTAAATATTGTTATTGTATATTTGTAAGTCATGGATTTCCGCAAAGTAACGCATGATTCCATTATTTTTCCATTCCCAAGTAAAGCAAAGACAAAACTGCGTCATCTATGCTTCACACAGCAAGTCGGGCAAAGCGCTATTGGGTTTTTTCATTACGAGTTTCTCAGTAGCAGCCCGGAGTCTGGATTCGTACCCGGTTAATGGCAATAGGCGCGCCCCCTATTACATGGGACTTAAACATAACTGGCGAAACGAGGGTGTTACTAAAACACCTCTGCCAAACCCTTCGGGGAAAACAAGGCGTGATTGCAATACAAACTGGATTGGAACTTAAAAGCGCAGCGCATGCTTGTATTGCTACTGTCGACAATAATGCGCGTAAGCATCAATATAAACGCCCTGCCATTTTATCAATTGACCAGTACACACGACGACAAATCAGACTATATCCATTATAACATGACCTCTCAACATACGGAAATTGCATACAAAGAGAGATCAGCATAAACTGGACATTTAAAGGTTGATATCTCGTCGTGTGTAGGTACAGTAGGAGAACGAAACGGTTACACACCTTAAGGGCTAATTTTGCTTGCACAGTGCAAGAAACAAACAATTTTAGCGATTAAGTATTGCCAACATTATAGAAATGAAAATACAAGTAATTTTTGACAGGTAATTAAAAATTATAACGGTAACATGATGACAGACACTAGTAATGTCAATTTATTTAATCGTTGAATTGATTGATTTTATGGTTATTACAACAAAACTCCTTAAATCAAATCAAAAACATTACATGGCACTACTACGTCATAAGGAGGCAAAAGGCAATTTTGATCCTTACTACCAAATAATTTTCCATATATTGGTCTGTTCCGTTCAACAGTTTGAAAAGGTAACATGTGCGATGTTGAAAAGGAATAAATTTGAAAACCGACGTATCTTTTCATCCCCCTACTGTACAAATCCCTCCCGCTCGTAGGTCGTTTACTGCGCTAATAAATAAAAGGGATAGTCTTAGTTTCGCAATTATTCCGCCCCCGATCCACCGTGCTCACCCGCCGCAGCCGCGGAGCCGGTCGTCCCTTCTGACTCCGCGCAGTCACACCGCGATTAATACAGCCCTCATCAAGCTGTCGTATCCCTCCCAGTCCTCTCGCATTCAACACCCTAAGAGGTTCGAGTCCCCCCTTGGGGACACCCTTAGAGGTGTTGCTGCTATAATAGTCAGTCATGATGTTACAGTAGTTAGCGTAGTTAGCTAGGTACGAGTAGTTAGTGTAGATATTGGTTCGGAGACCCTTCTGGTCTCGCCAATAATAGCCCGGTTACGTAGAAAAGGTCCGCAAGACCATCTACAAGAGTCGAATAGGAAAACTTCGCAATTACTGATATAAAAAGTTAATTAATGCCATAAATTAAACTCATTAAAGTCATATAAATCAGAAACTCCCACACGTCACTGACGTATGTTCCTATCGATCTTCCATCAAGGTCGAGGCCTTTGTTGGTTATACTAAGAAGTTACATATTATTATGGTTTTATGAAACCGTGTTCAACCCTAATTTGGTAAGCAGGATTGCATTTGCCTAAATACATACTGCTTTAAGTAACTCATGGCATGGTTCTTCTTTAACCGACTTCCAAAAAAAGGAGGAGGTTCTCAATTCGACTGTATGGTTTTTTTTTTTGTATGTTTTGTTCCGCGATATCTTTGCTAATTGTGAACCGATTTTAATGATTCTTCTTTTGTTTGAAAGAATATTCTTTCGAAGTGGTCCCATTTAAATTTAGTGAAGATGTAATGAAGAACTTCGGAGATAGACAATTTGAAGTCAGTTTTATTTTTGTAAAAAAGTTTAATTATTATTTATTACTTTTTTTTAGATCTTACTATTCTTCTCATATTTTGCGAAAGGTACACAGGCTGTAGACGAATTCGTGTAATTCCTTCAAACCTCGCTATCTACTGGTAATACAAATTACTAGATACTGAAGGATTTTTTTAAACTTCAACAAAAAAAAAAAGTTCTTGACCTGAGTTAGTTAGCGCCCTGAACTAACTGTCTGCGCGGAGCAATTGTGCTGGTCGTGCTCGCCAGATTCCATTAATTTATGCGTAGCATCGAAATGTTCAGCCACTTTTTTATTTTTATTTAAACTGTGGCGGCATCTATCACGCCACATGCGAACTATCCTGCATCGCGATATCAGAGTTTGACACGCAGATAGTATATATACAAGTTCCTAACATCAACCGTTGGGCAGTAGCCCGCCAGGCACAAGACTCCGCCTGGTAGGAGGATTCTCCTTTTCGTAGGCGGAACACAATATCTCGTTCCCCTACATTGGTGACCCCGACGTGATCGTCACAGACAATGTTTCCACATTGGTGACGATTACTAACGCAACCTTCGCAGCCTATAAACATCGGCATCAACATCATCACTCCCCTCTGCTCAACATTCAAGCAAGCAGCAAGTCACACAGCCAGCCAGCATCCTCGGCTTCATCGTGTCACCACTAGCTTGCAGCGAACGCGCAAGCCTGGTCACACCTTCAGCCCTCTTCAGCAACATGGCACAGCACGCTGCAAATTCGACCGGTCAACTAGCAGAGGCAAATCTCTCCTGGTCGACGCCAGCAGCCAGCCACTTCTCACCGCTCACAGTTCCGACTCACCGTGAACGACGCGGCATCCGGTTCAGACTCACTGGAACCCTCACTTGGCCCTGGCAAGCATCTCAACATGCAACGACTTGCTGACTCATCACTACAATCGACCTCCGGTCTTGGGGGGGGAGTGATGTGGCGGCATCTATCACGCCACATGCGAACTATCCTGCATCGCGATATCAGAGTTTGACACGCAGATAGTATATATACAAGTTCCCAACATCAACCGTTGGGCAGTGGCCCGCCAGGCACAAGACTCCGCCTGGTAGGAGGATCCTCCTTTTCGTAGGCGGAACACAATATCTCGTTCCCCTACAAAACCTTTTCGAGTAGTTCAAATACAAAAAAGAAAATTTATTTTTTTATTTTTAATCAATATTAATCCCGTGTAGCTTTCACCTATTTCAGTAATAGATCATGTTGTTTTATCCTCCTGGATGCCAGCGTCATACCTATATTACATAAAGAATTAAAACATTCGTTCACGTCATTTTGAGTTTGACAGACATATATGTCATATATATATTTGTCATATATGTATATGTGACACAAGTAAAATCTATACACAAAAAACAATTATTTTTTGGATTTGTTGGATGTGTACAGACCCGTGATATACCATAAAACCTAAGTTTCAAATAATATCGAATATTTTTTTTTCTGGAATCCAGGAGGTTAAGGAATTACACAACTTCGTTTACAGCCTGTGTATACTTTTCGTTTTAAAAATATCATAATATTATTAAAATATCATATTTGACTGCCTTGTTGTTTTAGTAGAGAAGTCAGGGGTGCGTGCCTTGGGTTCGAACTCGAACTCAATTATAACTTAAATCTGTTATCCTTACTCCGTTGCCCTATTAATTGAAACTATCTCAAACTCTGTTAAACATTTTCAGTTTTCGGCGAAAACAGTCTCGTCTAGTTTTATGATTGAAGTGAAAAAGTTTCAAATACCTAAAATTCCTCGTGATTGGCGAATTGTTGATGTCGACTAGTTTTGATGTAAAAGGATTTAGTTTCAATGCTCATTTTTGATTGCTTAGTAAGAATCAATTTTAAAACTGTTTAGTCTTTGGAAAACGTTAATAGGAGCTCTATTTTCACTGTATTTTTAAACGACTTCCAAAAAAGGACGAGGTTATCAATTCGGCTGTATTTTCTTAATGTTTGTTACCTCACAACATCGTTATTTATAAACCGATTTAGAAAAATATTGTTTTGTATGAAAGAGTATTCCTTCGAGGTTGTCTCATTTAAATTTGGTGAAGATTTGATGAAGAACTTCGGAGATAGACAATGGAAGTCTTCAATGACGAACAGTACGCATAATGTGATGATGTGATTAGGTTACGACAGCGTCTTTAGTAGGTCCAACCACGCTTTAATTAAGGCCAATAAATGAAAAAAAAAACATTTTAACAAAAATAAAACCGACTTCAAAAAAACGAAAAAAAGAATAAAATAATTACCATATTATAAAATTAACAGTTTCAGAAGTCGGTGCTAATCTACGCTGAACCAAATTGAAGGCACCACTTTTGTAACTGTTAATTTTATAATATGGTAATTATTTTATTCTTTTTTTTCGTTTTATTGAAGTCGGTTTTATTTTTGTTAATGTAACACACTTATGTTCCGCTGCGTCGTTGGTCTAGTAGTGGCAAGCGCGACTTCTGATCGTGAGGTTCTGGTCTCGATCCCCAGGTCGGGCAGTGTTATTGGGTTTTTCCGTGTGGAATTCCTTAGTAGAAGCCCGGAGTTTGGATTAGCGCGTGGTTGATTGCAATAGCCTCGCCCCCTATTACACGTGACTTAAACATAACGGCAAAATGAGGGTGTTACTATACACCTCTGCCAACCATTCGGGCAATACAGGCGTGATGATCTGATGATACTGTTGTTCTGCCTAGCCTTTTCCCAAGTATATTGGGCTTAGCTTCCAGTCTAACCAGAAGCGGCTAAATACCAGTATTTTACACGGAGCGACTGCCATCAGACCTCCACAACCCAGTAGCAGGGCTATGCCGATATCCTAAGGTTATAACAGTTGTGAGACTTTCAGGTTTCTTAATTCCCGTCACTATTAACTGTCATAGGTATTTGTATGACACCCGGGGCCGACTGTTTAACGTGCTCTCCGAGGCACGGAGGGGTCTCAATGTGTAACGAACGGCCAATCCACAGACTGACCGGAGCAAGCGCAGCTTGACCTCGCGAATGATATGATCAGCGTGGTTGGTAATTAGCCACGATCTTTGGAGATAGCTGTTATTGTATAATGATGATTATAATGAACATAAAATATTGTTAACTAGCTGTTCTCCCGTGGCTGTGCCTGCGTAAATAATTTGACTACAGCGCCACCTATCGAATCCCAGCATAACTACAAACCATCGTTTTGACAAAACAAATATATTGTGTAAATATGACATCAATCGGTAAAGTCGTCCTCAAGTTATGGCGTCACCAAGGGAAATAGGGATGCATTTTTATATAATTACTAGCGAGCCGCCCCGGCTTTGCACGGGTGCAATGTAGATGCTAATGTGGGGCATGTAAACTTTCCTCTTGAATCATTCTATCTATTGGTGAAAACTGCATTAAAATCCGTTGCGTAGTTTAAAAGATCTAAGCGTACAGACAGCGGGAGCGACTTTGTTTTATACTATGTAAAGATAAAGAAGAAGATATAGGTTACAACTTGGCCGAAGTTCAACCAGTTTTTTTAAACGGTTTTATTTAGCTTCACTTCGTATATTTGTTTACAATCTGTTTGTTTACAATCTTGCGAAAGATACTTCTGATTGACCAATTCTCCTGCAACTTCGCACACAAATTCAATTCCCGTGACAATACAACATTATAATAAATTCAACCATCGATTTTCAAATCCTTATGCTGCAGCAGACTACTAGCGGTAGATAAATTCTTTTAACATAATTTTTTTTTATTTTTTGTTTTAATCCAAATTCAGTCCGCTCCTTCGTGTCGACAGTCACGGTAAAATATTTATTTTATCCAAAGTTAAAAACCACGAAACTACAGACAAAGTTTATTTCTATGCAAACAAATTCAAGAATTATTTTGATGAATGTCGACAATATAATGGAAATGTCGAAAAGAACGTTGAATTATTCACAAAACTATGGATAAGTACAACAGTTTTGGTTTGGATTATATTCGTATAGTTTTTCTATTAGATTTAATCGAAATCATTCTAGTATTTCTAGTAATAGGCTACTGAGTGAGTATAATGTTATGTTAAAAACTTATATAGCATAATATAAAATACATAGAACAGAATCTTGTAGGGGTGAATCTATCATTACAGTTATAGCTAATATCGGTATGTCAGGATTGCGAGCATGGTAAATAAAGTAAATTAAACCAACATAGACTCTCCACCACTGCGAGTACTTTTAATTAGGTTAGTGATTAGTTACCGAAGCTAGTTCACAATATATCACAATACTAGCTGTGTCCTCACGGCTCCGCCCGCAGCCTATGTTACTCAGTGATAATGTAGCTTTCTAACGGCAATAGAATTTTTGAAATCGGTCAAGTAGTTTTTAAATATATTCGTTACATACAAAAATACAAAAATCTAAAAATACAAATCTTTCCTCTTTATAATATTAGTATAGAAGTATAGATAATAATTAACACATGATCAGAAAATGTGGACAAGCAAACCAGATATAAAAGGTCAGACTTCTTCAGCTGTTCAACATGGAATCCTTTGCTCCGTCGAATGTCCACCGTTTTTATAACTTCGGGTACGTTGATTAATCTTGACGGTTACCCTCCTATGTCAACATTGTCCAGTGTTACCAGTTACTGATAACAATAATATGATAAGAGACTATTATAATTGTCATTGTTCTCATATTATGGCAATCTTTACCTCCAAATATACGCATTAGGCATTATAGCATTACGCACGTAACACATTAGGGCACCATATTGCTAACATTTTTCGTTTGTTTAAGTGTCTTCTACCTATGATAGTTCTAAAGAAAACCGCATTTATGAAAAAAAAATGGTGGCAGGTCTTTTTTTATTCTTGATTTGGTCGCGTTTTAGCCTAGTCTTACCTGATGTTAAGCGCAGACAAGGTCTAAGATGGAGCACTTGAATCCACGGAACAAAGATATAGAGGGATTCCCCTATTACCCCTCTGGCTCTCACATACACACGACGGAACACAGTAAACTGCTTGGTGCTGGACTTTAATGTGAGGGCGGTAGCTAGCCAGGCGGACCATATAGATCATACCATCAAGAGTGCTATAACAGGTAAATACTTAATTACCTCATAAAGCAAAAAAACTTGGGACCTAGTGCATAATATCAGCAAGCACATTGGGCCACCCGCGCGACGCGCGACGGCGCAACGAGTATTCCCAAGTAGGGTTGATGTCAGGCATGCGGCCAGTCATAAAATAATAAGCCAAAACCTCTAACAGCATGGATTTATGAAATACATGTTGTGCCGACCCCACCTAGTGTGGGATTGGGCAGGAAGAAGAAGACCTCATAAAGCAAAAATTATGCCACAAAAGTTCGATCTCATTCGCTTATCGTCAATCAATATTCCTTAACATACATAAAAGACATAGATGGATGGCATGTATCTGCACGTTTCCTTACTTTCAACAAAACTAATGTAACAGTACCAAATAGGTCCCAAATTCCCAATATATCAATAAAGTTAGTCGTTTTCTAAGACGCTGCGTGGGGATATAAAATAAAGGGTTCAACGCTCCTTTCACTCAAATATTTTCTGATTACTTGTAGGGCTTCGACCTAAGATTATGGGTGGATGGAAATATGTCGCGAATGCGTAAAACAATATTTCAAGATCTGTGAATTTTTTTGCGTGTGCGATGTAGTAGTAATAAAGCTATACAGCGTGTAAACAAATCATGTAATTTCTTCAAACCTCGTGATGTACTGCTGACATAAATTAACTCTGCAAGGGATACTTTTGGATTCAATAAAAAGAATCCAAGAAGTAAACATGTATCCTTAACGTGGCAATTTAGCGCCCCTAGTTTTTTTTATTGAATCCAAAAGTATCCCGTTCAGGGTGAATCTAGGTCAGCAGTACATCACGAGGTTTGAAGGAATTACATGATTTCGTTTACACCCTGTGTATTATTGCTTAAGATTAATAAATGAGCAGTGATATTACAGCAACCAGTCATTTTACTCGCCTCCCTAACACACACCCTTCATGGCGACCCTACCAGTAACCGGAGTACTGGTGAAACTGCGCGTGTATCCATAAAAGGATTTCTTTGGGAAAACATTCTACAAGGTTAGTAGGAAAGGGGGTACTATAAGCTGCGGGCCACTTAAAGTATCATTCATGACTATTTTAAAGCGAGTGTTAAAATTTCATAATTCGATAATTTTTATATGCATGCAAAAAAAAAATTATTTTAGTTTTTCCAAAAAAAAACATGCTTGCTTTAGTTATGAATTCAGAAAATTAAGTTTCTAATCCGTGACCCCAAATATGACCTAAATAGTAAACACAGCTGATCATAGCTATGGATAGATAGATTTTAGCACATTTTTTACGAAATCTTTGAAAAGCTATTTCTCTTAAACTATCGAGTTTTGGGGAAAGTCGTAGAACAAAAGTTATCTCTTATTATGGGTACTTTAACACCCTTTCGGCTTAGTACCCCCTTTCCGACTAACCTTGTAGAGATCTACATGATTGTAGTTCGTAATACTATGTAATACGAGTGCAGTTTCTGTTATTAGGATTGCAGGTTTGATTTCTGCACTAGGACTTATTTTTAACCGACTTCCAAAAAAGGAGGAGGTTCTCAATTCGACTGTATGTTTATTTTTTTTTGTTGTATGTTTGTTCCGCGATATCTTTCAAATCAATCAAAAACCTGAAGTTTAATTTCTTTGATAAGTTAATATCGTCACCGGAAAGCCAATACTACTTAAGCGCCATTTTGGCTAAAATGAGTTATAATTATAATATCGTTAGATGTTTATTATTTATTCATAGGTTTTATTTATTTACACAATTATCATTCACCTACATTTTAACCTAATATAAAACTAAACTAAAAACATACAAATCGAAAGACAAAACTAACTACCTATACAAAATTATTAAAATACAAATTATTCAAAAATATCACTTAGGCGTCAAAATATTCCTCCTCATCACCGTCATCCGGAAGCGTGCCCAGAAGACTGGCAGCGTTGCCACGCTGGATGGCAACGCTTATTCTTTGGCCAAAGAATAAGCCAGCCCTCTGGTCACGCGAAGCGTCTAACAATTCTTTAAAGAAAAGATGTGTACTCGGACCCCATGGCCCGAGCGTTTGGATTTTTTTCTGCGTCGATTAGTTGGGATTTGGTAATATAATATGTAGAATAAAATACGAAATCCCAAAAAATCGACTTAGAAAAAAAAATTAAATCCAACGATATTATTATATAACTCATTTTAGCCAAAATGGCGCTTAAGTAGTATTGACTTTCCGGTGAAGATATGTTTTTCGTTTTTTTCTAAAACACTTTTGAGGCCGCCAATTTTGATAACCAACCGGTTATCAAATGTGGCGGCTAAATTACACAAGCCAATGGCAAAAGTCAAATAATCATTATTTCATACTATTTGAATTTGAATATCAATATTACCATACATAGAAAAAATCTTACTCCAGACAATCTAAACAGTCACTGTCATCCCGCTCCTCTTCCTACGTTCATGACAATTCCAGTGAATCCCCAAGGTCGCGGGCTGGTCAATGTCGCGTGCGGAGCGCGGCCGAGTCGGCGACGTCGCGAGTGCCGCACTCAAATGTCATATTACTGATACACCGACGTTCGTAAAGGGGTGCTCAACATTTTTTTTCAAATCGATTTTAGGCGTCATTAGTTTGAAACTGCCGAGTGAAGGTTTTTTAATTTTTTTAATATTTTTAGATATTTATTTAGCATCTTGATTCTATTAGTGATTATGAAAGGCTTGTAACTGTAGTAAATGCACAAATCAAAAAAAATATTTCAAGATTTTATAGCTTTTAGCATGTCAGTGTTATCATTTAGTCTGTAAGTCAACTGCAATTTGTAATCAACGTACGCTGTTCTGAACACAGAAGAATGCTTCTGCCCATCCTGTTGACGTAATCCGTCCATTGCCTTTATGACATATACGGTGAAAAAGGATTTATCCTATTCTCGCATGACGATACCTCTGACAAATATATTTACTTCTATATGTATTAATAGAATAGAAATATTTTAAAAGTTTGTGACCATAACTTGAAAAAATACTTACAAAACAAATGTATATATTACGAAGTTGAAGACTTTCGTACTTATTATGTGAGAAATGTTTCAGTTTTACGACTAAGTTTGTTAAGATATGATCAAATAAAATTGAAACATGTTTATGTCTAGGTCTCATATTTTCTGATAACTCTCTATAACTTGAGATTTTTCTTAGAAATTACGAACGTTACTGGAACAGAATTCTAAATTAAGTTTTTGTAACAATTTAGGGATCTAAACTTTTATAGATATCGTTACAGGATTCGTTAAGATTTATTTATAAGTTAAACTAAATTAGCTCAAATTTTATTAGATGAATAATTTAAGAAAATCAATTAAATTATTAATTAATTTTATTTTATTAACAACTGTGCCAAGCCGTAATAAACTACTACAAAAACACCATCACACTCATATTCATACTAAAACAAAAGAAACAAAAACACATTCACCCAACAGTTTTCCTGTCTCAAACAAAAAGTACAACTCCTCGCGTAACCATGGCAACAGGATATCAACAAACACTTACTACGACTCACAAGAATACCTACCAACTCTTAATCCGCAATCATTCTATCTACGAGTAACATAGGTACGTCTTTTTTAACAGAAATTACAAAAAAAAAATAAGGAACTTTTTATTATATTTAGAACTGTCGTAATTTTTTATTCAAATGTTATGTGCAACTGCCTTACCGTGGGTTGCTAGCGGCTTAACACGCGAACCGCTTTTGCAGCAAGTTTTCAGTTCAAAACTACGTCGGGGTTCGAACCGACCTCCTCACGGTGTAAATAAAGTGATACGCGAAGTTACAGTGTTGTGCAGTGTAGTGTTACGGATTGTTGTGCCATGGTATTATTGTGGTGGTAAGTGTTTCAATACAAAACGTCCCTGAAAAGGTGACACTAAAAATGTATAAGCTACAAGAAATTGTTTCGATTTTTTTGTAGACAGTTATGAATAAATAACATGGATAGTTACAAGGTTTAAACTTATAATTTCTACACGTTCAATAACTTGAAGTTTGATGTTGAATCAATTTATTATTATGTAGTTCTAAATTTTTTTCTGTCATATCTAGTTTTTTTTCTTTATCTACCAAACCACAATAATGATACTTAGAAACTTACCGGTGGATATAACGACTTAACCTCAGATTTAATTTATTCAATAAAAATTGAAAAATACTTAAATTTTTGTGCAAATTTTCACAGTCGTACAAGAAGAATATTATATAACTTTTCTATGCTATGTGGTAATTGCCAGGCCCATTGTAAACCACAAAATAACAAATGGATGCAAACTTCCGTTGTCCTAAAACATAACACTTCTTTGAAACATATAAATATAGAAAATAACAATGTAGAATCTGCTCATATAACAAATAAACAAAAGAATGATGCAGAGTTAACTAAGGTAAAATAAAATAATATTCTTTCAACCAGCTTCTCTTTACACTTCTGAAACTACAAAATACTCAAAAACTCATTGAGAATCTTCTTCAACTTTGCCAATAAAACTATCCATAGCTAATTATGTGTGAGTCTAGTGGAGGATGAAAACTGCACTTAAATTGGAAAGCATAATTCTTATCTTGAAAGTATTAAACTGTTCTTCTTACTTGATCGTTCTCTTTCCGTTAACCAACTTTGTTTAAAAGTTTAACCTCAAACAATATGTTCTTTGAATTTAAATTATTTTCTGTTTTCCGTTTAGGTAGGTAAATTAATTTAAGTTTTCAATCATACGTGGAAGATAAACAAACTCATGATTGAGTTTGTAATTTTAATATAAAATCTTTTCGATAAATTACTCTGAATAAATTCAGTAGCAACAAACTATCATTTTCCATCCATCATCCGGATTCGATATAATATCTACTGGCAATAAAAATATATTTATTTTTTCGAGATGTAACTCGTAATTTGAATCAAAAAGTCCAATACTTTCGACTACTGCATTCGGATCGCCGAAATTAATAAAATCAAACATTCCATCGTCTTCATTTATTTCACAAATTACATCAAAGTCAACATCGTAAGTTAAAAGTAATTCATTATCTACGTCCCAAATATCATTAATTAATCATGAATGCTGACTCATCGACGAACAATCTACCAAAGGAACTGCTTCCCGTCAAATAGTTACATGTTCCGACGTCGCTGTTTGAAATTACTCAAACGTTACGTCTTGTAACTGCCATTGTGTACACAATGAAATGAGGATGTGGTACATCATTAATGAGAGTCTCGTCGTATCGACGTCACTAATTGGCGGTGGCTTTTCATCTCTTTTATTGTATTCTGTGAAAAATGCTAACTACAAAGTTTATAAGCTGATTACTTGTCAAACTGGAATAATGAAATGTTGTTCAGGCTTATTTGTTTTTTTTTTAATATATATTTAAGGAGTTTCAAATTGTTGACATCCATTTTTTTATCACGTGTAAAAATATCCGTGCTAAATATAAATTCCCATGTGAGGTAATTTATCATGCTTCTTGCTTATAAATGAGCGAACACAACACTATATCTGCAGATAGCTGATATTCGATTACATGACAGATTTAAAAATGTACTGTAGAACTCTTGAATTGCGAAGCCCACGAGTTTACATAAACTCGATATCTGATCCGAAAATATCATGATTGAGTATTAGGGAAATATTAGACCCCAGCACATTACCTATCTGTTTCAAGGTTGCAGACCCAAAATTAGGCCGAAATAATAAATATAACTTGACAAAGAGGTTAGCGCACGTTGTGTTCACGTCGCGCTGGCAATTCAAGCCCAGTATGACAAATGGCGCTAGCGATTTCCGTACTCTAGGCATTAAACTTGTTAGATGCTATCATAACCGTGTGGGTTTCCTCACGTTTTCGTTCAGCAATATCTTTTGAATCTACCGGCACTATAGCGGGTATTTATCTTTCTATATCGAAACGAAAATTTATAATAGCATCAATTACTTATACAGATTTTAGATATTTATTGCAAATTTGAATTTTTGGGCAGAATACATTTGTAAGTATCATGACACAGCCTATATACCTAAATTATTGGAAGAAAATTCGCAATATTTGCGAACATCAATAATGTATTACGATTAAGATGATACGCAGATGACACAATCTATTTTTTGTACATCTACATTACCGTGAAGGAATATTAGATAATATCATAATAATGAAATGTTGAAATTTACGTAAAAGCAATAAATTGGATCTAAATAATCATGTCTAGACAGAATTCTACGTGTACCAACACAATAGCTACTCGTAATTTATTGGTTTATAGGTTTGTCATATAAATGAAGAGACAGCACTGCGTCCTTGGACGTATCGGGTAGAAACAATGTTAGTGGTGTGGTGCTGTCTAATTTAAAATGTAACTAACTAGCTTCTGCCCGCAGCTTCGCTTGCGTGATTTTTGTCACCCACTTAGGGGAGGAATTTTGAAAAATCCTTCCATAATGGATGTCTACGTTATAAAAGGTACCTAATGTCAAAATTTCAAGTTTCTAACCCCAGTGGTTTAAGCTGTACGTTGATAGATCAATCAGTTAGTCCTTTTATATACACAATATATAGACATAAGACAGATAATGCTAATGAACATAATGGTGAGGTTTTAAATAATTGATGTTGATCTAAACCTGAATTTAATAATGACTACATTAATTAATTAATGGTAGCACTGTCACTCACTCGAGCTCGTGTCTTACGTTTCCCTTTTAATTAGGATATTTCTGTAATATGTTTCAGAACCTTAAACCTAACATTAAAATTGTATTGTAATAAAATTTATGTGTGTAGGTATTTTTAATATCAATGTTGTAGATAAAAAAATACATCAAATCTAGCCGTTGAACCTTAAAGTAGTTTCACTTAATGGTATTGGGGGATATATTATAAGTAAAAATACAAAACAAAATGTTAAATCGGGTATAATACCTAATTTACCCAACACATCACCTACAGAAAAATAAAACGAGTCCGCCCACGACGATGCTAGAAAGAAACTCAGGTCATCCAGAAAGTGTTAAAAGTGCCAAAACAAGTTCCATTCCAATAACGGTCCCACCTCAGAGAAACAGGTGGTCAATTACGTTTCCAGTTAGAGCTCGTTGTCCGTGTCCGGGAAGGATAAGCAGGCGATCAGCCTAATATGACTTCAAGGGGACGCTTGATTTACGGGAGCGTGGTGTTCCGTCTTCGTGATTATAATTTAACACGTGCACACGACTTCTTGTAATGATGCACGTAAATAGACGGATATGATCTAATGATAAGTATCAATAGCTTTAGTTCTTAGAATTATACAATATATTATGTCAAAGATATCACAAATGACAAGATCAAATGGTATGATCAAATAAGTAAACAAACTTGGTTTTCCTTAAACGGGGCATCTTTCGACTAGAAGCTACTTTAGAAGCTCCTCTAGTAGCTATTTGTTAACTTCATTTTCTGAACCTTTCTTAGTTCTTTTTATTTTCTTTTCTATTTTCCTCTTCCCATAGGAAAGGAACAGAAATTGCTTTATTTTTCCACTACTATGTCGATGTCTGATTGATTTTTTTATTCGGTTCAAGTCAGTTTAGAATTTTATTTCTTTCTTTTGAAATTAAATAAAAGTTTTGCGTTGATTCAACTTCAACTTCAAAACTCGTTTACGTAAACTGAATGTTATCTCTCTTAAACTAAATAAACTAACAACTAACTAATAACTATTAACTCTTAAATACATAAACTATATCTTAAATTGAATTCCCTAACCTTGACCTAGCTTAGTATGATGGTCAAGGTTAATCAGTTATTCCGGGAGTAACCGCCTCATCATCCAATTTACCGTCTAATCTCTCATGGGCCCTATTTTCAAAAACGTAAGTAAATGTATTACTCGTTAGAATACTATCATTATTAGAATTGCAATTAAGGTAACCATATTATTTATTATTTTAAGCTTAGAAAGACATTGGGATCATCGATCATCGTCCGTGTCGACATCTTGTAAATGAATATGTATAATTAATGAGTCCTTACTAATATTTGAACTCATTTTTGACATTCCTAACTGTCACCATACCCCTAGTAAGTACCTATATATTTATATTAACGACAACTCAAATCCTTGAATTGTTGATGGTAACATATTTATAATTGAGTTTGTATAGTCCAGACTCCCTAATGTTCTGAGTACTAAATGTAGTTAAGAAATGCAATCAAACCAGACACGTGCATTTGTTTAAGGTAACGTAGGTGTTGAACCGTATGTCGAATCTATTTGTAAACAGTTCTGTTCTGGAATACCAATAAGATACAGTTGTGATTATGAATAGCTGAGACACTCACACTGGAGTTTGCTTTGTTAAGTTGTCTGCAAATGAGTAAAACCATGTACCGAAATATGTACTGAAACTCGGCTGAGTTTCAGTACTACAGGCTTCTCCCACAAAAATAACAAAGAAGGGCTCTTCTTTGTTATTTTTGTGGGAGGAAGCCACGGAAAATTAATAGTATTGGATTATAAATTGTAAAATATATAAATATTTTCTCCACCATTGACAAACAAAGGAGTAGTCTCTAGCTCATCTGTAGCTAACCATAAAATCTGATTAAACTTCAAATTATCAAAACAACAAATTCAAATGTATCAAAAATAGGTTATTTATAGCAGATTTATAAATACACCCTTAAGTAAGTTTAATTGCTTTAATTCCATGGTTTAATTGCCAAATCAATTATTAGTTAGTTAAGGATTTGATATCAATCAAATATAATAAGTTACGCATTCAAAGTCGATAGAAAAATATTATGTGTAAAAATAATATAGAATAAACTTTTATTAGACAGATATTAGATACTCTTTATAATACTAGAATATTAATATTTTTATCTTAAGGAGAAACAAAATCTTACTTACATAAACTTCATAATATAATATTTTAGAAATAAGGTAGACTATAATAACTAATTCGCCAGGTGTTTCCAGATAAATTGTAAAGTAGGGATAATTTCGCCTGGCTCAAGAAGTGATTGATAATAGAGGCAACATTTGTTGTATTTTAAAAGTAATTTGAAAGTTTAAATTGTTATTAAATTTTGTATTATTAAATTTTCTAACTTTAAGGATGTACCGTAGAATGGGGTGACTTTGATTCCTGGGAGTTACTTTGATCAAAACTTCGTTTCGTAATAAAACTCAAATTGTACGAATTCTGAACGCATTCTTCCGATCATTTTTTTACGGTTGGCAGCATTGAACGTCATTGTCAGCGTGTGATTAGTCGTAATGGGTGGATCCTTGCCGGTTAATGAAAAAATATTAAAAATAAGTCGGTAATAGTTTTGTGTAATTATTTATTTCTTGTTGGGGTTACTTTCAAATTCCTTAGAAAAAAGGGAGGTGTCATAGTTTAACATTTATCACTAAAATTATTGTTTTTCTCAAAAAGTAATCAGAAAAATTAATATTTTATTCAAGAAATAGACAAAATAAACAAAATCGATATTTGAATTGGAATTTTTTTTTGCTCTCATATTTCAGGAGAAAATTCATTTCAATTTTGTAATTTATCAAAGTCACCCCATTCTACCGTACTTCTGTCTTTGCTGACACATTATCAATGTAAGTTCAAGTGTCATCCACAAGAGTTTAATCTTACAGGAGCCATTACAAAAGTATGTAAAATCATTTCTTAACAAACAAATATTAAATTTTTATAAAAAATACAATTGAACTGAACCCTAAATGTCACCGACCACCCATTAAAACAACGACCAAAAATAGTTTGGGTTTAAAACTTGAAAATCGCGTGCTTGAACGACCAGATTGTAGCTTTTCAGTACAATAAAACCTTTTCTGTTTGGACCATTGCACGAAAGAACGGTGACACGAATTTACCTTTCGTTCCCGTGTTAGTTACTTATTTCGTTGGCTTAGCAGTCCATGTTAAATTTTTGGCGTTCATTATTAATAATCTCTTAAAATAAGTTTTAAGTTAAACAGTTTTATCTTGCAGTACCCCTGCAGGATCAGGAGTTGAGGATTGAAACTTGAAATTATTATAATGTTTTTTGGGAATTGAATTTGTGTGCGAAGCTCCAGGGGAATCGGTTAAGTAGAAGTAGTTGAAAAATCTGTCGAAACATTTGAATCAAATAAACAAACAGATGCAGGAAGCGATGCTAATTGTAAAAAAAAACATTGAAAAATTGCTCTATTGTAGTATTTGTAGTAAGTGGTGAGCGTCGAGATCATAATCAAATCAGGAAGCTACCTAAGTAAAATGTCGTTATTTACTTACGACATGGAAAGCTCAGCTTTATTTGAAAATAAAGCCCGAGTAAGGGATTTGTCTGACTTAGTGAAACATACATACCAAAGAAGTCCACATTGCTAACATTAACATTATGTATTTCGGAAGCTGACCTTTCAAAAGTTTACGATACAGTGAAAATTACGATAAAGTCAATAAAACTTTTTCTAAATGAAGAAAAACTGACCATCCATTGGTGTTTTGACACATTTTGGATGAACTTTTGTACGTTTGTTACACCTGTTCTTATCTTCGACAGTTGAGAGTAAATAGCCTTGTCAAAGGAAGAAGGGTTCTTCAAGGTAATACCTATTGGCTTCACTACTTCCAAATATTATTATACTTCATACATACATACATAAACTCACGCTTTTTTCCCATGGAGGTAGGCGGAAACTATAGAACGCCACATGCTACGACCCTTACATACCCCTTTCGCTTCATCCACATTCATACATCTTGTCATACACGCACGCCGGTTGAGAATACCACGCACCTGACCTTTGTGAAGAACATCACCAATAACATCGATGTATGTCCTTCTAGGACGTCCTCTACAGGCGTTTCCATTGATTCAATTCATTCCATTCCGTACTTCATATTTTTTTTCAAGTTTTCTACATTCAACAATTGTCAATATACAGGATTGTATCACGCGGTGTTCTGATAGTTTTTACTGACCCCCATTTGGGAATGGTGTTATGTTATAATGTATATCGAATTTGGTTATTTAGCCCTTTTTCTAAAACCAACAATTTCACTACAAAATTACTTTGTTTAAGACAAATACTATTTGCTTCTAGCAAGATCAGGTAGAGATACAGGACGTAGGTGATTATATAACATCACGCCTGTATTTCCCGAAGGGTTGGGCAGAGGTGTATAGTAACACCCTCATTTCACCGTTATGTTTAAGTCCCATGTAATAGGGGGCGAGCCTATTGCCATCAATCGGCCACAAATCCAGCTGCGAGCCGCTACTGAGGAATAACACTGCCCGACCTAGGGATCGAACCCAGGACCTCACGATCAGTAGTCACGCTTGCCACCACTAGACCAACGAGGCAGTGAACAAAGGTGTTTCTCATTCATAAAAGTATTCACCGCAAAAATATTTGTTGTTACTGAGTTATTAGAACTCCAAACAGTAAAGACAAAGTGATTAATTACACCCTTTATGACACGTGCAACAACAGTATTGGCTAGAAAGGTCATAACGGTGCAAAAGTAATTACTAGAAATGTAGTGTACGTCATCACCTACAAACTTCTTGGTAATTTTGTTTCCTATAATAAACTTCTAAACTACGTCAACATTACAAAGTTCGGGTTTAGAGTTAAAGAAAAAGTTATTATTTGTTAGAGATTTACGTTAGGATGAATTGTTAATAAGATTGGTCAAAATTTAAAAACAATAGAGCGATCCAAACTTTTTCAAGAAAAAGGAGCCTATAGGAGCATAATTTAATATCAACCGCTTTATAAGATTAGTAATTCCAAACTCGACAACCGAACTCGAAGCCTTAGATCGATATTCAGCGCTCAGTGTTATTGACTGTTTCTGTTAGGAACCTTTCAACTACTATTTTTGATAACAAATTATCATACATGACGCCAGAAGACCATTAAGGAAACTATCAGAAAGGAAACTATAATTATTTATCAAATATAGTGCTTTACCATAATTACGAACATGAGAATATTCCAAAAAAATACGAATTACTACTAAACCAGGCAATATATATTGCTCTGGCAACATTACATTACATTGAACTACACATTCTGGCATTATTACGTTGCCAGAGCAAAAAATATTGCCTGGTTTAGTAGAAATTCGTAATTTTCGGAATATTTCCATGTTCGCAATTACCCTAAAGCACTAGGTAAGTAATTCAAATCACAAACTAAATTAAGAATGAATCTAACAGAAAATCCAATGACACTAGACTACAAGGAGGTCATCGAGGTAAATTATTCCAACCATACTAATTCAAATCAGCTTAATTCAAACGAACCAATAATAACGTTCAAATAGCAGTAAAACAATACAGACGGTGTATTAGCATTGAAAAGCATCGCATGCTAAGTGAAGATAAAAGCTTGTATGGAAGTTGATGATCGCAATCACAATGATACTTGCGTGTTCTTCAGAGGAAACAAAAACAAAAACACAAATTTAATTTAAGACCTCTCAGAGGAGAGGTCTTAAATTAAATTTGTGTTGGCAATAACTGTTGTGGTTCAACGAGGGTAATTATTTTCTTTTATTTGTTTTGGATTTTGCCTGTGCGTAATTTTTGTTGTTGGAGATGTTGGAAAAAAGTTTCCAGAAAAGATAAAGAAAAAAAAGTTAGGTAGTCTTTTTTTCTTTTTCCAGGGTTGTAGTAAAAGGTAACTAGGGGATTATGTCAAGGGGATCCTATTCAAGTACACATAAAAACGAACAGAGATCACAAACTATTTTGAGTAAAGTAATATTCTGTCACGGTGATCATAGTTCTACTCTTTCGAACTACAAGGAACTATCAAATCTAGAAGCTGGTAATACCCATAGATAGTGAAAGTAAAATAATTTTGCTTTGAATACGGTGGAGCGTGATTTTTAGACTAGTAAAGCACTAAGATGAAAAATAAGTAAGCAGCCAATATGAAGTTTGAAACATTTTAATTTTTTATCCACTGAAGGACCAACTTCAACTTTAAGTCTTCAAGAATTTGGAACAGCCTTTTATTTAATCAAAAACTTAAATCTGTCGACCTTCAATTAAGTACTATTAAGATCCGATCACCCAAAAAGATTTAAAGACGATTAAAAATAAGAACAATTTAGTTTTAAAACTGAGTTTTTATACACCACTTTATTAAAGCGTCGAAGTGATTGGAAACGACTGTTATCATCATCATTCTAGACTTTTCTAAATATATTGGGCCTGAATTCCAGTCTAACCTTATGTGTCTGAATATCAGCAGTTTAAATGGAATTACTAAGGCTGTCTGTCTCTCAGAGATCACTATTAGCGATAAGACCGCTCATTATGCTAAACATAATAACATGGTCTTGTTTGTATTTTTTATGGTGTACAACAAAGCATATTATTTGATAACAGCCTTGTTGGTCTAGTGGTTGTAAGTGCGATTGCTGAGCATGGCGTCCTGGGTTCGATCCCCAGGTCGGGCAAAGTGTTTTTGAGTTTTTCCGTGTGGAATTCTTCAGTAGCATCCTGAAATTTGGATTTGGATTTGTGTGATGGGACTTATACGTATCTGGCGAAACGAGGGTGTACTAAAACACCTCTCTCACAGCTGTATCCTTCGGGGGACACAAGCCATGATATTATGATATGCTGTCAGATTTTCGATCTTCTGTCTACTCTTAATGGGTTAAAAAACCTCATACTACCTACATCCTTACTTAATAAAAACAAACTGTACCGCAAAACTGAAATCGTGTTGCGAACCCGTTTTAAGTCTGTTACAAATATTTCAATAGTCTCATACATAATTATAAGTCCTTTGTCATCCATCAAAACCATGAGAATTTAATCGGTTAATATATTTTAGCTAACAAGAGCCAAAACGTAATCCAATAAAACTTTGTTTGCTCAACATACTGGTAATTTATTCAGGCTTACAAAACTGTCTGCCACCT
Organism: Amphipyra berbera; assembly: GCA_910594945.2. Classification (NCBI taxonomy): domain Eukaryota; kingdom Metazoa; phylum Arthropoda; class Insecta; order Lepidoptera; family Noctuidae; genus Amphipyra; species Amphipyra berbera. The sequence goes on from OU343127.1 coordinate 18,981,293, forward strand.
AAAATTTTGTTTTTGGAAAAACGATATGCAAATTCTGCACACCTAAATAATTAAATAAGTTTTATAGTGCCTGTGTGAAAAATATAAAGTACAATAGGTTTGACATACATTTCATCCTCTAGTAAAAAATTTAATTAAAAATCCGGTTGAATTATTAGTATTCCTCTAGCCTCTGCCTCGTTGGTTTAGTGGTGGCAAGCGCAACTGCTGATCTTCGAGTTCTGGGTTCGATCCCCAGGTCGGACAAAGTGTTATTGGGTTTTTCCGTGCGGAATTCCTCAGGCTGGAGTTTTGATTTGTGCCTGGTTGATGGCAATAGACTCGTCCCCTATTACATGAGACTTAAACTTAACACCGAAAGGGGGGTTTTACTATACACCTCTGCCCAACCCTTCGGGGAATACAGGCGTGATGTTATGTTATGTCATTCCTCCAGCTAGCTTATTTTAGCCTTCCCCATTAAGCTCTTTGCTTGTTTCTTTACGTTCGGTCTTAATAGTTTGATGATTTTCCCCTGAGCTAACAGCATTGTGTCTCTCAATTGGAAACTAAACTGTGGGTATGAAATAATTAACATCACCTAAGCCACTGACGTCACAAAACAAATTTGAAGCCGTAATTGGGCAATTTATAGAAAGTCCTAAGACATAGGAATTTTTCTTTATTTTGAAGACAGTTGTCACACTTCTTGCGACCCTGCTTCTAAATGAGTAAATTTCTAAGATCTAAACGGCATCAAAAGATCTTTTAGCTTCCATAATAGATATTTAAAATGCACAGCTTCTCTTTTCTGGGACCAGACTACCATTCAGTGTTATCTGACTTTCGGTTTACGTAAAGGACAATTGGTTGAAGCGAGACAGTGAAACGGACTGTATTTTTAGCAGATATAACGTATTAGGTAGAGTTTAATTCAAAGCGGTTGAAGATACGTTATTTTCAACATGATTTTAAAATCCAAAAATCAAAATTACTTATGTTACTCAAAATGGCACGAGGTTTGGATACCTAAATAACAATCAAATGTAGAATTCTTTGTCGTTGTTACTAATCAAAAAAACAATTGTAGTGCTCCTATTGCAAATTGCAAGTCTATACAAGGTTAGTCGGAAAGAGGGTACTAAGCTGAAAGGGTGTTAAAGTACCCATAATAATGGATAACTTTTGTTTTACAACTTTCCCCAAAAGTCAATAGTTCAAGAAAAATAGCTGTTCAAAGATTTCATAAAAATACGCTAAATTCTATCTATCCTCAGCTATGATCAGACGTGTTTACATTTTACGTCATATTTAGGGTCACGGATTAGAAAATCTATTTTCTGAATTCATAACTGAAGCAGGGATGAAGAATTTTTGAAAAAACTAAAATAAAATATAATTTTCATGGAAAAAAAATTATCGAGTTGTTAAATTTTAATACTTTCTTTAAAACAATCATCAGTGATACATTAAGTGGCCCGCCGGTTAGTACCCCCTTTCCAACTAACCTTGTATAACATCCCTTTTTTAATGAAAATAAGACTCAAGAACATAAAAATTACAACTTATTAACAGAGTACGTAATGTCAACTTGTCTGGCGTAGATTCGAGACCTCGCAACACGACACCTACTCTTGGGATCAGATCATAGCGTATGACGCATCGATTTTACAGAGATAGATAGATATAAAATACATCAAAGTGAATCAAAGAAACCAACAGAACACGGCACTGTCATTTCAGAATGCTCGCAGCATTTGGAAATATAAAATGTAACAAAACGTTACTTTTATTGGGTTGGCGTCAACTTTGTGGTTACGCTGTTCCACGAACTCCGTTTTGCACAATTTTATGCCATACATGGAAAAGGTATGAAAGCTTTGAGTCTTGTAAAATAAAAATAAATTGAGGAATGCGACTAAAATAGGGCTGCTAAAACTAAAATATGCAAACTACTATCTTTAAAAATAATTCCTGTGTTAGGTGTCAATAACATGAAACACAATAGAGATAAAGTAAGTAAGTTTTATCTACATTACGAGTAACCGCCCGTTCACACAGCGGATCCGTTTTAACGGATCTGTCTTTACTGGATGTGTTGTTCACATCTGTGCCGACGAATCAGTTAAACAAATGGCAACTGCGTCGCATTTGGCAGACAGGATACGATAAAAATAAAGGATCCAGTATTTTTTACTGGATTCGGAATACTGTCGTGTATGTGTAATTGCACATTCAACTACAGGCGCCATGACTAATCCTGTAAACAGTTTCTGTGTGAACTAGCTGTAAGTCTTACATCCCTGAAGACGGTATATTTACAATTAAATAAAATGTAATAATGGTCCTTAGTGAATTTTGAATGGAGATGTGAGTTTGTCTGCAGACAGCAGCAGTCTTCTATTTGAACAGGACACTTTATTATAATGATCAGCTGTAGTAGCGTATTTTGTTACAATATTGTCGACTCGTATGAACCTTATCATAAAAATATACGCGCTACTTTCAATAAAAATCGAATCGGCAATGTAACGGTCCAGTAAAAATCCGAATAGCTGCCATGCGAACGGGTTGTAAGAGATTTTATTTGGAAAATGGTGTAAACAGGATCCCAGTAGAACAATAATATCGTACTGCGAGCACTAATTGGCTTCCAAAGTATGGTTTTTATAGTACATATAATACGCAAGAACGTTTATTTTAAGAGCCAATTAGGAAGGCTTATTGCAGAAATTGATAATATAAAGTAATCGGTAATCGGTGCTCCAATACTTACTACGCTATATTTTTTTCCTTCATGCAAGCGTTTTCTTTTGCTACCACTAAGATCTGTTTTACATAAATAAACTTGTCATACGTTCTGTATATCATAAACTATAATAACTCGATTACATTCTACCTAAACATAAGTAAAGGTGTGCTGTTGTTCACCTAGATTTTGTCAATGACGATATGAGGGCCTATTCTTCTTCACCGAGTACAATTCAAAACCCCGGGTTTGTAATGAGAATTAATGAATACCAGTAACCTTTGCCCGCCTTGTTAGATGATTTCTACTTGAAGGCCAATAATGCTATCAACTATATTTCTTCAGTTTGTCACCAAGTATTAGAGAAAGATTAGGTATCGGTATCACATAAAATGTACTTTTAGCCAAGTTTTTGCCTCGTGCTAAGGGATTTTCCACTCGATTTCAGACTACGACTGCATCTAATAAAAAAGCGATTTAAAAATAGCATACAGAACAAATATTCAACAGTGAACTGTTGGAACTCTATTAAACAATCCACTTTAGTGACACGCGGCAGTGGCCCGGGTTGTGATTTAATCTCAGTGTACAAATATTCACTCAAGCATTATTTATTTTAGCGTGGCTTGGGATTGAGCAAAAGCTAAAATTACAGGAATGATGACTGATGACCATTTGTTTGATGAAATTTGTAGACTGTTCTCAAAAGCCAACAACAGATTCTGAACAAATAAACATGGACTCACCATTTTTTTTACTTGTTCTTCTGCTTTAGGCTTAAGTATAAATATATATATATATATATTTATATATAATATATATATATATATAAATATATATTATATTATATATTTATATATAATGTAATATATATTTATGTATAATATAAAGTGCTGTAGGTATAGTCTTATTTTTTGGGTTTTTGATATCTACTTATTTCTTGGTAACCTAATCAGTTGTTTATACAAATTCGGCTGCCTCATATTTTTCATCACCACTTGTAACTAAATGAATCATTGAAATCTATTCAATTTTGTGAATACCGTGACCAACACAAAAAATAATACCCAATATATTTACGCCAAATTAATTTCTTCCCGTCCATTACAGGAGCAGGTTGCTCACCTTCGAATTGAACTTATAATTTAAGTCAATTATAAAGGTCGTTCACGTGAACGGATCAACCCCGGAGGAGTACAGAATACATAAATAAATTTTGGGTTCAACGGAGATTAGTCGTAACATGTACATGTTTTACGCCAAGCACTTAAGCTGAAAGGAGTTAAAATTTTAAATACGGCAAATGAAATTCCGCTGATTTATGAAACAGGAACGACGGATTTTCAGGCAGCTGTGTCCTCCTGTCTGCTAACAACAACATATGATCACTAACTCACATACCAAGTATGGTGATGATGGAAATTTCATCTTTGACCGTTCATTGTACAGAAATAAAACCAACCCTTAGACTGGTTTCCCTAAGTAACGAGCGATCTCTACCCGACTTCAAGGATTCTTCAGAAAAATGATATCAATTATAGTAGCTACAATGCCAAAATGCCCAATGTTGGCAGGCCAACATTGGGCATTTTGGCATTGTAGCTACTCAATTAATAGTCCTTTCTAATTAGTAGAGGGGTAGTCTTGAAAATAATTACAATGACATTGGAATTGGTGCCGATTTTGTTGTGCACAAACTAAACAAAATTTAGGATATTGCCATCTTCTTCACTCTGATAAAATAAGAAAGAGACGGACGTAAATAAGACCTGTCAAATTTAGTTTACGATACGGCAGACCTGTGTCGACTAAAATCACGGTGAAGTTCAAGGTAAAACTAATTTGACATCTCTAACTTAATTCTTATCTATCACCGTCCTTTTCACACACTGTCTGTTAATAAAAGATAGCAATTCTCTCATATTTTAGTTAAGTTAGTGAACAAAAGAACCGGCGCCATCTCAGTTCGTACTTTTAAATGCGAAATTTGCGTCAAATTGCTTTAGTATTGAGTGATTTTTATATGAATTAATCTAAATCAGAACAACTGTGTATACCTATTATTATTCTAGAGTACCTACATACGCATTGTAAATCGGAATTGTATTGAGGTCGGGATTATTTTCAAAACTAACCCTACCAGTTCTTGTTTTCTTTCAATTTCCTTCGCATTGTAAATTATTACTTGGTAAAGCAACACCGGTTAGTAGGTCGGTCCATCGATCTGCGATAGGGTCGATATCTTATTATTAAATTATTAGCTTTAGGCGCCGAGCGGACCAGGCGATTGTCCCAGCTCTATACTAGCCTAGTAATTTAATAGTATTATGGGTTTCATCAAAACTAATAAAGCGAATTAAGTGATTTGTTATATTCTGTGAACTGTATTAGGATATTTGCCTGCCTTAACTTCAAGGATTGCCTAATAGTCCTGGCTGCTCATAGTATTTACCGTAGCATTTGGTTGATCTTCGTCTTTTCGTGTGGTTAGTGACTAACCTGGTGTCAGAGTTTATGCCGCCCATGGGCCTCTGACTTAGCGTCACATGCTGTCGAGAAATATCAAATCAAATCAAATCAAAAAACAAATCACATAAACCAATACAGGTGCTCATGAAAAGTCGAATTTAGATGCACGGTTCCAATTAGTCGTTCCCTATACGACGACGACGACGTTACTCTCGTCCCCATTGGTTGGAGACCCTTCAGGTTTCGCCAATAACTGCCCGGTTACGTAGAAACAGTCCGCAAGATCATCTAAAAGCAGTCGAATAGAAAGAAAAAAAAAAGGATAATGGCCTGATAGAATGCCTGCCAAACGTGATGCAAAATCTTCCTAGAAATCATCGTTGAATGTATGAACGGCAGGCAGGGTAGTTTTTATAATCCTCATAATCATCCAATCATCATAGAATAGAATAGAATAGAATAAAATAGAATATACTTTATTGTACACCAAAATTGTAACACAGCTCTTATACAATAACAAACATTAAAGGGTACAATGGCGGTCTTATCGCTGATAGCGATATCTACCAGACAACCTTTGGATGAACAGGAAGTCAATGAATAAGAGGCATAATCATCATCTGCTACTGGTATAAGCTTCTTCTTCTCTCAAAATAAGAGGCATTAGCCATAGTTTATGATCTTATTATGTATACAAAAAGAAGTAGATATAACACTCCAATAGGAAGAGCTTGCAGATAGCTATCTGTTTCACTCCCGTACTATTCCGTATCTTCGTCTTACTCATTAGATATACTAGTGAAAATAAAGCAAGATCCACGTTTGATCGATTGATCACCCATCCACGGACTGACGGCGGCAAGTACAGCACGATACGCGTGGTTGCGAGCCCGTCACTCACTGACCCGAATAACCACCTTACCGTTTTTTGTTCCAGATAAACTGTTGACATTGGAATGACCTCCAACGCGCTCACTGTGTGTCCAGCCTCCCTCGAAGATGATACCGTGCACCTGGCCCACGGCACTGTTCTTTTTGATATGGTAACGTAACCAATAAATTATAAATAGGTACTCTGCACTTTGTTACATCTAAGTGACCTCTCTATTTTCTCTATTCAGCTTATCGCAGACTACTGCCGGACATAGGCCTCTCCCGCTACAAAGGTTGGTACTATTATTCCCGTAGTAACCACGCGGATTTGTGACCGCGATATCAGCCCATGCGCACTTGGGCCTAATATGGCTTTAAGCCTTATAAGTGTCTACACTAAGACACATCGTAACTTAACACGCAAATAACCCGTTCCGTTTGATGTAATGTACTGAATTTGATATATTATTGTCAAATGATTTTTGCAAGCACCCCTACCATGAACTACAAACTTATAATAGGGTATTTGACTACTATTAGACATCTTTAAGAAAGTATAGATAGAACTCGATATGTAAAAAGTAAATAAAACCGATGAAAAAATCTTTCTTTCTTTTCGTGTGATTAGTGACTAACCTGGTGTCACATGGCCCTATGACTTGGCTTCACATGCCGTCGAAAAATATCTCTCAGGCATGCCGGTTTCCTCACGATGTTTTCCTTCACCGTTTTTAAGCAAGTGATAATTATACAATACGCATATGAATTCAAAACGTCAGAGGTGCATGCCTTGGTTTCGAACTTCAGCCTATGATTTGGCAGTCCGACGGTCACACCTCTCGGCTATCACTGCTAAAAGAAAAAATAAGCTTACGCGCTTATTAAGTTTGCGGAGGGGCCAGTATCTGTCCTTGTCGCGCGAAACAGATATTGTACGCAGTAATGTCAAGTAACTATGAAGTTTTTAAGGCAAGATGTCATTGTGGTAGTAGTGTTGTCTCTATCTAGTGAACAATTTTCAATCATTTATAACTTGGGCATTTTATTGAATATTTCATTGGTATTTTCACTGTTGTTTATCATTTTAGTAATAGTATCGAGATTTCTAATAATAAAAAAATTGTCAAATACCCAATTGTAAAGTAGTCGCGTTATTTGCGTGTGTTTCTTAAAATGTTATGGAGGATAAGGGCCCTGGTGACGTTTTCATCAGCCTGGAGTATTCCATGATATTCTCGACCCGCCATTTATTGGTCGTCAGAGCCTCATCCATCACCGTGTGCACCGTGTGCAGGTGAGATTGATTCCGCGAAACTGAATTATGTAATTGTGTGAATTGGTATCGTATCATCTACCTAAAGAAACACCTGGTTATGGGCGTAGCCAGGATTTTGCCCAGGGTCAAGCCGCTCAGTCAAACAGTAAATTTTGGATCTTTTGACTAAATCTGCAAGTGCAGAATGGAGTTACGATGCAATTTTGCTCATGTCACCTTTTCGAGGCACTAAGAAGTAGGTATAGACGGGCATTCGTCTGCCTATTTTAGAAGATATGGGTGACCAGTCCTTTCTTTTTTTTTTGTCTAGACGATTTTTCAAAAGTCAAAGTCAAAGTTTTTTATTTCAAATAGACCAGATTTCAGGCACTTTTAAAACGTCAAAACTAGGTGCACGGTTCCTAAAGGTAGGTTCTATGAAGAAGAGCCGGCAAAAAACTCCAAGAAGTAAGAGTAGTATTCGCATATTCCTCCCCGAGGATTGAAAGCGGTTATGGTACCTTTAAAATCTTTAAAATATAAAGATATCGTTTTCTTATAAAGTTTAGGCTATACTTTTATTTAACCTTTTTACTCATACTATTTAAACATTGATGCTATCTGGGGTCTCATAGCGAAGGATAGGGTAGTACAGCGGTCGGGACCTGCCGGGGTTGCGGTGCATGCTTTTGCGAATCCCGCGACCCTGGCCGTACGGTCAGTAGAAGGAACACCGTTGGTTTTTAGCCGGTAAGAGTCCGGCAGACCCCCTCGCCTTCCCCGGGCGAGGGACATCCATGAGGATTTTCCAAAAAAAAAAAAAAAAAAGGGTAGTACAGCGGTTCAACAAAGAAAACCCTTATTTATAAAGGTTTAGATTTGTAAGATTTGTAAGATTTATTTATTTATTCACAATTAATTACAACGGCTTGCGCCAATAACAGTAATTAACTGGTAACACTAAACATAAAACTAAACATATTACATAATTCAGAAACAAATAACAAGTCAGAGATCAAAAAAATAAATTTAAGAAGAGAAAAAAAAAATCGAGTAAAGTGATAACAACATATAACTTATTTACCTAACAAACATAACTAGGTACCGATACCGAAATATACCGTTTTGCCTTTTCAAACTCTGCTTTTCGGTACCGAAATATATTTGAGTCACGGGGTGTCCTGCTTAGGCTCGATTTTACCAACGTCGGATAGCGTTTATCCAAGGAATAAGACAGACGTTTTGACAGAATTTCTATACAAAAGCTGTCAAAACGTCAAGTTTATTCCTCGATTAAAGTTATTCGACGTTGGTGAAATCGGCACTTAAGCGAATAACGCGACGCGGTGCGACGCGACGCGACACCACGGGAAACAAGTAAGCGTTATGTCGCGTCTCGCTACATAACGGGGTGTCCTGCGTAAGCGACGAATGCGACAAACGCGATCAAGACAACGGCATTCCCTACTAGCGATCTATGTAGCGAGACGCGACGTAACGCATATTTGTTCCACGTCGCGTCGCGTTATTCGCTTACGCAGGGCACCCCGTAAGCCTCCAGCAGGGAATGCCGTTGTTCTGATCGCGTTCGATGCGCTCTCAGCATCGCGTCGTGTCGCGATTGTCGCTTACGAAGGACACCCCGTAACGAAATATTCCGGTAGCTGAAATTTACAGGTATGACTTCATATTGTATTTAAAAGGTTAATTTACGGGTTGTACAGTCCTTGTACTTCCCTGTACTAAGGTTGGCATGTTCTCCATCCGCCCACCCTGGCTATGCTCATTCACCTAGTAATACTTCAATTATAGCGAAATACCTACACTAAGCGTGAAATAGGTACACTTATGTTTAATGAATATTGAAAACCTTAAATCCTATTAAGATTCTCAATAAGACAAGGCAGCCGTTAAGCTGTTTGTTTAACGTTTAATGACGTCATTGAGGCGTTCGCTTCAAAAGCCCTAGCTATACTTTAGCAAGTGATACGGGATCAAGATCAAATATTATCGAAATTGTAACACGATTAGGCAAATGTTCACCAACATAAATTCTCTGTATAACAACATCACACATAATAACATCACGCCTGTATTCACCGAAGGATTGAGCAGAGGTGTATAGTAACACCCTCATTTCACCGTTATGTTTGAGTCCCATGTAATAGGGAGCAAGCCTATTGCTATCAACCGGGCACAAATCCAAACTTCGGGCTGCTACTGACGAATTTCACACGGAAAAGCCCAATAACACTTCGCCCGACCTGGGGATCGAACCAAAGACCTCACGATCAGCAGTCGCGCTTGCTACCACTAGACCAACGAGGCAGAGTTATCTGGTTAAACAACCACTTACTCGAAAATGTACAACAAAATTAGTAAATGTTTGTTTAACAAGAGAACTTTATATTGAAAACCGGCCTAAGACGATTCTGTGAAGCACCTTCGGGTATGATCTTGTTTTTAATTAATATTAACATAAAATATGAAATCTCTAACTAACACTTTTGTCTTATCGTTGGAGTTTTCTGTGGGATTTATTTAAAAACACTTTAAAATTAATGAAAATAACAACAAAAAATGTTTATTAAGATTTAAGACACACTTCAAAAATAATAATAATAATAAAATAATACTTTCCAAAACAAAATAACACTTGCAGTTTAATTGTAATACTTCTAACTTTAAAAATAATGGTTCGCACTATAATGAATCAAAAACCACATGTTTCTGAATGCACCCATTAAAGAAAGTGATCGGCAAATCGTTTCTGACCATTTCTGGCACTCGCCGGCCGCTGCCGCAGTACCGCTCGATTCGCTCGCTCGGCTCGTGCGTTGAGTGGTCACAGTTCTAACATAACCTAACCTACCTTCCAACTATCTGTTTGTCATTAGAGAACTCTGAGGGACTTTCTAAGAATGAAAATTATAGTGCAAACTATTAATTTGAAACCTAGAGCTTTTTAAAGTGTAAACTATTATTTTTACAGTTCATTTATATATATCCTGTTTTCTTTGGCATCTTTTTCTTTTAGTATCGACGGTACTTCATACTTACTCTCTACTTCGTATAGTAATTCAGGATATGCAGTTCGGTTAAGCCGTTATAACCTGCTTTGGTAACTAGCACCCAAAATTTGACATTTATGACATTTGTGGAATAACTTGCTTGCATTAAATCAATATCAAAACCTAGTCTACAGTCTTGTACAGTCAACGACAATAATAGCCAAACATTTGACTTTTAAAGCTTGGCATTAATTGGAAAACTAATTTGATAACAACATAATATAACATGGTAAATATCCCGTTATATAAGGTCTAACCAAAATACCTGGACAAACATTTACACAGTGTTCAATACGTTTAACTAATCACATCTATGTAAAAAAAACGAGATCCAAGTGTTTTTTTTCTAACCAAAAAATAATAACGTTTTAAATTGCCTGTACTCTCTAAAAATAAACTCGTCCATTTCTTATGCATCGACCGCCATTGGGGCGCGCGCTAATACCGTGCCGTGTTTTACCTAAATAGCGAAGTGAAAAATGTAATTTAAAAAAAAAAGGAAAATTAAAGATGAAAACAAATTTTGGTTAGAAAAAAAAACACTTGAATCTTTTTTTTTTTTTTTTTTTTTTTTTTTTTTTCCTAATCGACTATTGTAGATGGTCTTGCGGACCTTTTCTACGTAACCTGGCTATTATTGGCGAGACCAGAAGGGTCTCCGAACCAATACCTACTAATCTAACTACCTAGCTAACTACGCAAAGCTAACTACAGTAACATCATGGCTATGACTATAGCAGCGACACCTCTGAGAGCGTCCCCAAGGGGGGACTCGAACTCTTAGGGTGTCGAATGCAAGAGGACTGGGAGGGATACGACAGCTTGATGAGGGCTGTATTCTCGCGTCATGGTGACTGCGCGGAGTCAGAAGGGACGACCGGCTCCGCGGCTGCGGCGGGTGAGCACGGTGGATCGGGGGCGGCGGCGGTGGGACGTCGCGAGGGGCCTCGTCGGCGAGGGCGATACGCCGGTCGGCGACGGCGGTGTATGTGTATTGTGCTAGTCGATTTATTCGCCTCCTGGAGGAGGGTGATCTCATCATCGGGCTCTAGTAGCGCATGCCGGGGACGGCGGACTATGCTAATCTGGGAGGGTTTATAATCGGACGCGGCGGTCACGAGGGGGTTCCGATGCCTCGGGGCATGGTCGAAGTAACGCTTAGACGTGCGTTTGAGATATTGCCTTACCGTTGGCATTTTTAAGTCTAAATGAAGCTGAACGTTGCGCATATACCACGGAGCGCCCGCGGCTCTGCGCAATACGCGGTTTTGCAAGATCTGGAATGCTTTAAAGCGACATGGCCTAACGTGTGCGAACACGACGCTGGCGTAGGTTAATATGGGGCGAATGCACGTCAGGTAAAGTCTCAACTTATTTCTAAGCGAGAGCTTACTGCGCGCCCTAATCATAGGGTGTAACCGGCCCACAACAAAAGAGGCGCGAGCGTGCACCTTTTTGATGTGTTGCCGGAACGAGAGGTGGTGGTCTAGGATAACCCCCAGGTACTTGACGCTCAGTTCCCAAGGGATCTCTTTTCCAAACATGACTACTGGGGGACAACGCGAGTGGTTATCGCCGTGCCTCTCGAAAAGAACTGCTGCGCTCTTTTCGGGATTCACCTCGATACGCCACTTCCGAAACCAAGCGCCGAGGCGGTTGGCTGCGGTCTGTAAGATGCGAGAGATCGATTTTAAGTCACTACCCGTGTAGTAAATAGCCGTGTCGTCGGCGAAAAGTGCCAACTGGGCCTTGCCATGAGTGGGAATGTCGCTGGTGTACAGCGTGAACAGAAGGGGGGCTAGCACGGAGCCCTGAGGGACTCCGGCTCGGATCGGATGTGGAGACGAAAGCGTGCCGTCTATTCGGTAGCGAAAGGTGCGATCCGACAGAAAGTCTCGAATGATGAGCACGAGACGGTCTGGCACGTTGAATTGGTACAGTTTATATAATAAACCGTTGTGCCAGACCTTGTCGAAGGCTTTCGCTACGTCGAAGAACAGCATGCCTGTCTTGTATGAAAACATGAAGCCGGAGCTTATGTGTTCGACAATACGGTGAAGTTGCCTAGTGCAGCAGTGGGTGGGACGAAAACCAAACTGCTGGTCGGGAATGAGGTTATGGGAATATGCGAATCCCTTTAAACGCGAATAAATGATACGCTCATAAATCTTCCCAAACGAATTGAGAAGGCTTATGGGGCGATAACTGGACGGCTCACACTTGGGTTTGCCGGGTTTGGGGATGCCTATAACTGTGGCTTGTTTCCAAGCTTGCGGAAAGAGGTTATTGCTAAGAGCGCCATTGAAGATGGCGGTCATTAGTACTATGAGCTGGGCGGAAAAGAGTTTAATCACCTTGTTCGTGATGCCATCGAGACCGGGGGCTTTCCTGGGCTTAAGATTCTTGATTATCGCCTGCACCTCATCCGCGGTGACAGGGGGCAGGGGATCATCAGGATCTTCTACGGGGGGGAGAGCGGCTTTACGTTCGACTTCGGTATCCACCTGGGACAGATGGACCGGGTCTACTGGTAATGCGCTGGGCGTACACTGGGCTTCTAGACTGTCGGCTAGGCATTCGGACTTTTCGTCGTCTTCAAAGGCCGGCCTTTGATTCGGACGATTGAGAGGGGGAGTAGAGGCTACACATTCATTTTTGAGGGCGCGTTGCAAACGCCAGAAAGCGAGATGGGATGGCTCTAATTCGCCTAACATCTTGTCCCAGCGGGACTCCCTAACCTCCTGTATGCGTTTCTTTACAGCACGCTGCATAGAACGCATATGGAGGCGGTTGCCTTCGCAGGGAAAAGTGTCATACGCGCGTACGGACGCATTCTTCTCCGTCAACAGTTCACGCACATCGTCAGGCAGTTTCCAGCGGTGATCTTCCACCGCTGGAATCTGTCGTGAACACTCGTTCACCGCGGACTGTACGTGACCCGTGAGGGAGTCGATAGCGCCCAACGTGTCGGCGATTGTCACTATGTTGTCGGGGATTGAATCTAAATGTGCGGACGACGGAGACTTGAGACGCTCCTCTAGCTTCCGCCAGTCCGTGATAGTTTTAGTAGGCGCGGGTAGACCGGGATCCGGGGGACCGCCCCGGGGACCCAGGTCTAGGACAACGGGTCGGTGGTCAGAGTCTAACTCTTCATGCGTTTCTATCGAGCGTATGGCGAGGCCTACGTTCTTTAGGAGCGCAATGTCGAGTATGTCGGGTCTGTCATCAACGTTGGCGGGATAGTGAGTGGGGGACATGGGGGCTATCACATCGAAGTCGAGCAGAGGGCTCAGTGCTTCGAGTGTCCGGCCGGCCGGGTTATTGGAGTGACAGCTCCAAGTGATGTGTTTGGCGTTGAGGTCGCCCGCTATGATAACGGAGCCTCCGCCGAGATCGAATAGAGCTCTAAGGTCGCTCTCGAGAGGAAGTCTCAGACTAGACGGGGGGTTGTAGACCGACACGATAGTGATCGGCTGATGTCCTGTCATGCCTAACCGACAGATAGAGGTTTCCAGATACTGGAGATCGGGAGGGGGGTCTAACGGGGTGCAGTACAGGGAACGTTTGTAGTATATGAGGGTACCACCGCCGCCACAACGGGTCCTGTCGTTGCGAACTAACTTGTAGTTGGCAATTCCAGGATTCCTATTGTGGGGCTTCAGAAACGTTTCCTGTACTAGAAATATGTCAATTTGATGATCACGCAGAAAGATTGCGATCTCATCTCGTTGACCGGCTACGCTATTCGCGTTGAAGAAACCTAACCTAAGGGATCGCGGTTTGATTCTAGTGTTGGTCTCAGTATCCATTAGAGGGTAGCGAGATTAATTGGTTAAGAATGTCCTCAAAATCGCGGAGGACATTGATACGCGCGATTGGATTGCCTTGAGTGGCGTTCCAAGCGGAAATCATATTTTGTGCCCAATCCATATTGCAGGAGGACAAAGATTTGAGCAGGCTGGGAAGAGTGTCCTGGAAGAACACTTTCGTGGCCATGAGTGAGGGGATGGGGGCCGCGGGTGCTGAGGGCCTGGGTGGTGTTACGGGGGCCGGTGCATGGTGGACCGGTGGTGCAATTTGTGCCTGTCGCTGTGAGGCAGCCGGCATTGTGGTTGGGGCGACAATAGGTTGTTGCGGGGGAATAGCTGCCGCCACCACCGGCGGGGCGGTGGGAACCGCGCTCGGAGGTGGTGGTGGGCGCCTTTGTTGAAGGGCTGGGAACGACTGCTGGTGTTGCAGCATGTTCCAGGGGGAAGGCCTCTGTGGACTCAGGCGGTCGGGGATATGGGAGGACAAGAGGGGGGCTATGGAGTAGCTCTCCCTCTGTTGGCGAACGGCCGAGCGCTGAGCCAGCTTAGGGCTGCGCTGTTTTGGCGCTTTGGGGCACCCGCGATAATTCGCTGGGTGACCCTCCACGCCGCACAGTACGCAGCTTGGGGGCTCTGTACACAGAGCCCTGTCCTTTGGCCTGCTGCAGTCGCTCGTGCCGTGAGCGCCCAGGCACTTAACGCACCTGGGCGTCGCGTAGCAGTTACGCTGCGAATGGCCATATAATTGGCAGCGATGGCATTGCCCTGGAGGGCCGCCTTTGTTGGGGCGCTCTACTACGATACCGGTAGCGTAGCAGAGGGTTCGGATATTGAAAATGGCCTTTGATTCGGCCAATGGTTCGCAGACGGCGAGGACCATCTCATAGGGGGCGCCACCTCTGCCGCGGTGCATGCGGTGGACTTCTAAAACGGGAACGTTCTGGGACTGAAGGTCCTCAAGAACATCTTGGGGGGTAACTCCCAGGGGGATGCCACGAATGACTACCCTTAGGAGACGCTCGTCGGGGAGGGCGTAGGTGTGGAAGGACACCTTCATATCTTTGAGCAATCGCGTCATATTGCGAAAGTCTGTAGAATTTTGCACCATGACTTTGATGCCTTGAGGGGTAGAGCGCGCGCTCAGGAAGTGGATCTTCTGTGCTGTGCACAGACGACCCACGTCCATCCACTTAGCCTTGTCCTGAATGAACACAGGCGGTGGAGCGGGCTCTTTCCTCGGAACTGAGGGTTTAGTGGGTTTCGCGGGGTTCGCGGAGGTCGCGGGAGTCGCGGGGATCGCGGGGATCGCGGGGGTCGCGGGGGTCAGGCTGTACGCCGCTGCGAACGCCTTATCTTGGTGAAGAAGCTCCTTGACGGCCGCTAGTATACTAGCGTCCGTCATGATGGAGTAGGGGGCAGTTTAATGGGGGGGGAGACCTAACTCCTATCCAGTCCCGAGGAGACACGTACGTGTCGCCCCGGGCGAACAACTCCCACGAAAAAGCCCACCCGTAAGGTTTTCCTAGTGTTATACTACCGAGAAGAAAACCATAAACAAACTCGGTAGCTACACTCTGTGTTGTTCGATATCGCCTGAAGGGCCTAAGAACCTAGCTCTCCGGGTGGGATTACCCGGAGATGAGTAACCCTCCCTGTCGGGTGTAGACAGGGAGGTTGTGTACCTGCGGTGTTCCCTAAGCTTGAAATCCCGATCGCCGATCTTATTGTGCAATCGGGTTCCTAAGTCCCTTAGTAAAATTAATTACCTCGGGAATGCTGGGAAGAGAACGGGTTATGAGTTGGGTCCGACTAGGAGATCCCCCAAGGCCGGTGAACCCCAAACCCCTACCGGCTTAAGAATGGTGTGCCGGGTCCCCACCACCTCGGTTTCGTTGGCACCGTTTGGTTTCCACCGAGGACCACTATATAAGAGTGGTTTTCCCTGAAGGGGGACTACTTCGTTTTGATGGTTTACTCTCGGAGGAGACAGTGATGTTCGCCACTTGTCTTGAAAAAGACGAGCTTTGAATCGAGCGGTCGTGTGGCTAGCACAACTCGTAACAGCGTTACGAGTGTACTGAGCCGCGTCGACCGGAAACGGAGTGTGCGCAGCTGCGTGGCGGGGCGCGCAGTGACGTCAGAGGTGCGCGGCGGGGCGCGCAGCGATCGGGCGTGGAGTCGAGAGCACGTGTGCTCTGGCCGGCGTCCGAGAGCGGAATCCAAAAAAAATTGTCAAATACCCAATTGTAAAGTAGTCGCGTTATTTGCGTGTGTTTCTCAAAATGTTATGGAGGATAAGGGCCCTGGTGACGTTTTCATCAGCCTGGAGTATTCCGTGATATTCTCGACCCGCCATTTATTGGTCGTCAGAGCCTCATCCATCACCGTGTGCACCGTGTGCAGGTGAGATTGATTCCGCGAAACTGAATTATGTAATTGTGTGAATTGGTATCGTATCATCTACCTAAAGAAACACCTGGTTATGGGCGTAGCCAGGATTTTGCCCAGGGTCAAGCCGCTCAGTCAAACAGTAAATGTTGGATCTTTTGACTAAATCTGCAAGTGCAGAATGGAGTTACGATGCAATTTTGCTCATGTCACCTTTTCGAGGCACTAAGAAGTAGGTATAGACGGGCATTCGTCTGCCTATTTTAGAAGATATGGGTGACCAGTCCTTTCTTTTTTTTTTGTCTAGACGATTTTTCAAAAGTCAAAGTCAAAGTTTTTTATTTCAAATAGACCAGATTTCAGGCACTTTTAAAACGTCAAAACTAGGAGCACGGTTCCAAAAGGTAGGTTCTATGGAGAAGAGCCGGCAAAAAACTCCAAGAAGTAAGAGTAGTATTCGCATATTCTTCCCCGAGGATTGAAAGCGGTTATGGTACCTTTAAAATCTTTAAAATATAAAGATATCGTTTTCTTATAAAGTTTAGGCTATACTTTTATTTAACCTTTTTACTCATACTATTTAAACATTGATGCTATCTGGGGTCTCATAGCGAAGGATAGGGTAGTACAGCGGTCGGGACCTGCCGGGGTTGCGGTGCATGCTTTTGCGAATCCCGCGACCCTGGCCGTACGGTCAGTAGAAGGAACACCGTTGGTTTTTAGCCGGTAAGAGTCCGGCAGACCCCCTCGCCTTCCCCGGGCGAGGGACATCCATGAGGATTTTCCAAAAAAAAAAAAAAAAAGGGTAGTACAGCGGTTCAACAAAGAAAACCCTTATTTATAAAGGTTTAGATTTGTAAGATTTGTAAGATTTATTTATTTATTCACAATTAATTACAACGGCTTGCGCCAATAACAGTAATTAACTGGTAATACTAAACATAAAACTAAACATATTACATAATTCAGAAACAAATAACAAGTCAGAGATCTAAAAAAAAAATTTAAGAAGAGAAAAAAAAATCGAGTAAAGTGATAACAACATATAACTTATTTACCTAACAAACATAACTAGGTACCGATACCGAAATATACCGTTTTGCCTTTTCAAACTCTGCTTTTCGGTACCGAAATATATTTGAGTCACGGGGTGTCCTGCTTAGGCTCGATTTTACCAACGTCGGATAGCGTTTATCCAAGGAATAAGACAGACGTTTTGACAGAATTTCTATGCAAAAGCTGTCAAAACGTCAAATTTATTCCTCGATTAAAGTTATCCGACGTTGGTGAAATCGGCACTTAAAACGAATAGCGCGACGCGGTGCGACGCGACGCGACACCACGGGAAACAAGTAAGCGTTATGTCGCGTCTCGCTACATAACGGGGTGTCCTGCATAAGCGACGAATGCGACAAACGCGATCAAGACAACGGCATTCCTTACTAGCGATCTATGTAGCGAGACGCGACGTAACGCATATTTGTTCCACGTCGCGTCGCGTTATTCGCTTACGCAAGGCACCCCGTAAGCCTCCAGCAGGGAATGCCGTTGTTCTGATCGCGTTCGATGCGCTCTCAGCATCGCGTCGTGTCGCGATTGTCGCTTACGAAGGACACCCCGTAACGAAATATTCCGGTAGCTGAAATTTACAGGTATGACTTCATATTGTATTTAAAAGGTTAATTTACGGGTTGTACAGTCCTTGTACTTCCCTGTACTAAGGTTGGCATGTTCTCCATCCGCCCACCCTGGCTATGCTCATTCACCTAGTAATACTTCAATTATAGCGAAATACCTACATTAAGCGTGAAATAGGTACACTTATGTTTAATGAATATTGAAAACCTTAAATCCTATTAAGATTCTCAATAAGACAAGGCAGCCGTTAAGCTGTTTGTTTAACGTTTAATGACGTCATTGAGGCGTTCGCTTCAAAAGCCCTAGCTATACTTTAGCAAGTGATACGGGATCAAGATCAAATATTATCGAAATTGTAACACGATTAGGCAAATGTTCACCAACATAAATTCTCTGTATAACAACATCACACATAATAACATCACGCCTGTATTCACCGAAGGATTGAGCAGAGGTGTATAGTAACACCCTCATTTCACCGTTATGTTTGAGTCCCATGTAATAGGGAGCAAGCCTATTGCTATCAACCGGGCACAAATCCAAACTTCGGGCTGCTACTGACGAATTTCACACGGAAAAGCCCAATAACACTTCGCCCGACCTGGGGATCGAACCAAAGACCTCACGATCAGCAGTCGCGCTTGCTACCACTAGACCAACGAGGCAGAGTTATCTGGTTAAACAACCACTTACTCGAAAATGTACAACAAAATTAGTAAATGTTTGTTTAACAAGAGAACTTTATATTGAAAACCGGCCTAAGACGATTCTGTGAAGCACCTTCGGGTATGATCTTGTTTTTAATTAATATTAACATAAAATATGAAATCTCTAACTAACACTTTTGTCTTATCGTTGGAGTTTTCTGTGGGATTTATTTAAAAACACTTTAAAATTAATGAAAATAACAACAAAAAATGTTTATTAAGATTTAAGACACACTTCAAAAATAATAATAATAATAAAATAATACTTTCCAAAACAAAATAACACTTGCAGTTTAATTGTAATACTTCTAACTTTAAAAATAATGGTTCGCACTATAATGAATCAAAAACCACATGTTTCTGAATGCACCCATTAAAGAAAGTGATCGGCAAATCGTTTCTGACCATTTCTGGCACTCGCCGGCCGCTGCCGCAGTACCGCTCGATTCGCTCGCTCGGCTCGTGCGTTGAGTGGTCACAGTTCTAACATAACCTAACCTACCTTCCAACTATCTGTTTGTCATTAGAGAACTCTGAGGGACTTTCTAAGAATGAAAATTATAGTGCAAACTATTAATTTGAAACCTAGAGCTTTTTAAAGTGTAAACTATTATTTTTACAGTTCATTTATATATATCCTGTTTTCTTTGGCATCTTCTTCTTTTAGTATCGACGGTACTTCATACTTACTCTCTACTTCGTATAGTAATTCAGGATATGCAGTTCGGTTAAGCCGTTATAACCTGCTTTGGTAACTAGCACCCAAAATTTGACATTTATGACATTTGTGGAATAACTTGCTTGCATTAAATCAATATCAAAACCTAGTCTACAGTCTTGTACAGTCAACGACAATAATAGCCAAACATTTGACTTTTAAAGCTTGGCATTAATTGGAAAACTAATTTGATAACAACATAATATAACATGGTAAATATCCCGTTATATAAGGTCTAACCAAAATACCTGGACAAACATTTACACAGTGTTCAATACGTTTAACTAATCACATCTATGTAAAAAAAACGAGATCCAAGTGTTTTTTTTCTAACCAAAAAATAATAACGTTTTAAATTGCCTGTACTCTCTAAAAATAAACTCGTCCATTTCTTATGCATCGACCGCCATTGGGGCGCGCGCTAATACCGTGCCGTGTTTTACCTAAATAGCGAAGTGAAAAATGTAATTTAAAAAAAAAAGGAAAATTAAAGATGAAAACAAATTTTGGTTAGAAAAAAAAACACTTGAATCTTTTTTTTTTTTTTTTTTTTTTTTTTTTTTTCCTAATCGACTATTGTAGATGGTCTTGCGGACCTTTTCTACGTAACCTGGCTATTATTGGCGAGACCAGAAGGGTCTCCGAACCAATACCTACTAATCTAACTACCTAGCTAACTACGCAAAGCTAACTACAGTAACATCATGGCTATGACTATAGCAGCGACACCTCTGAGAGCGTCCCCAAGGGGGGACTCGAACTCTTAGGGTGTCGAATGCAAGAGGACTGGGAGGGATACGACAGCTTGATGAGGGCTGTATTCTCGCGTCATGGTGACTGCGCGGAGTCAGAAGGGACGACCGGCTCCGCGGCTGCGGCGGGTGAGCACGGTGGATCGGGGGCGGCGGCGGTGGGACGTCGCGAGGGGCCTCGTCGGCGAGGGCGATACGCCGGTCGGCGACGGCGGTGTATGTGTATTGTGCTAGTCGATTTATTCGCCTCCTGGAGGAGGGTGATCTCATCATCGGGCTCTAGTAGCGCATGCCGGGGACGGCGGACTATGCTAATCTGGGAGGGTTTATAATCGGACGCGGCGGTCACGAGGGGGTTCCGATGCCTCGGGGCATGGTCGAAGTAACGCTTAGACGTGCGTTTGAGATATTGCCTTACCGTTGGCATTTTTAAGTCTAAATGAAGCTGAACGTTGCGCATATACCACGGAGCGCCCGCGGCTCTGCGCAATACGCGGTTTTGCAAGATCTGGAATGCTTTAAAGCGACATGGCCTAACGTGTGCGAACACGACGCTGGCGTAGGTTAATATGGGGCGAATGCACGTCAGGTAAAGTCTCAACTTATTTCTAAGCGAGAGCTTACTGCGCGCCCTAATCATAGGGTGTAACCGGCCCACAACAAAAGAGGCGCGAGCGTGCACCTTTTTGATGTGTTGCCGGAACGAGAGGTGGTGGTCTAGGATAACCCCCAGGTACTTGACGCTCAGTTCCCAAGGGATCTCTTTTCCAAACATGACTACTGGGGGACAACGCGAGTGGTTATCGCCGTGCCTCTCGAAAAGAACTGCTGCGCTCTTTTCGGGATTCACCTCGATACGCCACTTCCGAAACCAAGCGCCGAGGCGGTTGGCTGCGGTCTGTAAGATGCGAGAGATCGATTTTAAGTCACTACCCGTGTAGTAAATAGCCGTGTCGTCGGCGAAAAGTGCCAACTGGGCCTTGCCATGAGTGGGAATGTCGCTGGTGTACAGCGTGAACAGAAGGGGGGCTAGCACGGAGCCCTGAGGGACTCCGGCTCGGATCGGATGTGGAGACGAAAGCGTGCCGTCTATTCGGTAGCGAAAGGTGCGATCCGACAGAAAGTCTCGAATGATGAGCACGAGACGGTCTGGCACGTTGAATTGGTACAGTTTATATAATAAACCGTTGTGCCAGACCTTGTCGAAGGCTTTCGCTACGTCGAAGAACAGCATGCCTGTCTTGTATGAAAACATGAAGCCGGAGCTTATGTGTTCGACAATACGGTGAAGTTGCCTAGTGCAGCAGTGGGTGGGACGAAAACCAAACTGCTGGTCGGGAATGAGGTTATGGGAATATGCGAATCCCTTTAAACGCGAATAAATGATACGCTCATAAATCTTCCCAAACGAATTGAGAAGGCTTATGGGGCGATAACTGGACGGCTCACACTTGGGTTTGCCGGGTTTGGGGATGCCTATAACTGTGGCTTGTTTCCAAGCTTGCGGAAAGAGGTTATTGCTAAGAGCGCCATTGAAGATGGCGGTCATTAGTACTATGAGCTGGGCGGAAAAGAGTTTAATCACCTTGTTCGTGATGCCATCGAGACCGGGGGCTTTCCTGGGCTTAAGATTCTTGATTATCGCCTGCACCTCATCCGCGGTGACAGGGGGCAGGGGATCATCAGGATCTTCTACGGGGGGGAGAGCGGCTTTACGTTCGACTTCGGTATCCACCTGGGACAGATGGACCGGGTCTACTGGTAATGCGCTGGGCGTACACTGGGCTTCTAGACTGTCGGCTAGGCATTCGGACTTTTCGTCGTCTTCAAAGGCCGGCCTTTGATTCGGACGATTGAGAGGGGGAGTAGAGGCTACACATTCATTTTTGAGGGCGCGTTGCAAACGCCAGAAAGCGAGATGGGATGGCTCTAATTCGCCTAACATCTTGTCCCAGCGGGACTCCCTAACCTCCTGTATGCGTTTCTTTACAGCACGCTGCATAGAACGCATATGGAGGCGGTTGCCTTCGCAGGGAAAAGTGTCATACGCGCGTACGGACGCATTCTTCTCCGTCAACAGTTCACGCACATCGTCAGGCAGTTTCCAGCGGTGATCTTCCACCGCTGGAATCTGTCGTGAACACTCGTTCACCGCGGACTGTACGTGACCCGTGAGGGAGTCGATAGCGCCCAACGTGTCGGCGATTGTCACTATGTTGTCGGGGATTGAATCTAAATGTGCGGACGACGGAGACTTGAGACGCTCCTCTAGCTTCCGCCAGTCCGTGATAGTTTTAGTAGGCGCGGGTAGACCGGGATCCGGGGGACCGCCCCGGGGACCCAGGTCTAGGACAACGGGTCGGTGGTCAGAGTCTAACTCTTCATGCGTTTCTATCGAGCGTATGGCGAGGCCTACGTTCTTTAGGAGCGCAATGTCGAGTATGTCGGGTCTGTCATCAACGTTGGCGGGATAGTGAGTGGGGGACATGGGGGCTATCACATCGAAGTCGAGCAGAGGGCTCAGTGCTTCGAGTGTCCGGCCGGCCGGGTTATTGGAGTGACAGCTCCAAGTGATGTGTTTGGCGTTGAGGTCGCCCGCTATGATAACGGAGCCTCCGCCGAGATCGAATAGAGCTCTAAGGTCGCTCTCGAGAGGAAGTCTCAGACTAGACGGGGGGTTGTAGACCGACACGATAGTGATCGGCTGATGTCCTGTCATGCCTAACCGACAGATAGAGGTTTCCAGATACTGGAGATCGGGAGGGGGGTCTAACGGGGTGCAGTACAGGGAACGTTTGTAGTATATGAGGGTACCACCGCCGCCACAACGGGTCCTGTCGTTGCGAACTAACTTGTAGTTGGCAATTCCAGGATTCCTATTGTGGGGCTTCAGAAACGTTTCCTGTACTAGAAATATGTCAATTTGATGATCACGCAGAAAGATTGCGATCTCATCTCGTTGACCGGCTACGCTATTCGCGTTGAAGAAACCTAACCTAAGGGATCGCGGTTTGATTCTAGTGTTGGTCTCAGTATCCATTAGAGGGTAGCGAGATTAATTGGTTAAGAATGTCCTCAAAATCGCGGAGGACATTGATACGCGCGATTGGATTGCCTTGAGTGGCGTTCCAAGCGGAAATCATATTTTGTGCCCAATCCATATTGCAGGAGGACAAAGATTTGAGCAGGCTGGGAAGAGTGTCCTGGAAGAACACTTTCGTGGCCATGAGTGAGGGGATGGGGGCCGCGGGTGCTGAGGGCCTGGGTGGTGTTACGGGGGCCGGTGCATGGTGGACCGGTGGTGCAATTTGTGCCTGTCGCTGTGAGGCAGCCGGCATTGTGGTTGGGGCGACAATAGGTTGTTGCGGGGGAATAGCTGCCGCCACCACCGGCGGGGCGGTGGGAACCGCGCTCGGAGGTGGTGGTGGGCGCCTTTGTTGAAGGGCTGGGAACGACTGCTGGTGTTGCAGCATGTTCCAGGGGGAAGGCCTCTGTGGACTCAGGCGGTCGGGGATATGGGAGGACAAGAGGGGGGCTATGGAGTAGCTCTCCCTCTGTTGGCGAACGGCCGAGCGCTGAGCCAGCTTAGGGCTGCGCTGTTTTGGCGCTTTGGGGCACCCGCGATAATTCGCTGGGTGACCCTCCACGCCGCACAGTACGCAGCTTGGGGGCTCTGTACACAGAGCCCTGTCCTTTGGCCTGCTGCAGTCGCTCGTGCCGTGAGCGCCCAGGCACTTAACGCACCTGGGCGTCGCGTAGCAGTTACGCTGCGAATGGCCATATAATTGGCAGCGATGGCATTGCCCTGGAGGGCCGCCTTTGTTGGGGCGCTCTACTACGATACCGGTAGCGTAGCAGAGGGTTCGGATATTGAAAATGGCCTTTGATTCGGCCAATGGTTCGCAGACGGCGAGGACCATCTCATAGGGGGCGCCACCTCTGCCGCGGTGCATGCGGTGGACTTCTAAAACGGGAACGTTCTGGGACTGAAGGTCCTCAAGAACATCTTGGGGGGTAACTCCCAGGGGGATGCCACGAATGACTACCCTTAGGAGACGCTCGTCGGGGAGGGCGTAGGTGTGGAAGGACACCTTCATATCTTTGAGCAATCGCGTCATATTGCGAAAGTCTGTAGAATTTTGCACCATGACTTTGATGCCTTGAGGGGTAGAGCGCGCGCTCAGGAAGTGGATCTTCTGTGCTGTGCACAGACGACCCACGTCCATCCACTTAGCCTTGTCCTGAATGAACACAGGCGGTGGAGCGGGCTCTTTCCTCGGAACTGAGGGTTTAGTGGGTTTCGCGGGGTTCGCGGAGGTCGCGGGAGTCGCGGGGATCGCGGGGATCGCGGGGGTCGCGGGGGTCAGGCTGTACGCCGCTGCGAACGCCTTATCTTGGTGAAGAAGCTCCTTGACGGCCGCTAGTATACTAGCGTCCGTCATGATGGAGTAGGGGGCAGTTTAATGGGGGGGGAGACCTAACTCCTATCCAGTCCCGAGGAGACACGTACGTGTCGCCCCGGGCGAACAACTCCCACGAAAAAGCCCACCCGTAAGGTTTTCCTAGTGTTATACTACCGAGAAGAAAACCATAAACAAACTCGGTAGCTACACTCTGTGTTGTTCGATATCGCCTGAAGGGCCTAAGAACCTAGCTCTCCGGGTGGGATTACCCGGAGATGAGTAACCCTCCCTGTCGGGTGTAGACAGGGAGGTTGTGTACCTGCGGTGTTCCCTAAGCTTGAAATCCCGATCGCCGATCTTATTGTGCAATCGGGTTCCTAAGTCCCTTAGTAAAATTAATTACCTCGGGAATGCTGGGAAGAGAACGGGTTATGAGTTGGGTCCGACTAGGAGATCCCCCAAGGCCGGTGAACCCCAAACCCCTACCGGCTTAAGAATGGTGTGCCGGGTCCCCACCACCTCGGTTTCGTTGGCACCGTTTGGTTTCCACCGAGGACCACTATATAAGAGTGGTTTTCCCTGAAGGGGGACTACTTCGTTTTGATGGTTTACTCTCGGAGGAGACAGTGATGTTCGCCACTTGTCTTGAAAAAGACGAGCTTTGAATCGAGCGGTCGTGTGGCTAGCACAACTCGTAACAGCGTTACGAGTGTACTGAGCCGCGTCGACCGGAAACGGAGTGTGCGCAGCTGCGTGGCGGGGCGCGCAGTGACGTCAGAGGTGCGCGGCGGGGCGCGCAGCGATCGGGCGTGGAGTCGAGAGCACGTGTGCTCTGGCCGGCGTCCGAGAGCGGAATCCAAAAAAAATTGTCAAATACCCAATTGTAAAGTAGTCGCGTTATTTGCGTGTGTTTCTCAAAATGTTATGGAGGATAAGGGCCCTGGTGACGTTTTCATCAGCCTGGAGTATTCCGTGATATTCTCGACCCGCCATTTATTGGTCGTCAGAGCCTCATCCATCACCGTGTGCACCGTGTGCAGGTGAGATTGATTCCGCGAAACTGAATTATGTAATTGTGTGAATTGGTATCGTATCATCTACCTAAAGAAACACCTGGTTATGGGCGTAGCCAGGATTTTGCCCAGGGTCAAGCCGCTCAGTCAAACAGTAAATGTTGGATCTTTTGACTAAATCTGCAAGTGCAGAATGGAGTTACGATGCAATTTTGCTCATGTCACCTTTTCGAGGCACTAAGAAGTAGGTATAGACGGGCATTCGTCTGCCTATTTTAGAAGATATGGGTGACCAGTCCTTTCTTTTTTTTTTGTCTAGACGATTTTTCAAAAGTCAAAGTCAAAGTTTTTTATTTCAAATAGACCAGATTTCAGGCACTTTTAAAACGTCAAAACTAGGAGCACGGTTCCAAAAGGTAGGTTCTATGGAGAAGAGCCGGCAAAAAACTCCAAGAAGTAAGAGTAGTATTCGCATATTCTTCCCCGAGGATTGAAAGCGGTTATGGTACCTTTAAAATCTTTAAAATATAAAGATATCGTTTTCTTATAAAGTTTAGGCTATACTTTTATTTAACCTTTTTACTCATACTATTTAAACATTGATGCTATCTGGGGTCTCATAGCGAAGGATAGGGTAGTACAGCGGTCGGGACCTGCCGGGGTTGCGGTGCATGCTTTTGCGAATCCCGCGACCCTGGCCGTACGGTCAGTAGAAGGAACACCGTTGGTTTTTAGCCGGTAAGAGTCCGGCAGACCCCCTCGCCTTCCCCGGGCGAGGGACATCCATGAGGATTTTCCAAAAAAAAAAAAAAAAGGGTAGTACAGCGGTTCAACAAAGAAAACCCTTATTTATAAAGGTTTAGATTTGTAAGATTTGTAAGATTTATTTATTTATTCACAATTAATTACAACGGCTTGCGCCAATAACAGTAATTAACTGGTAATACTAAACATAAAACTAAACATATTACATAATTCAGAAACAAATAACAAGTCAGAGATCTAAAAAAAAAATTTAAGAAGAGAAAAAAAAATCGAGTAAAGTGATAACAACATATAACTTATTTACCTAACAAACATAACTAGGTACCGATACCGAAATATACCGTTTTGCCTTTTCAAACTCTGCTTTTCGGTACCGAAATATATTTGAGTCACGGGGTGTCCTGCTTAGGCTCGATTTTACCAACGTCGGATAGCGTTTATCCAAGGAATAAGACAGACGTTTTGACAGAATTTCTATGCAAAAGCTGTCAAAACGTCAAATTTATTCCTCGATTAAAGTTATCCGACGTTGGTGAAATCGGCACTTAAAACGAATAGCGCGACGCGGTGCGACGCGACGCGACACCACGGGAAACAAGTAAGCGTTATGTCGCGTCTCGCTACATAACGGGGTGTCCTGCATAAGCGACGAATGCGACAAACGCGATCAAGACAACGGCATTCCTTACTAGCGATCTATGTAGCGAGACGCGACGTAACGCATATTTGTTCCACGTCGCGTCGCGTTATTCGCTTACGCAAGGCACCCCGTAAGCCTCCAGCAGGGAATGCCGTTGTTCTGATCGCGTTCGATGCGCTCTCAGCATCGCGTCGTGTCGCGATTGTCGCTTACGAAGGACACCCCGTAACGAAATATTCCGGTAGCTGAAATTTACAGGTATGACTTCATATTGTATTTAAAAGGTTAATTTACGGGTTGTACAGTCCTTGTACTTCCCTGTACTAAGGTTGGCATGTTCTCCATCCGCCCACCCTGGCTATGCTCATTCACCTAGTAATACTTCAATTATAGCGAAATACCTACACTAAGCGTGAAATAGGTACACTTATGTTTAATGAATATTGAAAACCTTAAATCCTATTAAGATTCTCAATAAGACAAGGCAGCCGTTAAGCTGTTTGTTTAACGTTTAATGACGTCATTGAGGCGTTCGCTTCAAAAGCCCTAGCTATACTTTAGCAAGTGATACGGGATCAAGATCAAATATTATCGAAATTGTAACACGATTAGGCAAATGTTCACCAACATAAATTCTCTGTATAACAACATCACACATAATAACATCACGCCTGTATTCACCGAAGGATTGAGCAGAGGTGTATAGTAACACCCTCATTTCACCGTTATGTTTGAGTCCCATGTAATAGGGAGCAAGCCTATTGCTATCAACCGGGCACAAATCCAAACTTCGGGCTGCTACTGACGAATTTCACACGGAAAAGCCCAATAACACTTCGCCCGACCTGGGGATCGAACCAAAGACCTCACGATCAGCAGTCGCGCTTGCTACCACTAGACCAACGAGGCAGAGTTATCTGGTTAAACAACCACTTACTCGAAAATGTACAACAAAATTAGTAAATGTTTGTTTAACAAGAGAACTTTATATTGAAAACCGGCCTAAGACGATTCTGTGAAGCACCTTCGGGTATGATCTTGTTTTTAATTAATATTAACATAAAATATGAAATCTTTAACTAACACTTTTGTCTTATCGTTGGAGTTTTCTGTGGGATTTATTTAAAAACACTTTAAAATTAATGAAAATAACAACAAAAAATGTTTATTAAGATTTAAGACACACTTCAAAAATAATAATAATAATAAAATAATACTTTCCAAAACAAAATAACACTTGCAGTTTAATTGTAATACTTCTAACTTTAAAAATAATGGTTCGCACTATAATGAATCAAAAACCACATGTTTCTGAATGCACCCTTTAAAGAAAGTGATCGGCAAATCGTTTCTGACCATTTCTGGCACTCGCCGGCCGCTGCCGCAGTACCGCTCGATTCGCTCGCTCGGCTCGTGCGTTGAGTGGTCACAGTTCTAACATAACCTAACCTACCTTCCAACTATCTGTTTGTCATTAGAGAACTCTGAGGGACTTTCTAAGAATGAAAATTATAGTGCAAGCTATTAATTTGAAACCTAGAGCTTTTTAAAGTGTAAACTATTATTTTTACAGTTCATTTATATATATCCTGTTTTCTTTGGCATCTTCTTCTTTTAGTAACGACGGTACTTCATACTTACTCTCTACTTCGTATAGTAATTCAGGATATGCAGTTCGGTTAAGCCGTTATAACCTGCTTTGGTAACTAGCACCCAAAATTTGACATTTATGACATTTGTGGAATAACTTGCTTGCATTAAATCAATATCAAAACCTAACCTACAGTCTTGTACAGTCAACGACAATAATAGCCAAACATTTGACTTTTAAAGCTTGGCATTAATTGGAAAACTAATTTGATAACAACATAATATAACATGGTAAATATCCCGTTATATAAGGTCTAACCAAAATACCTGGACAAACTTTTACACAGTGTTCAATACGTTTAACTAATCACATCTATGTAAAAAAAAACGAGATCCAAGTGTTTTTTTTCTAACCAAAAAATAATAACGTTTTAAATTGCCTGTACTCTCTAAAAATAAACTCGTCTATTTCTTATGCATCGACCGCCATTGGGGCGCGCGCTAATACCGTGCCGTGTTTTACCTAAACAGCGAAGTGAAAAATGTAATTTAAAAAAAAAAGGAAAATTAAAGATGAAAACAAATTTTGGTTAGAAAAAAAAACACTTGGATCTCGTTTTTTTTGCATAGATATATTCAGTTACACTTACTGAACACTGTGTAAAAGTTTGTCCAGGTATTTTGGTTGGACCTTATATACTCTGAGGTGTATATTAAAGGAACACCGTGAAATTTTAAGTAAATAATCAAAGCTATTTATGTAATGATAATGCCGATATTATAAAAGTACGAAAATCGACATACAAGACATTATAATAACATCTACCCAAATCTATTAAATGTAAAATTTCACGGTGTTCCTTTAATTTAAGATACCTACTATGTTACTTAGAAGGAATTAATTAAGGAGGAAGGCTCTTTCGATCGGCATCAGAATAAAAAGCTGTTTTTTTTTGACATTACGTCAGTCTCATTACCAGATGAGGCAAGTAACTGTTAAAAACCTTTGAAAGCAGTATTACTTAATTTTTTAAATAAAATTATGTCTCCATAAAGTAAAGTATTCTATCTATAATATTTAAAGTAACTTTCCCTGCGTATCTCATAGCCATGAGACGCCCTATATATCTGCTTGTTTATCAACTTATGTCGCCGACTGTACAATTGGAATTCACTGCTCCCTCGCAGTTCGGAATAACTGACGTGAACAATGATTGAGTTATCACTGCGTACCGCATCAATCGTGAAGTGGATTCCGTCGACAGCGTGGTTGATGTTGACGAGAATTCAAATTCTTAGTATTCCTTCCTATACTAAGAATTTGATGTTTTTTGTTTTCATTTATATTTTTGATGATATCTTTTTGAGTATATCCGAAAATATCTGAGTGAGTAATGAGATAATTTAATTACTAAAATCACGTATCTTACTCGTGATGTAGAGTAAGCTAAACAGTTTTGATATATGTAATACACTTAACCTAGCATAACATCACGCCTGTATTCCCTAAAGGGTTGGGCAGAGGTGTATAGTAACACCCTCATTTCGCCATTATGTTTAAGTCCCATGTAATAGGGGGCAAGCCTATTGCCATCAACCGGGCACAAATCCAAACTCCGAGCTGCTACTGAGGAATTCCACACGGAAAAACCCAATAACACTTTGCCCGACCCGAGGATCGTACCCAAGACCTCATGACCAGCAGTAATACACTTTTGATAGCAATATATTTGTTTATAAACGATAACGAAAATTTATTTAATCCGTCATTATTAGTATTCCTAGAAAATTAATATAATGCCTAAAATCGATTGCCAAATATTAATTATACATTTTTATACATTTCATAGTACTATTTAGGAATTGCATACAATGCCTAGGAATTACACACATTTCCTAGGAAATATATATATATATATAATAAAGAATCTGACAAATTATTTTACACATTTCCTAATCTGGTTCGGCATTGTAGACATTTTCTAGGAATTGTATACAAATCCTAGGATTCATACATTTCCGTTAACAGACAGTTTCTGAAACAAGAATCTACTACTATTTACGGCAAAACGGCAAAAATCACGAAACATAATGTTTAAAAACATTTACTGTTTGGTGTTTAATAAGCTTGCAACTTGCATTCCAAAACATTGTTTACTAGTAAATAATATAATTATATGTCGCAGACACACCGTTTATAGAATTTGACAGAATTGAGTTTAGCGTTACCGGGTATTTGGTAAATAAAACCAACATAGACTCTCCACCACTGAGAGTACTTGTATTTGGGTTAGTTGTTAGTTACAGAAGCTAGTTCACAATATGATAATTAACACAATTTACACAAGATTAGAAAAATAAGAAGGACAAGCTAGTCAGATATAAAAGGTCAGTCTTCTTCGGCTGTTCGATATGGAATCCCCCGCTCCGTCGTTTTTTCCTATTCGACTGCTTGTAGATGGTCTTGCGGACCTTTTCTACGTAACCGGGCAGTTATTGGTAAGACCTGAAGGGTCTCCAATCCCGACGAGAGTAAAATACTTAACCTAAGCTAACTACTATTACTACGTCTACTATACTAACATCATGACTAGATAGTAACAACACCACTAAAGACGTCCTCTAGGGGGGACTCGAACCTTGGCTTAGGGCGTTGCTTGCGAGAGGACTGGGAGGGAGACAGCTTGATGAGGGCTGAATTAACGGTGTGACTGCGGAGTCAGAAAAGACGACCGGCTCCGCGGCTGCGACGGGTGAGCACGGTGGATCAGGGACGGCCCCGCTCCGTCGAATGACTGTTTTTAGAACGTCGGGTACGTTGATTCATCTTGACGACTACCCTCCTTTATTTTCTAAATGATTAATTCTCCGATATATATGTAGATGAACTGTCAAAATGTTTGATTTGGATATGGTATGTTTGTATTAATAGAATTGGCTTCCTGTGTCTTTTACTGGGTATTTGGAGATCAGCCAAGTTTATCGGATCGTAATTTAGATGAATTGCTAATACTGAATCTTTTCTCTTCGTCAACTTTTACGAACTATTCCGTGAGCTATCCGCTCACAGACGGTAATTTATCAAACGTTTTCAAAATCGTCGTGATATCGGAAATAGATTTCAATTTACGGCTTTGTGGGTTTATGGTAGGATATAGTGCCAATCATCCTGTCAGCGGGAAGTCAACGGTTGGGTAAGCCTCCTCAATAGGTTGTCGTAAAGCTCATGGACGTACTACCGTCGAGGCATCAATTCTGAATTAGTGTTGTCTGTTGGTAGGATTTTAGTAACAGGATTTTTTTAAACATAACATCACGCATGTGTTCCTCGAAAAGTTGGGCAGAGGTGTATAGTAACACCCTCATTTTGCCGTTGTGTTTATGTCCCATGTAATAGACGGCGAGCCTATTGCCATCAACCCGGCACAAATCTAAACTCCAGGCTGCTACTTAGGAATTCCACACATAAAACCCAATAACCCAGGATCTTACGATCAGCAGTCGCGCTTGCCAATACTAAACTAAGGTGGTAGTAATTTTTATATTATCTGCATCTCTTCCTCTTAGCCTTTTCCTAATTATCTTGGGGTCAGCTTCCAGTCTAACTAGATGCAGCTAAATACCAGTATTTTACACGGAGCGACTGCCATCAGACCTCCGCAACCCAGTAACTGGGCAATGCCGATATACTAAGGTTAAACCATTTGTCAAACTTTCGAGCTTCTGACTACCCGTAACGACTGTCATAGGTATTCGTATGACACCCGGGACCGACGGCTTAACGTGCTCTCTGAGGCACGGAGGGGTCTCGATGTGTAACAAATGGTCACCCATCCATGGGCTGACCGCGGCAAGTGCAGCTTAACCTCGCAAATCGTACGATCGGCGCGGTTATTATTTAGCCACGAGCCCCTCAAGCGGATATAAATAGACACTGCCTATATTCAGTTATAAAATCCTGGAAGACAACAGAAAATGCACACAACAGAAAATCTGTAAAATACGCTCTACGCCTCCCTAGAGTCAGACATAGGTAATATAACTTTTTAAAGGTAGTACAGCTCCTTACGGAAGAGCTTGTCGGGGAAAGTACTTCTTCTTCCTGCCCTTATCCCACACTAGGTGGGGTCGGAACAACATGCATTTCATAAATCCATGTTGTTAGAGGTTTTGGCTTATTGTTTTATGACCAGCCGCCTGCCTGACATCAACCCTCCTTGGGAAATCTCGTTGCGCCGTCGCGCGGGTGACCCAATGTGCTTGCTGATATTATGCACTGGGTCCCAAAATGATAATTATGCTTGTCAATTTTATATTCTTCTTAGTGGAATATACTTGAAGTTCCTCGACCCACTCATTCAGTGTTGCTAGAGACTTTGGTCGACGACTTACTTTGTCGGGGAAAGTACTATCACCATACATATTTCTGTCGCAAAACAGCATCGCTGTGTTCCGGTTTGAAGAGTATGAGTGCCGGTGAAATAACAGTCACATGGACTTTACAACTTTGTCTCTAAGGTTGGGAATGTATCAGCAATCCTCTTGGTGTTCTAGATGTATACAACGTGTTACATAATTCCCCATGAAAAATGTAAATAATGTAGGTGTGTAGTAATGTGTTTTCGTCATAATTATAATGAGTATTTATTAGATATACCTACACACTGTTCTTATTTTTTATTTATTTTTTTGCTTATAAATATACATATTATACTAATATTATATATATACATTTATTATATTTTTATATATGTATTTTTATCCTATGTCCTATATTTATAGTTGTTTAGTTATCCATATAGTTAATTAAGTCGCAAATATCCATAATTTATTTTTATTTTTTTGTACCTCGATTTTCGATGCTGTTCTCTTTGACCCAAAGGTTGACTGGTAGAGAATGCCTTGTGGCATTAAGTCCGCTTTATGTACCACCATTGTGCATTGAAGTATTAAATAAATAAATAAATAATCAAGTAGTCTTTTATGATTGTTGTCATTGACCTCTCAGAGGAAATTAGATTAGAATGTAAATAACTTTCTGGTTAGTCTACTCTTTAGTTTTATGTTTTCAGGGTTGCGTTTCAGTGATGTTTATTTTATGTATTATACATTTTTTTCTTTTTGGTTCATACTATGGTTTTCAAATATTGCCAACAGACCCTTTACAAGGGACCTTTTAACCCCCTTTCGACTTTAGGGGTATTTTTGTAACAAGTTGTATAGGCGGCGATAACTACTTGAAATCAGGTGGGCTGTTGGATTATCTGTCAACCTATTACATAAAAAAAGCTAACATGGAAACCAAATAATTATAACATTTTAAACTATAGTCCGCGCGCAAGTGTTAGTCTCCTCCAGAGGAGCTGCAGGAGGGCGGTGCGCACGGTAGACAAGACAAAGCGAACTGACAGAGCGCATCTATTGTTTCGCACCCCCCTCCTGCCGCTCACATACCTCAGGCGGTGACAAGCACTTGCGCACAGACTATACAGGATGTAAACGAAATCATGTAATTCCTTCAAACCTCGTAATGTACTGCTGACATAGATTAAACCTGCAAGTAAAATATTTGGATTCAATTTTAAAAAAAACGTGTGGCATTTTAGCGCCCCGAGCGAATTGCCGTGCTGTCTTTAACTCGGGGCGCTAAAATGCCTCACGTTAAGAACACATGTTTACTTCTTGTATTTTTTTAAGCAAATTCAAATGTATCCTTAGCAGGATTAATCTATGTAAGCAGTACACCACGAGGTTATTACTAATAAGCCAAAAAACTGTCGGCGTCCCAGACTAGTCTAATACTGAATCACACCCATCCAGACCACTCATAAAATGAAAAATTATACAGGGTGTAAACGAAATCATGTAATTCCTTCAAACCTCGTGATGTACTGCAGACATAGATTAACCAAGCACGGGATATTTTTGGATTCAATAAAAAAAATCATAATTACAATAAAAACTTTTTTACAAAAAATTTAAACAGAGTTCAAAAAGAATAAAATAATTACCATATAAAATTAACAGTTTCAGAAGTCGGTGCTGATCCACGCTGAACCAAATTGAAGGCACCGACTTCTGAAACTGTTAATTTTATATTTCCTCCTTTTTAAGTCGGTTAAAAAGTAAACATGTGTTCGTAACGTGAGGCATTTTAGCGCCCCGTGTTAAATGCAACCGATACCGCGCACTTCGCTCGGGGCGCTAAAATGCCTCAAGTTAAGAACAAATGTTTACTTCTTTGTAATATTTATTTTAATAAATCCAAAAGTATTCCGAGCAGGATTAATCTATGTCAGCAGTACATCACGAGGTTTGAAGGAATTACATGATTTCGTTTACACCCTGTATAGCCCAGGCAAATTATTTTGAAATTCCTGCTACACCCGCAAGGACAAAAGGTCAGGTAGATAAAGCTAGCAATACATTAAGCCACTGTCCTCGAGACATAACATTGCGGCACTGGTAGGCCATGAACACCAAAGGCTAAGCTATACATTAGCTTCTGTTTTAAACGCCGGCATAGCGTGCTGGTCGCTATCGCTTCTTATCGTCGAAGGTCAGCAGCGTCGTTAAGATTAGACCGAACCTGTCTCACCTATCGGCAGTACAGTGGCGGCCAACCTAAGTGATAAATGTTTGCATTAAAATGTAAATGTTCGTGCTGTAATCGTTGGCGGTGAAACGGTTTTTCTAAACAACATAATATCACGCCTTGTATTCCCCTAAGGGGTCGGCAGAGGTGTTTTAGTACATCCTCGTTTCGCCAGTTATCCGGGCTTATACTGAGAAATTTCTAATGGAAAACCCAATAATACTTTGCCTGACCTGGGGTTCGAACCCAGGACCCCATGCTGAGCAGTCTCGCTTGCGACCACTAGACCAAGAAGGTAGTCAAGTCAGTTTTTTTTTTTTATAACAATTGTTTACCTTTGTATAAAAAAAGTTGCTTTTAAGTAATTACATCCTCGTTTACGGAAATATTAGAGAAAGTAGCTGTAGAAGTAAGGTACTACTCAGTCCTTAGCTGAATTTAAACCATCGCTCCCGAAAAAAAAGCTATTACCAATACTCTCGTAAGTGAGCCACTGAGCTAAGTAAGTGGGTCGGCAACCGAAGACATGGATAAAAAACTTAATTAAAAGCCATTACATCCTTATCTATCTCTTCTTCTTCCTGCCCTTATGCCACATTAGATGGGGTCGGCACAACATATATTTCATAAATCCATATTGTTATAGGTTTTGACTTATTGTTTTATGACCAGCCGCCTGCCTGACATCAACCCTCCTTGGGAACACTCGCTGCGCCGTCGCGCGGGTGACCCAATATGCTTGCTGATATTATGCACTGGGTCCCAAAATGATATGCTTGTCAATCTTATTGCTGACAATTAAGCAGACTATGTTCTTCTTGGTGGAGTATACTTGAAGTTCCTCGACCCACTCATTCAGTTTAGCTAGGGACTTTGGTTCTGAGACATCGTAAACTAATATAGCACCATGGGCTTCTCTGTAAAAACTTGATGTCAAAGTTCGGTATCGCTCCTGTCCCGCTGTATCCCAAATACCAAGCTTGCAAGAATAGACACACCGTCAACACCGTTAAATCCTTATCTATCATAGACATAATATTTATTATTGATTTCTAAAATGCTTTCAACATGAAATATTAGAATTGACATCAGAATTGAACATCAAAAAACAATTTCGTTAAAACATTACCTATTTATTTGTCTATCTCGAACCATAAAATAAATTGTTAAAAATTCAATTTAAAAAGGAAAGTGTACACTTTATTTTCGCCGCAAGTGTACAAAGTTCAAGGTAAAATAGGCTTAACTATCAATCTTGTCCATTGCGCGGTATCTTGTGTGTTTTATCTACAAGTAAATTAATATATTTTTTCACACTTTCCCGCTACCTGACTTCTGATTTTTGTTGTTTAAGTAAAAATTACAGAGGGGCTCGTGGCTACTTAACAACCGCGCGGATATGATTTGCAAGGTTAAGCTGCGCTTGCCACGGTCAGTCCGTGGATGGGTGACCATTTGTTACACATCGAGACCCCTCCGTGCCTCGGAGAGCACGTTAAGCCGTCGGTCCCGGGTGTCATACGAATACCTATGACAGTCGTTACGGGTAGTCAGAAGCTCGAAAGTCTGACAAACGGTTTAACCTTAGGATATCGGCATTGCGCAGTTACTGGGTTGCGGAGGTCTGATGGCAGTCGCTCCGTGTACAATACTGTTATTCAGCCGCATCTGGTTGGACGGGAAGCTGACCCTAACATAGTTGGGAAAAGGCTAGGCAGAACAATTTGGAAATTACATATTTTTTTTAAGAAATTACATTCAAACAAAGGACGTTTAACGTATAGTATCGTAAACATATCGTTAATGTAAGCGAATTTTGAATCGTAAATACAACTGTCCTATAACATTTTGGTTTATTTTTTTGCGTCAAGCACAATTTGTATCATACATAAATCGATATGAATAAAAAATATTTTTTACAAAAAATTTAAACCGACTTAACAAAAGAATAAAATAATTACCATATAAAATTAACAGTTTCAGAAGTCGGTGCTGATCTACGCTGGACCAAATTGAAGGCACCGACTTCTGAAACTGTTAATTTTATATGGTAATTATTTAATTCTTTTTTGAAGTCGGTTTCAATTTTTGTATTTTTTTTTTTTTTCATTTTAGTGGCCTTAATTAAAACTTGGTTGGACCTACTAAAGACGCTGCTCGTAACATAATCACATCATCACAATATGCGTACTGTTCGTCATTGAGGAGTTCCATTGTCTATCTCCGAAGTTCTTCATCAGATCTTCACCAAATTTAAATGGGACCAATTTCAAAGTAGACCCTATTCATTAAAAAAATAATCATCAAAATCGGTTCACAATTGGCGAAAATATCGATGAACATACACAAAAAAAAAAAAAAAAAAAAACAGACGAACATAGTAACCTCCTCCTTTTTGGAAGTCGGTTAATAAAGTTGATCAACTTAATTAAATACTACCTATAGTTGGTCTAGTGGTGGCAAGCGCGACTGCTGATCGTGAGGTCTTGGGTTCGATCCTTAGGTCGGACAAAGTATTATTGTGTTTTTCCGTGTGGAATTTCCACAGTAACAGCCCGGAGTTTGGCTTTGTGCCCGGTTGATGGCATAGGCTCGCCCTCTATTACAACGACGAATTAAGGGTGTGTTACTTAACATCCCTGCCCAACCCTTCGGGGATTACAGGCGTGATGATATGTAAAATATGTATGTTAAATTGTATGTGCGAAACGAGTATTTCCGATTCAAAAGTCCATCAAGTTT
This sequence comes from Amphipyra berbera, assembly GCA_910594945.2. NCBI lineage: Eukaryota > Metazoa > Arthropoda > Insecta > Lepidoptera > Noctuidae > Amphipyra > Amphipyra berbera. Next base: position 19,019,449 of record OU343127.1, read on the forward strand.
ACGTTAGTAACGCCACAACATTCGAACTGGGCCAACTGATTTTTGTTATTTAGGTAAAAACTATTACATCTTCTTCTTTCGGCATGTGGGCCTCTGACTTGGCTTCGAATGCCGTCGAAAAATATCTCTCAGGCATGCCGGTTTCCTCATGATGTTTTCCTTCACCGTTTTTAAGCAAGTGATAATTATACAATATATCAGTACTATAGTCAGAGGTGCGTGCCTTGGATTCGAGCTCGAGACCTATGACTTGGCAGTCCGACGGTCACACCACTAGGCTATCACTGCTAACTACTAACTATTACATACATACATAAAATCAAACCCTTTTCAAGAAATTACAGAACACTATCACCCATATTCTAAGACGTTCCTCCAAAACTTACTCGACTCAAACTCAACTCAGAACGGCCTCAAAAACATCTTCAAAATTGTATTCTTAGTCGCAATTTCGAGTGAACTTTGAGGTTCCTCGACGGAGTCATTACGTCATAATTTGAATTATCTGCATCGCGCAAATAACGCTGCGATAAATAAATGTAAGGATTATCGTAAGCATATTCGATAAAGTCTTCAAAATTATTTTTTATTACATACGAACTTTGACACTTCCTTCCTTAAGGTAGGCTCCGAGGTACCTTGAGTTTGACAGATGATTCTTTAGCTCGACTGAGGAAAAATCTCGAGTCGAGGACGTTTATGTCAACTATAACTACCGATGGTAGTGAAAAAGGCTGAGTCGAGGTGGAGTCGAGTGGAGTAAGTTTTGGAGGAACGTCTTAGAATATGGGTTTATGTGTCTTTCCATAGGTGGGTAGGTACTCCTTCTTATTTATCCCCATATTTATGAATCTTTTCTACATACATAATACCTATATGCAGAGTATTCCGAAACTCAACGTCAACTCGGGGACAAAATATGATAGGCAATTTATTTAAAATGTTATCGTTTAAGAGTTTCTAAGGCCCGTAATAAAAAACAGCTCTCATTTGAGAGATCTCCCAAGAGGAGCTACCATAAAGTAGAATTCCATACATAAGACATTTTTTTTTAATTTTCTATACGTCTCCAAACGACACTTATGAGGGATGCCTCAAATGAAAGCTGTTTTTTAATACCATCATGAATAAAATTTTACCAAATAAATCTAACTATTAAATGTATTTTTAAAATAATAATTATGAAACTATTTTTTATTAAGTGTTATTTTTTTTATCTTTGAGAAATGCACACGCATTCTGCACTGCCACGGGAAGATAGTGCAGTTATGTGGGACTCAAACCCACTAAAACTCCGCGGTGTCATCCTGTGCCGCTTATGGTGGGAACACGGGCACGCGTAAGCACTCATCCGCGAACCCGCCGCGGCTGTCCGTCACCGGACCCTCCTCTGGGGAAGTGTTGATTGCTCAGTTTCAATAATATAATATAGATTACATTGAAACAAATTTATATAACAATCTGCTGCCTACTTGCTTCACTAGTATATAGCTTTATAACACACACCTTCGCTATTCACAAGTTATCATTAAACCTCCAAAAAACAAACACAACACAATCGAATAATATACAACACACCGCTTCACGTAATTTCTACAACACCAATCAAATACCTCAGCAACCATCACTTAACCCTCTACTTCCAACAGGAAATGACACACGGAAAACACACAACCCTACCGCTGCTATCGTATCAACTTGATTTATGAGGTTTACAGACCTTCACCTTGGGTTATCATGAACTATGAACACTGCAGTGATTACGTATAAAAGGAATTGTATACTTACTTGATAGTTTTAACCTCTGAGACACATTTCCAAAAGGTTGGGCAGAGGTGTAGCTGTAGGTATAGTAACACCCTTATTTCGCCGCTATGTTTAAGTCCCATGTAATAGGGGGAGAGCCTATTGCCAACAACCGCTCACAAATCCAAACTCCGGGCTTCTACTGAGGAATTCCACACGGAAAAACCCAATAACATTGCCCGACCTGGGCATCGAACCCAGGACATCACGATCAGCAGTCGCGCTTGTCACCACTAGACCAACGAGGCAGTTATCCGTATTCGGTTTCGGTATTTTAATAAAAAAAAACAATATTGAAGTAAAACCACTCTATGTCGAGTATTTTTAGCTTAGTGGGAGGGTTTAACCAGAATTCTAATGAATTGTGCTACCCACACAGATTTAGGCATAACCTTAAAAAAACCTTAAAAAGCCTTAAAAAAACGGTATTTTTTTAAACCCACATGAATTTTATTTGATACTAGCTTTTGCTCGCAGCTCCGCTTGCGTGATTTTTTTTCACCCCCTTAGGGGACGTATTCTGAAAAATCCATCCTTAGTGGATGCCTACGTTATAAAAGGTACCAACTGTCAAAATTTCAAGTTTCTAATCCTAGCGGTTTAGGCTGTGCGTTGATAGATCAGTCAGTCAGTCAGTTTCTCATTTTATATCGCAGAATAATCGGAAAAATCGAAACTTTACGATAATCCTAGGACGATTGCAAAGGATCGGATATTTGGAATCTAAGACAGATTTTTTTAATAATTCGCGCTATTTTCAGAAACGTAAAAATGTCAAAAATCCAGTTTGTTTAGGAGGATTGAAAACATGAACGCTGATTGGTTAATCTAAGAGTCGATTTATATCATCTTTATTCTGATTGGTAAGAACATGGCTCTTCACTAAGATCTATAGAAATAGAAAAGTGATAACGATCATATGAGCCAATCAGCGCTCATAACGTGAGCGGTATTCGCGACTTACCTAAGATAAGCCGGATTTTTCAATAATGATTACGAAAACCTGTCTTAGATTCCAAATATCCGGTCCGATTTTTCCGATTATCCTACGACATACAGAAAATCTTCTACGACGTTTTTTTAAAGCAGTTAAGTATGCTTTCTAATTTTCCCCTCCAAAACCAATGTAACATAAATGGTCCACAAAAGAAAAAAAAGGAAAAACAAAAACAATAATGTATGCTCATAGATAATGGACCCAACTATTCTTTCTATTTTTGGATACAAGCAACCTTTTTTTTTTTTTTTCTCACGTGGGGAAATCCTCATGGACTATCCCCCGTCTGGGGAAGACGGGGGGGTGTGCCAGACTCTTACTGGCTAAAACCCCACGGTGTCCCTCCTTCTGACCTAAGGCCGGGGTCACGGGATTCGCTGTTGCATGCACCGCGACCCCGACAGGTCTCGGTCCACCAGCTTCTTCTGGTGGACCTCTCCTGTGGTGGGGCAGTTGCTCCCCTGCCCCACATCCTTCCGAGAGGCGCGCGCAGGACATGACGCGCCATCCTCCCTGGGCCCGTTACTGGTCGGGCGATGGGTTCCCCAACCCGCCGCCCGCAGGCCACTCACTACGGTGGCCGGAGATCATCACGCGCCCTCCGGTGGGATACAAGCAACCTTGACCTTAAACGATATAACCTACCATTAACACTGCAGTGTAATCAAGAATTTTGATGATTACTATTGTTCTGTTGCCAATTTTGCTTTCACTTTTAATTTGAACACGAAATATGACACGTTTTAATTAACGTTTCCAATGAGGAGGTAATTATTTAGCCTTGACCTTGGAATTTATTATCACTAGCAATTATTTTTAACCTTTTCACCGCCACGGACTTCAATAGAAGTTACAGATTTTCGTACTTCCGGCGCCACAACTTCATTAGAAGCTCTTCATCTATACTAATATTATAAAGAGGAAAGATTTGTGTTTTTGTATATAATGAATAAACTTAAAAACTACTGGACTGATTTCAAAAATTCTTTTGCCGTTAGAAACATTATCACTGAGTAACATAGGCTACGGGCGGAGCCGTGAGTGAGGACACAGTTAGTTTAAACTATGTTATAAAAATAAGTTTACTGTATTTAACAGGTCATCAGCTCATCACTACTGTTTACTATACAAGGTTAGTCGGAAAGGGGGTACTAAGTCGGAAGGGTGTTAAAGTACCCATAATAAGGGATAACTTTTGTTTTACAACTTTCCCCAAAACCCGATAGTTTATGAGAAATAGCTTTTCAAAAATTTCGTAAAAATATGCTAAAATCTATCTGTCCATAGCTATGATCAGCTGTTTTTACAATTTAGGTCATATTTGGGATCGCGGAATAGAAAATTAATTTTCTGAATTCATAACTAAAGCAGGTATGATTTTTTTTGAGAAAACTAAAATAAAAATCTTTTTTCAAGCAAAAAAAATCGAATTATAAAATTTTAACACTTGCTTTAAAATAGTCATCAGTGCTACTTTAAGTGGCCCGCGGCTTAGTATCCCCTTTCCGACTAACCTTGTATATTTCGTTATACATTTATAGCTTGGCACTGGCGAGGCATCGCGTTCTGTGTACGTTGGCGGTGAAAAGGTTAATAATGTTTGTTCCTATTATCTGGCATCATACTAATTATCAGCCCGCTTACCTCCACATTACTGTCCCACTGGTGAGCATGGACCTTTTTTTCTGAATAAGAAAGGTTTAGGCCTTAGTCATATAGGTACATGTTAATCTCTTTGGCTTTAGTCCACCCGCTGGCCTGGTGAGAGTTGATGGACTATACACACCATCAAGAACTTTTTCTTATTTTCCTTACCACGTTAACACATGTGATCAAATTCTGATTCGCACATGAATTCAAAAATTCAGAGGTACGGGCCTAAAACCTTCTTCTAACTACTGTAAAATACATACAACAGACTCGTGTAGGGGTTAATCTATCATTAATAGTTATAGCTAATATCGGTCTGTCAGGATTGCGAGCATGGTAAATAAAGTAAATGAAACCAATATAGACTCTCCACCACTGAGAGTATATATTTAGGTTAGTGGTTAGTTACAGAAGCTAGTTCACAATATATCACAATATAATAATTTACACAAGATCAGAAAATAAGGACAAGCTAATCAGAAAAAGGTCAGACTTCTTCGGCTGTTTGACATGGAATTCCCTGCTCCGTCGAAAGACCACTGTTTTTATAACTTCGGGTACGTTGATTCATCTTGACGACTACCCTTCTTTATCAACATTGTCCAGTGTTACCAGCTACCGATAACACTTCACCTACCTACACCACGACCTTCGTTCAGTGGTAATAAAATAACCAGGCTTTTCTTTATAAATTCGCACGTTGACAATGACCTCCTAGGGTGTAATACATCAACATGATTAATGAGTTTCACTGACCTTGGTTTGTAGTCTGCAATGCTGTAAGATTTTTTTAGGGTCGACCTAAACTTAGCATTGGATGGGTTGAGTTTTACCCCAATTTTGACCTTGACCACATTTTTTTTGACAGTAGGTGAATTTATTTCTTTCATTTCCGTGTCCCGCGAAACTTTCTACGCAGTTTGATAAATTGAAACGGTAAAATAATTATTCAAAGGAAGAGTTCACAAGTTTCGAGTGTTTATTTTTAACTTGGTATAAAATAATGTCTGAATAACTGGTGGCTAATTACCAACTGCGTAGATTATACAATTTGCGATGTTAAGTTGCGCTTGCCGCGGTCAGTCCGTGGATGGGTGACCGTTCGTTACAAATCAAGACCCCTCCCTGCCTCGGAGAACACATTAAGCAGTCAGTCCTGTGTGTCATACAAATACTTATGGCAGTCGATCAGTGTAAAATACTGTTATTCAACCGCATCTGGTTAGACTGGAAACTGACCCCAAGATAATAAGGAAAAGGCTAGGAGAAAGATGATAAAATAATGACTGAATAAGATAACATAATCAGCCCATTACTGTCCCACTGCTGGGCACTGGGATTTAGGCCTTAGACCACCACGCTGGCCTGTTGCGGGTTGACAGGCTACACTCACCATCGAGAACTGTATATCCCATAACAAATATACCTAATTATATCGCTGTGTTTTTTTGCAATACTTTAGAAATTAGAAAATTGATTGGTGAGAGCAGCCTTGTGGTAGTTCGTTCTGCCTAGCCTTTTCCCAACTATGTTGGGATCAGCTTCCAGGCTAACCAGATGCGGCTGAATGCCAATATTTTACACGGAGCGACTGCCATCAGACCTCCGCAACCCAGTTACTGTACAATGCCGATATTCTAAGGTTAAACCGATTGTCAGACTTTCGGGCTTCTGTCTTCCCGTAGGTATTCACAGGACCGACTGTTTAGCGTGCTCTCCCACACACGGAGCGGTCTCGATGTGTAACGAACGGTCACCCATCCACAGACTAACCGCGGCATGCACAGTTTAACCCTGCAGTTATTTATAACCCACGAGACCCTCTTGCGGTGATATCATGTATCTTCATTAAAGTTCTAAAGTCTTCACACTTAACCAAAACGGTTTACCATCCATTCACTCACAGTATAATATATTCAAAAGCCATAATAACCAACCATTAAATATTGAAAAGCCTTAAAAGGTTCCCCCGGTTCCCGGAAATCGTGATACTTCCGGGAATGGAAACTGTGCCGTAAGTCGAACCAAGTTCAGGTTCGTATATTCAATTTTTCAATTTTTAGTACCTAAGTTACTAAAAAGACACAATTACAATGAAAATAACCGGCCAAGTGCGAGTCGGACTCGCGCACGAAGGGTTCCGTACCAATATCTATAAATACGGCAAAAAAATTATGTCTGTTGTATGGGAGCCCCCTTAAATATTTATTTTATTCTGTTTTTAGTATTTGTTGTTATAGCGGCAACAGAAATACATCATGTGTGAAAATTTCAACTGTCTAACTATCACGGTTCATGAGATACAGCCTGGTGACAGACGGACAGACGGACGGACGGACAGCGGAGTCTTAGTAATAGGGTCCCGTTTTACCCATTGAGTACGGAACCCTAAAAAAGACCAGATATAAAAAAAGTATTTTTCCAAGGACCTGAAGCTATCATTATTCCGTTGCGAGAGAGGAATGGCGCTATACAGGATGAATAGCGCCATCCCTCTCGTGCCACTTCATAGTACTGGAAAGTGAAGAAGGTAGCTGAAGTGGACTTGATGAGGTAGGTGGAAGCTGAATGATGTGACGCAACTTTGGAGAGGCCTAAGTCCAGCAGTGGACGGTCATAGGTTTAGGCGAATTAATTAAATTTATAAATTATTCTAAAAAAAGACTAAGCCGACTTCAAAACCACAAATAGGCACCCAAAAGCGAAAAATAAATTAATAGAATTATTATAAGCGCTACCCACTCATCTATTAGAAGTCGGTGCCAGCCAAGCCAAGTAGGTAGTAGATAGGTACTATGTATGTAGTAAGTAGGTAGATCTATCTACTACCTATTAGACTTGGCTGGCATCGACTTCAAATGCCATGTCATGAAGGAAATTAGAACAGGCTATTATGGTTAAATCCATTTACAACATTTTGTGTCTGTACTATTCATCGTTGAGGAATTCCCTCGCCGGAAGCCAACTCTGGGTGCATCAGCCATGTCATAAAGGAGTTTAGAACAGGCAATATTATAGTTAAAACCATTTATAAAATTTCGTGTCTTTGCTGTTCGCCGTTGAGGAGTTCCATTATCCACCACCTGACTCCATCATCAGATCCTGACTTGATGATAATGGGACCACGTCGGGAGTATACCCTTTCGAACTAAAAATTTTTTTTTTTATTCGTTTCACAATTGGCGAATATATCGATGGACATACACAATACATACAGACGAACATAGAACCTCCTCCTTTTTGGAAGTCGGTTAAAAATACGGTAGGTATTCTTTGAAAGAATAAAAATGGTGATAGCGCTTCGAATTTTCTTCAACACACACATAAGTTTAGTATACATAAACAACAACAGTCGATTAGTGTCAAGGTCCATTGAAGTATTTTAAAAAAAAACGAGTTTATACTACTACACTTTACTACCTTGTTGGTTTAGCAGTCGCAAGCGCCATTGCTGAGCATGGGGTCCTGGGTTCGATCCCCAGGTTGGGCAAAGTGTTATTGGGTTTTTCCATTAGGAATTTCTCTGTAGCAGCCCGGAGTCTGGATTTGTGCCCGGTTAATAACAATGGGCTCGCCCCCTATTACATGGGAATTAAACATAACTGGGGAAACGAGGGTGTTACTAAAACACCTCTGCCTAACCCTTCGGGGAATACAAGGCGTGATGTTATGTTATGAATTTATAGAAACACTAGCTATTCCCCGCTGTGCCCGCGTAAATAACTTGACTACAGCGCCACCTATCGGATCCTAGCATAGCAATGACCCAAAATCTCGACAAAACCAATCTTTCTCCTAGCCTTCTCCCAGCTATGTTTGGGGTCAGCTTCCAGTATAACCAGATGCGGCTGAATACCAGTATTTAACACGGGGCGACTGCCATCAGATCTCCGCAACCGAATTACTGGGCAATGCCGATATCCTAAAGTTAGACCGGTTGTCAGACTTTCGGGGTATTGACTACCCGTGACGACTGTCATAGGCATTCGTATGACACCCGGGACCGACAGTTTAACGTTCTCTCCGCGGCACGGGGTGGTCTCGATGGGTAGTGAACGGTCACCCATCCGCGGATTGACCGCGGCAAGTGTTGCTTAACCTTGCAAATCTTATCATCCGCGCAGTTGTTAATTAGCCATGAGCCCCTCAACTCGACAAAACAAATATGTTGTGTAAATATGACCTCAATCGGTCAAGTCGTTTAGAAGTTACACGATCACTAATAGATGTACTGACGATTATACAAGGTTAGTCGGAAAGGGGGTACTAAGCCGCGGGCCACTTAATGTATCACTGATGATTGTTTTAAGAAAATGTTAAAATTTCAAAATGCGATAAAAAAAAAAACATGCAACAATTCTTCATCTTTGCTTTAATAACGAATTCAGAAAATGAAGCTTCTAATCCGTGACTCCAAATATGACCTAAAATGTAAACACAGCTGATCATAGCTGAATTTAGCGTATTTTTTATGAAATCTTTGAACAGCTATTTCTCTTAAACTAATGACTTTTGGGGAAAGATGTAGAACGAAAGTTATACTTTATTATGAGTACTTTAACACCATTTCGGGTTAGTACCCCCTTTCTGACAAATCTTGTAAACTATATACATAAATTATATTGCTAGTGGATTGAAATATCCTATATAGTTTAAACTTTAAACACGTTTGCTTGAAGAAACTGTCCGATTTCTATAGTCTGCCTGCAAGTACTAGTCACCGTTTGAGGTATGAGAGCGGCAGGAGGGGGGTGCGAAGCAATAGAGGCGCTCTGTCAGTTTGCTTTGTCTTGTCTACCGCGCGCACCCCCCTCCTGCCGCTCACATACCTCACGAGGTGACTAGCAATTTCACGCGGACTATAATCCAAAAACAAATGTGTGTTCTAATAATAGTGGTTGCACATACATTTCTTAATCTATACTTACTATGTTAATCTACTTTACTTCTACAACAATACTCTTTTACTAATTGTGGAGGCTTGTAAATGGCTTGTCGTGAACTATCTCACTATTATTTACTGTATTGTTAGCTGTAAGCCACCCAAACACAATGAAATAAAATAAATAAAAAATAAATTATCATAACTGAACTCGATTGCGTGAACCTTGAATGCCTTCACAACTTTGCTTTTAGATGGAATCGAAACAATTTTCAGTTCCAAAAGTTAATAATGCGTATTTAGGCGAACTTCCTGATATCCCCGAAGAGGTAAGCAGAGGTGTTCTCCTACTACAGAAGTCTGTTCACCCTCGTTTCACATCTTGTATTAAGTTCTATGTAATATATAATTGCCTTGTTGGTCTAGTGGTCGCAACCGCGACTGCTGAGCATGGGGTCCTGGGTTCGATCCCCAGGACGGGTAAAGTGATATTGGGTTTTTCCATTAGGAATTTCTCAGTAGCAGCCCGGAATCTAGATTTGTGCCCGGTTAATGGTAATAGGCTCGCCCCCTATTACATGGGACGTAAACATAACTGGCGAAACGAGGGTGTTACTAAAACACCTCTGCCTAACCCTTCGGGGAATACAAGGCGTGATGTTGTGTTATGTAATATATAACATAACATCACGCCTGTATTTCCCGAAGGGTAGAGCATAAATGTATAGTAACACCCTCATTTTGCCGTTATATTTAAGTCCCATGTCCCATGGGGCGAGCCTATTGCCATCAACCGGGCACAAATCTAATCTCCAAATAAGACTTAGAGGAAAAACCCAATAAGACTTTGCCTGACCTGAGGATTGTACCCAGGACCTCACGATCAGCAGTCGCGCTTGCCACGACTAGACCAACGAGGCAATATTGGCGAGCCTATTGCCATTTCCCGGGCACAATTGTGGTGCCAAGTTAGTCGCCTATTACCAGTAATTACGACTCGCGTCCCTAGCTTCTTCTTCTTCCTGCCCTTATCCCACACTAGGTGGGGTCGGCACAACATGTATTTCTAAGTCCATGTTGTTAGAGGTTTTGGCTTCTTGTTTTATGACCGGCCGCCTGCCTGACATCAACTCTCCTTGGAAATGTAAGTGGATGTTTGTTTCTGTTTCCAACAACTCGCGTGCCTAACGATGGATGGAAATTATATTCTTAATCCATTCCCCCTTTGGATTAATAAGTAAACAGTAATTATGTAGTGAGTCATCATTAGCGGTAAAACAAACAAAGCTATGAACAATTTTCTTTATAATGAACACTAACAATCTATGACTAACATCAAAAACAAATCAATATAGCCACTGCCTTGTTGTTCTAGTGGTGGCAAGCGCGACTGCTGATCGTGAGGTCCTGGGTTCGATCTCCAGGTCGGGCACTGTTATTGGCTTTTTCCGTGCGAAATTCTTTAGAAGCAGCCAGGATGTTGTATTTGTGCTCGCCCCCTATTATATGGTACTCAAAAATAACGGCGAAATGAGTGTGTCACTATACATATCTGCCCAATCCTTTGGAGAGTACAGGCGTGATGTTATTATAACCAACACAAGAATTCGATATATTCGATTGAGAAATGAAGAGATTAGACAAAGTTGCGGTTTAAAAGATGATGTAGTGACAAAAATTGAAAGGAGTATGCTTAGGTGGTTTGGCCATGTTGAGAGAATGAGTGAACGGCGATTAACAAAAGAAATTTATAAGGCGGATGTTAATGGGAACGCCGGTAGAGGACGTCCTAGAAGGACATACATCGATGTTATTGGTGATGTTCTTCACAAAGGTCAGGTGCGTAGTACTCTCAACCGGCGTGCGTGTATGAGAAGATGTATGAATGTGGATGAAGCGAAAGGGGTATGTAAGAGTCGTAGCATGTGGCGTTCTATAGTTTCTGCCTACCCCCATGGGAAAAAGGCGTGAGTTTATGTATGTATATATGTATTAGGTCCCCACCTATGAAATCAGCGTTTTGTATGGAGAATTTTAAAGAAGTTGCATTTTTCATACTAACATTTTCTTAATTTATTTAACAACTATGAACATTAATGTTTTAAAACTTTTATGCACTAATGTTTAAAAACTAAGATAACGTATGCCACTTAGATTATGCGACCAAAATAAGTTTCGGCTAAGTTAAAACAAAAATAGTGGTAATTTCTGCTAACAAAAAGAGGAGTCATTTTTAAGGTAGTTTTTATGTTTAGAAAACTATAAGTAATAAGGTTTTTTTACTATTGGTAGTTGTCTATGATGGTCATTATTCGATATAATATCAAGCAATTGCTGAATATTTTAAATCATAGAAGTGACGAGGTTCTCTATTTGTGAGATAACAACGCCAATTTCATAGGTGGGGACCCAATATGTAAGAATTCGATCATTTCTAACATATTACAATTCACACAACTGACTCACCGTTTCAGTGAAGGTTTTCTTAATAAAACAAATAACACACAAGGGCATAACAGGATTCCCCACACGCTATTATACTGTTACAATGTAAACCGTTTGTTTGTTTGGTTAGAAAGAAAGCTTGCATGGCTTTGATAGTATCCGATACGAAAACATCGATCTATCTATACATATACAGGGTAACTGGTAACTCGACGTATTCCTTGCAGGACATTATAGTAGGGTTGAAATGCAACAAATTAAGCCAAAAAATGTTCTACCGTAATTCAGTAATTTTTGAGATATGAATTATTTTAGATTTTTGTTCAAAAATCCCAGTTTCAACCATATGTGCAAGTGTTTGGTATTTTTGAACTTTTAATTATTAACAGAGATCTGCTATGGCATCAGCTATGATAAAAACTTAAACAATACATTTGCAACGTACATTATTTTGAATTAGCTTCAATGGTTCAATCTGGGACTTTTTAACAAAAATAAAAAATCTCAAAAACGACTGATTTTCGGTAGAATATTTGGTGGCTTAATTTGTTGCATTTCAACCCTTGTATAATGTCCTGCAAGGAATACGTCGAGTTACCAGTAACCCTGTATAATTACTTGTCCTGTCTTCTTCTTTTCGTGTGGTTAGTGACTAACCTGGTGTCAGAGTTTATGCCATCCATGGGCTTCTGACTTGTCTTCACATGCCGTCGAGAAATATCTCTCAGGAATGTCGGTTTCCTCACGATGTTTTCCTTCACCATTTTTAAGCAAGTGATAATTATACAAAACGCACATGAGTCCGAAAAGTCAGAGGTGCGCGCCTTGGGCCCGAACTCGAGATTTATGACTTGGCAGTCCGATGGTCACACCACTGTTCTGACTGACTGACTGTCTGACTGATTCATCAACGCAGAGCCTAAACTACTGAAGCTGGAATCATGAAATTTGGACAGTAGATTCCTTTTGTGACGTAGGCATCCACTAAGAAGGTAAAATAGGGGATGGAAGTTTGTATGAAAATTCACGCGTACAAAGTCGCGGGCTAAGTGCTAGTACATCATAAACTCACGCCTTTTTCCCATGGGGGTAGGCAGAAACTATAGAACGCCATATGCTACGATCTTTACATACTCCTTTCGCTTCGTCCACATTCATACATGTTGTCATACACGCACGCTGGTCGACAGTACTACGCACCTGCCCTTTGTGAAGAACATCACCAATAACATCGATGCATGTTCTTCTAAGGCGTCCTCTACCGACATTTCCACTGACATCCGTCTTATAAATTCCTTTTGTTAATTGCCGTTCACTCATTCTCTCATATAACCCAACCAGCTAAGCATACTCCTTTAAATTTTGGAATACCGATAAGAATATCTTAGAAAAATCGTAATTTCTCAGCTGAGAATATCTTTTTCGTAACTTTACGTAACATATGTTTCAGAATTTATTCATCTTATTTACCATACCTAATCGAATTTAAAAGAAATGTATTCTTCAAAAGGTCTTGCAGGTGCAGTTAATCTAATACATCAACAATTTTCCAAATGTTTCTTTTTTTTTAATATATTTTCTTATAGAGGCGAAACATACCAATTTTTTGTTTCTTTTTAATTGTTTTTTTAGAGATGTCTGGCAGCTTACTAATGCGGATGGCAGGCAACGTCGGCTGTTGTCGACGGACGTTTCAAAACCTTTTTGAACCTTTGGTAAATTCAAGTCTTTGAAAACTGAGATATTTTTAGTGTTCCGTACCAAATATTTTAAAACGGCACCTTGTTGTCTGTACATCCATCTGTCTGTCTGTTCGTCCATCACAGAAATTTTCTTCAGAAACTGTTTGAAGTTGACAGTTGTTGGTTAAGTATAGGTAACTTTACCCCATCTGGAGACGGGTTGGAATATAAAACTTCCTCACAGCACACTGGGAATAGACGCGTGTTGTAAGATTCAACAAAACCCAGCACGCTTGGTGGTAAGATCTATACGGTCCGCCTGGCTAGTTACAACCCACACATTAAAGTCCGGCGCCAAGCAGTTTACTGTGTTCCGTCGTGTGTACGTGAGAGCCAGAGGGGTATAGAGAATCCATCTATATCTCTGTTCCTTGATTTGTGTGCTCCATCATAGACCCTGTCTGCGCTTACCATCAGGTGAGACTAAGGACAAACGCGATTAAGTCAAAATAAAAAAAAAACTTACTTGATACGTTTTAATAACAATAGTACAGATCTCTTGGCGGGTTTTTTCAATTTTTCTTTTACGGATATTAATTACTGGCGTAATATCCATCAATGCGCAGCTACTAATTGCATTTCACCCAATCTATTCAAGACCATAAACCCAATAAACTTCCATGCTTTTTTATACAAGGTTAGTCGGAAAGGGGGTACTAAGCCGAAAGGGTGTTAAAGTACCTATAATAAGGGATAATTTTTGTTCTACAACTTTCCCCAAAACTCGATAGTTTAAGAGAAATAGCTTTTCAAAGATTTCGTAAAAAATATACGAAAATCTATCTGTCCATGTCTATGATAAGCTGTTTTTACAATTTAGGTCATATTTAGGGGCACGGATTAGAAAATTAGTTTTCTGAATTCATAACTCAAGCAGGTATGATTTTTTTTGAGAAAACGAAAATAAAAATCTTTTTGCAAGCAAATAAAAATGAATGTATTTTAAAATTTTAACACTTGTTTTAAAATAGTCATCAGTGATATTTTAGATGGCCCGCGGCTTAGTACCCCCTTTCCGACTAACCTTGTAGAATAAAACCCATTAACATACATACGTAAACCCACGCCTTTTTTCCCATGAGGGTAGGCAGAAACTATAGAACGCCACATGCTACTACCTTTACATACTACTTTCGCTTCATCCACATTCATACATCTCGTCGTCCACACACGACGAGATAACAAAACCCATTAATACCACCATAAAGGAGGTAACTGCCTCGTTGGTCTAGTGGTGGCAAGCGTGACTTCTAATCGTGAGGTTCTGGGTTCGATCCCCAGGTCAGGCAAAGTGTTATTGGGTTTTTCCGTGTGGAATTATCACTGAGTAGCATAGGCTACGGGTGGAGCCGTTAGGACACAGCTAGTAATATTATAAAGAGGAAAGATTTGTATTTTTGTATGTAACGAATAAACTTAAAAACTACTGAACCGATTTCAAAAATTCTTTTACCGTTAGAAAGCTACATTATCACTGAATAACATAGGCTACGGGCGGAGCCGTGAGGACACAGCTAGTATATTATAAAGGAGGTAAGTAGTGAAAGAAATACCCCGCACTGCGACCATTTATTACTGTATAATCAATACGAATACAAACCACGCAGTAAGTTTTTTTTTTAATTCTAAATATAGTCACATAGCGTGCACTGTACCCGTCAATCGATGCGACCACCTTGGCCTGAAATTGGTACGTTTGCCATGTTATTCGTGAATTTGCATTTATATCATCGGTGTGGACCGGTTATGGGTTAGGCAGAACGCCAGGTATTACGTACTGAAACGATCTTGTGTATCATTATATTTGCACACGGGAAATTCGTCTAAATTGTATGAAGGCTAACTACACTACTATTGGTATCTATATTGGTATATAGCTAGAGTTGTTATTGGCTTTCCGTGTAACTCTTCCATGTTCTAATAGTAGATTGTATCATAAGGGAGCAAAATAATATTTTTACGGCGAACGCGCTTGTTTGAATCCAGAGCGAAATGAGGGATTCTTTAGTAGAATCCTGAACGTAGCGAGGGATTCAAAGTACGTCGCCCGAGCCAAAATATATTTTGCGCCCGAGTGATACACTCTACTTTTCATCACCCACTATGAGAAAATAAAAGGTGCCTCATTTTTTATTGTAATATTATTATTTAATAAAACATAGAATAACAACTAAATTGAAATTAAATAGTATCTAATAATAAAACAACTAAAAACTTATAATACATTTGAGACATTTTTGCGACTATGGGCCGTCGTACCAGCCAGTCTTTATTCAAACAATATTTGCGTTCTATTTCTTTGGCGCTGAACACTAAAATGTTCCAAATTCAAAAAGTGCGTGGCAAAGATAATTGCGGCGCACTTATTAAAGAGGAATAAAAACTCATTACTGCCCGCTAAAAGTTTCTTATAGAAAACACCACATTTGGGTGCACTTAAAGGCGAACCAAGTCGTCCTTTTCGTATAGATGGGATGAAAATAAATAAATAAATGAAAATCAATTGCCATGCGTTAAGGATGATTTCCACCAAACGGCTCGCATCGCATCGGATCGGAACAGATTTTAGAATCTTTAAACGATATTAAATCGTGTACACATTATTTAAAGTCTTGTATTACTAAGCCGCGCACAGCAGCTCGACTACGGGCGTCTTCCACGACATGCGATCGTAGTCGAAAGTATGCTGCGACGCGCGTAAGGCTCCGTTCGCTTGTCGTCGTATCCGATCGGATCCTTTCGACTGTCAACACGGTAGGAATGAAACTATTTGACTAGGCGCAGAAACGAATACGTTCACAAGCGACGGTACGGAGCTGATTGTATGCGTTGACAACATGCCGGACGCGAACGGCTGTCGCCGCATCCGTTCGTATCCTTTCCAATCCGATGCGATGCGAGCCGTTTGGTGGAAATCAACCCTAAGTCTTCCATGTTCTAAATAAATAAAAACCAGTTGCTGTGCGTAAGTCTCGCAAAAGCTCGAAAATGGTTCGACCGATTTGTTTTTTTGTTTTTGTTTTGTTCGCCTCGATTCTAGGTTTGTTTAGGAGAAGAGAAAAATAGAAAAAAAAATGATTGAAATGAAATATTATAAAAATATATTTACCTACCTACTTCTTTCATTCACTATACTATGCGAAGAGGTTGATGCCCTTAAAGCCAGAAAACCAGCATGCAGTGACAGCCTAGCGGTTGAACGCTTGCCTTCCGTGCAGGAGGATCTGAGTTCGAACCTTCCAAAAAGGTTTCTATATTGTGTATAGTCCACCATCCCACACCAAGCTAGTGTGATGGACTAAGGTCTAAACCCTTCTGTTTCTGAGTCAAGTCCGAGCTGTGAACCGGAAAAGCCATTTTTTGCGAGGAAAACGGATTTTGTAGTTGATCAGGGATGCGTCATTTATAAATATAGGATAGTAGTACCAGACGTTCTTCAAAAGAAAATTTTAAAGGAAGTTCATGAGGGGCACCTAGGTGTGAACAAAATGAAAAGTTTATCGCGGAGTTACATTTACTGGGCGAGTTTAGATCGTGACATTGAGGAAATGTGTAGGTCATGTGCTGCGTGCCGTAACGTGCGGGACGCGCCGCCGCGGGCGCAGCTGCACCCCTGGGAGTTCCCACTGCACCCGTGGCAGCGCGTGCACGCGGACTTTGCAGACTGCGGGGGCGTACGTTACCTAATTATGGTGGACGCTCATTCCAAATGGATAGAGGCCGTGCCGATGCGTAGCACGAATGCAGCTTCTACGATCAAAGTTAATAGAAGTATATTCGCACGTTTTGGTTTACCATCACAGCTCGTGACGGACAACGGCCCGCCGTTCTCTTCTCAAGAATTTAAAGAATATTGTATAAACAATTGTATTAAACATACAACTTCGGCTCCTTATCGGCCTCAGGGTAATGGCGCGGCTGAAAACGCGGTTAAAACTGTAAAGAAAGCAATAAAGAGAGCGATATACGAAGGCAAGGATGTAAACGCCGCTTAAGCAAATTTCTTTTCCAATACCGTAATTGTGATCACGCGACGACAGGAGTGTCCCCGGCAGTGGCGCTCCTGGGGCGGCGCCTGCGCAGCCGACTGGACGTACTGCGGCCAGACGTGGCAGCCGTAGTACAAGCGAAACAAGAGCGGCAGGTCGCCCGCACCCCAGGGTCCGATAGGGAATTTCAGGTGGGAGACGAAGTGATGGCTCGTGACTATACCTCGAGGGGGGATAAGTGGACCAAGGCTACCATTATTAAAAAGACTGGGCCTGTCTCTTATAAAGTCGGTATAGGTAACGGTGTGGAGTGGCGTAGACATGCGGACCAAATCATTTCAACCAGCTGTAAAAATAGGTTCTCGTTATCGCGAATGAGTGGCGTGGCTGGGGCCGACGAGACGAGTCCTAATAAGACAGCCAAACCGAGTGTTGATAGTGGAGCCGAAGGTGAGCTGTTTGAGGACGCATCTAGCGGTGGCAGCGAAACTAAGACACCGGAAGCGCTTCAATCGCCGCTAGTTCAACCCGATCGATCGTTGCCTAAACACGGGCACGAGCCGTCGCGATCGCCACCACCCCTGGGTGCGTCCGCTCGAGCATTACGTGCGTTCAATCGGGCTAAGCAAACTGTCATGAATTTCTTACATTAATTGATCAAGTTCCTTTGTAAAATGTGGCTGTTGACTTGGTGAGGAGAAGTGTGACGATCGGTCTATACACATATTATGTTATATTGTCATGGTGGTGGGTAGTTTAGCTTTAGTTTGCAATAAATCAGTCTGTCGTTGACCCACGTATTTCATTGACGTTCCAGATACAAATTGATATGTGAAAAAATAAATAAAATCGATGAAAAAATAGAGGAGCTACACGCTTGCGAAGTTTGTGGAGGGGGCATTTTCTGACCTTGTCGCGCGAAACGGATATTGTACGGAGTGGTGTCAAATAATTATGAAGTTTGCAAGGTATGACGTCATTGTGGCGTCATGTTGTCTCTGTCTAGTGAGCAATTTTCAATTGTTTATAACTTGGGCATTTTATTAAATATTTCAGTAGTTTTTTCACTGTTGCCTATCATTTTTCTAATAGTTTCGAGATTTCTAATAAAAAAATTATAGTCACATACCCTATTATTGTTTGCTAGTTCATATCATGTGCCTATTAGCGTGCAATGTTGTGAGATTTCCGCGAGAACTTCTGTACCTACCATATTTTCCACGCTTGGCCAGCGAATTGATGACCTCGTCATGATCCTACCCGATAAAGCTTTGACCTTCGCCACTTTGCTCTATTCTCAGCGTACGTTAGAAACGCTATCACCATTGTGTTGTTATTACTCAAAATCTACATCTTTTCGTGTGGTTAGTGACTAACTTGGTGTCAAGAGTTTATGCCACCCATGGGCCTCTATATCTCTCAGGCATGCCGGTTTCCTTACGATGTTTTCCTTCACCGTTTTTAAGCAAGTGATGATTATAGAATACGCACATGAATCCGAAAAGTCAGAGGTGCGTGCCTTGGGTTCGAACTCGAGACCTATGACTTGGCAGTCCGACGGTCACGCCACAAGGTTATCACTGCTGTTATTACTTAAGATGAATACGAACAACCTATGAAGGAACCGAACAAAGTAATCGTCGGTTATCAATGATTTTGCTATGGCTACTTATAAAGGGGCCTCCCGATGTTCAGCAGCGGATAATTAGGGGCTGATAATACATACAATTTTAACTGCCTTGTTGGTCTAGTGGACGCAAGAGCGACTGCTGAGCATGGGGTCCTGGGTTCGATCCCCAGGTCGGGCAAAATGTTATTGGGATTTTCCATTAGGAATTTCACAGTAGCAGCCTGGAGTCTGGATTAGTGCCCGGTTATTGGCAATAGGCTCGCCCCCTATTACATGGGACTTAAACATAACTGACGAAAACAGATCGAACCCAGGACCTCATGATCAGCAGTCGCGCTTGCCACCACTATATTAACGAGGTAGTTTATATGACTAGTTTGGCAGTATAAAATACTACCATTGGTTAAAGAAACCAAGAGTTTAGAAACGTAAATTATCACCTACTTCCTATTAAAACCTACTCAATCATTATCTGTTCTGTTCTACCTAGCATTTTTCCAACTATGTTGAGGTCAGCTTCCAGTCTAACCAGATGCGGCTGAATACCACTATTTTACACGGAGCGACTGCCAGACCTCCACAACCTAGTTAATGCCGACATCGTAAGGTTAGACAGGTTGTCAGACTATCGGACTTCTGACTTCCCGTAACGACTGTCATAGGTATTCCGTATGACACCCGGGACCTACATTTTAACGTGCTTTCCGAGGCACGGTGAGTAACGATGTTTAACGAAAGGTCACCCATCCACGGACTGACCGCGGCAAGTGTTGCTTGACCTCACAAATCGCGTTTGGTAATTAGCCATGAGCCGCTGCTACTACATTATCTGTGGCTATAAATTTTATTCAACTCGTCGCAATGCGTAAATCTTCCTAAATGACTGCGACATTTCAACCTACTTCATCAGTTTTTGTACAATGTTTTCATGTTTACACCCTCGGATTTCCTTATAGGGGTGGGTATTTGAGTAGACATTTTACAAAGGAAAAGAAATATGATGATGGCACGGATACTACTGTCTCATTAGCGTGTTTGTTGAATGAATTATCAAAGCTTTACTGTTGTTTGCCACAGAGTTATATTAAAACCAGTTACTAATGAAACTGAGGGAATTTGCAATTTTATAAGGAAATAATCTCATTAACCGCATCAAATTAGTAATAAGCCTAGTGGTGTGGTCGTCAGACTGCCAAGTCATAGGTCTCGAGTTCGAACCCAAGGCATACACCACTGACTTTTCGGATTCATGTGCGTATTGTATAATTATATCACTTGCTTAAAAACGGTAACGGAAAACTTCGTGAGGAAACCGGCATGCCTGAGAGATTCTCGACGGCATGTGAAGCCAAGTCAGAGGCCCATGGGTGGCATAAACTCGGACACCAGGTTAGTCACTAACCACACGAAAAGAAGAAGTAATTATAAATATGTACACGATAATACACGAGGTTGTCGACATGTGGGAGGTTGACTCAGCAGTTGTTGTGCCGATAGTCGTTACGGCACATGGCTTAATAGATAAGAGCCTCGACCAACATCTGATGAGGCTCTTGTTGGGTGGCTGAATCAAGGGCCTGATACAGAAAGGGGTACTTCTGTACACGGCGCGTATTGTTAAAAAGTTCCTCTCTCGGAGGCCCTGACTACCGGTAGCTTGGACCCTGTTCCCGATGCCGGTGGGCTAAATTTTTTTTATTTTTAAATGATTTTTTATAGAAATATTTAAAAATGTAAGTAGTATTTATAGAAAATGAGTAAACGAAAATGTGGACAATTAAATACTCGCCTACATTTTTGGACGCTCTAAAGTGCGTCGAGTCGAGTTGCAAAACACAATGGGTAAAGCTACTGCGCACCTATTCGCCTGACTTCAGAACAGTCAAAAGATCTGACGAGTACTGAAGCAGTGAGCTGTCGCACACACGCATTCTACAACCACTCACGCTTGCATAAACGGAAACGGTGGAGATAACAACGTAACAAAACATGTAGGAGGATTGCTCCTTCTTTTTTTTATCGTTGGAAAATCCTCATGGATGTCGAGGGGGTCTGCCGGACTCTTACTGGCTAAAAACCAACGGTGTTCCTCCTCCTGACCGTTCGGCCGGGGTCACGGGATTCGCAAAAGCATGCAACGCAACCCCGACAGAGGAGGATTGTTCCAACTTAATAGCATGCAAAATATGTCAATTTATGTTATCTAGTTAACTCTATATCTGTGAGCAAGAAGGTTATTTGGCTTTCCATTCAGGAAATTGTAATGACTAAAGGCATCCCCTTTGAAAAACGGGACACCTTAGACCAAAAAACCGCAAGAATGAAGCCGTAAATAAATTATTTACCATTCATTCAATTCGTCCAATTCCATTCGTCCATCGAAGGCTACCTCATTATAGATTCTCGGCAACGTTTTACGAATGGGATTAAATTAATTCCATTAATTTCGGTGGATAACGAGAGTTAAATTTTCAACCATTGTTATATGAAATAATTTACTCATTTTTGCTATGCCCCTACATGGAAGGCAAGCGTACAATAGCAAGGCTATCACTGCATATCTTCTATACTAATATTATAAAGAGGAAAGATTTGTATTTTTGTATGTAACGAATAAACTTAAAAAGTACTGGACCGATTTCAAAAATTATTTTGCCGTCAGGAAGCTACATTATCATTGAGTAACATAGGCTATAATTATTACTGGAATAAAAGTTCATACGCGGGCGGAGCCGTGAGGACACAGGTAGTCAAAAATAAAACTAAATAACATAGGTATTCCCTTCACCTTATTACCGTATTTATTCACCTTGTATTCCCCGAAGGATTCGGCAGAAGTGTTTTTCAGTACACCCCCGTTTCGCCAGTTATGTTTAACTCCCATGTACCTAATAGGGTGACTGCCATGTAAGTTTAGTAGTCGCTAGCGCGACTGCTAAGTATGAGGTCTTCGGTTCGATCCCCAGGTCGGGAAAAATGTTATTGGATTTTTCCATTAGGAATTTCTCAGTAGTAGCACGGAGTCTGGATTTGTGCCCGGTTAGTGGCAATAGGCTCGCTCCCTATTACATGGGACTTTTAAACATAACTGGCGAAACGAGGGTGTACTCAAAACACATCTGCCGAACCCTTTGGGGAATACAAGGCGTGATGTTATGATGTTATGTTACCTAATAGGGGGCGAGCTCAGAGCTGCTACTGAGAAATTCCTAATAGAAAAACCCAATAACAATATGCCCGACCTGGGGATCGATCCCAGGAACTCACAATCAGCAGTCGCGCTTGCGACCAACAAGGCAGTTTTGTAATAAAAATATTTGTACGAACACTAGAACGCCGTACATAATTGACAACAAATGCCTTCAGTTGTACACTGAAACTTTCAATTTTATACTAAAATAGGTTAGGCGCACGCTAGCACGTGAGCGTCGGCACTAAATTTAAATATACCATGCTAAGTTAGGATAATAACAATTTTCATTGACGTCATTGCCCGCAACTATTTCTCACCACCACATAAACCTTACTTCTATAGCCTTAAAGTTGAAAATCCTATTTTATTTTTTTATATTTACGAGTAGTATCTCTCATTAAACATTTTGGTTCGTGTTACTTTACATGACATAGCAATGTAATCCTTATTGCTACAGTATTAAGGTTGAAAGTCGTAGTATTATTTCAGGACATTTTTTAAGTTCATTTATATCAGTTGACTCGTAAAACTGAAACGGAATTTACTAAGTACTTTAAATTCCACTTTTATTAAGCTAAAAATAGTGGACACCTATGTTTTTTGTCTGTGAATTTGTACAAAGAAGGTCGTTTTATAAAAAACGGTACCGACCTAACTATAGGCTTTACTTCGACTGATGCATGCGAGCAAACTCTGCATTTGGGGGAAATAATTCAACTAAAGGATGCCAGATATTTCGAATAAACCAGTAATTCTTCTTCTTCTTCCCTTATCCCACACTAGGTGGGGTCGGCACAACATATATTTCATAAATCCATGTTGTTAGAGGTTTTGGCTTATTGTTTTATAACCGGCCGCCTGTCTGACATCAACCCTCCTTGGGAATACTCGTTGCGCCGTCGCGCGGGTGACCCAATGTGCTTGCTGATATTATGCACTGGGAATGAACAATCCAGTAATGTTTAATATTTATCAGTCCTCACGCAACAATTAATTAGTAACTCATGGCGTGGTGAAAGCTTTGGTCAGTCTGCAAGGATGGTAGCGAGGTTAGTTACTGCCCAACGGCCCAGGGTGCGAGACGTGTGGCCTGCGAGCGGTGAGTTAAGGGACCCGCCGCCCGACCAGTAACAGGCCCGATAAGGCGCTGTTGTAGCAGGGTTGTAGGTTTATGTAACGTGTAGTCGTCGCCGCTGACTTGGTGGCCCTGGCGCTCGCAGCTCGCAGCGCCGCGCGCGCCGCTTCACCCGCGCGCCTCCTTCCCCGCAATACAGGGCCGTACTGGGCCCAGGGCCGCATTTAGTTTTGTTGGTGTAGCTAACAGGCGCTAGACTTGGGGCTAGGCCTCACAGAGGAGAGGTCCTGCCGGGGTTGCGGTGCATGCTTATGCGAATCCCATGTTCTCAGCCGACGGTCAGGAGGCGGAACACAGTGCGTTTTTAACCAGTAAGAGTCCAGCAGACCCCCTCGCCTTCCCCGGACGAGGAATATCCATAAGGATTTTCCCACGATAAAAAAAAGAAAAAGGATGCGAGACGTACCCATGAAGGAGTAAGTAAAAATGGAGCCAACACTACGAACACCAACTGAAGGTCGAAACGTTTGGCCTTGAATATTTACTTTGGTGGTCTATCTCTTTCCAAACTAAATATTCTATCTCTTTCTAAATAGGGTATTTAGAAAGAGATAGACCACCAAATTAAATATTCAAGGTTAAATGTTTCTACTTTCTGTGTTTGTAGTCTGGTCTCCATTTTTAACTACATCTTCATGGACGTAGCCAAGTATCGTCACTCACGGTAGGGTCTTTTAATGCACTTTGTACTGACAAAATAAGTTCATGAAAATGACCGGTTCGTATGGCCAAAAACGAATCGTTTTGGTTACCGATGGTAGCATCTTTCTCTACCAACCTTGGCATATAAATAGACTCGTAAGCTTTTAACTGCGATAGCTACTAACGTATGGGAGGGTCTACTATGCAAAGCTATGGGATCTTTGCTTCATTATTGGTAAAGATATGAGTCTTAACTTTTAAGCCTGAAAGTCTGACAACTGGTGGAACCTTAGGATATCGGCACTGCCCAGTAACTGGGTTGTAGAGGTCTAATGGCCGTCGCTCCGTGTAAAATACTGATAATCAGCCGCATCTGATTAGAATGGAAGCTGACCCCAACATAGCTGGGGAAAGGTTAGGCAGAACACACAAGTCTTAATTTTATACAATAACGCTCAGTAAATTATAGGAACTGGCCATAAGTTAACCTCTACAATGCCGGAGCGTATATCTAGGTCGCATAACTTTTCGAAAACCCGTGCATCTCTCTGCGCTCAGCTAATTTCCCGCGGCAGTCGCGCTCTTTTTGGGCAAATGAAACTCGGCATTCCAGTTTTCCAAACAAAAATAATGCCTTTGACGCTTCACAAACAAAACTTCAAGCACTTGGAAGTCAATTAAGAAGATATCAATTCCATAGCCTTTACTATGTACTATTCAATGCCGTATAAAGTTAGATAAAGGCTTTCCTAGAATCTAGCTAATTAAATTCAAGACTTGTGAGTGTTTTACTGAACAATTTCTTAGAAACTGAAGCCTAACTATGTTCTGAAAGAAAGAAAGAAAGAAAGAAAAGTTGTTTGTTCGCGCCAACTTGACGCACAAAAATAAAATAAAAGTATTAAATAAAACCTAAAAGAAACTATTGGGAAAAATATGCGTCACATCCGCGCAAAACGGCCATCGCTCAGCATAATGCTGTGTCTCACGTGCGGAACCGACTCACAGCGCTGGTTTTCAGCGACAGCCGGCGTTAACATAATGACGTCCACCGATGCAGCAAGTTCTGCCTAGCATTTTCCCAACTACGTTGGGGTTAGCTACCAATCTAACCAGATGTGGCTGAATACCAGTATTTTACACGGAGCGACTGCCATCAGACCTCCGCAACACATTTACAGAGCAATTCCGATATCCTAACTTTAGACCGGTTGTCAGACTTTCCGGCTTCTGACTCGTAACGACTGTCATAGATATTCGTATGACACCCAAAACCGACTGTTTAACGTGCTCTCCGAGGCATGGAGGGGTCTCGATCTGTAAAGATCGGTCACCCATCCACGGAATGACCGCGGCAAGAGCAGCTTAACCTCGCAAATTGTATGATGCGCGCGGTTGGTAATTAGCCACGAGCTATAGCCAATTCTACTGACAGAAAAGCTGATCAAGTTGATCAGTTATCAATCAATCGCAATCAAATCGAAACCGAACCGTTCATTCAAATAGTTTTCATTCACAAAAACTGACAAATTATAAAATTACAATAACAAACCGCCTCGTTGATCTAGTGGTGGCAAACACGACTGCTGATCGTGAGGTCCTGGGTCCGATTCCTAGGTCGGGCAAAGTGTTATTGGGTTTTTCTGTGTGGAATTCCTCAGTAGCAGTCCGGAGTTTGAATTCCGGTTGATGACAATAGGCTCGCCCCCTATTACATGGGACTTAAACATAACGGCGAAAAGAGGGTGTTACTATCCACCTCTGCCTAACCCTTCGGGGAATACAGGCATGATGTTATGTTAAAAACAAATCCAAGCATTTTGCTACCAATCGTAAATGAAAACTAACTTGTTCGTTTGCTGTTTCGCAACAATTTAGATACTAAAATTAGTTCACATATTTCGTTCATATCAGAAATGGATTTGTAAGAGCCCAGACAGACGGACTGCATCCCGACCACTACTGCAACTGCCAAATGCAGTTTGAAGGCAGTTGAGATGCAGTCAGTGCAACTGCGTGTGAACTGCTAACTGGATATGTAGTCCATTTCCAGTTACGATGCGGTATCAATGAACGAATTATGATTTACTAATGACCAAATCCTCAAACGCTATTCAATTTTAAGTTGCCGTTGATTTCGTTCTGTCACTTTCATTTCGCCTTAAAGTGACAGTGACAGCACAAGACTTAACGGCAACTTTTAAAAAGCAGTGATAGCCTAGTGGTGTGACCGTCGGACTGCCAAGTCATAGATCTCGAGTTCGAACCCAAGGCACGCACCTCTGACTTTTCGGATTCATGTGCGTATTGTATAATTATCGCTTGCTTAAAAACGGTGAAGGAAAACATCGTGAGGAAACCGGCATGCCTGAGAGATATTTCTCGACGGCATGTGAAGCCAAGTCCAGGCCCATGGGCGGCATAAACTCTGACACCAGGTTAGTTACTAACCACACGAAAAAAAGAAGAAGGTCGGCAACTTAAAATTATATCGCGTTTGAGTATTTGGGTATAAAGGCGACATTATTAGCCGCCGTTATTAAGGTATATACCTACTATGTTTCTTAGTAAAATGTGTTTTCAAAATCGATATTTAGTTCGATTTCTATTTTAAAACTGTTTACGCGGACGGAATGGCGTGCACCACTATAAAACAATAATTGTACATTTGCATTTATAAATGAAATTGACCTGTCATTCAGTCTAGAAATTCCCCGTACCTACATACGTTAGTACTTATGCTACGGTGACCTTTAACTTCACTTTAATCTATTTTAAAACTTTAATAAAGCGAATGGTTTGTGTCGCTGGGGAGACTTAAACGATTAGCACTCAATAGAAATACAATATACAATAAGGTAGAGACATTTATAGGAAACACATAAAGGGGCGTACGGCACAACCGATCGCTTCCGAACTGAGTGCGACTTCAAAATCACGAACGTTTATTAGTTCTGCAGTGAAACAATTATCTTTACGCTGACGCAATAATGAATGGCGCGAAAATGAGCGACTGAAAGAAAAGAAAAAAGAAAATTATTTATTCTGGACTCACACAGGCAGTTACAGAAACAAAAACAACATTAAAAAAAAAAGAAAGGATAAGAACAACAAAAGACTGCCATTGGTTTTTTGATAAAATTTACCGATGCGACTTCTTAGTTGTGCAGTACTGTTTTATTTTTTTTATTCGTTTGCTTATAGATGGTATTGCGGACCGTTTCTACGTAACTGGGCAGTTATTGGCGAAACATAAAGGGTCTCCAACCAATGGGGACGAGAGTAAAATACTTAACCTAAGCTAACTACTATTACTACTACTAACATCATGACTAGCTAGCAACAACGGCACTAAGGGCGACCCCTAATGGGACTCGGACTTCGGCTTAGGGCGTTGCTTGCAAGAGGACTGGGAGGGAGACAGCTTGATGAGGCCTAAATTAACGGTGTGACTGCGGAGTCAGAAAAGACGACGGGCTCCGCGGCTGCGGCTGGTGAGCACGGTGGAACAGAAAGGTCGTAATGTACTACGCCATGGACAATTTAAAGTACACTGATGACTGTTGCAATAAACATTTATTTTTATATCCATACTAATTTTGTTTTGTTTGGCTCATGGCTACCTACCGCGCGGATCATACGATTTGCGAAGTTAAGCTGCGCTTGCCGCGGTCAGACCGTGGATGGGTGACCGTTCGTTACACATCGAAACTCCGCCATGCCTCGGAGAACTAGTCATACAGTCGGTCCCGGGTGTCATACGAATACTTATGACAGTCGTTACGGGAGTAGTCAGAAGCCCGAAAGTCTAACAACCGGTCTAACCTTAGGATGTCGGCATTGCTCTATAACTGGGTTGCAGAGGTCTGATGGCAGTCTCTCCATGTAAAATACTGGTATTCAGCCGCATCTGGTTAGACTGGAAGCTGACCCCAACATAGTTGGGAAAAGGCTAGACAGAACATTAATTTTGTTTTGTTAATTATTCCGAAAAGTCGACAACCATGATTTGGTTACAAATTCAATAAATTAAGCTACTTACTAATCCGTGATTCCAAAGACCTTAAATGTAAACACAGCTCATGATAGCTGATTGTAGATAGATTATAGCATTTTTGTTGTGGAATATTTGACCTACCAAAGTGTAACAAATCGAAATTTAGTGAAATTCAGATAAGTGTGAGTCATTGTTCCCAAAACGATTGCGCACTATTTCCAAAGAGTAACAAGTCGATAACTGTTATTGTCGTTCAATTGTTACACCCAATATTTTTTCCTAAGTCTAGATTATCTTATTTTTATACAGTAACAACTCTATTTGATTCCCTGTCTCATAAAAACCTGTTTCTGAATTGTTACACTTCGGAACTGAGGTATCGATATGTAAATGTCCCAAGACAAATGTCGCCATTGTTGTCCGACGAAAGCGCGCGACATTGTCGGACATCGAGCGGCATGTCTTACAACATCACGCGACTAGTCATAGCACTATAATGTTGCAGAAACAGATCTGGTGACGTCATGCGATGGCACAGACAAATGTCCCGTGATATTTGCCCCCTAGTAAACACGCAGCTATACGCGCATTATTAAACTTTAACATGTCCTGTCTAGAGAAATTTTTAGTGCCCAGGGTAACTGGTGAACTCAAAAAAGGTTTAACTAACAGTAACATAATGTTTTCATTTATTTCAGGCTTTGCAATGATGTCGCATCGAAGAGAAATCATACACTGAAACCGCGGGTGGTTTTGCCTGAAAACTATGTCAAAGGTATGCTTTTCATATTTCAGATCAATTATGGGAGTAGGCACACTAAGGTACCAGCATCAGTTCTAATATTTTTACTCAAAGAAAATGGTCATTTTTATGACGATGCGAACGCATGCTTTCACAGATAATATGCGCACAAGTGTAGCTAATGCTTCTGGATGCTGACGCATGCTTAACGATGCGAACGCTTGCTTACGCAGCTGTGCTCACAATCGTAATTTATATGCACAAGTTCGTCTAAAACCATTTATCTTTTAGCAAAATGATGCTGATTGATGTGTTTATTCCATAAGCTAGTTCTATGACTAATTTCCTTATAAACAAAGTTGCGGTTAATCGATAAAGTTATAATCACTTTTGTGAGTACTTGGTAAGTATGTGCGTTGTAACAAAGGGATGGAAGACGCGTAATACGCGTCCTGGCGTAACGGTCACGAGTATACGCGCGAGTTGTTACGCGCGTAAAAAGCGCAGTATGAAGATTTGGTACAGTTTTCTATGAGAATATAAATTGACTGATGATATCTCACTCTTCAGACAGCCATTTTAAAAACCTGCAGGCCAAATCTGTTATCAAAATTTATGACAGTTTTCTCTGTCAAAATGTTTAGTTTGTATGGTGGTTTTGTTGCGATTTGTCAATACTTTTATTATGTTAGAAGAACTGGACTAGTGCCCAGCCACATCAAGTATTTTTATATATAAAATATGTAGATTCTTTGTACAATGATTTGATAAATATAAGCCGCAAGCGTTCGCTACACCAAACGTGGGGACTGAGCGGGTTGTATCGTCAGCGGACCCGCGTGAGTTGAGAGAGTATTGGTTCATACATTTATATTATAGTTTTGTTATAGTTCGACTGCCTTGTTGGTCTAGTGATCGCAAGCGCGACGGCTGAGCATGGGGTCCTGGGTTCGATCCCCAGGCCGGGCAAAGTGTTATTGGGTTTTTCCATTAGGAATTTCTCAGTAGCACCACAGAGTCTGGATTTGTGCCCAGTTAATGGCAATAGGCTCGCCCCCTATTACATGGGACTTAAACATAACTGGCGAAACGAGGGTGTACTAAAACACCTCTGCCGAACCCTTCGGGGAATGTAAGGCGTGATGTTATGTTATGTTTATTGGTTGATACCATTTCACACCAAATGCGAGCGCCCGTCGACGACGACACGACCCGCTCGCGCCCCGCGTTTTAGTGTAGCGATCGCTTTATTAAATAAACGTGAGGCATTTTAGTGCCCCAATTGAATTGCGCGGTATCGCTCGCCACGTGGTCAATTAACTCGAACAGCTAAAATATCTCACGTTTACTTCTTTAAATTTATTTTTAATAAATCCAAATGTATCCCGTGCAGAGTTAATCTATGTCAGCAGTACATCACGAGGTTTGAAGGAATTACATGATTTTTTTACACCCTGTATAGCTTCACAAAATCTTTCATTTTGTTCACAAATGATATTACTGTCATTGACATAACAAAACAAAATCCGATTCCAATAGCCTATTTCGGCACAATCGACAATATCCAGATACCTTTGACCCATCGCCTTAGCACCAGCCATTGAAATATTTACAGCTGACTCGATCTCTTTCATAATCCTTGAAGACCGACAGATATACCTTCTATTGAAAATAAACCAAACAATAAGAAAACGGTTCTCTACAAGAAAGAAAAATATTATTATAAAACTTTATTATTTTGAATTACATAACAAAGTTGATCCTTGAAAGTTGACACAAATGGGTGTTTTCTTAGTACCACACAATATGTTGATAAGAAGTCTGTCGAAAAACCATCTGGCAATATTCTCATAAGTCCAAACCACGGGCTATTTTGCTATGAATACTTTGCGTCGTAAAACAACACACTATTTCAATTGCCATATTTTTGATTAGCTGTCACAAATTATATTAAAAGTAGTTTTTATTTTTTATTATATTTTTGTAGTTTATTGACACATTATAAAACACTTTTATCCATTCAAGTATAATAGAATATATATTTAAAATTAACTACCTCCATCCGTGTGTCACTGCGGGGGTGCCAGCTGAAAATCAGCGCTGGGTGTTTTGACGCCTAGCATATGCTGAGTTGGTAACCTTTTCGGCATGGACATGCTCGACAGCATAAAATTTGTGTTTAATTTTTATTATATTGTTCTTTCTTTGTTTATTTTATTTATGCTGTCAGTGTTCTTGGCTGAATAAATAAATTTTCTTTCTTTCTTTCTTTTCTAAAACATACATAACAACACGCGTGAGTTCCCCGAAAGGTTGGGCAGAGGTGTATACTAACACCCTCATTTTGCATCATGCATAAGTCTCATGTAATAGGGGGCGATCCTATTGCTATCAACCGGCCTCAAATCTAAACTCCGTGCTGCTACTGAGGAATTTCGCACGGAAAAACCCAACAACACTTTGCCCGACCTGGGAATCGAAACCAGGACCTCACGATCAGCAGTCGCGCTTGCGACCACTAGACCAACGAGGCAGTCTGCAGATAAGCACTCTGTCGAAAAACTATCTGGCAATATTCTCAAACGTCCCTACCACCAGCTGTTTTACTGGAAATACTTTGCTGGACCTACAAGGAAAAAAGAGTGCATTTGTCAGCGACAAAACTAGCCGAACATTTCAGTTTTAAAACTTAGTATTAATTTGAAAACTAACTGATGATAACACGTCACTTAATTAACTGCCTTGTTAGTATAGTGGTCGCTAGCCCAAATGGTGAGCATGAGGTCCTGGGTTTGATCCCCAGGTCGAGCAAAGTGTTATTGGGTTTTTCCATTACGAATTTCTCAGTGGCAGGCCGGTGTCTGGATTTGTGCCCGTTTAAACGAGGATGTAAGCTATGTCATATACCATGTATTCCCCGAAGGGTTGGGCAGAGATGTTAGGTATAGTTACACCCTCATTTCACCGTCATGTTAAATCCCATGTAATAGGGGGCGAGCTTATTGCCATCAACCGGGCACAAATCCCAACTCCGAGCTGCTACTGAGAAATTCCACACAGAGAACCCAATAACACATTGCCAGACCTGGGGATCGAAACCAGGACCTCACGATCAGCAGTCGCGCTTGCCACCACTAGACTAACGAGGCAATTTAGTGTGCTGATTATGGCAATTTCTTCTTTGACCATTCATTGTGGCTGTGTATTGTTAATATGGTATGAAGTATACTTCGCCAGACATGTGGACTGAACCCAGTAGCTCTAGAACCCTGAAGCTTCTTGTTGTCCCTTTTTTATCGTTGGAAAACCCTCATGGATGTCCCTCGCCCGGGGAAGGAGAGGGGGTCTCCCGGACTCTTACCGGCAAAAATCAACGGTGTTCCTCCAGCTGACCGTTTGCCCGGGGTCGCGGGATTCGCAAAAGCATGCATCGCAGCCCCGGTAGGTCCCAGTCCGCCAGCCGCTGGCGGAACTCTCCTCTGTGAGGCCTTGCCCCACGTCTTCCTGAGAAGCCCGCACGGAACACAGCGCGCCGCCTTCTCGGGCCTGTTACTGGTTGGGCGGCGAGTTCCTTGTTGCCCCTGGACAAATGAAAAACAACCCATTAGCGATACAAAACAAATACGCAAAAAAACGCAATAGAAGATAGAACTGACTGATAACAGCTTATTAATAGAGGATGACATTGAGGATATCAACAGGTAGATGATAAGGAAAAAGAATATCGCAACTACTTAAACAATATTACTTTTCCTTCTTCTTTGTGGTTTAGGTAGCAAAAGGTAGATAAAAAAAAAAAGAAAAACAGAAAAAAAATTAAGAATACATTTGGATGAGGCCTTTGCCAAACATAGGGACAGCATAGCCTGAAAAAAAGATACTAAACTTTATTTCTCATAAATAATATTTATTTAGACATTCAATGCTATGAGGAACTAAAAAAAATACATATTTAAAAAAATATACGACAGTTTCACCATGGAAAGAACATAGAATTAAAAGGCCGAAAAATTGAAAATTAAGAAAAATCTTTCAATGGTGTTTTGTTATTGTCAATTTCACCATTATGCCTAACTTATGTCTAATTAAAACTTTGACTTTAAAATTAACAATCACTTTGAATACAGCACATTTACGTTTTTTTTTTAATTCATGCAAATACACATTCTAATTTCTTTCTTTCTTAGAAATGCGACCACCAGCGCGGAAAGGCCAGCCGGTCATTGTGGAGTTCAGCATCTATGTGGTAGACGTAAACTCCATCAATGTTGAAGATATGGACTTCAGGTGAGCCTACCATGTTCTTATCCTCACTTTTTATGGTTTCCCAATATCGTGTTGATCGCTATTTCCGGCCAAACCCCATATTCTTTATGACATTTGAGAAAAACACGAAAGAAACGCGATCGAGTTACAATGGTAGCATTTAATGGCGCTGTTCTTATGTAGACCTGTCAAAGTCAAATACTGAATCAAAATGTCAATGTCTAATACATTAGCCAGTAATTTATGGTATGTTGTAAAGCTAATTAAATAACAATATACCTAATATTGTAATTTAATTGTGTTCATTCAGTGACTCCT
This sequence comes from Amphipyra berbera, assembly GCA_910594945.2. NCBI lineage: Eukaryota > Metazoa > Arthropoda > Insecta > Lepidoptera > Noctuidae > Amphipyra > Amphipyra berbera. The sequence continues at coordinate 19,052,883 of OU343127.1, forward strand.
GTTGCTGACTGTACAGAATAAAGTTTTGACAGGTCTACTTTCGCAGTGGCGCCATCTGGTGTCGGTTTTAGAACTAGTCAAAACATGCTGCTATTATGGTAGCGGTGCTTGCTAAGGCCATATTGATAATAACATAACATCAAGCTTGTATTTACCGAAGGGTTGGACAGAGGTTTATAGTAACACCCTCATTTTGCCGTTATGTGTAAGCCCTATGTAATAGGGGACAAACCTATTGCCATCAACCAGACTCAAATCCAAACTACGGGTTGCTGGGTGAAATTTCGAAATTTTTTAACATTATTTTGACAAATCATTCTTCTCCCGGGTTGTTAACGTTATAGTATTGTCAGATTGTTTTCATTCTTGTCTTATTGCTTGACGGCAGCTGTATAGTTTCAGTTTTCATTATTATAATTATAGTATTAAACATCTGCATTCTTAACTTTGGGATGATGCTAATGACGTTCTCAAATTTTGTTAATATTTTTCGAAGAATGCCCCTGCTACTGAGGAATTCCACACGGAAAAACCCAATAACACTTTGCCTGACCTGGGGATCGCCAGGACCTCACGATCAGCAGTCGCGCTTGTCACCACTAGACCAACGAGGCAGTCTTATTTATTCTTTTTTATTTTTTTTCTTCTTCAGTTGTTTCTTTATACGTATCATGTCCCATCGAGAATCGATCCAAGGAGTTATACAAAGCTAGTTGGAAAGGGGGTTCTAATCCGGAAGGGTATTTACGTATCCATAATAATGAATAACTTATGTTCTATTACTTTCCGCAAAAGTCAATAGTTTAAGAGAAATAGCTGTTAAATTTTTTTATAAAAATTACGCTAAAATCTATACATACTCAGCTATGATCAGCTGTTTACATTTAGGTCATAGTTGGGATAACGGATTAGAAGTTCCATTTTCTGAATTCGTAACTAAAGCAGGGATGAAGAATTTTTGAGAAAACTAAAAAGAAAATCATTTTGCAAGTTATTTTTTATCGAAAATTTGGCACTTGTTTTAAAACAGTCATCAGTGATACTTTAAGTGGCCTGCAAATTAGTACTACCTTTCTGACTGACCTTGTATAATATAAAAACACAAAGAAATATGAACCGGGTTGTACAGTTCATACAAAATTCGGAACCATTACTTTGCTGAAGCGCATAACATCTTTCGTAGCACTGTAAATAAAAGCGAGGATTTAAGCTACTAGTCGTAGTATTTAATTACTCTCAAAACCACGCCTCATTACACCAAGTAACTATGAATTAAATATCAATATCAAATGTCAAATTGAACTGGAATATCTTCCAGTTCAAGTTCCTAGCCAGGTGAGATGCCTAATATTTCGAAAACGAACTTACGAGTATCTATGGCCTCGTATATGGATACGCGAGATCCACCGCGTACTGTTATTATCAGAGATCGGCTAATCGGATGCATATTTACCTAAAGTTAATTTTTCGCTACAAAAGTATGGAAACGGCTTCTGAAAATAATTTGTTAGAAAAAAAAAACCAGTATCACGGGATTGCATATCTAATCGAATTCATAATAATATACTCATAATTACTTAAAAGTTAATTTTCAACCCCCGATTCAAATATATGTGTATGTAGGGTGTAAGAAAGTGAGAGGTGCATGTCTATGTTAGTTAAAAAAAGGTACACATTTAGGTATGTAAATAAATATGCATCCAATTTTAGGTAAATATGATTCTAAATTTGACGATCCCGGAATTTCGGGATTTTTTCGATACAAAAGTGCATTCCATATTAGCCAACACCTGAACTTTAGGTAAATATGCATCCGATTATCCGATCTCTGGTTATTATATACAACTACCTATACAATTGAAAACAATACGCATTTAAAACCGCCTCTCCATAAACGCTTTAATACATCGTCATAATGTTTGAATTCTCCGCTAGGAGTATGCTTAGGTGGTTAGGTCATGTTGAGAGATGAGTGAACGGCAAAAAAAAAAGGAATTTATAAAGCAGATGTCACTGGAAACGCCGGTAATGGACGCCATAGAAGGACTTACATCGATGTTATTGGTGATGTTCTTCACAAAGGACAGCTGCGTAGTACTCTCTCAATCGGCGTGCATGTGTGACAAGATGTAGGTATGAATGTGGACGAAGCGAAAGGAGCATGTGGCGTTCTATAGTTTCTGCCTACCCCCATGGGAAAAAGGCGTGAGTTTATGTATGTATGTATACGTATTTCAAAGGGCTCGTGGCTAATTACCAACCGCGCGGGTCATTCGATTTGCGAGGTTTACTGCGGTCAGTCTGTGAATGGATGACCGGTCGTTATACACCGAAACCCTTTCCGTGCCTCGGAGAGCACGGTAAATAGTCGGTTTTGAGTGTCATACCAATACCTATGACAGTCGTTACGGGAGGTCAGGAGCCCGAAAGTCTGACAACCGGTCTAACCTTAGGATATCGTTATTGCCCAGTAACTGGGTTGCGGAGGTCTGATGGCAGTCGCTCCGTGTAAAATACTGGCACTCAGCCGCATCTGGTTAGACTGGAAGCTGACCTCAACATAATTGGGAAAAGGCTAGGCAGAACATAATGTGTATCCGGGTCATGCCCCGCTCAACGCTCTGCGCTAAGCTCCGCGTCACTATAAACGAACCCTTATACCTACTTCTACATTAACTCATCCACGTTGTTAAGATTAAAATTCCATTACAAGAGCTGTTATAACCGCGTTAAGTATAATAACATTTCCCTCGTTATTCCTAACATAACTTTGTAATGGCGTTCAGTTAAGATTATTTTATTAAAGCTTGTAAAGTACCTATGTACCTTTATACTTTGTATGTAGGAGGATATAAAGCTTAGGATTCACTGAGGGATAAATGGAACAACATGCCCCGGGATATCTACGTGAATGTCCTTTGGACAATGTCATGTGGAACAAAGCGCTCGCACACGCCTGCGCCCGCTCTCAGAGCGGCGTATTGCAACATGTCCTGCGTCACGTAGACATGCCGTAAATCATGAAGGTATAGGTAAACATGAAAACCACACTATGAACTTGTTATTTTTTTTTTTAGTCGTTGGAAAATCCTCACGTTTGCTTTGGCTTCTGCGCTACGGGACGAAGGTACGATATGGTAGGTGGTAGGTACGGAACCAATATTTATACGGCACACAGATAGTAGTTCCGGGTCTGAGCGTTTGTGTCTGTAAACGAACCCACAATACAGGAGAAACAAAAGTGAGGGGAAAAGGTAAAAAAAAACTCGTCTTCTAATGACTTACTTCTCGTTTCTATTTTTCAGAGTGGACATGTTCATCAGGCAAACTTGGAGCGAGAGTCGGTTGCAGCTACCCGAGGATATCTTCGAAGAGGGAGACGACCACGTGACGTTGCCACCAGAGTTCTTCGACAACCTGTGGCATCCTGACCCTTATTTCTTGAACTCTAAGGTCACAGGTAAATAATTTATCTGTTTAAAGAAATAGAAGAGGCGAATTTAGTTAATATTCGACAGGAATACTTTTTTAAAGATTGTACAATGTTAGTCGGAAAGTTTAGAATCCATAGGGTATTGAAGTATCCATAATAATGAATAACTTTTGTTCTACAACTTTCCCTAAAAGTCAATAGTTTAGGAGAAATAGCTGTTCAAAGATTTCATAATAAATACGCTAAAATGTATCTATCATTAGCTGTGTTTACATTTTAGGTCATATTTGGAGTACACGGATTAGACGGTCAAATTTCAGAATTCGTAAGTAAATCAGGGTTGTCGATTTTTATTAAATAAATGTAATTTTCTTTTGTGTGGCAGTAAAAATAAACGTTTTTTTTTTAATTTTACACTTGCTGTGAAACAGTCATTAGTGATACTTTAAATTGCCGGTGGCTTATTTGGATTCCCACCTTTCCGACTAACCTTGTATAGGTTGCCAGTAATCTCCATATTGGTATTTGGTATTCTTCAAAAATTGTAACTTCTTATTTTTAATTCGTTTATTCATAAGTATTCAATAAATATAAATTAACATTTCAAAATTTTTCTATAAAAAAAAAACATTTATTTTTATTACGTTTATAAACCGTAAATATGTACATATAAATTATATTTTGAAAAATATATCTTACAAAAACACAATAGGTATACATTTAAAAATATAAAATATAATATTTTTTAGTATTATTAGTCATGAATTAAATCAGGAATTCACATTTTTTCCAATATTGTCCATTATGAGGAAATACTAATATTAATATTATAAGAAGTAAATAAAATCATACTTTTCTATTCTGCAAATAATACCATTACCTTTATAAGGTAAGCGCACACATATCGGCTCGGTATCGGATCAGCATCGCCTCGCCATCGCGCCACACCGTGTCATCACTGTACTGGCAACGTCACCTCTGTCAAAGCGCTTACAGCTTAGTCATTTGTCATTGCCCGTCATTCTCAGCTGTCGCTTTGTGAATGTGAGTAGGCTGCGGTGACGGCGCGAGACGTAAGCGCGGTGACCACGAGTTGACCGCGAACCGCATGCTGTTCGCTAGCTTGTCTGAAGCGAGGCGATGGCGTTACACTGCTAATCAGTGTGCGTTGCAGTATGGAACTTCATATAAAGATTACTGAACAGCTCGAGCTGAGGTGATGCTGATCTGGGGGCTCACTCCGAAAATCAAACTACGAAGTTTCGACTGACGGATCGCACATTTACCAACCACGAAAGAGTGTCGGATGCGACGATCGATTTTATTTTCGCGATTTCGCTCGCATCAGTCGTCGACAACATGTCGCCAGAGGAACTAGTGTTGATTTCAGCGGCGGTAGTTATAATTTTATCAAAAAATTCATCAAAAAGAAAAAAGCCACGTTGGTGGGTTAGAAATTACTTACAAAATAAATAAAGTGTATTCAGTGTATTCGTTACACCACACGGACATTTCTGCGCGTCACGTCTCCACTCGACAACATTTGATGCTCAACTGTATGTTGCACCGAAACAAACAACAAGCCGTGCGTCATGTTGCGCGCCAGCTGGCAACGTCACGCGATGTTGTGCAAAGCTGCCGAACGTATTGAGCGTCACCTGTTGCGCATCAATTGTTGCCTAGTGGATACGAGGCACTCTCAAATGTCAATTGACATCTAGACGTTGTTTGATATTACTTTGATCATATATTTATAAGTTTGATGTTCGTCGTTGTTTCGTTTTGAAACTTGACATTCGTTTTTCTGATGCAGAGCCGATAATACAACGTGTTACATAATTCCCCATGAAAAATGTAAATGATCAAATAGTATTTTATCGTTGTTGTCATTTACCTCTCAGAGGAAAGTAGGTAAGAATGTAAATAACTTTCTCTGGGTAGTCTACTCTTTAGTTTTTATGTTTTCAGGGTTGCGTTTCAGTGACGATTATTTTATGTTTTATCCAATTTTTTTTTTTGGGTCGTACTACGGTTTTCAAATATTGCCAATAAACTCTTTACAAGGGACCTTTTAACCCCCTTTTGGCTTTAGGGGTATTTTTGTAACACTTTGTATACAAGGTTAGTCGGAAAGAGGGTACTAAGCCACAGGCCACTTAAAGTATCATTGATGACTATTTTAAAGCAAGTGTTAAAATTTCAAAATTCGATAATTGTTATTTGCATGCAAAAATATTTTTATTTTAGTTTTTTTTTTAAATACACCTGCTTTAGTTATGAATTCTGAAAATTAAGTTTCTAATTCGTGACCCCAAATATGACCTAAATAGTAAACACAGCTGATCCTATCTATGGACAGATAGATTTTACCATATTTTTTACGAAATCTTTGAAAAGCTCTCTTAAACTATCGAGTTTTGGGGAAAGTTGTAGAACAAAAGTTATCCCTTATTATAGGTACTTTAACACCCTTTCGGCTTAGTACCCCCTTTCAGACTAACCTTGTATTTCTGCGTTTACCTTAAAAGCTGTGTCTCGAAAATTAAACTTCATTTATTTCAATAAACTGCTCTCGTAAATACAGTCGTTTACTTCAATAAACTTGTTACTATATAAAATACACAAATCCCGCCGACTGTATTGAAATTAAAGACCCTATTCAGGTATTTCAGATTCAGATTTTACATAATTGATAATTCGTCCGGCGTAAACTTGTTAAAAGTTTCATTCAGCGAAAATAGCCTAAATGTTTTGAAATTTAATTTATAGTTACTTGGTGTAACGAAGCGTTGATTTGAGAGTAATTGAATATTACGACTAGTAACTTAAATCGTCGCTTTTATTTACAGTGCTACAAAATATGTTATGCGCTTCAGCAATCTAGTGGTACCGGATTTTGTATGAATTATATGTACAGTCGCGGTATGATAATGTTATACACCTTAAGGTCTATTTTTGCTTGCACAGTGCAAGAAATTAACTATTTTACCGACTACGTATTACCAACATTATAGAAAAGAAAAAAATATAGTATTTATTGACAAGATATTATGGTGACAGACAAGTCCTCTAGCCTTTTCCCAATTATCTTGGGGTCAGCTTCCAGTCTAACCAGATGCGGCTGAATACCAGTATTTTACACGGACCGACTGCCATCAGACCTCCGCAACCCAGTAACTGGGCAATGCCGATATCCTAAGGTTAAACCGTTTGTCAGACTTTCGGGCTTCTGACTACCCGTAACGACTGTCATAGGTATTCGTATGACACCCGGGACCGACGGCTTAACGTGCTCTCCGAGGCACGGAGGGGTCTCGATGTGTAACAAATGGTCACCCATCCACGGACTGACCGCGGCAAGCGCAGCTTAACCTCGCAAATCGTACGATCGGTGCGGTTGTTATTTAGCCACGAGCCCCCTATGGTGACAGACAAGTAATGCCAATCTATTTTATTTTATTTTATTTTTATGCTATTTTATTTTTATAATTTTCGGAAAACTTACAGCTAGACAGATACGATAGATATTGTTGATAACATGAATATTGCCAATTACAAGTTTTTACAAGTAGTTAGTTATGTTTAGTAAACAAACGGTTTAAATATGTAGGTACTAAGTAGTAGACAGTGGTAAATTTTAATTTACGTATACAATACAAAGGCTATGTTAGGTTGTCAAAGAAATGATTACAAAGAGTCTTCTTTAGTTTAGACACACTGGTATTAAATAGATCGATATCAACTTCCCGGCAAACCGTATTGTATACACGGCTCGCTCTAATCATGTACGAGTTTTGTCTCTAAGTGGTTCTGGTCGCAGGTATGTACAACAAACAAGATTTACGCAGAAACAAAGATGATACACGCAGCCCAATTTTGCTCACCAACTCAAGGACGTCGTTAGATCCGTTACATTACATCAATTACATTGCACTAACACGTCATAATGGAGGCAAAAGGCAATATTGATCTTTGCTACCCAATAAATAATTAAACATAATTTTCCATGCATTGGTCTGTTCCAGTTTGAAAAGGTAACATGACTGTGTCCGCGATGTGGGAAAGGAATGAATTTGAAAACTGACGAAACTTATCATTCCCCTACTGTAGGTACAACCCGGTTTATATTTCTTTGTGTCTTAATATTATACAAGGTTAGTCGGAAATGGGATACTAATCCGCGGGCCACTGAAAGTATTACTTATGACTGTTTCAAAGCAAGTGTAAAATTGACAAAATTCGATATAATGAAACATACAAAATGGTTTTTATTTTAGTTTTTTCAAAAATATTTCATCCCTCCTTTAGTTACGAATTCAGAAAGTGGAACTTCTAATCCCTTATCCCAACTATGACCTAAAATGTAAACGGCTGATCATAGCTGAGTGCCTATAGATATTAGCGTAATTTTTATGAAATTTTTGAATAGCTATTTCTCTTAAACTATTGACTTTTGGGGAAAGTTATAGAGCAAATGTTATTAATTATTATGGTTACTTTAACACCTTTCTAACTAACCTTGGTATAACTCCTTTTGGAAACACGAAGACTGGCTCGTTGGTTTAGTGGTGGCAAACGCGACTACTGATCGTGAGGTTCTGGGTTCGATCCCCAGGTTGGGCAGTGTTATTGGGTTTTTCCGTGTGAATTCCTCAGTAGCAGCCCGTAGTTTAAATATGTTCCCGGTTGATGGCAATAGGCTCGCCCCCTATTTTTTTTTTTTTTTTGAAAAATCCTTGCCCCACACTAGCATTTCTCCTGTATCGTGGGTGCGTTTACAAACACAAATCTTCACACGCACAAACATCCAGACCCGGAACAACTATCTGTAGGCCATACAAATATTTGTTCCGTGCGGGAATCAAACCCACGACCCGTAGCGCAGAAGCCGATCGCTCAGCCACTGCACCAAACGTGTCGTCGAAATTACTTGAGACTTAAACATTACGGCGAAATGAGGGTGTTACTGTTGGTTACTATACTCCTCTGCACAACCCTTCGGGGAATACAGGCGTGATGTTATGTTACATTTTGAGAAGATTGCCGAGGCGCATAACATATTTCGTAGTATTTTTATGTATCTCTTGTACGTTTGGTAAAATGTGAAATGTTTAACTTAGTGCTCGAGTAAGAATGTATTACATAAATTGAGAACGAATTGCAGAGAAATGTTCCACTTTTCGTTAAAATACACATACATTTTACGTATTTGAAGGAGAATAATATAGATAAAGAGATATATCTCTCAATTCGTAATATTCGATTCATTTAATGCTGTGAGCAATCGAGTAAAATAAATATTATATTATGTTTTGATAAGTGAAGAAAATGTTGAAGTAATATTGATACATCTAGATAACGTTAACTTAATAACTGATTTACGATGTAAAAACTAAAAATCTAGATATAACTGAAATCTTCTTGGGATTCTTATGAGTATAATATCTTGACCCTACGATTATTATAAATTTAGATAAGCTTATCTAAATTTATAATAATCGTAGGGTTTCAAAATTATTGTTTTTTCTTCTGTAACTTTAAATTTAATAAAACAAATTAAACTTTTAAACCCAAAATGTTGCTAACGGGCTGCCCTGCGTAAGCGACAAACGCGACGCGATCAAAACAACGGCATTCCTACTGGCGGCCTATGTAGCGAGACGCGACGTAACGTGTATTTGTTCCGTGTCGTGCCGCGTCACATCGCGTCGCGTCGCATCGCATCGCGTCACGTCGCGTCGCATCGCGTCGCGTCGCGTCGCGTTTGTCGCTTATGCAGGACACCCCGTAACTGTTTGTTCACCTAAGCTATACCAAAAAGTTATTATTAAAGTTCATCTACTTATCTTCAAAGCTAATTAAACAAACTGCTAAGTCAATATACTGAAGTCTAACGAAGTTTTGCCTTTTAGGAGGAGCAATGCATTACAAACCACGATCTCCCGGTAATATATAAAAGCTGATTTTGTCACATAAGCCCGTTGTACACGCTATTAAAGACATCAGCTTCTTTGCAACCTCTTTACTTTTTGTTTTATTACTTTATTATACGAGAAGGTATTATGTTTGATACTTTGATCTAAATACAAAATACAGTCATTTGCATTTTTGCTTTTTATATAACAAGGAAGTTGCTGTTTTTTACTTTTACAATAGAATAATAAAAAGTAGGTACCTACTACGAACAGAGATTTATTTCCCTAACTAATGCATCAGAAGTTGAGGCGCGCATGCGAAATTGTGAAGTGAGAGTATTCCGCTGTGTTGTTACATGTTGGTTCGATCACTCATTTTCATTGCATTCGGTTCGGTTTTATTTTGTATTTCACTCTGCTGTTGCGACCCGTGGATGTTTTCTTACCTTAGCCATGGAGAGACACAGACCTGCCTAAGAACCAGTTTTGTACCATTAGTCAAGCATTTTGCCGCATACTTTGAGGTTAAATGTTACTCTTACATATGAGTATTTTATATATAATAATCGTAACGATATAATTAGGTGGCCAAAAATCATTACAAAAATCATTAAAGCAGAATTTCTTATTTTTTTAAATAAAATGAAGTCTCCTTTAAGTACAATTTTCTATTTTTGATATTAAAAGCACTTACCCTCCGTGACTACCTACTTGTTTTGGGACACCTGGCAGTAACAGCGAAAATAAACATTTGAGAACCCCGATAACTTTGTATAACTCTGTCATAACTTTCCATATTTTGCCAAACGCAATTTACATGAGAATTGTCGTGAATTTCACCTTGTTTTTTCACAGACTGCTATTCAAGCTCGTGGAATGTTTACAAATTGTCACACGAATACGCACGTGACGAATACGACAAAACATTTTCAGTAATATATCCATTTTTTGTATTTTCATGTTTTTAGAGAACTGTACAAAGTAATATTTATTATAAAGTTACAATGAAAGTGCAATCTCGCGAGCTATGATTTATTTTCTACAACTAAGTAGGTAAATTAAACTCACTGATTTGAATAAAATTTTACGAAAATCTTGATACTTTTCTAGTTTTTTTTTTACAAGTTTCCTCAATAAAATATCGAGCACATTGTAAACACCTAAAATTAATTTTAAATTTGTGTTTTAAAACTAGTACAAGAATGAGGCCTCTCTTTGAAATATAACAAAAGTTTAACAAAGTGTGATAAATTAAAAAAAAAATAGAAAATCAAAGCTATTCCGATTGCGAGTGTGTTACATAATTCGGTTACTGTTTAAAAGTAAAAGATGGCAATTTCTTCTTTATTTTAATGTTTTACGTTTTTGTCTGATATAAACCGACTTTTCCCTGAAAGGGCTCAACGTACCTACAGATTTCAAACTCGACTTTTTGAGCATTTTTCATACGGACTTGTATTATTTACAAACATTTAACTTGTACAGCGGGCTTTAAAATCACTATGCAAAACTATGAATGCTTTCGTTCACTCACTGAGTTTTCACTTGCAAAATTTAGCTTGAGATTATCAGGTAATATGTTTGCTTACTTCTTATACATGTTTGGTGATTACAAATGATAATCACTCAATCCTCGACACAAATGCATGAATAAACGAGGACGATAAAATAATAATATAAATGTATTCTAATTAAATGGTGAAACCAACCTGATGTTATATGTATTAGGTAGACAAGAACCAAAACTGTTGATGCCGTTAAACTTTTACAATACTTATTATTATTTATATCCTGTCAAGTATCACAATTTTTTCGCATGTTTTTCTTCTATTTTTACTCTTATTTATTATTCACTTACTATTATAAATTCTGTCACAAACTTTTGTAATGTATTGTGTACCCAGACTTAAAGTTTCTTTCAATAATTAATTACCTATCACAAATCCAGTGGATGACACAAAAATAATAGATTTTGCATTTATTTATACGCAAGCATCTCAGTTTCACAATTTAGTTTTGTTTATTTAACTTTACATTGGTTATGAATATTGAAACAATAAACATTACGAATGTTTGTTTCTATTTTTAAAATATTTCCACCAAACGGCATTAAAGGACATTAAAAATGGTATAAATAATTTATTTTATTGCAATATAAATAAAATAAATAGTTTTGCAAGTATCCAAACACAGTATAGTCACTCCTTACTTAGATTATGTAGATAAGCTTTAAGTTAAGTGATAATACACATAATTTCGTCTTATCTCAAATAGCCATTGGATAGCCAACTTAATGACGGTCACGAAGTTATCAAGTCACTGTAACTTAATAGCTTAGGGCAGCTTTGGTGAACACTCGGTTGGAGCACTAATTATCACTGTATAGACACTAATTATAATGTGAGCTTTACCACACTAGTTTTAATATATAAAATAAATATATATACTATGTTTCACGTATTATTATTATCTTGCCAATTTTGTTAACAGAGATCTTGAAGTTTTTGGTAAATTCTCAGCAATTTCAGCAATAGAATTTTTTTGATCAGTAGCCAAATTGACAAATATCAAGGTACATACTGAAATTTTTCTAGAAGCTTTCAGTTTTCTACTGGTTTCTGCTGGAGTGCATGAAAAAAGCCTCCGAGAGTGATGATACTTAAGTACATCCGGCGCACAATGGGTAGTCAAGCCTTGCGATCAACCTTTCTCACCGGCGTCCCTCTCCTCCCTCCTAATGGGCCTCTTAATCTGTATCATCCTGTCCTTTCTCTGCTTTGGTGGCCTGTCGGATAAAATACGACAAAAAATGTACGACTCGATTTTCCAACAGAAAATCCTACAATTAGTCTGACTTCTATCAGTACTCTTTGGTCTAATAATAGCAAACCACATCAATAAAACTAGGTTGTGTACGTATCTGCCTCGTTGGTCTAGTGGTGGCAAGCGCGACTGCTGATCGTGACATCCTGGGTTCGATCCCCAGGTCGGGCAAAATTCATTCCCCCACTTCATTATTATAGTTTGAAGGCCTACCATATATCATATACCTATGATACGCATGTACTTCCCACGTTATATTCTGGGCATACATTGTACAATCAATTGAATCCAAGTAGAAAGTTGGAGCAAGTTTGGTAGTTGAGTTATCCTCTCGTTAAAGTCTTTGTACTCTAGGACAGTGTTTCCCAAACATTGTTCTGTCATGGCCCGGTAATTTTCACACTGCCCCTTCGTGATCCACTTAATACTTTTAAACCCAAGCTGGTACCCAAGTAGGTAATATTTTTAAAACAAGGCGGGAATGTTGCGACCCGGTATTTTATTTTGATGGCCCGGTACGCGATCCGGCAAATGGGAAACGCTGCTCTAGGAGCGTCAGCTATCACTTGCAGGAACAGGGAAGAAATATCACTTGTACAGAAAATCAATGTTAGCAACCAAAGACTAAGTCTGAACAGAGGCTGAGGCGTTAAATGGTCACCATTCCTTCATTTTTATAACACTCTACTTTACTCACCTTTCAATATAAAAATATCGCAAAAAAAAAAAGCACCAGGTTAAGCAGCAAGGACCTTCTATAACGGCCATTTTGTTTTTCAGAAATCGCTGAGCTGACCCACAAGTTTTCTTCGGTGACGCTGTACAGGAACCAGACAGTGAGGTACTCGGCCAGGATGCACGCAATCATCGCCTGTCAGATGGAGTTCCAGTTGTATCCAATGGATATCCAGTCATGCCCTATTTACATAGAAAGCTGTTAGTATATTTCAACATTATATGAAACATAATCAGCCCAGTACTGTCCCACTGCTGGGCACGGACCTCTTCTCACTATGAGAAGCGTTTAGGCCTTAGTCCACCAACGCTAGCCTGGTGCGGGTTGGTGGACTACACACACCGTCAAAAACTTTATCGAGCCCTCTCAGGTGTGCAGGTTTACTCACGATGTTTTCTTTCACCGTTAACGCAAGTGATAATCAAATTATGATCAGCAAATGAATACAAAAAAGTCAGCGGTGCAGGCCGGGGTCGAACTCAGACCCTCCAGCATGGAAGGCAAGTTTTCAACCGCTAGGCTATCGCTGCTGTTATCTTGTGTATCTTATTTCAGCATCAAAATAATATATTAAGAGCCAAAGTACATCTGACGGAAGATACGTCGCCAATCTTCCCCGGTACACATAATTCCATACAAACATCTCATACCGTACACATTTAACCGAAGACGCGTTACTAAAATTCCTCGAATATTATTTCGCGACGAAAGATCGGCGACGGATCTTCCGTAAGAAGTGATTTGGCCCTCAAATTAATTTAATGTCTGTGAATCAGTGCGTCTGCAGAAATATTTGAACTTTATAAGATTAATCTTAACTAGAATTGGACGTAGTTTAGCAGAAAGGACTCAATCCACAAAAATGAATTATTGATACCAAAATGGTATATCAGATAGGGCCTTTCATTCAGAAAAAAAGCTCCTAGAAATAAACAGAGGAAATACGTTTTTTTGTGACAGGGAACCAAACCACATATTAGGCAGGTATTTTCTTTTTATTACCTATAAAGACCCCAACCTGCTCAAATCATCCAACACTATATTTTCCTAAATAAGTCCAGAAATACACAATATAACCATCAACCACCGGTTTACCACGGATGTGTAATTACGTATCGAAATCTGAATACAGCATCACTGAAGAAAACCACTCTGAACTTAAAATATCAATAACTCAAAAGTGACTCTGTGTGGGTTGAGTCCTTTCGGCTTAACTACGTCCAATTCATATTGCAATAATTTGAAAAAGGCCGTGTTAACCGTGCAGAAAACAGCTGAAGAAATTTCGCAAAATGCCAACCATAAGGTTTTTGTGCTGATTTAACGAATTATTTTATAACAAAGACGCAGAGACAAAGAATACTTGCCTTAGCATTTCTAAAGTTACTGAAATTTTGTATTAACATAGTCGGCAGTTTTTTAATATAAATAATTAATGTAGCAACGAATTGTTTGGTCTTCTGGAAGTATAATTGCAGTGTTTTTTCTTCTAGTTTCATACAGCAACCAGAAAGTTCGCTTCCGTTGGAGTGAAGCTGGTGTTACTATCAACCCTGAGTTGAAACTGTTGCAGTACCACATCGGAGAACCGTTAAGACTGGAGGAAACTAATGGATACATGATCGACAAGGATGGTAAGATTCTTTTGATTCATGCCTGTTTAGAACCAATACAGACACGATACTTCTAGCATCTATGATCGGCGATTTTGCGGCTGCATCGATGCTGCATCAGGTTTTATCAAAATCGCGTGATTAAGCAATTGCATCAGACCTATCCGTGCCACGGAGAGCACGTTATACCGTCGGTCCCGAGTGTCATACGAATACATATGACAGTCGTTATGGGTAGTCAGAAGCCCGAAAGTCAGACAACCAGCCTAACCTTAGGATATCGGCGTTGCCCTATAACTGGGTGTGGAGGTCTGATGGCAGTGGCTCCGTATAAAATACTGGTATTCAGCCGTATCTGATTAGAATGGAAGCTGACCTCAACGTAGTAGACCAGAACGAACTGATCCATGTTCCAAAGATGTCAGAGAATCACTGCCACTGGCGTTCGTATAATTATGTGCGAAGTGAAGTGTTCAGTCATGGCATCTAACCAAAAAGCGATTAATTTGCTAATGCTAAAATTATCGTGCCCGTAGTCACACATTTTGGTTTACACTAAAAGGTAAATAAAAATCTTGTGGACTCTCATGCTATAACCACAGTCTAGCCACTCTATATCTATACAGTCTACCAACGCGGGGGCATGATGTCCCATGCTGCTTTGAACACCAACAACCACTTTCTGAACTGTATGGAGTACATAGTTACGCTGTGTTATAACTATGAAATAATCTTCAAACCGCTATCATGCAGGATTAAGTAACTTTTCAAATTCATGTTAGACAGCATAGTAATGACTTCTCATGAGCGATACGCTTTTAAAAGACCTCTTTCGATTTTGATTAAGAGATTGATTAAGATTACGCCTCATTACCAAAGGTTTTGTCAGTGTCTTTTAGACGTGACCCTATTGGAGCCAATTTTCCTTGAGCTTATCGGCAACGTCACTAACTCAAGAGCTTTCTGCGAAAACATTTCGTCTTATCGAGCGCAATCAAAAGTTCCATAAAACTTTTCCTTATAACTACTGACAGTCCTAAAAGTTTTAGTAGAATCACTTTTCGAGGTTAAATGTCAAAACTCGAACATAACATCCGGAATGTTCTCATTTGGAATAACTCCATGATGTAACGTAATTTGTATTGAGTACGCTTCAACTTCGGAGTCCAAAATTTAATTTTCGGCATACGTTCACACTACGCGTGTTAATTTATTGTTTCTCCTCTCTTCGTATGGCCTTCCTACTTAAAACTCATCTTGTAATTTGATATTACTTCATTTATTCATTTATAATACATACTTAATTATATTTTTTAATATTTCAAAATACGAATAAAAATATTTAAAAATATAAAAAATAGTAGCCCGCCGGCATTGGGAACAGGGACCGAGCTATCGGCGGTCAGGGCCTCAAGGAGAAAAACTTCCTGACAATACGTGCCGTATCCAGAAGTACCGCTTTCTGTATGAAGCCCTTGACCCAGCTACCCAACGAGAGCTTCAACAGATGTTGGTCGACGCTCTTGGCTATTAAGCCATTGGCCGTAACGACTATCGCCACAACAACTGCTGAGTCAACCGCCCACATATCGACAACCTCGTGTGCCAAGTCTTGATACTTCATTTCTTTGATATTACTTCCGTTTATTCATTTATATACACATATTACTTATTATTATAATTTTGATATAATTCTTTTCTTCTTTTCAGGTAACTACTCAAGACTAGTAGTATACTTCAGATTCGAGCGCCAGATCGGCCATCACTTGATCCAAACCTTCGCTCCGTCCTCTTTGGTGGTGATGCTGTCCTGGTTCAGCTTCTGGCTAGATCTGGACGCGATACCTGGGAGAGTCACCCTACTGGTAACCTGCATGTTGACTCTCGTCACCATGTTCACGGGATTGCGAGCTGATATTCCACCTGTTGCTTATGTTAAGGTAAATATAATGAAGCTTTAGTTAGTTGTTTTAGTTTTAGCCACTTGCTAATTACCAACCGCGCAGATCAAACGATTTGCGAGGACTGCTGTGGATGGGTGACCATTCTTTACAGATTGAGACCCGGCCATGCCTCGAAGAGCACGTTAAACGGTCGACCCCGGTTGTCATACGAATACCTATGACAGTCGTTACGGGAAGTCAGAAGCCCGAAAGTCTACAGACAACCGGTCTAACCTTAGAATATCGACATTGCCCGGTAACTGGGTTGCGCAGGTCTGATAGCAGTCGCTCCGTGTAAAATACTAGTATTCAGCCGCATCTGGTTAGACTGGAACCTGACCTAACGTAGTGGGGAAAAGACTTTGGAGAACATTATGAAGTTTTAGTAAACTTCTTTTTTCATTAGTGTTTATCTGACCTATTTCCATCCCACATCCTATCCTGCTTTAACCTTTAACTATTATCAGCAAGCTGGGAATTCTCTTCAACCAGTTCATGATTGCACCAGGAGATTTTTTGCCCGATTTCTGAATACATGAACTGCATCGTTCGTCTAGTGGTGGCAAGCGCTACTACTGGTCGTGAGGTTCTGGGTTCGATCCCCAGGTCGGGCAAAGTGTTATTGGATTCTTCCGTGTGGAATTCCTTAGTAGCAGCCCGGAGTTTGTATTCAAAAAGCTCGCTCTCTATTACATGGGACTTAAACATGGCGGCGAAATGAGAAAGAAAAAATAAAGAAATTTATTTAGCACGAAAGTAGTCAGACACACAGACAAAATTCATAAGAGACAAAACAAAAAGAAAAAAAATAGAAAAAATAAACAAATAAATAAAGTTGCTGTGTGTCTAGCGGCTGCGCCAAATAGGTTCAGTTCAGCATAAATGTCAGACTACTAGTGCCTGACGCTGGTTTTCAACTACACACTGGTGTTACTATACACCTCTGCCCTACCCTTCGGGGAAAACAGGCGTGATATTATGTTATGAAGCTGTTAAATACCAATTATCTGAACAGCTGCTCGGCATATTTTACTAACCTATTTTTTAAGAGATATTTACGCTATTTTCAGCTCCAAAATAATTAAATTTTGTTTAAGATCTATACCAAAAATATTTTGATGGAAATGATTGCTTACGAATAATTTTATTGGAGGCAATCTTCTGGAATTTAATATTAAAGATCTTATTGAAACACAAAAATATTTTGATGGGTATATTAAATTGTGGATAAGTAATAATGTCTTGTTGAGAAAAGACGGGATGCTATTTATTTTTACATTATATTTCCTTAAAGGAAAGACGTTTCTTAAAGTAGTAATAAAAGGAAGATGAGGCCACTTGAAGGCAAAGGAGGAAAAGAGCAAGTTTTCGTAGTTTATGAGGAAACTTATTCAAAGGTTTCATAATATAAGTTCTAACGTTACGTTCTAATGTTAGAGGAACTTATGAATACTACTGATATTGCAATACTCGTAGCTGAGTTATTTGACACAATTCAGATTACCATTTACACGCTAAGCAGAATATAAGTTCTGGATGTTATGGATCAATAAATTGTAAGCCCTGGATCTGAGATCACTTTCCAGACCTAAGAACATGTACTATTAGGTGTTACAAAACTATTAAGTTAGCATCCCATTACTATCGATTCCAGACCCTACAAAGATCAAAAATGTTGCAGTCAATGATTTATCATGGTGTTCATTTTTAAACACCGACGCAAAAAGAGGGGTGTTATAAGTTTAACCCCTTTATCTATTTCTTGCTCTCAAACGAATGAACTGATTTCAACGCAATTTTTTGTTTGAAAGTTTGGTGGTTTGTACTTTTTTTGATCATAGTTACTTCAGCTATTTAAATTCTGAGTGTTTATTAAATTTAATTTTTGTATCCATTGTACAGGCCTTGGACCTGTGGATGGCCGGCTGCATGATGTTCGTATTTGCTGCTCTCGGAGAGTTTGTGGTCGTGAAGGTGTTGGACAAGCAGTACCAAATGAACAAGACTAAAGCCCAGGAGTCCATGCCCAGGATCATTCCGGTGGTAAATATTATCTTTTTGCCACATAAAATGTTATTACAAAATACTCATCTGTTTCGTTTACTTACTAAAGACTATTTATAGATTCTGATGTGATAAAGAAAATGTGGATCTAACATTAAGGCTATAAAAGAATGTACATACGCTGTAGTTTCTAAGTAAAATTTATTGCTTGAACTTGAACGCCTGAAGGATATATAGGTACATGTATACATCCACTCTTATTAAAACTACATAGCATTTTAACTCATACACAACTGATCAGAAGACATTTTATGACCTCAATCACAACAACCAGTTCGAATTTGAACCAAGATTATTGAAACAAAGATGTTCCGTTATCTTTGGCAGCGTCTGAACGGAGAGAAGGGTTCATGCGGGACCCTGGCGGCCTGGGAGGGGAGTCAAGTGAGGTGCCGTAAGGTGGACCTGACGTCACCAACGTCTCCTCCTGCTGCCACACCAGCAGTACACCCTGCGCCGTCCGCTACACATACTACAGCGCATCTGGTTGGCGTCGAGAGACGGCAGAGCATACTACAGGTACCTTTTGAGCTATTGTATTTATGGGAGTAATCTAAGAGAGCCGGTCTGATGAAAGTCGCTCCGTGTAAAATACTGGTAGCTGTATCTGGTTAGACTGGAAGCTGACCCCAATATATTTGAGAAAAGGCTAGGCAGAACAATCTGCCTGGGTTACGGTGCATGCTTTTGCGAATCCCCTGACCCCGGCCGAACGGTAAAGAGGAGGAACACCGTTGGATTTTAGCCGGTAAGAGTCCAGCAGACACCGTCGCCTTCTCCGGGCGAGGTACGACCATGAGGATGTTCCAAAGATAAAAAAATAAAAATTGGGAAAACATTCTGAGAGGGGCGTATTCAGCAGTGAAACTTTACAAAGAATTAGGAGAAGATTTAAGAGTTCCTTTGAACGAAAAGGCAATCCATTCGTTTCACGTTTCTCATGTCAGAACTGATGAAAATTTATCAGAAACATAAAGAGTAAAAATTTCACTATTTCCACTTGGAAATCCTTATGGAAGCTCTATACATTTCAATTTATTTTGGCGAGATTTTGTCTTTACGTAAAATGTTGCTACTTCACATATACTAATGGCACTTAAATAACATAATGTTGAAATACTAAAACGCTGCTTAAGTCTCCTGCTGTCACTGTCACTTCGCTTTAGAGCAGTGATACCCAAAGTGATCTATATCGACCCCCAGGGGACGACGATGACCTACAAGGGGTCCATGTGGGTGAAAAAAATAATTAGGGGTCCACGATAGTTGATCTTGTTTAAGCAGGTCGTGACTTTAATTTTGACTGTCCTTTAATAATAATAATAATAATCAGAGCGTCTCACAATGATTGTTGATATCACTGTCCCACATGACGAGAACCTGGTGAAAGCCGAGAAAGATAAAGAAATTAAGTATCAAGACTTGGCACACGAGGTTGTCGACATGTGGGAGGTTGACTCAGCAGTCATTGTGCCGATAGTCGTTACGGCTAATGGCTTAATAGCCAAGAGCCTCGACCAACATCTGACGAGGCTCTCGTTGGGCAGCTGGGTCAAGGGCCCGATACAGAAAGCGGTACTTCTGGACACGGCGCGTATTGTCAGGAAGTTCCTCTCTCTGAGGCCCTGACCACCGGTAGCTTGGACCCTGTTCCCGATGCCGGTGGGCTACTATTTTTTATATTTTTAAATGTTTTTTTTATATTTTTTGTAGAAATATTTAAAAATATAATTTATATGTATATAGAATGAATAAACGACTATAATAATAATTTTATTTTATTATCAGGCAACTGAGGCCCATAGAAAAATACACAAAATAATCTTATACAATAATAAACTAATACATATAAAAAAATAAAACCTTATCAACTAAACACGAAACAATTAATGGAATAACCCACCACAGATGATTTGTTGCTTAGTTTTTACCTGAAAACGTAACAAATAAACCGACAACTATAGTACTATTGTAGGTGGGCCATTCTTCGAAAAATATTAACAAAAATTGAGAACGTCATTAGCATCATCCCAAAGTTAAGAATGCAGATGTTTAATACTATAATTATGATAATGAAAACTGAAACTATACCGCTGCCGTCAAGCAATAAGAAAAGAATAAAAACAATCTGACAATACCATAACGTTAACAACCCGGGAGAAGAATGATTTGTTAAAATAATGTTAAAAAATTTCGAATATTCACCCAGGTATTGTCTTAGATTTAATCTATACTATCTATACTAATATTATAAAGAGGAAAAATTTGTATTTTTGTATGTAACGAAAAAACTTAAAAACTACTGGACCAATTTCAAATTTTTTTTACCGTTAGAAAGCTACATTATCACTGAGTAACATAGGCTACGGGCGGAGCCGTGAGGACACAGCTAGTAATGTTTAAAAGTTAACGTGTGTTTTTTTATTGGTTTTTCGCTCTACACCTCATTACAGTTAGAAATCAGTTAAAAACACATTTGAAGCCGACGAATTTGCAAAAATACAATAAAACTGGGGGGCTACCCAAAACTGAAAAACGTGGTAAGTGGTCTACAAGACCAAAAAGTTTGGAGACCTCTGTCTTACAGTGACAGCGACAGTACGAGACTTAACGGCAACAAAATTGAGAAGCATTTGAGTATTTGGCCATAAGCATAAGTGTCGGTAGATGGTCTTCATCTTCTCCTTACAAACAATGTTTATTCCTACCGTTAGTTTTACTGTTTGTGTTGAATAATCATCTAACATGAGTTCTGCAAGGGTTTGATCTTGTGTAAAGCTTTATATGTAGGGTTGCCATCTCTAAAATTTGGCAACCAGGACAAGACGCGTTAAAACCCCGGATTTTAGAGCCCAGAACTTGGACATGTCAACAGGTTTTTTTGCGACGGGACGGCGACGGGAGGGGCGGGGGGACGGTGAATTTAGCGAGTCGTTTCGTCGGTGCATGAGTCGCGAGCGGCGCAAGACTTTAAATTTTTAAACCCGGACTACAAATGAAGCCCCGTCCGGACGCTCCCCGGATGCCCTCTAAACTAGGACAAATCCGGGGAACCCTATTTATATGAAACAAATATTATGTTGTTTAGTTTACATTTGGGTACTTACAAATAATATTGGTCTTTCGGTATGATAATAGCAAGATCTTTGTTTTGATCGTGTCTTAAACGTCAAAAACGTCGTGTCTCTTTGTTTACTTCTGTATCAGTAGGCTTAGCACGAATGTTGAATACCGTAAACGTATCGCTAATTAAGCGAATTTTGAATCGAAAATACAACTGTCCTATAACATTTTGGTTTATTTTTTGCGACATGCCCAATTTGTGTCATATATAATGTGTAAAAATACCCTTAACGAAGCCGAGAGCCACGTATTCTTCCTACCATTACGATTTTTTTTTTATATTCGGCCATAGCTGGAAACCGACTGGTTTGGAGATATTGAAGGTCAAAGTCACCATATTTTTGTACGTTTTTCACGAAAACTAAGTTTAAATGTTATTACTAAACATTCTTTTAAACAAACATTATCAACATTTTTGAAATGTAGGCACAGTCTGCAGCGCGCACGCTTACATTGCGCGCTACAATTAAAAGCTGTTTTTTAATACCAATAAAAACATTTTTTACAAAAAATTTAAACTGACTTCAAAAAAGAATAAAATAATCACCATATAAAATTAACAGTTTCAGAAGTCGGTGCTGATCCACGCTGAACCAAATTGAAGGCACCGACTTCTGAAACGGTTAATTTTATATGGTGATTATTTTATTCTTTTTTGAAGTCGGTTTAATTTTTTTGTAAAAAATGTTTTTATTTTTTTCATTTTAGCGGCCTTAATTAAAACTTGGTTGGACCTACTAAAGACGCTGCTCGTAACATAATCACATCATCACAATATGCGTACTGTTCGTCGTTGAGGAGTTCCATTGTCTATCTCCGAAGTTCTTCATCAGATCTTCACCAAATTTAAATGGGACCAACTTCAAAGTATACCCTATCCATTAAAAAAAGAATCATCAAAATCGGTTCACGATTGGCGAAAATATCGATGAACATACACAAAAAAAAAAAAAACATACATACAGACGAACATAGTAACCTCCTCCTTTTTGAAAGTCGGTTAAAAAATAAAAGTCGTTTCCCCGCAATTATTTTTGCTGTATGTTACTTAGTTTGATGTACAGTGTGCGCAGACTTCGGCTTCGCTAAGATTATTTTTACACCCAGTATAGATACGAATAAAGTTTTTTAATTAAATAGTATGTGCGAAACGAGTATTCTGAATCAAAATTTACTTACATTAACTTTACATTTACATTGGTAACTCGACAATATTCGTCTTTGGCTTACAGTAAGTTGTGATGCTTCTCATATATCTAGGCACCCTAATAATTATTATGATCTTCACAAGAATTTGAATGTGGATTTTTCTTTACTGAATGATGACGGCGTAGCGGTTGGACGCTTGCCTTCGATGCAGCACTGTCTAAGTTCGATCCGGGCCGGCACCTCTGACTGTTCGAATTCATGTACGGATCTAAATTTGATTATCACTTGCGTTAACGGTGAAGGAAAAACATCGCCGCAAGGTTGCCTGCTTGTCGGTCTTCTATACACTGTACTTCGGAGAGTGTGCTCAAGAACTCCACAACCTCATCCCACCGGCCCCCTTCTA
Organism: Amphipyra berbera; assembly: GCA_910594945.2. Lineage (NCBI taxonomy): Eukaryota > Metazoa > Arthropoda > Insecta > Lepidoptera > Noctuidae > Amphipyra > Amphipyra berbera. The sequence continues at coordinate 19,076,088 of OU343127.1, forward strand.
CCATCGGACATCTAGACGCACTGCAAGTTACCATCCTTACTTAGTTGCCATTCCACCAATTTGCACTAAATGCTTGCAAACATCCTTCATAATGCGCACTGCAAAAGAGTGGAACTCACTACCTGCGTCTGTGTTCCCGAACGCATTCAACCTGAATCTCTTCAAAGTTGGAGTTAACAGGCTTCTTCTGAGTAAGCTCAGTGCATCGTAGACTTTGTCTCTGTCTCCTCTGATCTAGACTAGAGTCAAGAGCAAACACATTTCAAATAAAAAAAAAGATTGTGGAAACCTACACAACTGAGAAGGCTCCATGAAGTTCTCGATGGTGTGTGTAGTCTGCCAACCCGCATCAGGCCAGCGTGGTGGACTAAGGCCTAAACCTTTCTCATCCTGAGAAGAGGCCCTTGCCCAGCAGTGGGACAGTAGTGGGCTAATTATGTTATGTATGAATGATGACTAGTTTATTTTCTTTGCAGGTTGCCTGGCTAGACGCCGATACTGGTCAAGAGCGAGTGCTATGGAGAGAGATTGACAAGCTCTCCCGCGTGGTGTTCCCTGCTTTATTCCTCCTCTTCGTTACGATGTACTGGCCCGTCCTCCTGCTGAAAACGAAGACGTCATCATAACAATTAGATTTGTTGAGTCACACTGTCGCTGCCTGAAAAGCATTGATTTTTCAGTCAATGTGATGAAATGGCTATTTCAGTGCCTACTATTGTCGACGTAGAGCACAAAATTAAATTGATAATGTTGTTTGGTGATCCAACTTGGTCTACAATGTCTTTTGAGCAATTTCGAGTTAAAGGTTACTGAGTGCTAAATGTTGTTTTTGTTGGAAAGAAAGAAGGAAAGAAAAGCTATGGGATAACGGTACCATTTTTTACTGCTGACCAAAAATCTTTGTTCGTGTGAAAGATCGTTGTCGACACGAAGACTACATTCGTTACGAGGAAAACTTATATTACTTTCTTTTTCTTTCAATGGCAATTAAATATAATCGATTAAAAAAATGTCTGTGTTTAATGGTACGTACACACCAGGCCAACGATCGGTTTGCACCGCTTAGATCCGAATGAAACCGGATTTGGTCTATACAAAGTTTGATCCAATTAACAAATCGCATGTCCCTATTAACAATGTAGGATCTGCAAAACAGTAATTTTACAGGAGAGCGCGTCAAAGTTTAAATTGCTTATATTTTTTAAATATACAAATTATATATACCTACGACTTTGTTAACACGGCTAGGTATTTCAAAAACTATGAGAAAAACTTAACTTTTTGTTAAAGCTACTGAAAGACAATGCTTTTTTTAGGTCAATAGTTAAATAAAACCAAAATCAAGAAAATTGCATATCCGACCTTGTTAATAGGGACATGACGGCCGTTCGTTGGCGTTCATTGGCTTGGTGTGTACATAAAACAAGTTTTAAAAAATGAGTTGTTTTTGACTGACAGCGCACAAAACATGACACGAAGTAGGAGACCAATATTGTAATATCACTCTTCTGACATGGAATTAAGAAATATTTTCAGCATTTAGTTGGATGATGGACGATGGTAAATTAACTTAGGAGAATGTACAGTAAGTTGTTTATTTGAAAATGGTGGTGGAATCTTGAGTGTAGATATATTTCATAAGTAGTCGCTTTAAAATATTTTTAAATTTTCAATAGATTACACTCCGGAGCAATGAATCCGGGTCACCAACATACACAAAACAATGTTAAAATGTTAAACAATGTTTTCCAAGATATTTAGATTTATGTTGATGACCCGGATTCATTGCTCCCAAGTGTATAAAAAGTGAATTGTACAAAAAATGCACAAAATTAAATTCTTATAATAATAAAATGTAGATACATTTTTAATAATGATAATTAATTCGCTAACTTTTTTATTTCACAAATTGAAATGGTTAATATACATTTATTTTAAATAATTCATTTTAAATAAACGTTAAAACTCGTACCTAGTTATTTTATTATTATTATAGACATAAGGTGCTCTTAGATAAGCTATTTGTTAGAGCATTTGTTATTATACATATTGTTGTTTTAATATCAAGTTATAATCAGATTACAAACAACTTTACGATTTATAGAAATTTTAAATATTTGAAACACGTATTTACACCATTATTCATTGGAGTAACTTTGTAGATTTTAAGCGATTACGTTTTACAATTGTGGACTACAGTTTTTATAAGGGCGGATTCGACCAAACTAGTCTTATCCTACGAATAAAATGATTAATTACTCTAGAGTTAGAGGGGCTCGTGGCTAAATAACAACCGCGCCGATCGTACGATTTGCGAGGTTAAGCTGCGCTTGCCGCGGTCAGTCCGTGGATGGGTGACCATTTGTTACACATCGAGACCCCTCCGTGCCTCGGAGAGCACGTTAAGCCGTCGGTCCCGGGTGTCATACGAATACCTATGACAGTCGTTACGGGTAGTCAGAAGCCCGAAAGTCTGACAAACGGTTTAACCTTAGGATATCGGCATTACCCAGTTACTGGGTTGCGGAGGTCTGATGGCAGTCGCTCCGTGTAAAATACTGGCATTCAGCCGCATCTGGTTAGACTGGAAGCTGACCCCAACATAATTGGGAAAAGGCTAAGAGGAAGACTCTAGAGTTAGAGAACTTTCCCTTTTACTAAATCTTATCCCAGGATAACTATTTATCTCAGAGTATTTTAATAGCGTCCGCAAAATTAAACAGATGTTTTCGTAAACTCGTTTGAATATTTTGGCATTGACAGTAAGTTGTCACCATTATAATCCGGCAAAATTATGTTGTCATAAACATCTTGGGTTGCGCGTGATAAATAATTGTATCTCAATTTTCTTGGCTTATATGTTCATTTCATCATTCATTCACCAACTCTAGAGTTACTATACCCAGTATTGGTTAATCTATAATCGGTGTAAATAGACCCTTAACGAAGCCGAAAAGCACTTATTCTCCACGTCATTGCGATATTTTTTTGTTCTGGACTATGCCTGGGAACCTTCTAGTTACGGAGATATTGGTGGTCAAAGTTCCAACTTTTTTTTAAAATTCTAGTTGTGAAGGTTGCAAATGTACTTGTAATACCTCCATTACCCGTTTACTACTCATAGCATCTATTAGCACAGTGTTTTGAGTGTGTTACATTGAGCTTTACAGTAAAACGAAATTTTTCACCCGAAAAAAAAGTCGTTTCCCAGCGACAATTTTTGCGTAGGGTTACTTAGTTTGGTGTACTGAATGCATGGTTGACGGCTTCGTGAAGGGTCTTTTTACACCTTGTATTTGCGAAGGAAAAACGCAAACGAAGTTATCTGAGAGTAAGATGAAAGAGTAATTCGAAGGACAGTTACTTGGGATTTGGTCGAATCCACCCTAATCCTCTGAACAAATAATCCAGTCCATGTAATTATTTTTGCAAGGGAATGTGATTTCATAAAATAATATTGACATCGGAAATTTCAACTGGCATAAGGAACAACCACAATCTTGTCGCTTACGCCAATGTGTTAGGACTTGATTATTGTGACTGGGGTAAACTAGATGCCTTAAACAAAGAACTGAGATGAAGAAAATAGGAAAGGTACCTAATAGCCAAATCTTCAAACACTACTCATGTGTAAAGCCCAGGTCAGACAGAGAGCGTGGCTGGGTTTGATATTCACGTCGCGTGTTGATCGCGTGCTCGCGTGCGAATTACTATGATAATGTATGGAAGACGCCACACAAAGCCTGCCACGCGAAGCTTGGCGTGGTATGGCAGTCTCTGTGTGGCGTCTTTCATACTGTAATACTTTAGGGTGGCTTTAGGAGTCAACCCTCAACTAGCATGTGCACATAAAATTTAGCAGGCGTGTAGGTACTTACGGGAAGAAAAAGAATAACACTTGTAACCGTACACTATATATATTTTAATAAGAATTACAAAGAGATCAACAGGGCGTAGTTCGTAGTAATGCGAGGAGTCCAGGGTCTTCTTGAGCAGGTGTGGCACTGAACTGCCACCACCCGTCACAATACATTTTCATAGTAATTCGCACGCCAAGAGCACTCAACACGGGACGTGAATATCACACCCAGCCACGCTCTCTGTTTGACCAGACCTTAAGTTCCCGTTAATTTCGTGCTGTCTCTTTCACTTCGCCTTAAAGTGACAAGGACAGCACTAGACTTAACGGCAACTTAAAATTGAGTAGCGTTTGAGTGTTTAGCCATGTGTCCTGCAGTGCCGGTTAATTCGAAAAAACGCAATATATAGGTTGTAAACGAAATCATGTCATTCCTTCAAACCTCGTGATGTACTGCTGACATAGATTAACCCTGCACGGGATACTTTTATTCAATAAAAAAAAATACAAGAAGTAAACATGTGTACATTGTCGCAGCCGTCTCGCTCTAATTTTCAGTTTTTTTAAAGATTTAAAGAGAATTTAGGCGACATATATAGATACATTTAAGTAATATTATGTAGGTACGTAGTGTACTTGTACACCTAGATTGCTCGATTTTCTCTTTCCATTCTCCCAGTCCATCCAAAGGTTGTCTGGAAGAGATCGCCTTGCGCGATAAGACCGCCCATTGTGCATTTTTGTATTTAAATAGTTTTTTGTGTTATATTAACCTGGTGTACAATAAAGAGTATATAAATATAAATAAATAAATAAACATTATAAAAATGTATTCCATAAAAATCCTTCAGGATAACATTATAGTTACTAATAAAACTATTGTTTAAATATTTATGATGACACTCAGAACGTGGATACACTGAACTTTTATAGATTACATTTTTCAATATCACCTAAAATCTCTTTAAATATTAAAAAAAAGACTTCAATTTAAAGTGAGACGGCTGTGAAATAATCGTTCGTAATCAGGTCTTATTTAATTGATAACATATCCTTATAATTTTAAATAATAATGTTATTATTATGAATAAGGTGCTTACAAGTCATCAGCGTCATTTATGAAATAGTGTCGCAATCATCATCAGCTTTAAACCATTGTGATAGCTTAATTATAATGAGATATTTATAATTATTTAAATTTCGTTCGTCTAGAGGTAAGATAGGAACGTTATTTAATTAATGTAAGGTGATTATGTAGATAGGTATTTTAAATCTGAATTTATTTTATTTTTTCATTATTATATTATGCATTTTATGACAAAGAATATTGGTATATTTTGTCATGTAATAAGATCAGAGGGGGCACGGTAGTGCTCTTAGTCAAGTCGAGCAAACATGGTATTTATTCATAACTTTAATTGTACAACGCAAATATTTATATCTAAAAATGATTTTAAAACGCGTTTGAAAATTCAAACGTTTAAACATGGAATAATATTTGAATTTCGAAGGGTACATTCTAGGCGGATTAGATGCGAACAATAAAGAAGATCGTTATTAAAAAGGATTTAATCCTTTTCTAAATATTTTATGGAAGAAAGATATGAACGATATTCGAGAGGGGTTTTAATTATTAATTGTACATTTCGTGCATTCAGGGGGCTCGTGGCTAATTACCAACCGCGTGGATTATACGATTTGCGAGGTGGTTAAGGTGCGCTTACCGCGGTCAGTCCGTGGATAAGTGACCGTTCGTTACACATCCAGACCCCTCCGTGCCTCGGAGAACACGTTAAACAGTCGGTCCCGGGTGTCATTTATCATTTATCGATATCGGCATTGCCCAGTAACTGGATTACGGAGGTCTGATGGCAGTCGCTCAGTGTAAAATACCGATATTCAGCCGCATCTGGTTAGACTGGAAGCTGACCTCAACATATTTGGGAAAAGGATAGGCAGAACAAAATCTTTTCGTGCATACTGAGAGATAAAAATATTCTGTAAATACAGTAAGGAAAAATATTGTTCAAATGCAATTGAGGGGGGGAGATATACTATTATAGATAAGTATGTATTATAATAGGAAAATAGGGAGTTTTCCTACCTGTCCATTGTTGCAGTTATATTGTACAGTATATAATAATTATTATTATATATTACGCTTTAGTGCTAAGGGTACAAGCTCATGCGTCACGGATGCCTTAACTGTTTGACGTTTTTATGCGCAAAATAATATTTAGGACACTCTTGTTCAACACTGATGAAAATAAGTCGTATTGTTAAATGAATAAAAAATGGTTTTGTCATTGATACGTGTTTTATTTTTATTTTAAAAGGTGATATTCCTTTTTTATTGTGATAATAATTTAAAGAATACTGCGGCCATTCAATATTCTTTTATAAAATTACTCTATAGAGAATCGTTCTTTTAGATAAACAGCTATTATTTATGAATAAATGCATCGATTTAATGTTGCAAGTATACAACTTTTAAATAACCCAAATAAATACTTAACGACCAACAATTTATTTTTACAAATAATATTACGTGGTGCCTAAAGTAACAAAAAATATTTATCTTAAAATACTTAGCACAGCCATATTTACATAATGCATTATCTCAAGCGCATGTTAAATAATAAAGAGCAATAAGTTACATGACGGCGATCTTTTAAGCGCTGCGTCATTACACCGAGAAGGCGTCCCTTAACTCAGATTAAAGACCTACCAACCTGTCGGAATCTTAAATGATTTTAGAAGATATTTCGTCTACATAAAGAATGTCTTATGAGATTTCAGACAGAATATCTAATTCTAGATTATAAAAATACATAATATAATATATAAATATATAATAATATATAAGTTTCTCCATCAGATTTTATACAATTTATTTTGTGCCTATTTTAAAAATATTTATTAAAACATTTACAAAAGTGTGTTATTTAAATACCTACATAATTAAATAAGTTAATTAGTTCTAACATACATAAAAGAAAATCACGACAATGTCACTAATTTGCACTAGAGATGGGTAGCTATTTCAATAACTAGCCAAATAACGGCTATTAACAAAATAGCTACAGCTATGATATCCGTCAACACGATCCGACGAACGTACACGATAACTTTTCATGTATTAAAAAGTACTCTGTGCTAGCTATTGACTACTAGCTGGTTAGAATACGGCACAGCGGATACTCGCCACAGAGTATAATATAACTACTACGTTTTGCAGCCGTCCCGGTATTCGGTAGCCAGAGTAGCCTATAGCTGACTAGCTGTGTGCGCGCTCACTGCGCTGAATAGTTTGAGACGCGACTGCGAACTTAAAATTAAAGGACATGGACAAAAAAGTACATTCTATATACTTATACATAGTAAATAATATTGTAAAATAGAAATAGAAAAATGAATTAATACGTAGTTTTTAGCCTCTCTGAACTTGTCAGTTTTTATTACAAAATAATAAGTAGTGCAAGATGAATTCAAAGTTCCGTTTGTCAACGTCCGCCATAATGGATCATAGAGAAAGATAAAAAATAATAATGGACGTTCCAAACCACGCTTACTACTTGTAAACATGTGTGATATGGATGACAAATGCTCTTATTAGGAACATTTTACTCATACGAAACTATCTTCATTGGTAATTGTTGCATTTAATAAAATTATCTTATCATAATTTATGTTGATGCGTAAGATAGTTTCTTTTTAACATTTCAGACAAAAAAAAACTTAAAACGGAACGCGTTTACTTGTTTGACAGTGTGTTTTTGTCTGTCAAATGTCAATGTAATATCATATGTCATTTCATTGCGGATTCTTCATTGCGTTACTGTTTGAATTTTTGCGATTATTTTCTCAATTTGACCCCCGCTTATCTACTGACCGATACCTTCTACCACTCAATTACCTTGCTATTAACACTGGACTCTGATTTGCATAGCGTTTCGGATTTGTTTTGTGAATCATTATGAAGTGCATGCATCAACTGCGGAATAGCCATACAAAGGTTGCAGAGGCATCGCATATCCTCGCTTTCTGCACACCATCAAACAACATTTTCGCGTTGGATAACCAATGCTCAACCCCAGGTATGAAGTTGGAGTAGAAAAAACTGAATCTGATTTATGATGAGCTTACTCATCTTGGACAGTTTATTAATGATTATAATATGAACAGAAGACTAACTCTGCATCGCTGTAATGTATATTGAGTTATCTAGGTAATTAAAAGCCAACAAAATATTTTTATTTGTTTTCTCTAATAAATAAATAATTATTTATACCTAGTTATACACCCTGTACAGCAGCGTGTCATTACCGTGAGAGCCTAAAGTTGCAATGTTGCACTTTAGGGTGGGCTGTTTTTAGAGCTAAGTCAGATAAGACTATTGTTTAAGGTATTAGATGATATTGTTTTAACTAATGTATTTTTAATTCAATATAAGAGAGCATGAGCTTCTGCTCACACGTATTCACTAGTTTTATTTTTAAAAACATATTTTACGCTCCCTAAAATCTGACTGGCGCAGCCGGTAGGATCGCCGGTAAGCTGCGCCGTCCTTCGTGTGTTTTCGGTATAAAAATCTTCCGACTTTACGCGATCGGGTGGCCCTACAAGTAGCAGGCGATTCTACGAACAAAGAAATTTGTCAGCGGAGCTGAAGATGAGAAAGGCCGGCTGGTGAGTCCAAATTTTCACCTTCCTTTCCCCCACTTCATGTTTTTGGTCTTGTTATTTTTGCGATTAGACCTCTCGTAATATAACGTTATCTGGTTTTGCATAAAATCTGTGAGACTAAATATTAATTAAGATAGTAAAAAGTGTGTGTATGTATAACTAATTTAGTTCTCTGTTTATTCCATAGTAGAATAAAGCGTGATATTACGTTAAGATAAGCTCATATATAAAACAATTTGTCTGTCAATTTAATTAATAAATACATATACACTCTCTTATTTTAGAAGTTTATACATTTAATTTTTAGTTAAACTTTTTGTGTGTGTCGTTTGTTATTTTTGTGATAAACTTGAATTAATAACTTTGCCAAAATGAATGAACAAGTGTTAATTAGAATGATTCCCAACGAAATGTTAAAAATTATTCCTCAATATGATGGCGATAAGCGACAATTAAACCTTTATTTACGCAAATGCGAATATATAATAAATAAGTACAGGGGAAATGAGGCGCAAAACTTGTATGTGATGCATGCTGTTTCGAGTAGGTTGAAAGATAACGCAGCTGCACTTATCAGCGAGCGCGAGGATATTGTTACTTGGGAACAGTTTAAAGAACTGCTTATCCAACATTTTGGAGACCCTAGGAGTGAAGAATGTATTGCTATTGAATTGGAAAGTTTACGTATAGGAAATGGAGAATCGTATTTGGACTTTTGTAATCGAATTCAATCGGTCCGCAGTGTATTAATAGCCAAAGTTAATAGATTGGAGGACGAAAATATTCGTAACAGTAAAATTATTATATATAATAATACATCATTGAACGTTTTCCTTTACAATTTACCTGAGAATATGGTGCGTATTGTTAGGTTGAAGGCACCTTCCACTCTGGAAGAGGCATTAAGCGTTGTCATGGAGGAGGTTAATTTTCACGATCAGTACAACTTGCGTAATAAAATGTTATCGACATTTGCCAATAAACCTATGTTACAAAATCAGAATCCTCCGTTCAAATTCGGCATGAATAATAATACGTCTAATTATAAACCTATTTTTGCGCAACAGGCGCCTCCTAAATTTAATTTTACCAATCCCCAAGGTAACGCATCACGATTTGAGAATCAAGGGCAAGGTTTTGGTTATCGCCCACCACAGTTTGGGTATAGACCACAATTCGGCCTTCACCCACAACAATTCGGGTTGCGACCTCAACAATTTGGGATGCGACCTCAACAATTTGGGATGCGTCCTCAACAATTTGGCATGCAGCCACAAGCTTTTAATAAGCCCCCACATTCACAACAACCTGCCATGCGTCCACAGCAATTTGGAGTGCAGCCACAATATTCTAATAAGTCTAATCAATTCGGTTATAAACCCCATCAAACATTCGGTAATAATCAATTAAATCAGTCTAGTGACGTCACCATGCGAACTGCACCTCCAGCCAAGGTTACTCAACAAGGTTTCAGGCTTAATGAACTTGACCTTGATTATTATGACGCGCATAGTGTATACGATCAATATTCCTGTAACGATTATCAGGACAACGATGATTATTTTTATCCTTACGAACATCAGGACGAATATTATACACCACAAATAGCTGAAATTTCGGAAATGGATAACAAAGATGATGCTATGAATAATAAGAAAGAATTACAGGATTTTCAGGTAATAGCCTCGGAAGATATAGTGAAAAAATAGAAGTGAACTGTGACACAAATCTTAAATTACCTTACATTTATATACCTGAAATTGACTCTAGGTTTATGATAGATACAGGTAGTACAAAATCATTTATCAGTCCACATAAGGCCTACTATTACTTTCCTAATTATATCCATTGCCAACCTTTTGAAGTAATTAGTACCCATGGTATAAGTAAACATGAACAAATTATCAAAATTCCAGCATTACCAATTTTTAATAGCGAAGATAAACATACATTATACATTTATGAAGTTGATCCTCGATATGACGGATTGATAGGTAACGATATCTTGCGTAATTCAGAAGCTATAATAGATCTTAAAAACGAACTTCTTAAAACAAAAACTACTGCAATACCTATAATTCATAATAAAACAGATCATGTCATAGAATTAGCACCTCGTTCGGAACAGAGAGTGAAAATTCCTACAAATTTATATTCCGGTAATGCAGTTATCGAATTCAAGGAATTTTGCGAGGGCGTACGAATGCCTAGTGCATTAGTACAATGTAAGGACGGTTTTACAACTACAGTAATTCAGAATACTCTTGATAAACAAATGACGTTAACCATTATGAAACCATTTAAGGTAGAGCCATATGATGCAGACTTAAATGAATGTGAAGTGAATTGTGTGAAAGAGATTGAAAATATTGAAATCGATAAACTATTAATAGACAATTTAAAGAAACTTCGCCTAGATCACATGTCAGACGAAGAACGTAATTCAATCCAAGCACTTTGTAAAGAGTATAGAGATATATTTTATTGCGAACAAATTCCCTTAAGTTTTACAAACCAAGTTAAGCACTTTATTAGAACTAAACATGAAGATCCAATATATGTAAAGCCATATCGACAACCCCCTGTTCAATCAAATGAAATAAGAAATCAGGTCGAAAAATTATTAAAAGACAATGTTATTCAGGAATCTTACTCACCCTGGTCAGCCCCAGTTCATTTAGTACCCAAGAAAAGAGACGCTTCGGGAGACATAAAGTATAGAATGGTAATTGATTACAGACGACTGAATGACATAACAGTAGACGACAAGTATCCTCTTCCAAATATAACCGATCTTTTTGACAAATTAGGAAAAAGTACTTATTTCACGACGTTAGATTTGGCCAGTGGTTATCACCAGATTGAAGTTAACGAAAGTGATAGACAAAAAACTGCATTTAGCACTGAAAATGGGCACTTTGAGTTCCTCAGAATGCCATTCGGGCTTAAAACGGCTCCGGCGACATTTCAAAGGGCAATGGACAACATTCTGAGAGGATTACAAGGAATTCATTGTTTAGTCTATTTGGATGACATTATTATCTTTTCAAGCAGTCTTTCAGAACATTTACAAAAATTAAGAACTGTTTTTGATCGTCTGAGATCAACTAACCTTAAAATTCAGCTTGATAAATCCGAATTCCTTCGGAAAGAAGTCTTATATTTAGGCCATGTGATCACCAAAGATGGCCTAAAACCAAATAATGATAAGATCAAAGCTGTACTAAATTATCCCCTACCAAAAACTACCACCGAAATTAAAAGTTTCCTGGGATTGATTGGTTATTATAGACGATTCATTAAAGATTTTGCAAAAATTACTCAGCCCTTAACGTCATGCTTAAAGAAAAGAAACAAAATTGTTATAGACCAAAACTATATTGATGCGTTCCAAAAGTGCAAAGAGCTTCTTACCAATGCTCCTTTACTCCAATACCCAGACCCAGACAAATCATATATTCTAACTACTGACGCTTCTTCAGTTGCTTTGGGTGCAGTCTTATCCCAAGGTACCGTAGGTTCGGACAAACCCGTGGCGTATGCTAGTAGAACCTTAAGCGATACAGAAGCCCGCTATAGTACTATTGAACGTGAACTATTGGCGATAATTTGGGCAGTAAAATATTTTAGACCGTACCTCTATGGGAACAAATTTATTATATACACCGATCACAGACCTCTAGCGTGGCTCTATTCTCTTAAAGAGCCTAATAGTAAATTAACGCGGTGGCGACTTCGACTTCAAGAATACGACTTTGACATAATATACAAGAATGGTAAACAAAATACTAACGCTGATGCTCTTTCACGTATTAAATTAAACGCATTAAGTTCTGAGGATGAAGGACAATCTATGAAAGTTAACGTAGACAAAAAGGAACAGAAACTACAGAAATATTTAGCTGAAATAACTAACGAAATAGTGGACTTGACTACCAAAGACAGTGACCAAGACGATTCTAGAACTATGTCAATCTCCGATTTATCGGCTACTTTAACGGCTAGCTCTGAAAATGAAAAGAATTATCCCATTCCTCCCGTTTCTACTGATAGCAGTACAATCACAGTACATTCAGCACTAGACATGGAATCAACTGGCATCCCAATATTACATGAAGCCATTGATACCAAGCCTAATCAGATTTTAATCTTTACATGGTATAAAAATGAAGTTCAGGTTAAAAATGTATCCCGTGATAAACAGAAAGTACTAGAAGTTTTCTTACCACTTAAAAATGAGGAGTTAATTAAGAAATTTTTAACTGAATACGTTAAACATAAAACAAAATACTTCGTTTACTTCGAAAATATAGAGCATAGGAGAGAATTTACTAAAATAATCATGCAACTATTTAAAAAGGGAATGGTGGAATTTATTGAATGTACGGAACGTGTTGTGTACGTGGAAGATGAGAATGAACAGAAGGAAATTATTTTACAACATCATGAAGGAAAGACGTGTCATAGGGGGATTAAAGAGACAATGTGTAGGATAAGAAGGAATTACTTTTGGAATAACATGCAAGAAACAATTGCAGCGGTATTGAATGGTTGTGATGTTTGTCGTAGAATGAAGTATGATAGAAAACCACTTAAACCATTACTACAGCTAACGCAAACGCAAAATGCACCTTTTCAGGAAGTATTTATAGACCTTTTCACAATTGAATCAATTTATTATTTAACACTAGTAGATGCATTTAGTAAGCTAAGCCAAGCCATAGAAATTTCTAATAGATCTACACCTGAAGTAATACGTGCTTTAATTAAATATTTTTCAATGTATGGAACACCCAAGAAAATTAGTTGCGATCCGGGAAGCGAATTTAATAATGAATTACTTAAAGAACTAATGGCCATGTACAATATTCAATTACACATAAGTACTCCTAATAACCCTAATTCAACAGGCATAGTAGAACGGTTTCACTCTACCATCATAGAAATATATCGTTTAGCTAAATACGACCAAAAATGTACAGATGCAGCTTCTGTCATGGCATATTCAATAATGGCTTATAATCATACCTTACATACAACAACCGGTTTGACCCCATTTGAAGTTGTTTTTGGTCATACCGATTCAAACTCTATGTTCAGTGGGAATTTTGAGAAAAATTATACACAGCAACTCTTAAAAGACCATGCAAAGCGTACTAAATATCTTTATAACTATATATCTGATAAGGTGATAGCGGAAAAAGAAAAGATTAGGGAAAGCAAAGGTGGTGAAACTGATAGAAGATTTGAAATAGGAGATGTAATCTATGCAAAGGAAGTTAACACTAGGATTAGTAAAGACAAGCCGCGATACAGGAAAGCAGTTGTTATTGGCAAAGTAGAGCGTAATATAATTCCCGTAAAAATTGGAAATAGGAACACTAAAGTACCAATTAAAAACGTCAAACGTCCTCCACAGGTGGTGTCTCATGATACTGACGATAGCCCAGAAAGTATGGGCCCTTCAACTTCAAAAACTTGAGAGGAACCCAGGAGTCCTACCCGTAAAGCAGGGCCAGGCGTTCAAACAAGTAGATAAGTGGTTAATTATTAAAGTGTTAAATTTAGATAGATTAGGTAGTGACCTAGAGTTTAGTATACTTAAATATAATACATTTAGTAAGTTAGTAGACGTTAATAAACCTTATAGTCACGAGTTTTTAGGCATACGCACTCAAGTAGATTACATAGCAGATAAGACCATCGGAAAATTTCAGCAACTTGTACCTATGAAAAGATTTAAGCGAGGGTTAATTAATCCACTAGGTTCTATGATTAAAATTGTAACAGGAAATTTAGATCATGATGACGCAATTCGATATGATTCTCTAATTTCACAGTTCAAAGACAATCAGATATTAATAGATAAGAAAATAACTTTGGTCTCAAAAATGTTAGATGGTTTTATTAACAGTACAGAAATCTTATACAATAATACATTGATTTTAGATGAACGCTTAAAAAGGATTGAGAGGATAGCTAAAAATATGATTACACAAGAAGAGAACTCTGTTTACTCTACTTATGTTTTAGGAATGTTTAGTATGTTTTTAAGTAATTTTAGAACTATATACATGGTATTAAATGAAATTGAAACAGCTTTGGCATTCAGTAAGGTATCTGTACTTCATCGATCTATTATTAACAGCACTGAATTATTAGATCTGTTAAAAAACATTGCAACAACTGAAACTTTATTATATACTGTTAATGAACATAATTTAGTTAAATTAGAAAATTGTATTACTGTTAAGGCATTTATAAAAGAAAACCAGATCACATTTATACTAGAGGTCCCCTTATTAGACAACAGTACATATAACTATTATAAAATTTATTCTTTACCTGTTTTTAATGATAGTCTAAACAAGACCATAATAGTAGTTCCTAAATACCCATACCTTTTGGTGAAAGACACATATTACTTACCAGTCGTGAGAGCCTGTGAACAGATTGCAATTGATAACAAATTCTTATGCACCAATGATGACGTAATACTACACACAGAGGAAACCTGTGAAGAGCAGTTAATGAAGTTCCAGTCAAATCTGAGTTACTGCGAGCAACATGCTGTCGATATTGAAGATTTAAAAGTACAGCGAATTGGCCATGAAAGTTGGATTTTATATACAAAGGAAAATATCATAGCCACCAGAAAATGCCACAATGACGCAACTCATGAGTCTCTACATGGAACTTACTTAATAACTCTAGATGATTCCTGTGAAATGATCATAGGCCAGATTCATCTACAGCACCACCGGTATATTGCTGCAGATCTGAATTATGCCATAACTCCAATTATTAATCTACCGGAAATGAAGCCCGAAAAACGTAATAGTTTCAGTGTAGTGAATGTGAAAGGTATAAATTTAGATGAATTGAAAGAGTTATCTCAAACAGTGAAAATGAGCAAAGTGAAATATAGTGAAAGTGTTAATGGCGTTAACGTCGAAAGCATTAGTTTAGGGACAGTAGTTTTATATGTTATTTTACCCTTAGGATTAATCATTTTTCTTATGTTAAAATATAAAAGTAGATTGTTAAACTGTGGGCGAAATAATCGGAATAATGATAACCCCGATAATTTCGCTCTTGAGGAGGGAGGAGTTATACACCCTGTACAGCAGCGTGTCATTACCGTGAGAGCCTAAAGTTGCAATGTTGCACTTTAGGGTGGGCTGTTTTTAGAGCTAAGTCAGATAAGACTATTGTTTAAGGTATTAGATGATATTGTTTTAACTAATGTATTTTTAATTCAATATAAGAGAGCATGAGCTTCTGCTCACACGTATTCACTAGTTTTATTTTTAAAAACATATTTTACGCTCCCTAAAATCTGACTACCTACTCTGTGTTTTATTTTGTGTTTTCCTTGTTAATTGGTAATTAAACTATAAAAATATAGATAAGGATAACCTGTAAAAATGTATTACATGTTACATTATAATTCTATACACTTATTGCCAGCGATCTGATTAAAGGTTTAGTGAAACTATTTACGTCTAGTCTGTAGTAATGACAAGTTCTATGAGTTTTTTATTTATAGCAATTTAATGTGCCAATATTCACGAATATAAAACACAAAAAATCATTGCAAAAAACAATTCCAACCAGTAGTTCCTGAGATTAGCGCGTTCAAACAAACAAACAAACAAACTCTTCAGCTTTATAATATTAGTATAGATTACACCCGTAAACGAAATCATGTAATTCCTTCAAACCTCGTGATGTACTACTGAGATAGATTAACCCTGCAGGGGACACAATTAGATTCGTTAAAAAAAATCACAGGAAGTAAACTATTCTTAACGTAAAGCATTTTAGCGTCCCGAGCGAATTGCGCAGCTATCGCTCGCCTCGCGGTCATTTAGGGTTAATCTATTTCAGCAGTACATCACAAGGTTTGAAGGAATTACATGATTTCGTTTACACCCTGTATAGTTACAGGTAGGTACCTACCTACTGATGACAAATAGCACGCTTGGTGGTAGGATCTATACGATCCGCCTGGCTAGCTACCACCTGAACATTAAAGTCCAGTTACAAACAATTTACAGTGTTCCGTCGTGTGTATGTGAGAGCCAGAGGAATATAGCAAAATCCCTCGTATATCTGTATGCGCCATCTTAGACTCTGTCCATCTTAGAGGCATACGCCTCCATCTTCCCTAGACAAAGGGTTCCATGAGTATTTCCACTCGAAATAAAAGGCCTCATGTTTGCCTCATAAGGTTCTGACTCAAGGCTCATGACGCTGCAAAATCAAATCTTTCTAATACATTTTCCAACCAAATTAACAATTTCCTTTGGCTTATCATAGTCCCAGTAAGATGTAGGCATCTCCTACGAAGAAACTAGGTACAAGAATTCACTTCTTCAGTGCCTTCCATACAGAAGGATTTGAGCTGTATCCTAGCCCGCACCTCAGGATCTGAATTTGACTATGACTAGCGTTAACGGTCAAGGAAAACATCGTAAGGAAACCTGTATAACTAAGAGGACTCCAAAAAGTTCTCGATGGTGAGTGTAGTGTAACAACGCGCACCAGACCAGCGTGGTGGACTAAGGCCTAAACCCAACTCATTCTGAGAAGTGTCCCGTGCCCAGCAGTGAGACAATAATGGGCTGACTATGGTTTATAATTTATATACTTCCTCAGCCAAGAGGGTAACTGCAAAGTTAGACCTATCACATCAAAGACATTTTTCTTTTTTTTGTCGTTGGAAAGTCCTCATGGATGCCCCTCGCCCGGGGAAGGCGAGGGGGTCTGCCGGACTCTTACCGGCTAAAAACCAACGGTGTTCCTCCTCCTGACCGTCTGGCCAGGGTCGCGAGATTCGCAAAAGCATGCACCGCAATCACATCAAAGACCTAAGAACCCATCACCAACGCGGACAACTTGAACTAATCACAGCATCTGACATCATAATATATATATTTAAATTCCTCAAATCCTTCGTTGACAATATAAATAACAAATTATTCCAGTAGCATGTCAGGGTCGTCACGCTGCTGGCCCATCACAATGACTTCACACTTCACGCATTGTGCACATCCCACAGACTTCGTGGCTACGCTCCACAAACATTTAGATTAGTCTAGTACTTACGTACTTTCTTTTAGGGATTTTGTTTTATGTGGAAAATCAACTACTTTGTGGACTGTGCTGGATAGATCCAAACTTCAAAAAAGATATAATGGATATCATGGTATAAAAACATTTTAACAAAAATAAAACCGACTTCGAAAAAAAGATTAAAATAATTATTATAAAATTAACAGTTTCAGAAGTCGGTGCTAATCCACGCTGAACCAAATTGAAGGCACCGACTTCTGAAAATGTGAATTTTATAATAAATTATGGTAATTATTTTATTAATTCTTTTTTTCGGTTTTTTGAAGTCGTTTTTTTTTCTTAGATTGTTTTTAAATTTTTCATTTTAGTGGCTTTAATTAAAACATGATTGGACCTACTAAAGACGCTGCTCGTAACATAATCACATCATCACATTATGCGTACTGTTCGTCATTGAGGAGTTCCATAGTCTATCTCCGAAGTTTTTCACCAGATCAAGTGTGTACGGATGTTTTTACGATTTGATTTTATTATTGAATACATTGAACCACTTGATAACTAATATGATTAATGACATAACATTACAAAATCAGCCAATTACTGTCGCACTGTAGGACACAGTCCTCTTCAAAGAATGAGAAGGGTTGGCAGACTACACACACCAACGAGAACTTTATGGAGCCCTCTCAGGTGTGCAGGTTTCCATCACGAGGTTTTCCCTCGTCATTAACGCTAACGATAATTAAATTATGATCCGCACATGAATACGAAAAATCAGAGGTGGCAACCGGGACCGAACTTCAACCCTCCTGCATGGTAGGTAAGCGTTCAACCGCTAGGCCACTGCTATCATATACCACACATTTTTGAAAATAACTTCCGACGACACTTTGCGGTATAAATTCTACAAGGTTAGTCGGAAAGGGTTACTACGCCGAAAGGGTGTTAAAGTACATATAATAAGGGATAACATTTGTTTTACAACTTTCCCCAAAACTAGATAGTTTAAGAGCTTTTCAAAGATTTCGCAAAAAAATATTTTAAAATCTATCTGTCCATAGCTATGATCAGCTGTTATTACAATTTAGGTCATATTTGGGGTCACGGATTAGAAAATTAATTTTCTGAATTCATAACTAAAGCACCTGCTTTACTTTTTTCGTGAACAAATATACCTATTTGTTTTTGAAAAAACTAAAATAAAAATCTTTTTGCATGCAAATAAAAATTATCGAATTTTGAAATTTTAACACTTTCTTTAAAATAGTCATCAGTGATACTTTAGGTGGCCCGCTGCTTTCTACCCCCTTTCCGACTAACCTTGTGTAAATTCTGTACGTCCACAGTTTTTTTACACACCCAGAACCAAACCTTTTCTCAAAAACCTCTATCAAATTACGTAGACCCTATAAAAGGCAGACATAAAAAAGTGAAACACTAAATTGCTTAACACTTTCAACGACATTTAACTTTCCTTAAGCCAGTTCAGGTAAATTAAACTGTGGCGTAACACTTAATAATGGCTTTAAGAAAGTTTAGTTTATGCTTGACAATTTTAACACAGAGTTATAATAAAATAAAAAACTTTATTGGAAAAGAAAAGACACATATTATACCAGTCATAAACTATAGCACAACTTCTATAGGATTACAGATCAAAATGAACACTAACGTCTAAACTAGGCCGGGACGTTAGTAACTTCCCATGTTACGAAATACAATCAGACATGGTGTAAGTACCCAGCAGTATGATTATAATATATTAATGTAATAATTATTTTTTATGACAAAAACTTTTCTGTTTAAACAATACTAAATAAAGATAGCGATATTTAATTCTCAAAAAACATGGGGGTATACCTACATTCAAGTGCAAAATCAGAGCGCAAGTATATTTTTTTTTTTTGTATGTTCATCGATATTTTCGCCAATTGTGAACCGATTTTGATGTTTTTTTTTTTAATGGATAGGGTATACTTCGAAATTGGTCCCATTTAAATTTGGTGAAGATCTGATGAACAACTTCGGAGATAGACAATGGAACTCCTCAATGACGAACAGTACGCATATTTTGATGATGTGATTATGTTACGAGCAGCGTCTTTAGTAGGTCCAACCAAGTTTTAATTAAGGCCACTAAAATGAAAAAAATAAAAACATTTTTTACAAAAAATTTAAACCGACTTCAAAAAAGAATAAAATAATTACCATATAAAATTAACAGTTTCAGAAGTCGGTGCCTTCAATTTGGTTCAGCGTGGATCAGCACCGACTTCTGAAACTGTTAATTTTATATGGTAGGTAATTATTTTATTCTTTTTTGAAGTCGGTTTAAATTTTTTGTAAAAAAGCTTTTTATCGTAGACAAAGACAGAGACCGAACAAGTCTCGCTTCGAGAAACTTTTCTCGTGTAAATCAGCCTTAAAGCGATTCTAACATTTTTCTATGGAAGCTGTCATAACCGCTTGCCGCCATTTTTTTTTCGACAATTTTGCGACCCCCTTTTAATCTGGTATAATATGGATAGAGGACATTAAACAAAAGAAAGGAGCCGGTCGTCTTTTCTGACTCCGAAGTCACACCGTTAATTCAGCCCTCATCAAGCTGTCTCCCTCCCAGTCCTCCCGCCAGTAACGCCCTAAGCCGAGCTCCGAGTCCCATTAGGGGTCGCCCTTAGTGCTGTTGTTGCTAGTAGTCATGATGTTAGTAGTAGTAGTTAGCTTAGGTTTAGTATTTTACTCTCGTCCCCATTGGTTGGAGACCCTTCAGGTCTCGCCTATAACTGCCCGGTTACGCAGAAACGGTCCGCAAGAGCATCTACAAGCAGTCGAATAGAAAAAAAATGTCCTTAATATGGTGCCCTAAAGCACACACATTGCCGAGATATTTGGAGGTAAATATCGCCATATGAGAAAAGTGACAATCACTAAAATGAACTAATTACACCTGCATATGCGTAAGTACTATCATAGTCAACTTTCTGTTAGATATCTGTAGTTATCTGATAATTGGTCTAGTGATTACGAGCGCGACTGCTGATCGTGAGGTCCTAGGTTCGATCCCCTGGTCGAGCAATATGTTATTGGGGTTTTTCGTGTGGAATTCCTCAGTAGCAGCTCAGAGTTTTGAATTATGCGCGGTTGTTAGCAAAAATGTCGCCACCTATTAAATGGAACTTAAACATAACGGCGAAATAGGGTGTTACTACCTATATAGACCTCTGCCCTATCCTTCGGGGAATACAGGCGTGATGTTATGTTAAAGTCAAAGTCAAAGTGATTTATTTGCTTAAAAATGTAGGTTGTGACAGATGTTAGGGTGTCTTATCAGTTCCAATACATTTGACCAGAACATTGGTATGCAAATACAAAAGAATATAATGCAAATGTTAATTGAGGGTAATTACTATTGACAAATCAAAAGTGGCAATAGCATAAAAAATATTATAAAGTATGGAACATTAGAAGGAGCATATTGGCTTTTACTCAATACTTGAGCGTAAGAAGTCATTAACTGAATAAAATGCTTTTTGTATGTACTAGCCAAGAATATAATTTCCGTTTGAGATTTTTTAATGGACGTGACCTTATTGATTCGGACAACTTATTGTATATTTTAATAGTTATCGGAAAACAATTACTATATTTATTATTTATGTTATATTTCTTGTACACCACTACAGACCAGTTTTTAAGGAACTCGTAAGTTAACTCAAATTATTAAATACATACCTCAAACTCAAAATTGAAAAGACTTGTTCCCAAGCTCACTTTCCTTGACACACACGTCAAGAGTTTACAACAAAGTTTCAAACATGTGAGAACGACTTTGAAAGGAGAAATTAAATTGTCTGTCGTAACTTCAAAACCTTATTCAGGTAATATTAATGACCTAGTTTTAGATTATCAGCTCCCTAAGAAATCTGTTTGCAAATTATACAAGGTTAGTCGGAAAGGGGTACTAAGTCGCGGGCAATTTCATGTAAGTATCACTGATGACTACAGCAAGCTTTACAAAAACTTTTATTTTCATATAAATATATCGGGTCTAAAAATACCCAAAACCCCGATCCACCGTGCTCACCCGCCGCAGCCGCGGAGCCGGTCGTCCCTTCTGACTCCGCGCAGTCACCATGACGCGAGAATACAGCCCTCATCAAGCTGTCGTATCCCTCCCAGTCCTCTTGCATTCGACACCCTAAGAGTTCGAGTCCCCCCTTGGGGACACTCTCAGAGGTGTCGCTGCTATAGTCATAGCCATGATGTTACAGTAGTTAGCTTTGCGTAGTTAGCTAGGTAGTTAGAATAGTAGGTATTGGTTCGGAGACCCTTCTGGTCTCGCCAATAATAGTCAGGTTACGTAGAAAAGGTCCGCAAGACCATCTACAATAGTCGAATAGGAAAAAAAAAAAAAAAAATACCCAAAACAAAGCCGAGAGCCACGTATTCTTCCCATCATTACGAAGACTTTTTGGTATCGGGCCACATCTGGGAACCGACTGGTTATGGAGATATTAAAGGTCAAAATCACGATATTTTTGTACGTTTTTCACGAAAACTAAGTTTAAATGTTATTACTAAACATTCTTCTATACAAACATTATCAACATTTTTGAAATGTAAGCACAGTCTGCTGCGCGTGCGCTTACATTGCGCGCTACAATTAAAAGCTGTTTTATAATACCAAAAACTCAAAGTCGTTTCCCAGCAATTATTTTTGCTGTATGTTACTTAGTTTTATGTACAGTATGCGTAGACTTTGGCTTCATTAATGCTATTTTGCACCCAGTATACCTAACTTTGTGGCAAAGAATAAAGGCCTATTCAGATATCAGCGATTTTCGCTACCGCTGTGGTTAGCGAAAACCGAAATGCCGCGGAAGTTCATACAAATATCTACTCGGCCATATTTTTTCGGCACCCACAGCGGTAGCTTATATCTGATTAGGCCTTTAGTTTCGTTGACAACCCCCTCTTCTCTGGGTCAAAAAGGAGACAATACCCTTTATCTTGTTTATAACCCAGTCTACATTTTGTATGTCTTGATCGAGGCTTAGCGAGTATTATTTTCATGACAAAATTTTAATAGATAATATCCAAAATAGACCCTTTTCGGTTCATCGGATTTCTGTAACGAAAATAAACGAATCAATCCCTGGCTGGGAAGCTTAAAAAACGTACAGTCAGCAACAAAGTATGTTAACGCTTCAGTTGTTCATAACTGAAACTGTTCATGATGATTCATAACTGAACACAATAATATTCAAATTTAATCGGAACACATGTATCAATAAAATACATAACACAAACTCTTCTCAGCATTTCATGTTTTCATTCATTCAGCATTTCATTCACATGAAATGCTGAAAAGCAGGGAAACGAATAATTTTGGGTCAATTTAGATGTTATGTAAAAATAATTGTTAAGCAACTTTCGTTGCGGACCGTACCACCTTTACAGAGCCTACCAAAATTCCATATTTTATTATTGTTGCTAAAAATAAACCTGAAATTTTTAAGTAAATAACTTTCTTGTCCCTAAAGGTGGACGCACACTTATCAGAGCCGAAAGAAACGAAGGAGCCGAAAGAATCGAATTTTGGAATTACTTGTATGAAATCCTATGAAACCTCGCACACTTATCTGCGTCGAATCGTCCGAATCGGGAAGAACCCCAGAAATCCTAGGCAAATTCGGATGACGTCATCAGATTCGGCGCGGATGATGCGGTTGACTCGACCAATGCGCTCGCATTCTATCAGTTGCGTACGCGGTACGACATAGTAACGGGCGAGTACTAGTTGCTCATTGTTTAAAAAAAATGTGATTTCATTCTTTCAACGCGGTCGATTCTTTCGGTGCGGATATGTGTGCGAGGCCCTCTTGACTTCGATTCGTTCGACGCGTTCGGCTCGGATAAGAGTGCGTTCACCTTAAAGCCGACGATCAATTGTTGCGCACGAAATCCACGCCCACGCTGCCCACGTCCGATGCGTGGCCGGCCGCGTGTGTCTGGCGTATCCATTTCGGCACACGGCAACGCTTACCTTCGGGTGTTGCCAAAGAATGTTCGATCGGGTTGATATTAGTTTTAAATATTAAATAATATACTTATCAATAATAAGTAGGAATGCAGTGGAATGTGATAATAATTCTATTAAAAGTGGTTACCTGCTATATTTGATACTAGCTGTGTCCTCACGGCTTCGCCCGTAGCCTACCTATGTTACTCAGTGATAATGTAGCTTTCTAACGGCAAAAGAATTTTTGAATGGGTCCAGAAGTTTTTAAGTTTATTCGTTACATACAAAAATACAAATCTTTCCTCTTTATAATATTAGTACCTATAGATTAGGATAGATGATATTTTGATAGCCTATTGGTGTGACCGTTGGACTGCCAAGTCATAGGTGTCGAGTTCGAACCTACGGCACGCACCTTTGACTATTCGAATCCATGTACGTATTGTATTGTTATCACTTGTTTAAAAACGGTGAAGGAAAACATATTGAGGAAACCAGCATGCCTGAGAGATATTTCTCGACGGCATGTGAAGTCAAGTCAAAGGCCCATGGGCGGCATAAAACTCTGACACTAGGTTAGTCACTAACCACACGAAAAGAAGAAGACCTACTATAATAACATTGCCTTGACGCTACTAAAGTCTATACTAATATTATAAAGAGGAAAGATTTGTATTTTTGTATGTAACGAGTGAAGTTAAAAACTACTGGACCGATTTCAAAAAATCTTTTGCCGTTAGAAAGCTACATTATCACTGAGTAACATAAGCAATATTTATTACTGGAATACAACTTCTTATGCGGGCGGAGCCGTGACGACACAGCTAGTCTATACTTATATTATAAAGAGGAAAGATTTATATGTTTGTATTTTTATATTTTTGTATGTAACGAATAAACTGAAAAACTACTGGACCGATTTCAAAAAATATTTTGCCATTAGAAAGCTACATTATCACTAAGTAACATAGGCTACGGACGGAGCCGTGAAGACACAGCTAGTATGTTATAAAATTGTGTCTTCCTTTCATAAAAATGTTCACATTACAAAATAAAATAATATATTTTTATGATATACATTTTTCTTTATCATTTCCGTAGCCTAGCAACTTAATATGTAGCTGGGCTAATGAAATGCGTAGGTGTTTAATATGTATTAAATTGAACATTGTTGTTATGTTTACGAGTTTCTGGAAGATAATTAACTTAGTTTACCTTTTATAGCTGTAATCACGTAGGTTACGTTTAGCACTACATATTGTTATAATAATGAGGATTTCTGGCGAGTTTCATCTATACAAATAAATAAAATTGAAGTGTGTTGGTAATATATGCATAGATACCTACTAGTTATATGCATGTACCTTGTAAATTAGGACATATTTCATAATTATATTATGATATTTTCGCATGCCACAAAAGACAAAATGTGTTGGAACTATATAATATTGACTCCGTTTACATCTGTCTGTACCCATGTTTTAAGCGAAATAAACGATTTGATTTATCAAAAAAAACTTTTGAACAAAAGTAAAACCGACTTCAAATTGTCTATCTTCGAAGTCCTTCATCAGATCTTCACCAAAATTAAATCAGACTATTTCAAAAGAATACTCTTTCAAACAAAAAAAGAATTATTAAAATCGGTTCACAATTAGCAAAGATATCGCGGAACAAACATAAAAAAACATACAGTCGAATTGAGAACCTCCTCCTTTTTTGGAAGTCGGTTAATAACAGCTTTTTACTAAAGGCATATAAAAGTATATACAGTACTTAAACAAAAAAACAATATTTAAATTTTTTGTCTGTCTGAGTGTTTGTTTGTTCTTGCTAGTCTCCGAAACGGCGAGACCAATTTTGACGGGACTTGCACTGGCAGATAGCTGATGTTATAAGGAGTAACTTAGGCTACTTTTATTTTAGAAAAAAAATTAGGGTTGGACTGCCTCGTTGGTCTAGTGGTGGCAAGCGCAACTGCTGATCATGAGGTCCTGGGTTCGATCCCCGGGTCGGGCAAATTGTTATTGGATTTTTCCGTATGGAATTCCTCAGTAGCGGCCCGGAGTTTGGAGTTGTGCCCGGTTGATGGCAATATGCTCGCCCCCTATTACATGGGACTTAAACATAACTGACGAAACGAGGGTGTAATAAAACGCCTCTGCCGAATCCTTCGGGAAATACAAGGCGTGATATTATGTTAATTAGGGTTCCGCGCAAAAAATTAAAAACCACCTGATTTCTACGCAAACGAAGTCGCGGGCACAGCTAGGTGCTTCTAAATTTGCAACGCATGGTCATGGGTATCACCAATGATATTATAAGTAAAAAGGTGTAGATAGGTTACCTACACAACATTCGATCTTCAAAAACGGCACACTAACGCACACATAAATAACTAAATATTGCAATAGCACACTACATTACGATTAGACGTCAAAATAGGATGGCATGATTCGATTATCGCGAACGAAAAAGAGACAAATGTAATTTGCGACAGTGGGTCGTCTAACGTAGTAGAAACGCAACACTGAGGTCAAGTCTGGCTAATTAGCCACATTTTTAACCGACTTCCAAAAAAGGAGGAGGTTCTCAATTCGTCTGTATGTTTTTTTTCGTTTTTGTTTTTTTTTTTTTTTCTAATGTTTGTTACCTCATAACTCCGCCATTTTAAACTGATTTAGAGATAATATTTTTTTTATTTGAAAGGATATACTTCCAGATTGGTCCCATTTAAATTTGGTGAAGATCTGATGAAGAACTTCGGAGATAGACAATAGAACTCCTCAATGACGAACAGTACCTACGCATAATGTGATGTTGTGATTATGTTACGAGCAGCGTCTTTAGTAGGTCCAACCATATTTTAATTAATGCCACTAAAACGCAAAAAAATAAAAAACATTAAAAAAAAAAAAAAACCGACTTCAAAAAAACGATCAAAAGAATAAAATAATTACCATATTATAAAATTAACAGTTTCAGAAGTCGGTGCCTTCAATTTGGTTCAGCGTGGATTAGCACCGACTTCTAAAACTGTTAATTTTATAATATGGTAATTACTTTATTCTTTTCATCGTTTTTTGAAGTCGGTTTTATTTTTGACGTGTCGCTTGCTGAGCGCTTATAACCTATCTACACCTTTTTACTTATAATATCATTGGGTATCACCGTTTTGGGTGCGAAATGTCTGGTCCATTAAGACCAAAAAATTATTCATTAGGACGTTAGTCCGCATTCGCGTATAGTTATAATAACATACCTAACATAACATTACGCCTGTATTCCCCGAAGGGTTGGGCAGGGGTGTATAGTAACACCCTCATTTTACCGTTATGTTTAAGTCCCATGCAATAAGGGGCGAGCCAATTGCCATCAACCGGGCACAAATCGAAACTCCGGGCTGCTACTGAGGAATTCCACACATAAAACCCAATAAAAGTTTGCCTGACCTGGGGATCGAACTTATAATATTAACACATGAACTGTTTTTTTTTTTTGTCCAAGGGTTTTTGGTCTTCGGTACACTAGATAATCTCAATCATCATGCAAGTAACATATTTCGGTGATCTCTTTGGGGAAACCGAAGGTTTTGTCTATGCAATTATGGACGAAGTTATGATGACGAACAATTACCGGAAGTATATTGTGAAGGACGGCACGGTTGACATCTGACGGGCATGCAGGCCCGGAAAAAGAAGGTCGTTCAACTATCGCCTATCGCTTGAAAAAGAAGTCGCAAAATTGTTTGTGTTTGTAAATGCACCCAAGATACAGGAGAAAGAGTGAGGAGAATGACTAAAAAAAATTACGACGTCAGTCTAGTTTATTTAAAATTCAAGTACAATTGGTGGTACATAAGGCGGACTTAATGCCTATGGTATTCTCTACCAGTCAACCTTTGGGTCAAAAACATTTTAACAAAAATAAAACCGACTTCAAAAAAACGATGAAAAGAATAAAATAATTACCATATTATAAAATTAACAGGTTCAGAAGTCGGTGCTAATCCACGCTGAATCAACTTGAAGGCACTGACTTCTGAACCTGTTAATTTTATAATATGGTAATTATTTTATTCTTTCGATCGTTTTCTTGAAGTCGGTTTTATTTTTGTTAAAATGTTTTTTACTTTTTTCGTTTTAGTGGCCTTAATTAAAATATGGTTGGACCTATAAAGACGCTGCTCGTAACGTAATCACATCATCACATTATGCGTAGTGTTCGTCATTGAGGAGTTCTATTGTCTATCTCCGAAGTTCTTCATCAGATCTTCACCAAATTTAAATGGGACCAATCTGGAAGTATATCCTTTCAAATAAAAAAAATATTATCTAAATCGGTTTATAAATGGCGGAGTTATGAGGTAACAAACATTAAAAAAAAAAAAACATACAGACGAATTGAGAACCTCCTCCTTTTTTGGAAGTCGGTTAAAAATTAAGTCTAATCGCTTGGGAATGAATTGTTTTTTTCCAGCACTGGGCCAACCGTCTCTCAAATGCCCGGGCCGATTTCAGATCCCAGTCTGGCCCTGCGGGCATGCCACTGTCCCAGCGAATCCATTCGACATATATTATTTCTGGTTGTTCTCGTCTTACTAACGGCGAGTATTTACACAGACACAACCTAGTGGCTGCAAGACGAGTTTCAAGTAACATTGTTATTAACATGTCGAAATAATTTTCCAATTAGTCACGGTTTGTAACATTGAATACTTTTGAACCGCCAACACGACATAAAACAATAAAACTGTTTTTAAATATTGTTCTAATCATGACAAAACTTCGTGAGGTGGAGCAACAATGACTTGCTGATAATGTGTAAAAATATTAGTTAAAATATAAAAAATAGTAACATTCTAGTAATAATAATAATAAGAATCTGCCTTCTTGGTCTAGTGGTCACAAGCGCAACTGCCGAGCATAGAAACCTGGTTTCGATCCCCAGATTCCCCAGGTCGGGCAAAGTGTTATTGGGTTTCTCCATTAGGAATTTTTCAGTAGTAGCCCGAATTCTGGAATTGTGCCCGGTTAATGACAATAGACTCGCCCCCTATTACATGAGACTTAAACATAACTGGCGAAACGAATGAATTAAAACACCTCTGCCGAACCCTTCGGGGAATATAAGGCGTGTTGTTATGTTGTGTTATTCCAGTAATTTTTAACCGACTTTCAAAAAAGGAGGAGGTTCTCAATTCGATTGTATGTTTTTTGTTTTTTTTTGTATGTTTGTTCCGCGATTTCTTTGCTAATTGTGAACCGATGTTAATGATTATTTTTTTGTTTGAAAGAGTATTCTTTCGAAGTAGTCCCATTTAAATTTTTTGAAGATTTGATGAAGAACTTCGGAGATAGACAATTTGAAGTCGGTTTTATTTTTGTTAAGAAGTGATTTTTCAGGAGTGAATATTGTATCCGTTATGACAAACACCTTTTTTTTATAAATATCGTTGCCCCACACTAGGATTTCTCCTGTATCGTGGGTGCGTTTACAGACACAAATCTTCACATGCACAAACACCCAGTCCCGGAACAACTATTATACCGGACGACACGTTTGGTGCAGTGGCTGAGCGATCGGCTTCTGCGCTACGGGTCGTGGGTTCGATTCCCGCACGCAACAAATATTTGTATGGCCTACAGATAGTTGTTCTGGGTCTGGATGTTTGTGCGTGTGAAGATTTGTGTCTGTAAACGCACCCACGATACAGGAGAAATCCTAGGATTGAGGCAACGTTTCATTTTTTTTTAACCTATCCATAGGCCATACAAATGTCTGTTCCATGCGGGAATCGAACCCACGACGTGTACCCACAGGAGCCCATCGCTCAACCACTGCACCAAACATGTCGTGACGTGTCATGTCGCTGTTTTCCTCATTTGAAAATAAGGAATACAATAAATTCATTCTTGCACCATTTTGACAACCGATATTTGAACTATAAACTGGTGACATTATCACTTATTCATTAACACAACTGAATAAACACTTCAATATTTGGACTAGGTAATTTATGTAAAGAAAACATTTATTTCACTATACACCATTTATTTATTTCATGTATTTCAATAGCTAACTAAACCGTGGCCTTCGTCATTATCATCGCAAAACTACAGGAAAACTACGAGAAGTCTGGTCAAAATATATTATCTTTACCTGTCAAATAACTTATTGAATGTTAATTTATTTTTGCTAATAGCTAATTATAAGTATAACTAGCGACCCGCCCCGGCTTCGTATGGGTGCAATGTAGATACTAATGTGGGGCATATAAACCTTCCTCTTGAATCACTCTATCTATAAAAAAAAAACCGCATCAAAATCCGTTGCGTAGTTTTAAAGATCTAAGCATACATAGGGACAGACAGACAGCGGGAGCGAATTTGTTTTATACTGTGTAAATATACAGTTCCGTGACGGACTAAATGCCAGACAAAACGTAGTCTACATCTCTGAATAAAAGAAACATGAAATTCGGAAAATATAGTGTAGGTGTAAAGATGTCTTAAGAAGGATTTCTATACATGTGAAAGTTTGTGTTCCACATAAACAATAAAACAAGTTCGTTCTGCCTAGCCTTTTCCCAGTCTAACCAGACTCGGCTGAATACCAGTATTTTACACAGAGCAAATGCCATCAGACCTCCGCAACCCAGTTACTGGGCAATGTCAATATCCAAAGGTTAGCCCGGTTATCAGACTTTCGGGCTTCTGATTACCCGTAACGATTGTCTTAAGTATTCGTATGGCACCCGGGACCGACTGTTTAACGTGCTTTCCGTGGCACGGAGGGGTCTCGAAATGTAACAAATTGTCGCCCGTCCACGGTCTGACCGCTGCAATCGC
The DNA here is from genome assembly GCA_910594945.2 of Amphipyra berbera. Taxonomy (NCBI): domain Eukaryota; kingdom Metazoa; phylum Arthropoda; class Insecta; order Lepidoptera; family Noctuidae; genus Amphipyra; species Amphipyra berbera. Next base: position 19,106,584 of record OU343127.1, read on the forward strand.
AGTAACAACCTTGCAAATCATATCATCAGTGGAAAGGTAAAAAAACTAAAGCGCCAATACCTACTTTACAGTACAGTAAATAGATACCTAATTAAGTTACCTATAATATGTACCTATACTCTAAGAAAAATAACTATATTTATTTTCTTAAAAAAACACTTTGAATCTCTCTACTGTAAACTAAGTACCTATATTGGCGCTTTAGTCTTTTTACCTTTCCACTGACGATATGGTCCGCGCGCTTGTTAATTAGCACAAGCCCCTGAAACAACAAAACAAGGATGATTACAGGATTTTTATAAACAACCCCTAATAAGAGGTGCTATTGGATATTGAAGTTTGTATGGGAAAATTAGATTACCTATGTATGTCGACTGGAAACTTGGTATACTCTTCAAATCCAATCCGAAATCCACGCGGACGAAGACGGCGGGCAAAATTTAATTAAATATAATAAAACTTCTCTACGCTGTTTCTTTTAAATTAAATCTTCGTTGCTGCAGAGGTCCCTACAGATTAGTATTGCTTGCACAAGGAAACTATAGTGTTTGTCGAGCGAAATTCAGTCTAGATGTAATTCCAGACTTATTGCTGCTGTTCCGAATGCCCATTCTAGAAGCACTGGATAAGGGTAGCGATAGCAATTTAGAGTAGGTACCACTAGTTTTGCGAGCGGCGGGTTAGAGGACCAGTCGCTCGACCAGTAACATGCCCGGGAGGATGGCGCGCTGTGTTCCGCGCGCGCCTCTCAAAAGGAAGTAGGGCAGGGGAAAAATTGCCCCACCACTGGAGAGGTCCACCAGAAGAAGCTGGTGGACCGAGACCTGCCGGGGTTGCAGTGCATGCACTAGCGAATCCCGTGACCCCGGTCTTAGGTCAGAAGGAGGGACACTGTTGGTTTTTAGCCGGTAAGAAGCCGGCAGCCCTCGCCTTCCCCCGGGCGAGGGATATCCATGAGGATTTTCCAACGATAAAAAAAAGGTACCACTAGTTTATTTTTTTATTCAAGTTTTTCCCTGTGCATTTGTTCACTATGCGTGACTATGAAAGCTTCGGGACGGGCCGCTAGTACCTACTATATAATAGTTATTATTAAAAATATGTTCATAGCATTTCATTTCATTTCGCCGTTATGTTTAAACTCCGTATAATAGAGAGCGAGCCTATTGCCATCAATCGGGCACAAATCACCAATAATTTATTTCATCACCACTGTTCTCAAAACGGTGAAGGAAAACATCGTGAGGAAACCGGCATGTCCTAGAACCAAAAATTCGAAGACATGTAACATCTACCAACCCGCAATGGGCCCGCGTGGTGGATTATGGCCCATTCACTCTCACAGAGAGGAGGCCTGTGTCCCAGCAGTGGGATGGGCTGATGATGATGATGGGCACAAATCTAAACCCCGGGCTGCTACTGAGGAATTCCATACGAAAAAACCCAATAATACTTTTGGCCGGCTTGGGGATCGAACCCAGAACCTCACATTCAGCAGTCGCACTTGCCACCACTAAATCAAAGAGGCAGTTTTTATTATTATTATTATATATTATGCATTATAGGCTATACCTAAAAATAACAATTGCATCATGGAATTGTGTCTAAAACCAGGACTCCTGTGCGTGTTTATCATCTAAATAAAACATGCATGCGTGATGTTTATTTATATTTATTTTTGTAGATGGTTGTGTAGTTTATAGTTTGGTTTGGCTTTGTCAAACATCATCATCACATCTCCCTGACCTTATCCCACACTAGGTGTAGTCGGTACAACACGCATTCCTCTTCCATTCTCCTCTATCATCATCATCTCAGTTGAGTACAATGTATTATGTTTAGCATAATGAGCGGTCTTATCGCTAATAGCGACCTTTGAGAGACAACCTTAGTAATTCCATACTGCTGATATTCAGACACATAAGACACATTATTTACAGTCTAAACTGGAATTCGGCCCTCCAATGTGGTTGGAAAATTCTATTAGGTCCCCACCTATGAAATCAGCGTTTTGTATGGAGAATTTTAAAGAAGTTGCATTTTTCATACTAACATTTTCTTAATTTATTTAACCACTATGAACACTAATGTTTTAAAACTTTTATGCACTAATGTTTAAAAACTAAGATAACGTATGCCACTTAGATTATGCGACTAAAATAAGTTTTGGCTAAGTTATAACAAAAATAGTGGTCATTTCTGCTAACAAAAAGAGGAGTCATTTTTAAGGTAATTTTAATGTTTAGAAAACTATAAGTAATAATGTTTTTTTACTATTGGTAGTTGTCTATGATGGTCATTATTCGATATAATATCAAGCAATTGATTAATATTTTAAATCATAGAAGTGACGAGGTTCTCTATTTGTGAGAAAAAAAACGCCAATTTCATAGGTGGGGACCCAATAGAATGATGATGATAGCAGTCGTTTTCTAAATATACCCGTTGAAAACATTTAACACCCATCATCTCCCTGCCTTTATCCCACACTAGGCGGGGTCGGCACAACACGTATTCCTCTTCCATTCGCCTCTATCAGCCGTCATCTCAGTACTCACTCCTTTCTTAGCCATATCATCCTTCACACAATCCATCCATCTTTTGTTTGACCTACCTCTAATAATATCCATCCACATTCATATTTAAAATTCTTCCAATGCCATTACTTTCTTCCCTCCACATAATATGTCCATACCACGCTAACCTATTACTCCTCAACTTTTCAGTCACTGGTGCTACTTTCAAACTTCTTTTGACACATACTGCGCGTACTATCAAACATACAAATACAAATGTAAAACACGCGCGGAAAAACATCGTCTCGCGTCTAACTCTAATGCCGTATCGCGGTCAGACCGTGGATGGGTGACCATTCGTTACACATCGAGACCTCTCCGTGCCTCGGAGAGTACGTTAAACCGTCGATCCCAGGTGTCATACGAAATACATATGACAGTCAACACGGGTAACAGATTTATTTACAGAAATAAAAATAATTTATCATTTAACTATTCTGCATCAGACTAAAGAAGAATCACATAAATCGGATCATAAATCTCAGCGTAATCGGTGTAGGTACATACATTAAAAAAAATACCAATCGAATTGAGAACCTCCTCCTTTTTGAAGTCGGTTAAAAAGCTGCAGAACGAACATTGTCGTATGTTTGAATTGTCCGCTATACGCCCCGCATCACGCTCTGCGCTAATCTACGCCTCTCCATAAACAAGGCTTAAAGCTTCGTAGGTATTATATCAAAACAAACAGAAAACAAATACGATATCCACAATAGCTAGTGAAACGAGATACCATAACAGCACCAATTTTAGTACTGCATCCAGCTAAAATTAAAACACGTGGTGTCGTAAAATTGCTGACGGGGCAAAATGTTTGGGTGCGTTGTTTGTCGTAAACAACACCGAGGATTTTTGAAGGTGACTTGAAAAACGGGTTGGTGTAATTTGACACTCCACCTGTTAGGCGTAGTAAGAACGTTTGACGTATAATATCGTAAATGTATCGCTAAAGTAATACCAGGTTCACACGATTCGATTCTAGTTGATCAACTGCCAAATCGCATGCGATTTGAACCGTCCGAACAGACTTTCAATCAAATTGAATCAATTTGAAGGAACTAAACGTTTCAACTTTTGTTGGTCAACTAAAATCGAACCGTGTGAACCCGCTATAAGCTAGTTTTGAATCGAAAATACAACTGTCCGATAACATTTTGGTTTAACTTTTTGCGACGTGCACAATTTGTATCATACATAGATATGAATAAAGTTTTCAATTTAATTAAATAGTATGCGCGAAACGAGTGTTTCTGATTCAAAATTCATTTAAATTAACGTTGAGTATTTATGTTAGTAACTCGACAGCATTCGTGCTAACCCTACTGTTGTTTTGACTATATGTATTTATATTGCTCTAATTTTATACTATTGGTGCAGAAAAATATTAAATTATCTCTCAATAGATGTTCAAATCAAATCATTTATTATTCATACATTTTGGGCAAGACACGATAACAGGTTTTAAAATTTGTTCCACCAAAATCTGCCTGAATAGGCGTTTGAATCCATTTTTGGATATATCACATTGTTATATTATATATAAGGAGATAAATGTCAAAGTAATTTAAACAAACCAAAATTAAAAATAAATAATAGATAAATTAAAATAAAACTAAAAACAAAGCATAATGTATAAATGTCAAACCAAACTAAAATTATTTTTTTATCTTAAATCAAATTACTATCATTTACAAATTCACCAATAATAATAACATTTATTTGTCAAGAGGCTTTTCAATTTCTTTCTAAATGTTGTTTATTGATTTGTGTACACTATCCTTTCGATGGTAAGAACAGCCTTATTGATCTAGTGGTGGCAAGCGCGACTGCTGATCGTGAGGTGCTGGGTACGATCCCAAGATCGGGTAAATTATTATTCGGTTTTTTCCGTGTGGAATTCCTCAGTAGCAGCCCGGTGTTTGGATTTGTGCCTGGTTGGCTTGAAATGAGGGTGTTACTATACACCTCTGCCCAACCCTTGGAGGAATACAGGCGTGATATTATGGTATGGTAAGAACAGGGGTTAACAACACTGTGAATGTGTGAAACAAAATTCATTTTTTAATTTTTTTTCACTAATTTATTTAACCATGACCTTTTTTTATTAGCTTATAGCCTTTTATTGGTCGTAAGCTGCCAATTGTGAAGTACTGGATTTGAATACCAGTATGGTTACTCTCGAAAATTATTCCGATCGATTGACATTGAAGTTTATCAGTTCGTACTTGAGAATGTCATATTGGTATAGTATTTATTGAATGAATTAATCAAAATTAGAATTTAAATTGATCGTTGCAAGAATTCGATTTAGATCAGAATTATTTTCAAGAGTAACCCTATACTGAAGAAGAACATAGTTAGCTTAGTTATCTGTAATAATATTGACAAGCATATCATTTTGGAATCCTCAGCAAGCACATTGGGTCACCCGCGTGACTGCGCAACGAGTATTCCCAAGGAGGGTTGATGTCAGGCAGGCGGCTGGTCATAAAACAATAAGCCAAAACCTCTAACAGCATGGATTTCTGAAATACATGTTGTGCCGACCACACCTAGTGTGGGATAAAGGCAGGAAGAAGAAGAAGAAGTAACCCGATACAGGTCGGGCAACACTATTGGGTTTTTTTGTTAAGAAATTCTCAGTAGCGGTCCGGAGTATGGAATTCTGGCCAATAAATAGCAATTGGTTGACACCGTACGAGCTGGTAATTGGGGAAATATAAGTGTACAGAACTGCCGTCTTAATGAAGAGTATAGTAATCGTCATTATTGTTTTAAATTCTCATTTACCTATTTATTTCAGTGTAGGGATACTTATAAGTTTTGAACAAAACACCGTTTCCATAAATTTGTTCATTAGGTACTGTAGGTTGTCTTCATAAGACGGAGTTCACCTCCACCTTCTTTTGGCTGGAGACCCTTCAGGTCTCGCCAATGACTGCCCGGTTATATAGAACCGGTTCGCATGGAACATACAGGCTGTAAACAAAATAATGTAATTCCTTCAAACCTCGTGATGTACTGCTGACATAGATTAACTCTGTACAGGACACTTATGCATTCAATAAAAAAAATATTACAAGAAATAAACATGTGTTCTTAACCTGAGGCATTTTAGCGTTCCTAGTTAAATAAACGCGCGGCGAGCGATAGCCGCGCAATTCGCTCGTGACGCTAAAATGCCTCACGTTAAGAACACAAGTCAACATCTTGTAATAATTTTTTTATTGAATCCCAAAGTAATCCGTGCAGGATTAATCTGTCAGCAGAACATCACGAGGTTTGAAGGAATTGCATGATTTCGTTTACACCCTGTACAATACAATATAATACTCTTTATTGTACACAAAACAAACAAGAAACATTACTATAGAAATAGAGATGTACAATGGGCGGTCTTATCGCACTAGGCGATTTCTTCCAGACAACCTTTGGATGGACATGAAGTGCAAGAAAAAAATGAGAGGGGTAGTTCTCAGTGTAACAATAAATGAGGAGACATTAAACTAAGTACTTTAAATAAACCAAAAAACACAAATAAATAAATATTATCTATATATATAAAAGGAGAAGCTGACTGACTGACTGATCTATCAACGCACAGCCTAAACGGCTGGGGTTAGAAACTTGAAATTTTGACAGTAGGTTCATTTTGTGACGTAAACATCCACTAAGAAGGGATTTCTCGAAATTCAACCCCTAAGGGGGTGGAAAAAAATCACGCAAGCGAAGCTGCGGGCAAAAGCTAGTATACAATAAATATGAAATAAATATATATATAGTGTAATGTGTATGTAATACATAATATAAACAGACAATAAATAACTATACATAAAGATGCAAACTTAACTGTATATCGATAGGTAGTGATCCTTGACGAGTCTTTTCAAAGTTACCAAGGATTGCGTACGTCTAACTGTAAGGGAACGTACCCATACTACGTGACCCATTTTTTACTACCTATATTTTACCCCCCCCCCCCCTCAGTCACCACCCGTAGTATAAGCCAATACCCCCCCCCTCCCCCTCTATTTTTCACGTAGTAATATATAAATATGGTTTTTAATCATTTTTTCGACAAAACTCGAGATTTCCCTAGAGGATATTGACTACGTGACGAAAACCTAAGACCCCCCCCCCGCCCTTGTGACCGAGCGTGGTGTTTTGAAAACCCCCCTCCCCCCTGAACGGGTCACGTAGTATGGGTACGTTCCCTAACTGGCAAAGCTTTACCCCGGTCACTCACATGCGCGTAAACATTCGTACATCGTACGAATGTTTTCCGTTTTGTATGGAAAATGTTCGCATAGTCATTGCGAATGTCAGTCCCACACTTGCGGGTTCGCGTATTCGTGCGAATGTGAGTGACCCGCATTATACAAGCAATTCGATAGAAAAATAAATACCTCCACCTACGCCTGCGGGAAATCCTGTACGTTAGTGTTGTGTCGGTAATCATACCAAGTTAACCCTTCACATCATTAACAACCGCATTTTAACATGTAAATTAGTAACATAATTACGCATCATTATCCAAGCACTGAATTCATACTTTCAAATACGCTTAAAACAGCCATGACCTCGTAACTTGGCAAACTGCATTTGGTTTTCCCTCGTTCCAGCAACTTTAAGAGTCACTGAACCCTATCAAAGCCTTTCGACCGTCCTTATAATGAGCCAAATCATTTCATTGCCTATAAAAACCACCAGCATACTTAGACCTACCACACCGCCCTGGATACGGACAAAACGTTTGTGATCGAAGGAAAAGTAGGTTGAAATTAAAGGTCAATGTAAACTGGTGTTGTAATTCTGCGTTGGCGCATTTCGCAACGTAAGCAGCGAGTGCAGTGTTGGTTCGGCAGTCGTGCGGGTAGTACGTGATTGTTGAAGTTTAAACTGTTGTGTTGACGTTTTCGCACAGTCGATCGTTCATTAAAAGTTATGTATGTGAAAAGGGCTGAGTGAAGGGATTTTTTGACATTTATTGACAAGAAAGGTAGGAATTTCGTTTTTATGTTTTTTTTACGATGTTTTTGTTGAAATTTTTTTTTATTTCATGTAGTTTTCTTTAGTTAAAAGGACTACGAAGTGTTGCGACATTAGTAGTTAAATTATAACTCCGTCGTAACTTCCTTCAGTTCAATTTACATGCGTTTAAAATGTAAACACCGTGTTTGTTTACTTATTTCTTGTTTTGCGGGTATTCGCGCTTTGCAAAATTGCATACAGTGAAATTTTGTGCAATTTTAGGTTCAAGGTGATTCCGTCTCAATATTTTTTGCGAGTTGTACGCGGATCAAAATTTTAGTATTTAGGTACCTATTTATTTTTATCATTTTAATTGACACACGTAAGTTTTTATTATTTCGGACTGGCAATCTTTTTTTGTTGCATGCAATTTTATTATCATTACGTATTACATCGTATGAGATAAGCAGGAATACTTAATTTATGTACTAAATTGGAATGGAAGTTTTGTCAATCGTCGCAACGAGATTAAGTTTCTGGAGATTAATCGTGTTAGACATAAAAAAATCATTACTTATGAATTTAGGCCATTAAATATAAATTAAAAATAATTAACACTAATGTTTCTTTTATTAATTATTGTTTTTGAAAATGTTTGTAATCATGTATGTATATTTGAATCAATAAAGGAAATATAAGTAAATTAATATTTCAAAGATAATTGTTGTAAATATTTTTTTTTTTGTAAATTAATATACATAACATAACACCACGCCTGTATTCTCCGAAGGGTTGGGCAGAGGTGTATAGTAACACCCTCATTTCACCGTCATGTTTAAGTCACGTATAACAGGGGGCAAGCCTATTGCCACCAACCGGGCACAAATCCATACTCCGGGCTGCTACTGAGATATTCCACGCGGGAAAACCCAATAACACTTTGCCCGACCTAGGGGTCGAACCCAGGACCTCCCGATCAGTAGTTGCGCTTGCCACCACTAGACCAACGAGGCAGTTTTTTAAATTTACTTTATTAAAAAGACAAACGACATTTACCTAATATTCAAGTAATTATTTAATGATCTAAGAACATAGTCTGCTTAGTTGCCGGCAATAAGATTGAAAAGCATATAATTTTGGTACCCAGTGCATAATATCAGCGCAGTCTAATAATACTTCTTTATACTGTGATATCAGCAAGCACATTGGGTCACCCGCGCGACGCCGTTGCAATGAGTATTCCCAAGGAGGGTTGGTGTCAGGCAGGCGGCCGGTCATAAAACATTATTGTTTTATGACCGGTCGTAAATCCATGTTGTTAGAGGTTTTGGCTTATGCCAAAACCTCTAACAACATGGATTTACGAATTACATGTTGTGCCGACCACACCTAGTGTGGGATAAGGGCAGGAAGAAGAAGAAGAAGATTTAATGATCTTTGTCAACGTTCAAGTTAATCGCTTTTATTTACACCTTCCAACATGTCGACTCAATTAAAATATTGTAGATGAGTCATTTATTTTGAAGTTAAGTCTGACAACTGGTTAACCTTCTTTAAACGAGTTGTTTATTATCTTCTTAAATCCATCTGAGTTTTTGCGCGCTATACACGAATACAAGAGTATTTTATTCGTACTATTATCATTACAAGAAGACGCACTTAAGTAATCCTGCCTTAATTATTAAACGATTTTAATTAGCTTCACCTCGTATATTTGTTTCTTTGATTCAAATCTTGCGATAGATTTATCAATTGGTACTTCTGCTTAACCGATTCTCCTTTTTATTTATCGTGGGTAATCCTCATGGATGTCCCTGGGTCTGGGGATCTGCCGGACTCTTACCGGCTAAAAACCCACGGAGTTCCTCCTTCTGACCGTAGACCGGGGTCGCGGGATTCGCCTAAGCATGCACCGCAACACCGGCAGGTCTTGGTCCACCAACTGCTGGTGGACCTCTCGTCGGTAGGGCCCCAACCCACGACCGAAACTTCGTACACAAATTCAATTCACATGACAATACAACATTATAATAATTTCAACCTTAAATCATCACACAAGATAAAAACTGTCTAACTTAAAAGTTTTTTAAGGTTTTATTTTTATTTTATTAACTTTTTTTTCATATATGTAATATATTCCTATTATTGAGATCATAAATTCTTTTATTCCCGTCATTTTATCTACAAATACCTTTTAAGGCTGGCGTTCACCAACATTGATTAGTTGTTTATCCAGAGGGATAAACAACTCATGTTTCAAGTAAACGGTTGTTTAACATGATAATTAATGGTTGGTTTGCTTCTTCTTCTTCTTCCTGCCCTTATCCCACACTAGGTGGGGTCGGCACAACATGTAATTCGTAAATCGATGTTCTTAGAGGTTTTGGCTTATTGTTTTACTAGCAACCCGCCCCGGCTTCGCACGGGTGCAATGTAGATACTAATGTGGGGCATATAAACCTTCCTCTTGAATCACGCTACTTATTAAAAAAAAACCGCATCAAAATCCGTTGCGTAGTTTTAAAGATCTAAGCATACATAGGGACAGACAGACAGCGGGAGCGACTGTGTTTTATACTATGTAAAGAAGATGACCGGCTGCCTTGGTTGGTTGGTATACATCGGCATAAAAATGCATAATTATTACTTTCTATCCTTGGTTTAGTATTTTTTACGGTTTTTTTTTTATAATGAGTGCATAACAATGCCTCTTGGAAGACCATTGAGGCTAATTTGGATTCAGTAGTTTATAATTTACTTAATTTTCAAACTTGCATTGTGAATGGTTTAGAACAGAGGGGTCTACAACATGTAACGTAATTAACGCACACCCTCAAACACCCCAATTAGAATATTATGTTATAATCATAATACATACACTGAAATTTTAGTTTAACATGTATATGCATTGTTATTTACTAAATTAACGTTCTTGAAATAAGGTTTATTTTTATTTATTTTGTATTGAATGACGGAATTTGTATTAATACAAATAAAAATGCACTTTCAAAAGTCTTTTTGCCTTGATTTACGGTTCATTTCAGTTTATTTTGACTGTACAGGGGTAATGTGACTAATTTCCGTAGTTTTAATTATTTTTGGGATAAAAAATTACCTATATTAAAAATGATAGAAATCGATTCAGTAAACGATTCTGAACAAACTATTTTCACGATGTGCGTTAATTATGTTACATATTGTATACTACTAACAAAATTATTGCCAAACTGCAAACGAATCACGACCCTCACATTAAAATAAATTAGAACTGTCAAAATGCTTGCTTTTGTTTTTGTTGTCTCATTGGTCTAGTGGTGGCTAGCGCGACTGCTGATCGTGAGGTCCAAGGTTCGATCCCCAGTTCGGGCAGTATTATTGAGTTTTTCCGTGTGGAATTCATTAGTAGCAGCCCGGTGTTTGGATTTGTGCCCGGTTGATGGTGGGCTCGCCCTCTATTACATGGGACTTAAATATAACGGCGAAATGTGAGTGTGTACACCTCTGTCCAACCCTTCGGGGAATACAGGCGTGATGTTATGTTTACCTACATACCTTAATCTCAATATACAAGGTTAGTCGGAAAGGGATACTAAGCCTAAAGCATGTTAAAGTACACACAATAATGGATAACTTTTGTTCTACAACTTTCCCCAACAGTCATTAGTTTAAGAGAAATAGAAGTTCAAAGATTTCATAAAAAATACGCTAAATTCTATCTATCCTCAGCTATGATCAGCTGTGTTTACATTTTAGGTCATATTTGAGATCACGGATTAGAAGCTCCATTTTCTGAATTCGTAACTAAAGCAGCGATGAAGAATTAAAAAAAAAAACTAAATTAAAAATCATATTGCATGGTTCTTTTTTAATCGCATTTTGAAATTTTAGTACCTTCTTTAAAACAATCATCAGTGATACATTGAGTGGCCCGCGGCTTAGTACCCCCTTTCCGACTAACCTTGTATAATTTACAAGACATTTTTGACGAAAATCTGCGAACGTGATACATAACATTGTGCGAAATCCGGTTGATAAAACTATAAAAAAAAACAAGTTTCAAAAACCCAACTGTACGCATTTTAATAAAAATCCCGTGTTTTTTTTCGAATTCATTAACGTCGTTCACAAGAAAACCGCAAACACGCGCGTGTTTTAATTACTTACCTGCATTTTAATTGGCAATTAATTGGTAGTATTAACAACAGCCATGGATTTCGTCTGGGATGTCCACAGTACATTAGATACTAGTAATGTTATGGTAAATATTGTAATTGTTTATCCAAAAGTACCATAGTCTTGTTCTATTTAGTATTAACAGCAATTATACTACTTTGAAACTTTGAAAGTTGCGGTTTAAAAGATGATGTAGTGACAAAAATTGAAAGGAGTATACTTAGGTGGTTTGGCCATGTTGAGAGAATGAGTGAACGGCGATTATCAAAAGAAATTTATAAGGCGGATGTTAATGGGAACGCCGGTAGAGGACGTCCTAGAAGGACATACATCGATGTTATTGGTGATGTTCTTCACAAAGGTCAGGTGCGTAGTACTCTCAACCGGCGTGCGTGTATGACAAGATGTATGAATGTGGATGAAGCGAAAGGGGTATGTAAGAGTCGTAGCATGTGGCGTTCTATAGTTTCTGCATACCCCCATGGGAAAAAGGCGTGAGTTTATGTATGTATGAAACTTTGAACAATCATCACTTGCTTTTGATGTTGACCTGCAGTCTGATATAATAATAGTATCTATGAAAACACCAGGATAAATGTGTATCCACGAGAATACTGCCGACAAACTGCTCTGCAGTTTGACAGAATGTTTTTGTAAAATTTTGTGTAATTCTTTTTCGTTGAATAAACAAATTAAAATAAAAAAAATATTTTTTTTAAATTCCTGTAAATAAATCTGTTACAGACACTTACAAGTCAATGTAATGTTTTTTTTTAAACTAGATGGCGCCGGCATTTCCTATATGACTAACTCTGAGAAGAAAAGATGGAACAAACTCAGAGATCAAGGTCTCTTTTAAACATATACATAACATAACATCACGCCTGTATTCCCCAAAGGGATGGGCAGAGGTGTATAGTAACACCGTAATTTCGCCGTTATGTTTAAGTCCAATGTAATAGAGGGCGAGCCTATTGCCATCAACCGGGCACAAATCCTAACTCCGGGCAGCTACTGAGAAATTCCTAACGGAAAAACCCAGTAACACTGCCCAACCTGGGGATTAAAACCAGGACCTCACAATCAGCAGTCGCCCTTGCCACCATTAGACCAACAAGGCAAGCTAAAGTATTTTTTTAATGATTTTTAAAGCCATCCGAATTGCTTAAATATAAGGGCACATTCAGACCTCATTTTAAAGTTAAACTTTAACTGCAATTTGTAAGCAGAACGCATAATAAAATTTAATTTAATCTACTTATTGCGTGCCCCGTATTTACTATCGAACAAACTGTAGTTTGACCAAAATAAAATGGTACATACTTGGTTTCTGTTAAAAATATTTACATGTAGGAAATTGAACGTACCTAGTGAAGTGCAAGAGAAGGATGTATGAGTAGACAAGGAGGACAGATGACATTGACATAATAGACAGAGATGGACAGATTTAGAGAACGATACAGACGAAAGAGGTTAAATTGCTAATATAAAAAAAGAAAAAGGAAAAATAAATCTAAATTACCCAAATCAGCATTCTGTTGAGCACCCAATATTCCCAATCTCACAATCTTTAATTATTGTTTATTCTTGTCTTCTTCGCGTTTGACCCTAGTATCATCTGATGGTAAGCGCAGACAGGGTTTAAGATGGAGCGCACGAATCCAAGGAACAGAGATATAGAGGGATTCCCCTATACCCCTCTGGCTCTCACATACATACGACGGAACACAGTAAACTGCTTGGCGCCGGACTTTAATGTTCAGGTGGTAGCTAGCCAGGCGGACCGTGTAGATCCTACCACCAAGCGTAATATTACTCACATCGACTGGTCTCGTAATAATAGGTAACAAATTCATTAATAGGTACTTACCTGTTATTTATGAAGCCCCAATAAGGAAATCTTGCAAAACTTCAATCGAAATGCAAATTTTAATCATCGTAATTTAAACCTTTCAGCGTTGTTATAAGTTCGAAATTTTATCAACTGAATTGTGGCCTAATTTATTTGCTAATGAGAATGACGCATATTCGCACGCAATACCAAAAGGTTGACTGGTAGAGATTGCTATATACCATCAATAGATAATTTATAACATCACGCTTGTATTCCCCAATGGGTTGGCCAGAGGTGTACAGTAAACCCTCATTTCACCATTATGTTTAAGTCCCATATAATAGGGAGCGAGCCTATTACTATCAACCGGACAAAAATCCAAACTTCGGGCTGCTACTGGGGAATTCCATACGGAAAAACCACTTTGCCGGACCTGGGGATCGAATCCAGGACAGCAGTCGCGCTTGCCACCACTAGACCAACGAGGCAGTCATTTAAAATTACGTTTGAAGTGTCCGCTTCAATCTCCGCGTCTACCAATGTGTCTGCCTTTATTTACACTCGGGAGCAATGAATCCGGGTCACCAACATAACCTTTAATATCTCAAAAAAACATTGTTAAAATTTTTAACATTGTTGTTGTTATGTTATAGTGACCCGGATTCATTGCTCCCGAGTGTATAATTTTTATACAATTTAATCAAAAATCCAAGTGAAAATGTTGCAAGAATTATATTCGCATGACTATCCTTGATAAAATCATAACGATGTACAATATACATGTACAGTCAGGCACACAAACCTCTGAGCTGTGTCGACATGAACAATTACTGAGCTACATTGCTTAACCGCCTCTCACGATTTCTCTTTCTATTCGCAAATGTACTATAGCCTGTTGGGAAGGTTGTGGTTACTTAATGACGTCATTGCCAAACTTCCTACAAGATTTCCCGGTACGTGAAGTGACGTCAGACGTAGATTGGTCGATGACGAATTTCTCTAGGTTATTGTACTTATATTACGAAAATGTCATGGCTGTTTTGTTTTGCATTTGTTCTCAAAATCGATTGTTAATAAAAGATTTTAATAATCTTCTTGTCGTGTGGTTAGTGACTAACCTGGTGTCAGAGTTTACGCCGCCCATGGGCCTCTGACTTGGCTTCACATGCCGTCGAGAAATATCTCTCAGGCATGCCGGTTTCCTCACAATGTTTTCCTTCACTGTTTTTAAGCAACTAATTATACAATACGCACACGAATCCGAAAAGTCAGAGGTGCGTGCCTTGGGTTCGAACTCGAGACCTATGACTTGGCAGTCCGAAGGTCCGAAGGCTATCACTGCTGTTTTTTTTAATAGATGTTTATTTATTTTAGGATCTCCAACAAAAGATATACACAAAACATTACATATTGTTAATACCCAAAGTGTTTCGTAGGTGTACTCCTTCAATTACAGGAGATCACAGCATACATAATAAAATGAACAACTAAGCTAACAAATTAAATAATTAATAATAAAATAATTTTGAAAAAGGAACATAAAAACACAACAAATTCTGTTAAATAATAAAACATAGAATAATAAAATACCAAAAATTAAAAATAATAAACATTAACATTACAATACTTTTCTAAGACATTTCTTATATATATCGAGAGATTGACGAATATCTAAATTTGTGGTTTTAGTTTTAGCTAGCATGTTATATTGCCTACAATGTCTTGGTAGAGCGGCGTAATGACCTAGGTTTGTTTTGGAGCTGGGTTTGTTTTGGAGTATGTTGGCCGTGAATACACATTCTGTTAAAAAATCATGTCTATTTGGTACTAGATACAAAACTAGTCTATAGCATGCATCCTTAGTAGCATTCGTAACATTAGTTAATTTATTACATTAAATATTTAGGCACTTTCTAGCCTGAAGCACAGGTTTAACCTAGTTCAGGCAAATAAGCAACCGTGCTGTATTTTAATTGTTAAGGTATTTATTGTAAATGTGCCCATTGTATAAATAAATGATTTATTATTATTATTATATTATTCCAGACGTTGCCCTACATTGTTACACTCACATAGTTCTGATACCACAATGTCTGGACTTTAAAAGAGACCTTGATCTCTGAGTTTTTTTTGGCCTTTCTTCTCAGAGCTAGTCAGAAAGGAAATGCCGGCGCCATCTAGTCTTAAAAAAAAACATTACACTGACTTGTAAAAGTGTCTGTTATATTTACAGAAGTAAAAATCATTTATAGAGTATTTAAAACATGCTCAATTCAAAACGTGACGCATTTTAGCGCCCCGATCGAGTTGCGCGGCTATCACTCGCCGTGCGGTCATTTAACTCGGAGCGGCAAAATGTCTCACGTTAAGAACACATGTTTACTTCTTGTTTTTTTTTATTGTATCCAAATGTATCCCTTGCAGGGTTAATCTATGTCAGCAGTACATCACGAGGTTTGAAGGAATTACATGATTTTGTTAACATCCTGTATATATTAGGTTATAGGTACATCTTATATAACAATTGGATTATGGGCCGCCAATACACTTGTAAGTTGCTTCCATAAAATGTATGTGACCTAATGGCAATTAATTTGACTTTACAAATCAATCGATAAGCTACTTATAAGAGAGTTTACATTTACAAAATCGTAAGTAAATTACGTAAGGGACTTACGTGAGGATAAATTACAGGTGTAAGGCCGACCATAAGTCAGTCATATCATCTTCTTAATATTATAATTCTTTTGTACGTGTGTTTGTCCTCCTAAACGGCTGGACCGATTTGGATGAAATTTTGTGTGTATATTTCAATGGGTTCCTGGATAGTTTGAAAATACAATCGGACCCGGTAGGTGGCGCTGCTGTCGGTACGTCACAAAATTTGATTTGCTGAACAATTGACAACATTACATAATTTTGAGCGGTACTTTTTATTGCTTAGCTAGAAAGAATAGAAAATTATAAGTAACCCGTATTTTTAATTGTGGAAACACAAAATTAAACAATGTAAATGTTTTAAAAATATCATATTTAATGTTGCGCTGCTTTTCCGGGTAGGACGACGTCTGCCGGGTCCGCTAGTAAAGGATGACTCACGCTAGACCATGTCGGGTCCGAGCCGAGTGTCGGCCGTGGCACATTCAACTAATATAACATATATTTTGTATGGACACACTCACGCTATACCGAGCGGCAACCGAGACAAAATATATTATATTTTGTCAAAATATAATAAATACAAAAAATAAATAACCGAGACAAAATATATTATATTTTGTCTCGGTTGCCGCTCGGTATAGCGTGAGTGTGTCCATACAAAATATATGTAATATTAGTTGAATGTGCCACGGCTGACACTCGGCTCGGACCCGACACGTTCTAGCGTGAGTCATCCTAAATAATATAAAATGTGGATAAGAAGGTAACAATTTGACACTAATGCGTCCTGGATTTCTAACCGTTTGTATTATAGTGTAGTGACGTAACAATCCATACTAGATTATCGTGTGAAGTACCTAATGACATGAAAATGATACATCGTTTTACATACAATATAATTTATGACTGACAATCACTATCGCAATCTTTAGATCTCAATTTTGATCGATTTGGTCTCGTATAGTCTCTTTCTGTAAAGGCCGCTCAAGAAAATATAGGCAGTGTCTATTTATATCCGCTTGAGGGGCTCGTGGCTAAATAACAACCGCGCCGATCGTACGATTTGCGAGGTTAAGCTGCGCTTGCCGCGGTCAGTCCGTGGATGGGTGACCATTTGTTACACATCGAGACCCCTCCGTGCCTCGGAGAGCACGTTAAGCCGTCGGTCCCGGGTGTCATACGAATACCTATGACAGTCGTTACGGGTAGTCAGAAGCCCGAAAGTCTGACAAACGGTTTAACCTTAGGATACCGGCATTGTCCAGTTATTGGGTTGGGAAGGTCTGATGGCAGTCACTCCATGTAAAATACTGGTATTCAGCCGCATCTGGTTAGACTGGAAGCTGACCCCAAGATAATTGGGAAAAGGCTAAGAGGTCTATTTATATCCGCAATAAGCTGTGATAGCCTAGTGGTATGACCGTCGGACCGCCACGTCACAGGTCTCGAGTTCGAACCCAAGGCACGCACCTCTGACTTTTCGGATTCATGTGCGTATTGTATAATTATCACTTGCTTAAAAACGGTGAAGGAAATCATCGTGAGGAAACCGGCATGCCTGAGAGATATTTCTCGACAGCATGTGAAGCCAAGTCAGAGGCCCATGGGTGGCATAAATTCTGACACCAGGTTAGTCACTAACCACACGAAAAGAAGAAGAAGAAGATAACCGCAATCATCACGATAGGCAAGCTAGTTTGTACTTTGTACCCGCAAAGCCTCTTTGCATTTTTGCAGTTAGTGAACACTAGGAAAGATAGCTTTTTTGCAAAAAAAATACGCAGTAGCCAAGACTATCCTTTGCGCCATTTCTTCAAGGAGAGTTTCAGGTCATCTTGATTGACCGTTAAGGTTTATAAATGCAGTATACAGTGTTGAATCTCTGCTGGAAGTAAACATGTTGTTTATTGCTATAAATGAGCTTTATTTAACTTATTTTTACGTATATTTCACTGCCTCGTTGGTCTAGTGAGGTCCTGGGTTCAATACCCAGGTCGGGAAATTCTCAGTAGCAG
The DNA here is from genome assembly GCA_910594945.2 of Amphipyra berbera. Classification (NCBI taxonomy): domain Eukaryota; kingdom Metazoa; phylum Arthropoda; class Insecta; order Lepidoptera; family Noctuidae; genus Amphipyra; species Amphipyra berbera. Next base: position 19,124,814 of record OU343127.1, read on the forward strand.
CCCGAAGTTTGGATTTGTGCCCAGTTGATGGCAATAAGCTCGCCCCCTATTACATGGGATTTAAAAATAACGGCGAAATGAGTGTTACTATGCACCTCTACCCAACCCTTCGAGGAATGCTGGCGTGATGTTAAGTTATGTTAATGTCAATGAATCCCTTTTTTTTTATCGTGGAGAAATCCTCATGGACTGTCCCCCGTCTGGGAAGACGGTGGGATGTGCCGGACTTTTACTGGCTAAAACCACCACGGTGTCCCTCCTTCTGACCTAAGGCCGGGGTCGTGGGATTCGCTATTGGATGCACCGCGACCCCGGCAGGTCTCGATCCACCAGCTTCTTCTGGTGGACCTCTCCTGTGGCAATTGCTCCCCTGCCCCACTTCCTTCCGAGAGGCGCGCGCGGAACACGGCGCGCCATCCTCCCTGGGCCCGTTACTGGTCGGGCGACGGGTCCCCTAACCCGCCGCCCGCAGGCCACTCACTAGGGATGTCAATGAATCCCGCGATTTTCCAACCTATCCTGTTCAAACCTATTTTAACCTGTTTTGATTTTACAGCAATCCCGGTTAATTCTTCCTGTATCTTCTACAAACTTCTTCGGAATTTTTGTACATTATTTAGCTCAAGAATATAGATTCCAGTTCGTGGTTACAATCACTTGATTAATAATAATTTTCCATCTTTGAGCCTAAAGAGTACGTCGAATCTATCACGGATTACAATGCAATCGATACGTAGTTTCCTCACATATTTCTAACATTCCTAAGCGCTATCGGATATTACTGCAACAGCAAATACTTGATCGTATCTATTACCAATAGATTTGCCCTCGTTTCACAACTAATAACTAATCAGGATTTAAACAGATAACAGATTTTGTCATCAATATAACATAACATCACGCGTGTATTCCCCGAAGGGTAAAGCAGAGGTGTATAGTAACACCCTCGTTTCACCGTTATGTTTAAGTCCCTTGTAATAGTAGGCGAGCCTATTGCTATCAACCGGGCACAAATCCAAACCCCGGGCTGCTACAGAGGAATTCCACACGGAAAACCCCAATAACACTGCCTGACCTGGGTATCGAACCCAGGACCTCACGATCAGCAGTCGCGCTTGCCTCCACTAGACCAACGAGGCAGTATATTGTCATGTGGATATATTCTGTAGAACATAAAAGATAGTAGAGATGAACTACGATAACATGTCCCGCCCTCCAAATTACTATTTCAATGTGTTTAGTCACATCTTTACGAAAGAGTGTGTATGTAGTTGTAGTTTTTGTTTGACGGCTGTCTCAACACGCACACATGCGTTGGGAGTGTTGGTGGTGCTTTATAAATACTTTCACAAATACATTGAAGCGTCCCCGATCCACCGTGCTCACCCGCCGCTGCCGCGGAGCCGGTCGTCCCTTCTGACTCCGCGCAGTCACCATGACGCGAGAATACAGCCCTCATCAAGCTGTCGTATCCCTCCCAGTCCTCTTGCATTCGACACCCTAAGAGTTCGAGTCCCCCCTTGGGGACACTCTCAGAGGTGTCGCTGCTATAGTCATAGCCATGATGTTACAGTAGTTAGCTTTGCGTAGTTAGCTAGGTAGTTAGAATAGTAGGTATTGGTTCGGAGACCCTTCTGGTCTCGCCAATAATAGTCAGGTTACGTAGAAGAGGTCCGCAAGACCATCTACAATAGTCGAATAGGAAAAAAAAAAAAAAACATTGAAGCGTTTTGAATTTTGGAGGGGCGGGACATGTTATGGTAGTTTATGTCTACTACAGTCGGTTTCTTGTATTGTTATAAGCATTGATCTAACCCAAACAAAACGTAGCCTACTTTCCCAGCTAAAGTAGAACTAAATGGCAATAATGTCAATGTATTGTATTTTGATAATAAAAAGAAAAGTAGTTCTTTGCAACGGACAATTCCATTCATTATGAATATCTTTTTATTAGATTCAAACGGTAAAGAGTATAAAATTTGATTATCCAATTATAATTCCGTTTCAAATTCAAATATGGCATGCAAACAACATTCTTTCATCTGTCTTCCTTCTAAATTATCTTGGGGTCAGCTTCCAGTCTAACCAGATGCGGCTGAATACCAGTATTGCAAACAACCCAGTAAATGGGCAATGCCGATATCCTAAGGTTAGACCGGTTGACAGACTTTCGGGCTTCTGACTATCCGTAACGACTGTCATAGGTATTCTTATGACACGGGACGGACGATTTAACTTGCTCTCCGAGGCACGGAGGGGTCTCGATGAGTAACAAGCGGTCACTCATCCACGGACTGGCCGCGGCAAGTGCAGCTTAACCTCGCAAATCGTATGATCGCCACGGTTGTTCAATATTCTACCATCTGTATAAGATCCTTAATATCCAGTTTCTCTAAATATTAATTGTAAACTCAAACGACACCATCTTTGCATAATATTAGGAACCCAATTCTTGTAACAAAACGTCCAATAGGCATGGTCCAGCTCCGATTTGATTGTGAATTTAAACAATTATTTTAGTAGATTTAGCCTTTAGCCTCCAGAACCTTGGCATATCACGAGTTCCTTTGTACGCTTGCTGTTACACCCGGGAGCAATGAATCCGGGTCACCAACATAAACAAAACAATGTTAAAATGTTTAACAATGTTTTCCGAGATATTAAGGTTAATGTAGGTGACCCGGATTCATTGCTCAAGAGTGTATTAGACAGCACACACATACTTTAAGCAAATCGGACTCGGTCTGACAATAGTAGAAATTCAGGATAATTATTTTGCCAATCTCCAGTTTTGGATTTCACAAGATCAATTAAGACACGCATAATCTATGGATTTGTCAACGACGGTTGCTTTCTTTGGAAGGGGTTGATTGGGAGTGTCACTGATTCCTCCGTTGTGGGAATCCGTGTCGGTGGAATTATGTTCCCTGATGTCGATATTGTTGTATTTTTTTTATGTACCTATGTGGTATTTTATATTTCATTTTATTCTTATGTACCAATTAATATAAGACGTGCGTACATAATGAGGCTTGCATAGTCGCAGAAAAGCGAACGAATGTCTCGAAAACAATTTAGAAAAAATAAAAATAAAATCAATTAACCAAGCAGCAGCGATAAAGCAGTAATAGCCTACTGATTAAACGCTTCCCTTCCGTGCAGAAAGGTAATTAGTAAATCCAGGCCTACTTCTGACGAATTCATGGGCGGATCACAATTTGATCATCACTTGCTTTAACGGCGAAGGAAAACATCGTGAAGAAACCTGCACACCTGAGAGGACTCCAAAAAGTTATCGATGGTGTCTGTAGACAATCCGCACCAGACCAGCGTGGTGGACTAAAGCCTAAACTCTTCTGATTCTGAGAAGAGGACCGTGATAGTGCGTTCTGTCTAGCTTTTTCCCAACTATGTTGGGGTCAGCTTCCAGTCTAACTAGATGCAGTTGAATACCAGTATTTTACACGGATCGACTGCTATCAGATCTCCGCAACCCAGTTATTGGGCAATGCCGCTATTCTAAGGTTAGACCAGTTGTCAGACATTCGGGCTTCTGATTTCCCATAACGACTGTCATAGGTATTCTTATGACACCCGGGACCGACTGGTTAACGTGCTCTTCGAAGCACGGTAGGTCACCCATCCATTCTCTGACCGCGGCAAGCACAATTTAACCTCGCAAATCGTAGCTTCGCATATCGATCCGCGCGGTTGGTAATTAGCAAGGGGATTGTAATGGGTTGATTGTGCTAAACTCCCATCTACTTTATTTCACCTTTATTTCCATCAGCCAATCCCAGATCCCAGCTTGGACATGTCGTCAAAAAGAGAGATAATGGTGACCACCAAACAACCGCTTGGGTTTTCCCGACAACCGGCGTCTTTTATTTATATTTCGCTTTTAATAAAGCCGCTGTCACACCGTCCGTTATACTTGTATGCGCTATGAATACCGATGCAGTATTATCACGGGCTATCATATCCTGGTTGACACGTGCTCTGTGTCCGTTATAATAATTACAATGCGCATGATATGTTCCGCTTTTTGTTATACAACAAACTTCGTAACCGATTGTATCAGCTGCAGGTAAGTAGGTGATCGTAGCTTGGATATGGAGGTAATCGTTCTTAATAGTATTATGATCTAGTGGTTGTTAACCACGAATGCGGAACGAAGAACGGTCTTGGTATTACATTTCTTTAAATTAAATCTTTAATTTAAAGAAATATAATACATGTAACTAGCGACCCGCCCCGGCTTCGCATGGGTGCAATGTAGATACTAATGTGGGGCATATAAACCTTCCTCTTGAATCACTCTATCTATTGCTGAAAACTGCTTTAAAATCCGTTGCGTAGTTTAAAAGATCTAAGCGTACAGACAGAGGTGCGACTTTGTTTTATACTATGTAAAGATTAGTGTATTAAATTAAATCTTTAGCAGTGATAGCCTTCTGGTGTGACCGTCGGACTGCCGAGTCATAGGTCACGAGTTCGAACTCAAGGCACGCACCTCTGACTTTTCAGATTCATGTGCGTATTGTATAATTATCACTTGCGTAAAAACGGTCAAGGAAAACATCGTGAGGAAACCGGCATGCCCGAGAGATATTTCTCGACGGTATGTGAAGCCACGTCAGAGATCCATGGGCGGCATAAACTCTGACACCAAGTTAGTCACTAACCACACGAAAAGAAGAAGAATTAAAATCTTTTAATAGGTTGCTTAAATACTTTTAAAAACTTGCAAGAATATAATATTATGAAGAAATGGAGGAACTACATACACGCTTTAAAAGATTTTGCACGGGGTATTTTCTGTCTTTGTCGCGCGAAACAGACATTGTACTGAGTGGTGTGGAATTGCAATGGCGTTAATGTGTTGTGATGTCATTACACATTGTCTAGTAAACAATTTGAAATCGCTTATAACTTTGGCATTTTTTTAAATATTTCATTAGTATTTTCACTGTTGCTTATTATTTTTGTAATAGTTTTGTATATATATATATAGCCCTATTTTTGCAAACAAATTAAGTCAGGTGTGGTAAATTATTTATTTATTTATACTTTTGTACAAAATTTGTAAAGACGCGGACTTAATGCCTTAGGTATTTTCTACCAGTCGTCATTAGGGTGGTAGTCCTTCCTCTACCTTACCTTTATTTTGAGAGAATTAATTACCTATTTTAATTACAGTGAAATACGCTAGGCTAATTCAAATCAATCCCGGATATGATAAATGATAATGAAGATTTTTTATTAAAGTTTTTAAATCAATAAATACCTCTTCAATCATCATAAACTGTCAGCTTCGTAACGTTTTATAAAAAACCTGACCAAGTGGATTGCTATACTTAATAATTTGTAGTTTTTCCTTTTACTTTTATTGTTTATTTTAGGGTGTTATTTAGAAGAATTTCAATGTTTATTAGGGAACGTACCCATACTACGTGACCCATTTTTTACAATTTTTTAGGGCCCCCCTCCCTCTCGGTGACCACCCATAGTATATTACCAAGTTCCCCTGTGACCAAGCGTGGTATTTTGCAGACCCCCTGCCCCCCCTGAACGGGTCACATAGTATGGGTACGTTCTCTTAGCAGTACTTACAAATAGACCACCCTTACTTATAAATAGACCATCCTTTTTTATGGACCATCCACTGGAGAGCTCTTGTACTCCAACAGTCATCGGTCCTTCGGCAGACGTGGCGACTTGGTCAACCCACTGCCACTACAACTTGCTGATACTGTAAAATCAGCAGCTCTGGTTCTTCGCCGTTCGGTCTCACATCATTCCAGACAATAGCATCCACCTGTATTCTGTTAATTATTTTGATGTTTTCCCTTTAATTTTGGTAGTTTTTAATTTCAAAAGACTTTTATGTTTTGAATTTTTTTTGTCAAAACATCACAAAAATGTTAACGACATACTTTATTATTATTACCGGGGTAGGTATTTCTAGTACATTCAACTATGTATGTGTTTTAATATTATTCTAAAATTAACATCATGGTACTATGTACCTACTCTACGCCTACATAATGTAAGTAGTCTGGTACAGTAAACCATCATACATTTGTAAGAGTTCATCGACATATTATGTACCGTTTTTAATATTCCGATTCTAATCTCTTGAAGTTACTTCCACGCTACTTCGTTCATTTATATAATGAAGAATGTAGAAAAACATTATGTGAATAAATGAACAATACTAAATGGAAACAAAAATATCACGCCGGTAATCCTGGGTTAATGTCCTGACCGTCGTTGTGTCATGTCACTCGTGATCAAATCTGATCAGACAACAGAAATCAAAATAAGTAAAGCTGTGAATCCAATCAGTATAAAAAATAACAATACTTTTATTACTCCCGAAGGTTGACGATCACGATTTTCTACTCATTAATGACAAACATTGGCGAGTAATCCAATTACGCTATAAAATAATATTATGTAGTATTATGAAATACAATACATTATTATTTTTGTAAAAGTGTGTATGTTTAATATATTCTTAAAGAAAACTGAATGTTTTCTTATCAAAGATTTGTTTACTTTTTATACAAGACTAGCGGCCCGTCCCGGCTTCGCACGGGTGGACATTTTTCCCGTTTTTACAACATTTTTCATTTATGCTCCGCTCTTAATGGCCGTAGCGTGATGTTATATAAGCCTATAACCTTCTTCGATAAATGGACTATCCAACACAAAAATATTTTTTCAATTCCAACCAGTAGTTCCTGAGATTAGCGCGTTCAAACTAACAAACTCTTCAGCTTTATAATATTAGTATAGATTTAAATGACTGAACTATACTTACCTACGTACATTTCTGCATCATTAGTTTAACGTTGTCATCATCACCAGCTTAAATAGCTAGCTTTCCTAAGTGGGTGTCGGTTTCCAGTCTAACCAGATGCGTCAGAATACTAGTACTTACCTCTAGTACTTAGGATATGTTTATTACCTCTAGTACTTAGGACGCTGTATCTCTAGGTAATTAGTCGAATTTTACCATATGAATGACGTTGAAACTTGTTCCATAATCTAGGCCCGGGCAGTAATTAACGAAGAATTCTAGGACCTAATAGACTTGCCTACATACCGAGCCTAGCGTAAGACTAAGTAAAACATTTAATACTAGATAGGTACACGTTACCTACCTACCTCGTGGGTTAGGCCCCATGGAGACGGCCATTGACCTCACGTTAAACCATAAATTATGACTTAATATTGCTACTGAACTAATTGGGCAACTCATATAAGTTGCCGCTTATGGCAACATTCGCCACAACAAACGCGGGCCGTGAGCGGGTCTTGTTGACGACGGCCCGTCATGGCCCACGTGTGTTTTATTATTTTCCATTAATGGTGTGTGTACTAGCGGAGATGTTGCTACCAGATTTTATTAATTTAATTAGCTTATTTTGTCTTGTATAAAATTACAAATATTAATCTAAGAGACATGTGTTGCTGGGGAGGTTGTTGCCCCGGTTTTTCTTCCCATCATAAATACTAGGAAGCGGTGATGGGTGGGCCGAATTTAGAGGCTGTCTATTGTAATTTTGACGTTTATAAAGTACTGATATTTTTGAATTTTGATTTTGATTCAAGAGTTTGCTACATATGAAGCATGTGCACACCAAATGCGAGCGCGGATCCGCCCGCTGTTGACATGACCCGCTCGCACCCGCTCGCGTTTGCTGTGACGTGCTTTATAGTAATCCATTGTAACGTTAATTCCATTCTAACACCAAAAATCGCTATTGTAGATATTGTAGCCAACACACATGTGAATATTAATAAATTTGTTTTAATCGCTTATGTGTCGCAGTTCGCGTCGCTGCTAAGTGTAGCCTCAGCCTAACAAATAATATACATACAGTCCATATTCCCTATATTCAAATATTTTTAATATAATTTATTATCTTACATAACTTGAATAATGGAATTCTTCAACTCTGCTTAAGATTTTATAAGTCCTGACTGAACAAGCAAGTGTAGAACGAAAAACTTTCATACATATTTCAAAAATGAAGGTAATTATGAAACAATTTTTCAGTGTCTTAAAAACACATTCAATACGTATAATTTATGGTGTAAAACTTTTTGATTGACATTAATAAAGCGATCAATCATTTTAATTTTGATAGTCCTAAATTCAAGCAATTTCGAGAAAGTTCTAAGTTGTTAACTTGTGTTCCCTTTAAATAAGATTAAATTTTGGTTCACACTACAGCACTAACTTTTGTATGAGTTGACTGACATTTCATTCTTCAAAATTTAAACACAACGGAAAAATAGAGCGTTTCATCCTTACTATCTTTACATAGTATAAAACAAAGTCACTCCCGCTGTCTGTACGCTTAGATCTTTTAAGCTACGCAACGGATTTTAATGCAGTTTTCAGCAATAAATAGAGTGATTCAAGAGGAAGGTTTATATGCCCCACATTAGTATCTATATTGCACCTGTGCGAAGCCGGGGCGGGTCGCTAGTGTATTATAAATGCGAGACTATGTCTATCTGTTTGTTACCTCATCACGACTAAACTACTGAACCGATTTTGATAAAACTTGGTATAGGATAGTCTGGAACCCAGAGAAGGACGTAGGCTTTTTTCTGCGATAAACGACATCCACGCGAGCGACTAGAGGTCGCTCGCGTGGATGTCGTTTATCGCAGAGGCGAGGGACATCCACGAGGAATTTCCCACGATAAAAATAAAATAAAAACGGCGTGTTTATGTAAGTACTTTTATTGCAGTGGCCTATTAGATTCTGTGACCTTTGGGCTTTTAATGTAGTTTGGAATATAAATGTAATGACGTCACCAAGAACGTTTTTGCTGAATTCTGAATTTTTATCATTAACCGGAATTACAGAAATTATAATAAACTCTAGTTTATTATAATTTCTGTAGTAGTAGTTTTAAAAGCCCAAGGTCACAGAATCTAATAGGCCACTGCAATAAAAGTACTTACATAAACACGCCGTTTTTATTTTATTTTTATCGTGGGAAATTCCTCGTGGATGTCCCTCGCCCGGGGTAGGCGAGGGGGTCTGCCGGACTCTTACCGGCTAAAAACCCACGATGTTCCTCCTTTTGACCAAGAGAAGAGGAAGATAAAGAACATAAATGTTTGCTTAGCCATATTTTTTGATGAACAGGATTTGAAAATACACACATAGGGTAACTCAAATGTTGCTTCTTGATTATGTGCGTTCTCCCTAGCCTTTTCCCAACTATGTTGGGTTCAGCTTCTAGTCTAACCAGATGTGACGGAACACCAGTATTTTACACGGAGCGACTGCCATCAGACCTCTGCAATCCAGTAACTGGGCAATGCCGATATCCTACGGTTAGACCGGTTGTCAGACTTTCAGGCTTCTGACTACTCGTAGGTATTCGTATGAAACCCGGGACCGACGGTTTAAAGTGCTCTCCAAGGCACGGAGGGTTCTCGATGTGTAACGAATGGTCCCCCATCCACAGACTGACCGTGACTAGCGCAGGTTCTTGATTATATTATGTATTCTGGTTAAATGTAAAAAACATAAGCCACGACTTGAGTGGTTACAAATGCGTATTTGATTCTCACAAAGTGACACATCTTAGAGGTCTACGGGGAAAACCTGAAGATGTACAAATAGTACAGGAAAAACATTTTTAAACATTCATACTAGAAAATCGTGGACAGCATAAAAATAAGTTTTTCTATTTTCCTTCATATACGCGAATATATCCAAGTTATCAGACCAGTACCTATAAATGTTAAAAGAATACTTAAAAGAAAATATAAGCAACCAACCGGATCATACGATTGGCGAGGTTAAGCTGCGCTTGGCGCGGTCAGTCCGTGGATGATCGTTGACATGATTGTTGAAAAAAATGTGTTTTCACTCTATCCTTCATATTATAAATGCGAAAGTAATTCTATAATCTGTTTGTTACCTCATTACTACTAAATTACTGAACCGATTTGGATGAAACTTGGTACCTACAGAGATATTCTTAAACCCGGAGAAGCACATAGACTACTTTTAGAAATAGAAATCATTTGCATATGATTTTGGGTAAAGTACATAAGATGGATTATTATAATAAAGCTCCTTACAAAATCTGCCTATAACTAAGCTTTCAAATATTAAGTAGATTAATCGTAACATTGAAAATCAAAAAAATATTGGTAATTTTATGCAGGTCAAGGTTAGTTAATAATATTATTATCCCTATATTATATAGGTATACATTATATCCACTATATTATATTTATCCCCCGGAATACGCGATAAACGACATCCACGCTGGCGAAGGTGACGACGACCTCTAGTTATAATAATAATTAAATGTGAGTTTGTGAAGATGGATGTACGTTTGTTACTCAATTACTCATAAAGGGCTTTACAGATTTGGGTGTAATTTGGCATACGGATAGACCATATTTTGGATTAACACTTAGGATGCTTTTTATCCAATTACATGAAGTAAGTAGTTCTCTTAAGTAAGATGCAAGTGAAACCGCGGTCAACAACTAGTCAGTGTTTATCCCTCAACAGTTCTTCAGAACAAACGGATCCTCCACGTTTTTCTTTTAGTCAATAAGAACAGTGTTTTTTACTTAGATTCGTAATAAGAACATTGTTTTTTCGCACAACTCCTTGAAACTACTTCGCAAATCGCCGACTTCGCACTCAACAGTGCAATTAAAATACTTTTTCACTCAAATCACTTTTTTCCGGTTCCTACAAACAAATACGAATCGTTTTGCCTACTAATGGTTATACCTTTTTTATTGCCAAACTGGTCATATAAATAGATTCGTAAGATATTTTACATGTGATAGCTACTAACGTATGGGAGGTTCTTCTATGTACAGCTATGAGGTCTTTCTTCATTATTGGTATAGATACAAGTCTCGATTTAAACCAATAACGCTCCGTAAATTATAGGAATCGGCCATAAGAGTGATCGTGAGGTCCTGGTTTCGATCTCCAGGTCAGGCAAAGTGTTATTGGATTTTTCCAAGTGGAATTCTTCAGTAGCAGCCCGCAGTTTGGATTCGTGCCCGGTTGATGTCAATAGACACACCCCCTATTACATGGGACTTACAAAACGGCGAAATGAGGGTGTTATATACCGCCGGAGGGCGCGTGATGATCTCCGGCCACCCTAGTGAGTGGCCTGCGGGCGGCGGGTTGGGGAACCCGTCGCCCGACCAGTAACGGGCCCAGGGAGGATGGCACGTCTTGTCCTGCGCGCGCCTCTCGGACGGATGTGGGGCAGGGGAGCAACTGCCCCACCACAGGAGGGGTCCACCAGAAGAAGCTGGTGGACCGAGACCTGTCGGGGTCGCGGTGCATGCAACAGCGAATCCCGTGACCTCGACCTTAGGTCAGAAGGAGGGACACCGTGGGGTTTTAGCCAGTAAGAGTCTGGCACACCCCCCCGTCTTCCCCAGACGGGGGATAGTCCATGAGGATTTCCCCACGTGAGAAAAAAAAATAAAAAAAAGGGTGTTACTATACACCTTTGCCCAACACTTCAGGGAATACAGGCGTGATGTTATCTTATGAATTTTGGGATATTTCAAGCATAGACAAATCATGTGCTTCAAGGCTAAACGATAGATAACTCTTAAAATACATGTCATATACGGTCTCATACTAAAATTATCATATTCCCTATCAGATCACGATATCAATCAAGATAAGCGTCGTAAAACCTTGTCTATTGTCTGATGTGCCTACGGAATACGTTTGTCTCACGGTATGTGACGTATGTGGAAGAATGCAACTTTTTATTATAGGTACTTTGTATAAACGCGTAATTATGTCATGTTGTATGCACGTGATCGTGGCCTATTGCATAGATCGTGAACCTATGGTAAACATTTATATCCGCATGCAAGATTCAGATAATGTTATTAGGATTTATGTGATTGTTCTATATCGGCAGTGGCGCCAATTCTGTTGTTCACCAACTAAATTAAAATCAGAGAATTGCTATCTTTTACTAACAGATAGCGCGAGAAAAAGACGGTGATTTATACCCGTGGGAACCTGTAATTGGCTCTATGTTTCATACTCAATTGTTATTCATCTGTTATAGCTGTTGGTTCTCCTATCCTTATCCTTACTAATCCTTACTAATATTATAAACGCGAAAGTTTGTATGTATGGATGTATGGGTGGATGTCTGGATGTTTGTTACTCTTTCACGCAAAAACGGCTGAACGGATTTGGATGAGATTTGGCACACAGATAGACTATGCCCTGGATTAACACATAGGATACTTCTTATCCGGGCACATCAAGTAATTCCCCTAGGATGCGGGTGGAACCGCGGGTAATAGTCTAGTTATAAATAAATAGATAAGAACTAAGTTAAACATGTCAAACTAGTTTACGCGTTGAACCTCACCGTGTTTTAATCAACACGTTCCGACGTGTCGTCTAAATATGTAAGGAAATTTTATTTCAACGTTTGACAGCTCTTATTTACGTCCGTCCCTTTCTTATTTTATCAGAGTGAAAAGGATGGTAATAGCCAAAATTAAATTTTATTTTGTGCTCAGCAAAATTAGCACCATTGACTAGTAACTGGGTTGCCGAGTTCTGATCGCAATTGCTCCGTGTAAACTACTGGTATTCAGTTACACTGGAAGCCGACCCCAACATAAATAAATTATACACAATTTTCATTATTTACAAAATAAAGTACCTACCTAGGTACATAAAATAAATTCTTGCTGAATTTTCAGAGACTTATTAGTTTAATAAGAAACAGAAAAACCTATAACTTGTTGAAGTTTGTCAAAAATATTTTGCACCATGTATTTTTTTTTTATAATAGAATTGGATTGTCAGCCTTAGTCATGTCAAGAAGATCTATCCAAGAGGGGATTTTTTTTGTTGTTAAGTCTGATTGCAAATATATCTATTGAAAAGCGATGCACACTCTTCTCAATGGAACTATGGCAGTAGGCACACTCCTGCTAAAAACACCTCAAAAACCACAGGCGTGACATAGTACATATGTTATTCATGATTGTTTACGGGTACACTCACGCGGCGTGTCAAGCCCACGATTAAGAGCTACGTTTGTGTCCAAAACTAGTTGAGCAATCCCGAAAAAATGAATATGAGTAAACAATTACACAAACATTCTGACTGATCTATCAACGCACAGCCAAAACGACAACACGTTTGACGGCACGTTACGCTATGGGTTATGCCTGAGTTATTCCCGCAAGTAACAAATATTTGTATGGACTGCAGTAGTTCCGAGTCTGGGTTGTTGTGCATGTGAAGATTTATGTCTGTAAAGGCACCCACGATACAGGAGTATTATAGTGAGGGGAAAATTAAAAAAAAATCAAAAACCGATCGTATTAGAAACTTGAAATTTGTGACAGTAGGTATCTTTTATATTGAAGGCATCCAATAAGGATTTTTCAAAATTCCTCTCCTAAAGGGGTGAAAGAAAATTACGCAAGCGAAACTGCAGGCAAAAGCTAGTAAGTTATAATACAACAAAGTGTTATGTTAAGACTTGCGGATGTTACAAGGTTGTCAATCCCTTTTTTTTTTTTTTTTTTCTCACGTGGGGAAATCCTCATGGACTATCCCCCGTCTGGGGAAGACGGGGGGGTGTGCCAGACTCTTACTGGCTAAAACCCCACGGTGTCCCTCCTTCTGACCTAAGGCCGGGGTCACGGGATTCGCTGTTGCATGCACCACGACCCCGACAGGTCTCGGTCCACCAGCTTCTTCTGGTGGACCTCTCCTGTGGTGGGGCAGTTGCTCCCCTGCCCCACATCCATCCGAGAGGCGCGCGCAGGACATGACGCGCCATCCTCCCTGGGCCCGTTACTGGTCGGGCGACGGGTTCCCCAACCCGCCGCCCGCAGGCCACTCACTAGGGTGGCCGGAGATCATCACGCGCCCTCCGGCGCCCGGTGCGTCTAGCGCGAGAAGGGAGAGAAGAAGCGGCCTCCCTCTCCCTCTCCGCTACCTCCTTGGTCGCCATCACCCCTTCGCAAAAGGAGGCGATGACTTCCCACGCAGTCTCGCTCCCGACCATGGACAGAACCACGGCCGGAAGCGAGAGGTCACCGCCGATCGCCGCGACTAGCTCGCGGCGCTGCGACCCCCATGCTGGACACGCCTGCAAAGTGTGCAGCGCCGTGTCCTCGGGGCAGTCGCAGTGGTGACAACCGGGCGTCTGCTCCCGGCCTATACGACACAGGTACTTCCCGAAACAGCCGTGTCCCGAGAGTACCTGCGTCAGCCGGAAGCTGAGGGCGCCGTGACGCCTCTCCAGCCACTCCTCCATCACGGGTCTTACCGCCGCTATCGCGGCGTGCCCCAAGGTTGTCAATCCCTGGCCTATTGTAAGCGAGATACATTTAACTACATGTCTGATTGTAGATTGGCCCTGATCTACCACAATAATAGTTTTAAGTAGTATATCTATGCCAACTGATATAACAATTCGTATTTAAACCACGTACCAACATAACATCATGTTTAAACGTCTTAACGTTAAGCAAAGTTACGATTATTGCTGAAGTATCACAGACCACGTTTGCCGCGAACGAGATTGAAGATCTAATCTTAACTAGATATACCAATCAAGATTTGGTAGGGTAATCACAGATTACAGGGTTATTGCATGGTGGGAAGTGCTCTTAAGGACATGTATTTCGGTAACTCTTCAACTCGACAACTCTTCTTTATAGCTAAATACTTACAAAAATGTTTTCGGCATGCAAATGAAGTGGTCTAAAATAAAATTGTCGAGTTGGGAAGTTTTCGAAATAAGATGTCGACGAAATAGTAAAACACCGTCGCTCGTCGTCGGAAGTTGGGAACATTGACACAATCTTTGCATGTCAAATATTATTAGCATAAATGAGGAAACTATAGCCCAGCTAATTCACAATTAGACACCTGTAATGTTTAATGACATGTTTGCCGCAGTGGTTGGGGGATAAGTTTTCTGCGTTACGGGTCACGGGTTCGTATTTGTATGGCCTAAAGTTAGCTGCTTGGGGTCTGGGTATTAGTGCATGTGAGATTTATGTCCATAAACGCACCCTCGATACAGAAAAAATGTGAGACAATGTCTTCAAAAAGAAAAAAAACGACACCTTGAACATTTTCCAATAATCTCATCACACACAAAGTCGTCAATAAACAAGTAGGTAGGTACCTTTTGCACTGATGACGTCTCAATTAAAAACAAAACAAAAATAGAATACTTTGTGTATTTTAAAACTATACGCTAATTTTGACATTTACGTGTGATGACAGAAATAACTCCTACGCACTGTTGCTTACGATATCATAATTATGACCTTATCGAAAACAAAGTGTCAGATCTGTCTTAACACTTACGAAATTGGAATTTCTTAAGTTTTGCTACGTAGTTTTGAGAGCATGCCCTAATATGGTAATACCAGAATATTGCACTAAATAAAATTTGTCAATTTATACAACCCACGGTTTATTTAAAATCTTTAACGGCTACAATATAAATTACTAGCTGTGTCCTCACAGCTCCGCCCGTAGCCTATGTTACTCAGTGATAATGTAGCTTTCTAACGGCAAACTTTTGACGACACGTTTGGTGTAGTGGCTGAGCGATTGGCTTCTACGCTGCGGGTCGTGGGTTCGATTCCCGCACGGAACAAATATTTGTATGGCCTACAGATAGTTGTTCCGGGTCTGGGTGTTTGTGCATGTGAAGATTTGTGTCTGTAAATGCACCCACGATACAGGAGAAATCCTAGTGTGGGGCAATGTTTTTTAAAAAAAGAAAAGAAAGAAGAAAGAAAAGAATTTTTGAAATCCGTCCAATAGTTTTTAAGTTTATTTATTACATACAAAAATACAGATCTTTCCTCTTTATAATATTAGTATAGATAGTATTGATAATAAGAGGCTATAATTTAAAAACTATAGTTTAGTTTGTATTAAAAAAAAACAACAGCTTGTATATTTGTTTGCAAAAACTAAATCTTGATTTGTAAAATCTAAAAACATAACCCTGCCTTTGCTGTTACGCAGTGGTGTAAAAACTTTTTTTTAGAATTGGATCTCTATTTTATTTTTTATTTCGAAACAAACCTAATATTCTCACAAAAACATGAATTCTAACAAAATATGAATTTCCAATAAAACGTATCGAATCTGACGAAATAAATATGAAACACTGTTATTATATCCAATATGGTTTCTTTTTTACAAAAGCAAATTTTGATCTTTATGAATAAATGAATATGCCTTTCATTTTACAGTTAATGCGATTTCATGATAGCATTTCGGCCTTATTATCGGCCCTTGAACGTCTAGACAGGCGGAACTAGTTTTATTTTTAAATTACCACTAGCTTTTTCTAGAAGTGATTTGCGAGGTTTTTATACACTGAATTAAGTGAAATATTAATTCAGTAGGTTTTTAATAAAAACTGCTCAGACACTTAGCAGGATGAGTTATAGAGAAATTATGGAAGAAATTTGATGTTAGGAATCATGGCGTCGATTTATGACTAAAGAATAATTGCATTCAAGAATTTTAGAAAAACTCAAACAGCTCAGCATAGACTCAGCATTCGTAAGTTACGTTATTGGTTTAATTAATAGTTTAAGTTGTAACAAATAAGTTCTATATAATACCAGAGCAAAAAACAGGAGCACGTGGCTAAACAACCACAAGGATCATATGATTTGCAAGGTTAAGCTGAGCTTGCCGCGGTCAGTCATTGGATGGGTGATCATTCGTTACACATCGAGACCACTCTGTGCCTCGGAGAGCACGTTAAACCGTCGGTGCCGGCTGTCACACGAATACTTTTGACAGTCGTTACGGATAATCAGAAGCCCGAAAGTCTGACAACCGGTCTAACCTTAGGATATCGACAATGCCCAGTAACTGGGTTGCGGAGGTCTTATAGCAATCGCTCTGTGTAAAATACTGGTATTCAGCCGCATCTGGTTGACTGGAAGCTGACCCCAAAATGGTTGGGAAAAGGCTAGGCAGAACGAACCACAGTAGAATACAACGAGCCTTGAAGAATGTCCATCATCAACCATCGTGTACCGGATCCATGAGCAGTATGTTGTATCTTAATAACCTCCCACAGTTGAATTCAACGGGCCTTGTAAAGTGTCCATCATCGACAATCGTGTACAGGATCGATGAGTATCTAAATAACCTTTGTTTATGGTCCTACGCAATAATAACAGGCAACTGAAGGATACTAGCAGTTAAATGCACAATAGTGATTTTAAACGATGACGTAAACCATTATAGACTAATGTTATTATTACACTTTTATTTATACTGCGTAGGTATGTAACACGTGTGCGTATCAGAGTTTTACTAATAATTTAGAATAATCTGTCATAATGACAGGCTCGTGGCAAATAAAGGGTTAAATTATGGATTCGAATTTAGAATTATAGGAATTTTTAAGTTTTTTTTTTATAATTTTTTCTGGTTGTAAAATGATAGTTAAAGTAGATTTACTCGTTTTGTGAGGATGACACCTTTATATCTAATACCTTTAAACGAGCAATTCTTGTATATATATATATATAATCTGAATCTCGAAAACGGCTCCAACGATTTTCAACGGTCATCCAGGTACTTGACAATAAATCTACCAATGTTTAGATACTTTTATGAAATGGTAATGTAATAAATAAATAAATCCACTTTATTGCACAATTAATTAGCAGGATGATTGACAGGCGATTTGACGATTCGATTTACAGACTTTTAATTGGGTTTATTCCAATACATCGCAAAAACGTCAAGAAAAATTGTAAACATAAAGAAACATATAAATCTGATTTTACAAAATTTTCCTCGACCATAAAACATTACAGCAATTTTTTTCAAGAAGTTTCAAACGCAATTAACAAGTAACATATAAACAGTTAATTGCAAGAAAGTGGGGTTGGGAAAGTTATGGAAAAACTGGTATTTAATAGCAGAAAGTGTGATCGTTGCAGAATGCGACTTAATAACGATGGTAGGTACTCTTCCATTTGACCCTATTACCTATAACTTATTAAGTCAAGCTTGAAGCACACACACTTAAAGACTTACAAACTTACGTTGATAAGTTTTTGAACACAACATCACGCCTGTATTCCCCGAAGGGATGGGCAGAGGTGTATATTAACACCCTCATTTCGCCGTTATGTTTAAGTCCCATGTAATAGGAGGCGAGAAACCGGTTGTCATGGTATGAGCATGTGATGCAGAGGAACCAACAACATGTCGTGAGGAAAGTTTTGAGAATTAATGTGGATGGTTATAAGAGTAGAGGAAGACCGAAGAAGCGATGGATAGATAGTGTGAAAGATGATATGGCTAGAAAGGGGGTGACTACTGAAATGACGGCTAATAGAGATGTATGGAAGAAGAAGACATACTGTGCCGACCACAAATAAGTTGGGTAAGGGCAGGTGGATGATGATGTAATAGGGGGCGAGCCCATTGCCCAACCGGGACAAATCCAAGCTCTGGGCTGCTACTGAGGAATTCCACATGGAAAACCCAAAAACACTGCCCGACCTGAAGCTGTATTGTGGACGTGTTAAAACCATCACTGTTACGGTGAGAGACAGTGACGTGGCTATGCGGGTCGTAAAGCGCCGTCACATTCTCACGACGGAACAATTATGATTTTAACACGTCATAATACGCCACCTGGGGATCGAAACCAGGACCTCACGATCAGCAATCGCGCTTACCACCACTAGACCAACGAGGCATTTTAAGTTTTCGTAATATTTGATATTTTCAGTCAATTGCTATTTTTGCGGCTATAATTTATATTGGTCGTTACTGCTTCGTTGTGGCAAGCGCGACTGCTGATCGTGAGGTCCTGGATTCGATCCCCAGGTCGGGCAAAGTGTTATTGAGTTTTTCCATTAGGAATTTCTCAGTTGCAGTCGGGAGGCTGGATTCGTGCCCGGTTAATGGCAATAGGCTCGCCCCCTATTACATGGCACCTAAACATAACCGGCTAAACGAGGTTGTACTAAAGACTCCTCTGCCGAACCTTTCCGGGAATAGAAGGCGTGATGTTATGTATAAATTATATTGTAAGAGTAAATCTAGCTAATAGATGACTGAATACGGAACGCTAATTAAAGTGTAGTTCAACACGCTCTTGGCGGGTTTTTTAATTACTTTATTTATTTATGCTAACACGGCTTCAATAAGCCAATTACATTTACATAAGACTAGAACAGGTAATCAACACACTAAATATCGAAATAATTAAAATATAACAAATATATAATATATAAGGTCCAACCAAAATACCTGGACAAACTTTTACACAGTGTTCAGTACGTGTAACTGAGCATAGCTAAGCAAAAAAAAACGAGATCAAAGTGTTTTTTTTTCTAACCAAAAATTATTTTTCAAATTTAATTTTAGTTTTTTTAATTTTTTTTTTACATTTTTCACTTCGCTGTTTAGGTAAAACACGGCACGGAATTAGCGCGCGCCCCGATGGCGGTCGATGCATAAAAAATGAATGAGTTTATTCTTAAAGAGTACAGGAAATTTCAAACGTAATTGCCTAAAATACGCTTATTAATTTACAATTCACTTATTAAGTCCCACTTAGAGTATTTGATCGAGGTATGGGGTACAGCCGCCGCTACTAACTTAAAACCACTTCAAACTACACAGAATAAGCTCATTAAAATATTATATAATTATCATTACCTAACTCCTAGTAAAACAATATATCAAAGAACAAATCTACTGAATCTCACACAACTTTACAATTACTATACATGTATCCTCGTAAAAAAAATCTGTGACAATAATATACAAACAAATATAACTTTAAACAAAAAAGAAACTACACATAATTTAAGAAATAAAAACAAAATCGAATTAAGTAGACCGCGTACAAACTACGGTAAAAAAACGATAACATTCGAAGGCGCACAGCTGTTTAACAAGCTACCCGCAGATATAAAGGACTGTGAAAACATTAATATTTTTAAAACCAAATTAAAAAAACATGTAAGCACGATAATATGAATATCATAATAATTGATATTATATGTAAATAACAAAATTAATGTAAGTAACAAAAATATTTAGATTGTAGAAATAATATTATTATTAGAATGTATAAAATTGCTGATATTTATTATTAATTTCCTAATTGTTACAAATTGTTATTTAGTCAAATTATTATGTTTCTAAAATTAAATTTAAATTATAATTAATCATAATGTCATAGCATATTGTGCCAGAGGTAAATGAACTTTTTATTATGAAATGTAATTTACTTAATTCTTATTGTAAATGAACTGTAAAGTTTTTATAAGAAAATAAATCTCTTTAAACCGAATTATTTTTTGGTTAGAAAAAAACACTTGGATCTCGTTTTTTTTTTGCATAGATGTGTTTATTTAAACGTATTGAACACTGTGTAAAAGTTTGTCCAGGTATTTTGGTTAGACCTTATATGTAATAAAACAAGTGAAACAATGTCAAATCGTCTTGCTTTCGCAGAAGCTCAGACATATGCACATTAGTCTTAAAATCGTCCGCAAATAAATCACATTTCGGGTTGGCTTCCACTAGGCTATTGAGCGCGGACAGAACGCGAGGAACAGGGGATGACGCGCGAGCCACTGTGCGACATGTAGGCACGGCTAGTAGACGATGCTTCCGGCCGCGGAGATAGTTACTCGGAGCGTAAAGACAAATCAATTCATTGAGAAGATCAGGAGCATCTGCTGTTCCCCTACATACTTAAAGCATTACGTTTCAATTAATTCGCACTGGGACTGCAAAACATTGAACGCATTTCGCAGATTGCAGAAACGCAGTCAGCAGGACTGCCACGAATGCTGTCGAGTAACTATCGTAAACATAACGTTAACCTAAGAGAATTTTGAATCGGAAATAGTCTCGCACATACTATTTAATTAAACTGAAAACTTTATTAGAAAGAAAGAAAGAAAGAAAATTATTTATTCTGGACTCACACAGGCAGTTACAGAAACAAAAACAATATAAAAAAAAAAGAATAAGAATTTAGACTACCTGCACGAGGCCAAAAAGGGCTCCTATCTCAGCATTATGTTGCGACATTTAGAAAAAAAAACAAAATGTCGCAACGCTGGTTTTCAGATAGGACCATAGTGATGCCACGGGCAATAACGACACAAATAAATAAATAAACATGTTACGTACATACAATATTAAATTTGAATACTACCAAACAAAAGCAATAAATAGATTAATATAAACTTATGTGTTACGTGTGTGTGTGTGGAATAGTCAATAAAATTATAATATACATAGTTATTAAATAAATTAAAGCCAAACCAGAAAAAATAAATATAAAATAAACTTAAGCATTTCCGGACGAGCCAGCCGCTCGGCCCTTCTACATCATTTGTCTATGGTTAGTTTATAACCAATGCCAATGAAGGGACGCGGATCCGGATAATATCGATATTAATATCCATCGTCTATTAATATCTATGTACGATACAAATTGTGCATGTCGCAAAAAAATAAACCAAAATGTTTTACCCCTTTCGGATTGGCGCAAGCTACGACGACACTTGTTATTCTGAGAACGAATTCTAGCTAATTTGGAGTTGTAGATTACGAATCTGAAAAAAAAATCCGGATTTATATCGCTATCCGCACAATCGTTCGACACTGGGCCCGTCCACAAAGCATGTAAAACTGATGAGCTAAACGCGATCTTGTAACCCGCACAATTATATTATTGGACTAACCCGAAACTATTTTTTTTTTTTTTTAGCTAATCGTTTTGCGATACTATATGTCAAACGGTTGTGCTAGGTCTAAAATTCGCGCGAGCTACCTACTAGGAGCAAAACAAAGTGTTCTGCCTAGCTTTTTCCCAACTATGTTGTAGTCAGCTTCCAGTCTAACCAGATGCGGCTGAATACCAGTATTTTACGCGGAGCGACTGTCAACCCAGTTACTGGGCAATACCGATATCCTAAGGTTAGACCAGCTTGTCAGGCTTTCTGGCTTCTGGCTTCCCGAAACGACTGTCATAGGTATTCATATGACACCCGGGACCGACTGTTTAACGTGCTCTCCGAGGCACGGAAGGGTCTCGAAGTGTAACGGCCACCCATCCAAAAAAATAACCGCGGCAAGTGCAGCTTAACCTCGCATATGGTTCGCGCGGTTGGTAATTAGCCACGCGCCCGTCTAGGAACTAAACAAAACATTATCCTTAATTGTTTCACACGCTCTTTTATGGTTTAGTACCATTAAATTAATAATAAATAATCATTTATGTCATAATAAAATGCCAATTAAGTACTATACTCCATTACCTACTTCCTTTTCGATATATTGCAATGTATGAATGAATGGAAGTGAATGGGTGACGTCATGAGATACATTTATTGCAATGAAAAAGTATTACAATTCATAACATAACTTCACGCCTATATTCCCCGAAGGGTTGGACAGAGGTGTACAGTAACACCCTCATTTCGCAGTTATGTTTAGCTCCCATGTATTAGGAGGCGAGCCTATTGCCATCAACCGGGCACAAATCCAAACTCCGGGCTAATACTGAGGAATTCCACACGGAAAAACCCATACACTAACGTTATTAAATATCGTTACTGTTTTCGCTACTTCTTGCGTAGTTAATGTTGTGTCAATAAATATTTATTTATTCGGAAGGTGCACGGGTTGTGAACATAAAAATAAAATAAATGAATAAAAATATTACTAAATAAATGTTATTATGGTATAAATTAATACTTAATTGACAAATCCATAGAACTGACATAATAATAGAATAGAATATACTTTACTGTACACCAAAATTGTAACACAGCTCTTATACAGTATCAAACATTAAAGTTATTGTATATTGTACCTACACAATGGCGGTAAATTATTATTAATTAATAAAATATTACCTTAAATTTTACTTAGATTATGTTAGTTTGCATGTATAAATAAGTCCTCTTCGTTCAAAATTTTCTTTTGCTGTGCCCGACAGCGTCTACTATTGTTAAAACAAATGTTTACTTACCAACTAAGCAATACATTGTGGAATGCAATATATGATTGGGTATTGAGTATTGAATCTAAAATATTAATCAATCTAATATCAAAAGCATTATGATAATTTAGAATTTAGAAAAAACAGCTCAGTGCCTTATCATCCTCTGAAAATCACAAAAGTCATCGAAAAAAGTTTTAATTGCACATTTGATTATGCCGGATTCACAGTAGATTTAAGTGCCGTGTGGGGCGCGTCAGTAGGTGCATCTGACGCTATCAGATTCATACTGGGTGTAAAAATAGCCTTAACGAAGCCGAAGTCTATGCATACCGTACATCAAACTAAGTAACATAATTGCTGGGAAACGACTTTTATTTTTTGGTATTAAAAAACAGCTTTTAATTGTAGCGCGCAATGTAACCGCACGCACAGGAGACTGTGCCTACATTTCGAAAATGTTGATAATGTTTGTATAGAAGAATGTTTAGTAATAACATTTAAAATTAGTTTTCGCGAAAAACGTTTAAAAATATGATGACTTTGACCTTCAATATCTCCATAACCAGTTGGTTCCCAGGTATGGCCTAATACCAAAAAAACTTCGTAATGATGGGAAGATTACGTGGCTCTCGGCTTCGTTAAGGGTATTTTTACACCCGATATATTTTGTATGAAGGTGTGCACACTAGACTTGCGTGTCGCGTCCTATACGACACGACACGATGCGTAACTGTAGTGTAAATCTGGCATTACGCCTTTTATTGACACCTGTCGATGCCAAAATATGTATGGGTATGTTATAGTCCGCGCGCAAGTGCTAGTCACCTCCTGAGGTATGTGAGCGGCAGGCAGGGGGTGCGCACGATAGATAAGACAAAGCAAAATGACAGAGCGCGTTGTCACACTTTAGAGGTCAAGGGTGGCTTTAGTAATCAACACTCAACAAGCATGTGCACATAAAATTTAGCAGGCGTGTACTTACGGGAGAATAATGAAAAACACTTTTAACCGTACACTAAATATATTTTAATAATAATTACAATTAGGTCAGCAGAGCGTAGTTCGTGACAATGCGAGGAGTCCAGGGTCTTCGAATGCCGGTATAGTACTCAACTTGGCAGCTGCAGCGGCGCGAAAAAGGGCGATTTTTTTTTCTTTTCGTCTGCTTTTGGATGGTCTTGCGGACCGTTTCTATGTAACCGGGAAGTTATTGGCGAGACCTGAAGGGTCTCCAACCAAGAAAGGACGATCTGCAGCGTGTCCGACCTTTTATAGGCCCGGAGCCCCGCCAGTCGCCACCACCCGTCACAGCATCTATTGTTTCGCACCCCCCTCCTATCGCTCTCATACCTCAGGCGGCAAATAGCACTTGCGTGCAGACTATAATATCCATATCCTCATCTGGGGGAGACGAAGGGTTATGTCAGACCCCTACCGACTACCACCACGTCTGGTTCCGCATTCCTCCGTCGAGGCCAGGGGCGCGGGACTTGCTCGGTCATTCACCGCTCCCCGGCACTTGTAGGCGGACCCCCGTCCCTTCCATATTATACCCGATAAATCGAGAACGGCTTACCGTTAACTACGATAACTTCGTCGTTGATCTAGTTATGGTAAGCGCAACTGCTGATGGTGAGGTCCTGGGTACGGTCGGGCAAAGTGTTATTAGGCTTTGCCATGTGGAATTTCCTTAGAAACAGCCAGTAGGATTTAGGCCCGGTTGATGGCAATAAGCCCGCCCCCTATTACATGGGGCTTAAACATAACGGCGAAATGAGGGTGTTACTATACACCTCTGCTCAATCCTTCGGGGAATACAGGCGTGATGTTATGTTATGCTTATCATTATCAGGTGAAATAGTTCATTTACACGAAATTACACATCTCTGCTTAACTCTTTAAGCATTAAAGGCGTGATGTCTGTGCTATACAGAGTTATTTGTAAAACACCGACCACCTCTCAGGACTATGTTAATAACATCATAATCAACAACTTTTGATCTATGAATTTTAAAAATTCATCATATTTTAGTTCATCAGATTTTCATACAAAACTAAAAATATTTAAATTGAACGGTCAGATTTTCATACAAAACTAAAAATATTTAAATTGAAAAAGAAAGCGATACTAAAATAGCGAGGGGAGCGGGGTTAGGGCGGCGGGGGCGCTTTAGAGCGTTCAATTTAAATATTTTTATTTTTGTATGAAATGTCGGTGTTTTACAAATAACCCTGTATATCTACCTAGTTACATTGACATACGCAAATAAATAGAAATCGATCATCGTTACGGGTCGGTCTCCATGAATTCTATGAGAACAAGTTTCAAGACACAATACCTTGACAAATTGTACCTTCGTGTACACAATGTATTGATTGAGTACTGTATGTGTATTGTGTGTCGACGCGGATATTACGGTGTTAATGTGTATTTGTGTTTATGAGTACACAACGCTCGTGGTGAACTGTATATTCATTCATAAAATTGTGAATGAATATAGCATTGAATTGCATTTATAAATGAAGACGATTAATTTGTGGAGGTCAATCTTAGGATATCGGCATGGCCCAGTAATTGGGTTGCGGAGGTCTGATGGCAGTCGCCCCGCGTAAAATGCTGATATTCAGCCGCATCTGGTTAGACTGGAAGCTGACTCCAATAAAGTTGGGAAAAGGCTAGGCAGATCGATTAATTTGTGGAGCGGGCTACTGGCTAACGGTTGATGTTGGGGGAATTTGTATTATACAATCTACCGACTGTTTAACGTTTTCCCCAAAGCACGGATAGGTCTCGATGTGTATCGAACGGTTACCCATCCACGGAATGACCGCGGCCAGCGCCGCTTAACCTCGCAAATCGTAAGATCCGCGCGGTTGGTAATCAGCCATGAACCCCTCCCTACGACCATAACTTATATTTACAAGTAGTTATTTCATTTTATTAGTAATTACTGTCTACGTTTATGTTTGTCAATAAATTACTTCTAATTAAGTCCACGTCGTGCTGATTCCGGATCGATTTCTTAGTATTCTATCGATCTATGAATCTGCGTGCGTATATCATTTTAATTAGATTTAACGGTGTTGTTAAATGCTAAACCATCACCTTCCTATATAACAAATGGCCTGACTCATGTATACAGGGTGTAAACAAAATCATGTAATTCACACATTCACCCGGCACTGGAAAGTTTTGGATTCAATAAAAAATAAATTTAAAAGAAGTAAACATGTGTTCTTAACGTGAAGAATTTTAGCGCCCCGAGTTAAATAACCGTTCGGCGAGTGATAGCCGCGCAATTCGCTCGGGGCGCTAAAATGCCTCACGTTAGGAACACATTTTTACTTCTTCTAATTTTATTTTTTATTGATTCCAAAAGTATCCCGTGCAGGGTTAATCTATCTCAGCAGTACATCACGAGGTTTGAAGGAATTACATGATTTAGTTTACAGCCTATATAACTAAGATTTGCATCTGTAAATACACTGAAGATTCGGGAAAAATCCTAGTGTGAGATAAACATTAAAAAAACCACAGTATTATACTTGCGACAAATATACCAGGTTAGTCGGAAAGTGGGTACTAAGCCGCGGGCTACTTAAATTATCACTGATGCTTGTTTAAAAGCAAGTGTTAAAATTTCAAAATTCGATAATTTTTATTTGCATGCAAACACATTTTTATTTTAGTTTTTAAAAAAAAATAACATACCTGCTTTAGTTATGAATTCAGAAAATTAATTTTCTAATCCGTGACCCCAAATATGACCTAAATTGTAAACACAGCTGATCATAGCTATGGACAAATAGATTTTAGAATATTTTTTACAATATCTTTGAAAAGCTATTTCTCTTAAACTATCGAGTTTTGGAGTAAGTTGTAGAACAAAAGTTATTCCTTATTATAGGTAGTTTAACACCCTTTTGGCTTAGTACCCCTTT
Source organism: Amphipyra berbera (assembly GCA_910594945.2). Lineage (NCBI taxonomy): Eukaryota > Metazoa > Arthropoda > Insecta > Lepidoptera > Noctuidae > Amphipyra > Amphipyra berbera. The sequence continues at coordinate 19,151,832 of OU343127.1, forward strand.
TCCGACTAACCTTGTATACTTACCAAGGAAATAATAATTTATAAGTAGTAGTATAATCCATCAATCCATATAGTAGCGTAATAGGAGAACACCTCGGCTTATCCCTTCGGGGATTACGGGCGTGAGTATAATATGTATGTAATAACATAGAAAAAATCTTTCCTTGATTTTCTTTCTATCAGCACTGGCTTGTTTTGCTCTTGAAACAAAGAAAGAAAGAAAAAGTATTTATTTTTATGCCCAAGCGGACGCACAAGCATACCTACAATTAAAAAAAAAAAAATCTTAAAACTAAATACTTAAAAACTACAACAAAAATTTGGATTTAAATTTAAACATGTAATTACCTGGCAACCCGAACACAAAAAAAAGTTAAAAAATAAAAATACAGCAATCGACACAATCTATGGCTACTAATTTTAATTTATAGTCTATGGCATAGACTAACAATGTACTGTAGTCTATGGTGCACGGGTTACTTAAGCATCCTAAATCTACTAACAAATACAATACAGACATTTAAACATGTTGAATTTGTGCGTCGCATGGTGCGTAAAAATTTAGGTCGTTGCTCAGCATTATGCTGAGGCTTCGGACGAACCTAATGCCAAAAGCGCTGATTTTCAGCAACGACCTTAACTTATTGTTAACTTTGTAGTACAAACTAACTCAAACATATGGAAATCTCCTCTCACTAAATCATTTATCTTCAATAATTCCAAATTATACCAATTAATTCGATTACCTACACAAAATCTATGTATTGGTAACAATTAAATCAGAGCTTGACTTTAATATTGCTAAGGTGCGTGTATACGGTTGCAATTAGTGCGCGGGTCAAGTAGCTTACACATGTACCACACGTGCCCTCCACCACACGTGCAAGTAACCCGCGCGATATGGGGCGCACGTGGATTGCTGGCGCGCGTTCTTTGGTTAGATTCAGACATGCACGAGCGTAAACACATACTCGCAAGCCTACTGCACTTGCGCCGTTACTAATGGAACATGTAGCCCGCACGTGTAGCCCGCGTATACACGGTATAAAAATACGCTTAACGAAACCGAAGTCTACGCATACTGTACATCAAACTAAGTAACATACAGCAAAAATAATTGTTGCGAAACGATTTTTATTTTTAGGTATTTAAAAACAGCTTTTAGCTGTAGCGCGCAATGTAAGTACGCATGCAGCAGACTGCGCCTACATTTCAAAAATATTGGTAATAATTGTATAGGAGAATGTTTGGCAATAACATTTAAACTTAGATTTCGTGAAAATCTAAAAAAAAATTGCTGACTTTGACCTTCAATATCTCCATAACCAGTAGGTTTCCAGTTATGACCCAATACAAAAAGTCTTCGTAATGATGGGAAGAATACGTGGCTCTCGGCTTTGTTAAGGATATTTTTACACCCAATATAGCCCGCGCGTTTACTTGCTCCAGCTACTTGCATGGTCCATCGAAAGGAGACTAGCCCGCGTGTGGAACACGCGCATGTAACCCGCACGTTTACATGCTCCAGTTACTTACACCGTGTACAACCACCTTAAAGGTAATCAAGCAATTACCGCGCAATCAACGTGTCGTTGCTATTTACATAATTACAATTAAGCCGGTTGATCGCAATACTGTGCAATGTTTACTTCCAATAGTATTCATAGGTGATGCCTGTAATTTATTGGTACATTCTTCCAAACTGCCTCGTTGATCGTGAGGTCTTGGGCTCGATCCCCAGGTCGGGCAAAGTGTTATTGAGTTTTTCTGGGTGGAATTCCTCAGTCGCAGCCTGGAGTTTGGATTTGTGCCCGGTTGATGGCAATAGGCTCGTTCCCTATTACATGGAACCTAAACATAACGGCGAAATGATGTGTTACTATGCACCTCTGCATGACCCTTCGGGGAATACAAGCGTGATGTTATGTTATGTTACATTCTTCAAATATGTTTTACCTTCCTGTAATTTTTTGAAATTATCAATATAGCACTCAGCACTTTTTAATATCATTATTATTATAACAAGATTTATTTCTTCCTCAGAATTATTCCTATTGTCAACAATTTCCTGACTTCCTAACTTTGAAAATTATTATATTTTCTTAACAAATTGTTTCAAACATTTAACTAAGACAAAGCTTTTTCGCAGTGGCGTAACTATAGGGTGGCAGGGCTGGCAAAATGCCACGGGCCCCCGGCCCGACGGGGCCCCCAGCCCGAGACGCCGCGAGCTCAGAAGTAACCTAACATTTTTAACAAAATTAAGGCTTCCTCTTAGCCTTTTCCCAATTATCTTGGGGTCAGCTTCCAGTCTAACCAGATGCGGCTGAATACCAGTATTTTACACGGAGCGACTGCCACCAGACCTCCGCAATCCAGTAACTGGGCAATGCCGATATCCTAAGGTTAAACCGTTTGTCAGACTTTCGGGCTTCTGACTACCCGTAACGACTGTCATAGGTATTCGTATGACACCCGGGACCGACAGCTTAACGTGCTCTCCGAGGCACGGAGGGGTCTCGATGTGTAACAAATGGTCACCCATCCACGGACTGACCGCGGCAAGCGCAGCTTAACCTCGCAAATCGTACGATCGGCTCGGTTGTCATTTAGCCACGAGCCCCTAATTAAGTAAAAATTATAAATTTGTAATCCTGTTGGGTAACTACTTCAGTGGTTTATTAAAATTAAATTACAACGTGACTTTTTTTACTGGGGCCCCATTCAATGAATTTGCCACGGGCCTCTGATGTTATAATTACGTCACTGCTTTTTCGTAATACTACATACATACATACATAAACTCACGCCTTTTTCCCATAGGGGTAGGCAGAAACTATAGAACGCCACATGCTACGACTCTTACATACCCCTTTCGCTTCATCCACATTCATACATCTTGTCATACACGCACGCCGGTTGAGAGTACTACGCACCTGACCTTTGTGAAGAACTTCACCAATAACATCGATGTATGTCCTTCTAGGACGTCCTCTACCGGCGTTCCCATTAACATCCGCCTTATAAATTCCTTTTGTTAATCGCCGTTCACTCATTCTCTCAACATGACCAAACCACCTAAGCATACTCCTTTCAATTTTTGTCACTACATCATCTTTTAAACCGCAACTTTGTCTAATCTCTTCATTTCTCAATCTATCATTCAAAGTTACACCGCACATACTTCGCAATACTAATTAAATTTATTTTCGTCTTGTATTCATTCTGTATAATTCCACCGGCTTTTGTTAATAAATCAATTGAATATAATAAAAATGTTTTTACATGACATTAAGTACTAATAAAAATACTATTACATGCCAAAACAGATGAACAATAAGACATTATCCTGATTCAATCAGCAGGAAATTACTGAGACTTAATAAGCCAGCGTACTCCATCAAAAGCTATGTTTTTGTCTTCTATACCTTCTTCTTCTTTTCGCGTGGATAGTGATTATCCTGGTGTCTGAGTTTATGCCGCCCATGGGCCTTTGACTTGGCTTCACATGCCGTCAAGAAATATCTCGCAGGCATACAGGTTTCCTCACGATGTTTTCCTTCACCGTTTTTAAGCAAGTGATATTATACAATACGCACATGAAATCGAAAAGTCAGAGGTTGCCTTGAGTTCGAACTCGAGACCTATGACGTGGCACTCCGACAGTCACACCACTAGGCTATAACTAAAACTGTGCCAGCGCTTACCTTATTTTATTAGCTTCAGCATCGCCTTCCATATTAATCGCTTTAAGTGTAACGCCGTCCCATCACAACACAATAGAGTGGGTGATTGCATCGAATCATCGAACATTATCCTTAAGTGATATCATTAGAGTGAATTTAGATGATATGTCACGTGGGACGTCTAGATTACTGATACCATTATAAGACATCCCCTGTATTTATTTGAGTACCTTGAGTGATGACTTATCAATAAAATCTATTTAAATAAAAGGAGAAGCTGACTGAAGATGATGTAGTGACAAAAATTGAAAGGAGTATGCTTAGGTGGTTTGGTCATGTTGAGAGAATGAGTGAACGACGATTAACAAAAGGAATTTATAAGGCGGATGTTAATGGGAACGCCGGTAGAGGACGTCCTAGAAGGACATACATCGATGTTATTGGTGAAGTTCTTCACAAAGGTCAGGTGCGTAGTACTCTCAACCGGCGTGCGTGTATGACAAGATGTATGAATGTGGATGAAGCGAAAGGGGTATGTAAGAGTCGTAGCATGTGGCGTTCTATAGTTTCTGCCTACCCCTATGGGAGAAAGGCGTGAGTTTATGTTTATGTATGAGAAGCTGACTGACTGACTGATCTATCAACGCACAGACTAAACGGCTGGGGTTAGAAACTTGAAATTTTGACAATAGGTTCATTTTGTGACGTAAACATCCACTAAGAAGGGATTTCTCGAAATTCAACCCCTAAGGGGGTGAAAACAATCACGCAAGCGAAGCTGCGGGCAAAAGCTAGTGTTATCATAAGGGAACATTGACGTATAGTATCGTCAACGTACCGCTAATGTAAGTGAATTTTAAATCGAAAATAGGCACAAATGTCATCAACATTTTGGTTTATTTTTTTGCGACATGCTCAATTTGTATCATACACTAGCGGCCCGTCCCGACTTCGCACGGGTGGACATTTTTCCCGTTTTAGCAACATTTTTCATTTATGCTTCGCTCCTATTGGTCGTAGCGTGATGTTATATAGTCTATAACCTTCCTCGATAAATGGACTATCCAACACAAAAATAATTTTTCAATTCCAACCAGTAGTTCCTGAGATTATAGCGTTCAAACAAACAAACAAACTCTTCAGCTTTATAATATTAGTATAGACAGATATGAATAAAGTTTTCAATTTAATTAAGTAGTACTTACCTGTACTCCTGAGAGAACTCCATAAAGTTCTCGATAGTCTGCCAACCCGCAACAGGCCAGTGTGGTAGACTAAAACCCTTCTCATTCTGAGAAGAGACCCGTGCCCAGCAGTGGGATAGTAATGGGCTGATTATGTACGTTGCTATGTGATGATTATTTCCATAAATAAACCCACAATAAAATACCTCAAAATAACATTAGCGATATTATGCAAAGTGGTTTGTAACATAGTTTGAAGACCAATGGACCTTGACATGTGGGTATTGTGGCCTTTCCTTCTTAGATAATCGCCTTAGGCGGTGACATAGTGTTGTTTCATTGGAATGTTGATGGAATTAATATTGCATGGGCGTAGAGATGGGTTAGCGACGTACCTAGTATGACCTTTAAGCCAAAAAAAAATATAGTAACGACTTTGACTGCGAATCTATGGAGGCAACATTACCAACTGCCTTGTTGGTCTAGTGGTAGCATAAGGTCCTGGGTTCAATCCCCAGATCGGGCAAAGTGTTATTAAGAATTTCTCAGTAGCAGACCGTCTGGATTTGTGCCTGGTTAATGGCAATAAGCTCGCCCCCTATTACATGGGACTCAAACATAACTTGCCCCCTTTTATATGGGACTTAAACATGCGACACGAGGGTGTACTAAACACCTCTGCCGAAGGGTCGGAGAATACAAGGCGTGATGTTATGTTATGAACATTACCAAGAGGAACCCTTGAGACCTTGTGCATGGAGACGCGGGAACCGTCGCTTACCCTGCCGCGTACAGTCATACATAGTAGTAGTAGAGCTTCTTGTGAAAGAGCTGGTCGGAGGAAGTACTACCACCATACCTATTTCTGCAGCCAAGCAGCATTGATGTGTTTCGGTTTAAAAGTCATGGGTGCTGTTGAAATTAAAGGCACTTGAGACTTCACAACTTTGTCTCTAAGGTTGGCAACTCGTCAGCAATTCTCTTGGTGTTGTAGGTGCATGCAGGCGGCGGTTACCACTTCCCATCAGGTGGGCTTTCTGCTTGTTTGCCAACATTTTTTTTTAAATCTATTGTGCAACTACATCTCACACAATGCCAGTAGCAAAACGCATCTACAAAAACGGTCTAATACATCGTCATAAAACCTGAATTGGCCGCTTTACGCTCCGCAACCCTCCACGCTCAGCTCCGTGTCTCTATACCCCAAACCTTAGGGTTGTCAAACTACTCGCCGCCCGACCAGTAACAGGCCCAAGAAGGCAGCGCGCAGTGTTCCGTGCGCGCTTCTCAGGAGGACGTGGGGCAAGGCCCCACAGAGGAGAGGTCTGCCGTGGATTGGCGGACCGGGACCTGCCTGGGTTGCGGTGCATGCTTTTGCGAATCCCGCGACCCCGGCCATACGGTCAGGAGAAGGAATACCGTTGGTTTTTAGCCGGTAAGAGTCCGGCAGACCCCCTCGCCTCCCCCGGGCGAGGGACATCCATGAGGATTTTCCAACGAGAAAAAAAAATGGTTGCCAAACTAGACACGTTAAGTAAAATCGAAGGTCTTCAGAAGTTGTTCATTGATTTCCTGACCACCCGTACGCGTACTTTAATCAAACTATAAAATCAGCTGATCTCATAGTAACAAAATGCTAAAAAAAAACTTACCTAGAATTTCTGAGTATAACAGAAGGTCACGTGAATCAGATACTGACCCTGTTGTGTAAGAAAAACTTAAATGGTTTGACGTAGATTGTTAGTAACCTGTTTTTTATTTAGAATCACTCCTACTCGTTTCATCATGAGTTTAAAATTAAAACGTAGGTAGGTACACGAAGTGACAGAATGACTCATCATTCAAGTTTTTTCGGCTTAGATACAGTCTATGGCTATGAAAGAAGAAATATACACAACATCACGTCTGTATTCTCCGAAGGGTTGAGCGGAGGTGTATTAGTAACACCCTCATTTTGCCGTTATGTTTAAGTCCCATGTAATAGGGGGCGAGCCTATTGCCATAACCGGGCACAAATCCAAACTCCGGGCTGCTACTGAGGAATTCCTCATAGAAAAATCCAACAACACTTTGCCCGACCAAGGGATCGCACCCAGGACCTCACGATCAACAGTCGTGCTTGCCATCACTATACCAACGAGGCCGTTTTGTCTAAGTGCTTGGCCAGAGTGGCAGCGCGGTACGGGGAGCGGCGCGGGTGCGGGAACGCGCGCGTTTTGCCTGTCCGCAGTGGAGCGCGGCTTTGTTCTGAGCGTTGTCGTGTCCAGTGTTTGTCAAAATATAATATGGATGAAGAAGACTTATTTTTACTGGAATATTCTTACTAAAAAACGATGTTTCGACATCCACAGTGCAGATCGTGCTTGAATAGCACTTATTAATTCTTCAAAATTTAATTTTGAAGACGCCATCTCAACAACGCGCGTGGACAGCTTGAACTAGTTTGAGATCCGCCGCTCCCGCGCGGGTTGTCGCTTGCCGCCCACGCTCTCACTGCGGCCACTTGTATGAACGACCTATGGCGTGAGCTACCCGCGCGCTCCCCGCGCCATGTAGCCCGCGCCGCTTCCCGCGCCCGCGTGCCCACTATGGACACTCAAATGAAGTTCTTCTGTTTGAACTCGCCGCACCGCGCCCGCCCCGCGCCCGCGTTTGCAGTCTGGCCAAAGGCTAATATTATATGAAATGGAGTATAAAGGCTACCAAAGTACTGAAGACAGTCACTTAAACCGTAATGTTGCAGTAACGTTCCTAAAGCTCCTGAATCGATTCAAGTAAATATCTTTGGCACTAAGGCTGGTTTTAGAGTCACGCTGACAGTCGGCGCTGACAGCCGTAACGTATGACTTCCCCGTCAGCGCTGACCACCGCACGTGCAGATTATTCTAAAACGCTTTAAGACACTCAAAGCTCGTGACCCGCGACACTTACTAACCGCGCTGCCGAAAGCGGCACTGTAAAACCAGCCTAATGGTCAAATACTTAAACGCTAGTCAATTTTAAGTTGCCGTTAAGTCTCGTGCTGTCACTGTCACTCTAAGGCGAAGTGACAGTGACAGCACGAGACTTAACGAGAACTTAAAATTGAGTAACCTTTGAGTATGTGGCATTAAATATACTGATGCCAATGCTGTTGTACACAAACTAAACTTAATTTAAGCTATAGCCATCTTTTTCACTCTAATAAAATAAGAAAGAGACGGGTGTAATAAGAGCTGTCAAATTTAGTTTGAACTATTTTTATTCAAATTTAGACATCACCTCAGAACGTGTAGACTAAAACATGGTGAAGTTCAAGGCGTAATATAGTTTGACATCTTTAACTTAGTTCTTATCTATCTCCGTCCTTTTCTCGCGCTGTCTGTTAGTAAAAGATAACAATTCTCTAATTTTAGTTTAGTTGGTGAACAAGAGAATCGGTACCAATGGTATCGATTCTGTTGCACATTTTGACAGTACTAAACTAGACTAAATGCAACTGTCACTTTCTTTTTCTATTGAAACAGAAAGAGACAAACACACTTACTTTATTTTGTAGAGGAACGAGAACGAGGTATGGTCTTCCTCCTACGAAAAGGGAGGATCCTCCTACCAGGCGGGTCTTATGCCTGGCGGACTACTGCCCAACGGCTTTTTTTTTCTATTCGACTACTAGTAGATGGTCTTGCGGACCGTTTCTACGTAACCGGGCAGTTATTGGCGAGACCTGAAGGGTCTCCAACCAATGGGGACGAGAGTAAAATACTTAACCTAAGCTAACTACTATTACTACTACTAACATCATGACTAGCTAGCAAGAACGGCACTAAGGGCGACCCCTAATGGGACTCAGACCTCGGCTTAGGGCGTTGCTTGCGAGAGGTCTGGGAGGGAGACAGCTTGATGAGGGCTGAATTAACGGTGTGATTGCGAAGTCAGAAAAGATGACCGGCTCCGCGGCTGCGGCGGGTGAGCACGGTGGATCAGGGCACAACGGTTGATGTTGGGAAGTTGTATATGAACTAACTCCGTGTCAGATATTCATACCGCGATGCAGGATTTGCGACATTTCATCTGACAGCTGTCATTGTTGTCGCTGTAGTTTGCTAGACATTCGTCGTGCTGTGTAGTTCGCATGTGGCGTGATAGATGCAGCCACAGTTTAGTTGGGTACTAAACTAGACTAAATGCAACTGTCACTTTCTTTTTCTATTGAAACAGAAATAGATAAACACCCTTAGTTTAGTTTAGTCCTGTCAAAGTGCGCAACAGAATGGACACCAATGACTCAGACAGAAAATTCTTAATAAAAAGTGTTAAAAACCCGATAAATATTATTGTACTTAGTTGTAAGTCACCTCATGTGGGTACATACGAAGGTTCTCGTCAGGGTCACAATATAATTATATGCTAATACCGTTGCTATCAAATGCAATTGTGTCATGAGAACGTCGCTTTACAAAACTACAATATTATCCTGATAGATATCATTTAATGGTAATTTCAGAGTAGGTAACGTGTAATATAGTTTGCAGTTAAAACATTTATCTACATAAAACATAACATGTAGATAATAGGTAAAATATATCTACCTATATACTAATATTATAAAGGTGAAGAGTTTGTTTGTTTGAACGTGCTAATCTCAGGAACTACTGGTTAGAATTGAAAAATTATTTTTGAGTTGGATAGTCCATTTATCGAGGAAGGTTATAGGCTATATAACATCACGCTACGACCAATAGGAGCGGAGCATAAATGAAAAATGTTGCTAAAACGGGAAAAATGTCCACCCGTGCGAAGCCGGGACGGGCCGGTAGTCTATTATAACCGACTTCAACTGCCTCGTTGGTCTAGTGGTGGCAAGCACGACCACTGATCGTGAGGTCCTGGGTTCGATCCCCAGGTCGGGGAAAGTGTTATTGGGTATTTCCGTGTGGAATTCCTCAGTAGCAGCCTGAAGTTTGGATTTGTGTTGATGGCAATAGGCTCGCCCCCTATTACTTGGTACTTAAAACGTAGCGGCGAAATGCGGGTGTTACTACTTCTGCCCAAGTCTTCGGGGAATATAGGCGTGATGTTGTGTTATGTGTATCTATGGTTCCGCATAACTCTGGCAATATGTGCCGATTTTGAAAAATGTCCTTTTGTTTGAAATAGTATACTCGAGATGGTCCCATATAATGGTGTCAGGATCTGATGATACTTCAGAGATTGTTAAGTCAACCCAAAACAGAAAAATAAATAAACATGAACAAAAAATTACTTCAAAAAAACTTAAAAGAATACAATAAAAACTTCCGATGACCATTATTTTATTTTTTCTGTTCTTTCAATCTGGTGTTTTAAGTTTATTTTACGGCGATCAAAACAAAGTATTATTTCTTTTATATTCAGTCACGGATTCAATATTCACGTTGAAATAGTTATTTGTATGAACAAGCCTATTTTTTTTCCATAAGGCGTGATCGAAGTCAATAGCGGGCCCACTCAATAATAAAAAAGAACTGTATTTTTTGTGTCTTGGCACCCACAACAATAACGAGGTGTCTTGTGTAACGGGGTGTCCTGCGTAAGCGACAAACGCGACGCGGTGCGACGCGAAGCGACACGACGCGGAGCAAGTACGGGTTACGTCATATCTCGCTACATAGGCCGCCAGTAGGGAATGCCGTTGTTTTGATCGCGTTCGTCGCGTTTGCAGCTTCGCATCGCGTCGCGTTTTTCAGTGTTGAGAATGAAACAACACCATGATAGAACTAAGGGAACATACTGACATTTTGTGTTATCATATATCTTCTTCCTCACTCGTGCCGGCGTGAACTATACGAGAATAGCGCAGTGGTGAAAAGATTAGACAATCAGCAAACTTAGTAGCGGGATTGACTACCCAGGTTGCGCCGGACGTAGGTACTTAAGTATCGTCACTTTAGTACAGGGATCTGATTACTTCAAGACTTAGAAGTCGCATTGGGAAGCTTGATCGAACAAACAATCACAGTCGCTCATTTTCGCCCCACTCACACGTATTATGTCAGCGTAAAGATCATTTTAAACATAACATAACATCACACCTTGCATTCCCCAAAGCGTTCGGCAGAAATGTTTTTAGTACACCCTCGTTTCGCCAGTTATGTTTAAGTCCCATGTAATATGGGGCGAGCCGATTGCCAATAACCGGGCACAAATCCATACTCCGGGCTGCTACTGAGAAATTCCTAATGGAAAACCCCAATAACACTTTACACGACCTGGGGATCGAACCCAGGACCCCATGCTCAGCGGTCGCGCTTGTTGGTCTAGCGACCACTAGACCAACAAGGCAGTCAATCATTTTTTTACTGCAGTACTAATAAACATTCGTGACCTTGAAGTGGCAATCAGTTCGGAAGTGATCGGTTTTACGAAGTTTGCAACTTCTTTAGTTGTGTTGTACTATACCTTGTAGAATAATCCGTACATACTTCATCTACAAGCTACCTTGTATTTATTACCTTTTTTTATCGTTGGAAAATCCTCACGGATGTTCCTCGCCCGGGGAAGGCGAGGGGGTCTGCCGGATTCTTATCGCCTAAAATCGTGTTCCTTCTCCTGACCGTTCGGCCGGGGTCGCGGGATTCGCAAAAGCATGAACCGCAACCCCGGCAGACCTTGTATTTATTACCTGATAAATCGGCGACTCAGAACATAAATATTGGAAATCAAAATACCAAACATACCATTTCATACACAACCCGAAAAAAATAGAGCGAGTTAAAATTCGCAATTTTAATTTTCATCGTTCGAAATTCCGATTTCCAATTACCGGCTGTCCGGTTTTTACTAAAAAACATAATGGGAGCTCGTTTCCAAATGTTTGCCGGCGAAAAAAGTTGAACTCATTTATCATACCGCCGCTCGTCGTCATTCTTGATGTAGAAATCTAGATGTGGCTTCATAAATTATTCTACGACTATGGTGACTCACAGCAAATAACTGTTCATGATTTATTTCATTGGCGGTCTGTTCGCAAAAGCTGAACTATGAGTCATATCTGCAGGCCAACTTTTACTTATAAAATCGCATTCGAACCGCTGCATAACCAAGGTCGTTTAACCGTTATCTTTATAAGAAATATTGAAGAATTTTTTATTTCAAATAGGCACAGCATATTCTCTTAAGAAACATCGAGAATTCCGTTGCACGGTTCCAAAAAGTTGGTCCTATGAAGAAGAGTCGGAAATAAACTCCATGGACTTTTTTTAACCCCCGACAAAAAAGAGGGGTGTCATAAGTTTAACGCGTGTATCTGTGTGTCTGTCTGTGGCATCGTACCTTCCAAACGAATGGACCGATGTTGATGCTGTTTCTTCTGTTTGAAATCTGATGTGATCGAAATGGTTCATAGCTATAATTTATGAAGATATGTTCAGGCGTTTGAAGATCATCAGCTCATTTCCTACTTGACGAAAGGGTCTTGCCAACTTTCACAGGTCCGATTGATTTGAAAAATAGTGTACTGTTACTCCGGTGGTACTTCCAAGACTTGGCAACCTTGAGCTGATGCTGCAGCATCAAGTAGTCTGCGGGATACCCAACCCTCAGTAACTTACAGCGGATATAGCGTGTTTGGGCTCATAAGAATGGTCTCAATGAGTAGGTGTTAAATAGCTGATAATGTCTACTAGTAATTTAAAAAGATTGAAATAAAAATTAAATTCAAAATTTCAAAAAATCCCTGACACAAATGAAACCTCTAAAAAGTAAAAAAATAAAATGTGTTTGTTGACCCTTTATTATAAGTACCTAGTAATATTTTGATCCAAGCGTTGTCGCGTCGGGGGACCGCTAAATAAATAAAATAAAAAAAACAAAATACAAAAAAAGAAACTTGGTAATGACAATTTACTACAATTTACAACTTGGATTTGTGCCCGATTGATGGCTATTGGCTTGCCCCCTATTACATGGTACTTAAAATATAAGGGCGAAATGAGGGTGTTACTACACTTCTGTCCAACCCTTCGGAGAATATAGGCGTGATGATGTTATGTTAGTAGGTGCGCAACAGATTCGAAACCAAGATTAAGATTGCCTTCAAGAATACTTTCTTATTTTGCCAGTGGACTGTAAGCGTCAAGTAATTTTATTATAACGCATCCAGTAACCGCTGATCATTGATGCGTTTCACCGCGTCCCACTTCTGCTTACTTGACACCGATTACGTACGCGTCAAAAGTACGCGTCGTGTGATTATCAACGATTATTATCTTACAACTCGACCAGTATACATTGAACGTTGAAGAGGCACTGCTTGCAAAGACAACGAGCACCAATATGCTAAATTCGGTACATTAGAAATTAGTTCTTAATTTCGCCGCGTATCACGATATACTGGGCTTTTTTTTTAAATGGACTTTGACGAAATAAAAATTACTTGCGGGGCGTAACGATCACCATGTTTTGCTTTTTTGTTGTCACATAATATAGATTTTTTAGGGTACCGTAACCAAAGGCTAAAACGGGACCCTATTACTAAGACTCCGCTGTCCGTCCGTCCGTCCGTCTGTCACCAGGCAGTATCTCATGAACCGTGATAGTTAGACAGATGATGTATTTCTGTTGCCGCTATAACAACAAATAGGTACTAAAAAACAGAATATAAGGCTCCCCATACAACAAACGTGATTTTTTTTGCTCATTTTTGCTCGATATTGATAACGGCAACAGGTAGACGCTTGAAATATTCACAGAATATTTTTTTATATATCTACTTTAAAAATAAATAATTAAATTAAAATAAAATAAATATTTTAATTTAATTACAACAAACCCATACAACAAACGTGTTTTTTTGCCGTTTTTATAGATAATGGTACGGATACCTTCGTGCGCGAGTCCGACTTGCACTTGGTCGGTTTTTTTTTGTATTATCTGGCGATAAAAAGTCACTGGTTATGAGTATGTCTAATGGAGACTGAAAGTGTGACGGAATTATGTGACATAACTATAACAAACCTAGAAAGGCGCGTGGCTATATACCAACAACATGGATCATACGATTTGCGAGGCTAAGCTGCGCTTGCCAGTCAAGCTAGTCACATCGAGACCCCTCCGTGCCTCAGAGAGCATGTTAAACAGTCGGTCCCGGGTGTCATACGAATACCTATGACAGTTATTACGGGAAGTTTGAAGCCCGAAATTCTGAGAACCGGTCTAACCTTACAATATCAGCATTGCCCGGTATCTGGGTTCCGAAGGTATGATGACAGTCGCTCCGTCGAAAACACTGGTCCTAAATTTTTAACTTTCCGTTTTGTCATCAAAAACTGGATGCCGAAACAGTATAAAAAACGGATCCATACATGAAAATGTATGGAGAAGTATGCCTGCCATATGCGACGTAGCTGCTATTTGTTTCACTGATCCGTCGGTACAGATGTGAACAACACATCCAGTACCGACGGATCCGCTGTGTGAACGAGCCTTTGGCCCTCTAGCCACAAAATGTTTTCGTCAATAAACAAACAGTCTTATTCAACTTCTAACTGTCACAGACAATCGTTAAGTAAAATTACTACCAACAGAAATTTCGTGTTACAAAAAACAAATTTAAGTAAAGTAACTTTAATTTTCATATCTCTTTTTTACAGAAACACGGCATAATGGGGAACGATGAGAAGAAAGGCAGTATTGTGCTGGAGAATTTTAATTCTACGTAAGTACTCTAAACTTATAATACCTATAAAACGACTTAGGCTTTATTCTTTCAACATAAGTCTACCATTAAGGACACAAAGAATAGATCGAAGACGGCAGTGTGATTTAGAAAGCGGTCAACGTTTTACGGCAATGTGTAACCGGCAATGCCTAGCAACTAGTTACAGCTTCAAATGCTCAATCTATTGCTAGCAATAGATTGAGCAATGTGTGAGTACCGGTAAATAATTACTGTCTATTTATTACCGAGCGGCAGGTATACCCGGCATCACACCAGCAATATTGCCGGGCAACTTGTCATTGTTGACCTAATATTGATAAATAATATGACTGTATTGCCGTAACATTGCCAGCCATACATTGTCGTAAAATTTTGATCGTTAACCGCCTAGAATATCTACGGTAAAATTATTTAAAGTTATAGGGATATTGACGAATGATCTCCCATATAAGTAAAGTTTTGTAAAATCTACGTAAAAGATCCTTTCAACTTCTTTACGTGATCTTTTTAAAACAGACTCAGCATTATTAATATCATGCCTACATACCTACACATGTCACTTTCAATCTTACGACGCCTAAAGTCAACAAAAACTATGAAGATGAAAACTGTCTGCGGCGATATTAGGCGTGTTTCTTAATAACGCATATGACCCGCGCGGGCAGCCGACGCTTCTCAACCAATCAAATCACGCGATACTAAACTCATTTCAGAGATTTACGCGAGCTCCACGTGCTTGCGAATCGCGCACTTTAGGGCATTTTTAGAGTCGTGCAGATTTCGTCACGTCGACCCATAATTGCATGATCACGCCCGCATCATAATAAACATATGTATGAAAGACTGTAATGTGGGCGTCACGCATGCGAGTCGAACCCGCGTGCATGACGAAATCTGCACGACTCTAAAAACGCCCTAACAACCGCACTGGCGTTAGCATGATTATGAAACCAGCCTTACAACATGGTTTACCAAAATATTTTGCTAAAAGTTTCTACAGCAAAAACATTTTCTTATAGAAAATACTTGAATAGGAGCAACTTGAGAACAAGTTATTCGCAGAAGCGACATTTCAGACACTAATAAGAAAGCTTACGTTATCTTAAACTCTAATGGCTTTGTCCTAGACTGGTAGAGGTTATGACTGAGCTTACGTAAGCCAAATATATGACTTTAATGTAGGTTTAGACAGTACTGTGTAATTAGAACATCAATTATTTTGAGAGTTTAGATTAAACGTGAAATGTACGGTCAGCAACGAAAGTTGTTTAACACTGTTATTTTTACATAACATCTAAATTGACCCAAAATTATTCGGTACGCTGCTTTTTAGCATTTCATGTAATAGTCAAGAGTTGGTGTTATTTTATTGTTACATGTGTTCGGATTAAAGGAGAATGGGCCTTTTGGTCTAGCCCTCCTCTAGCAATGAGTGATATATGAATAGAAAGGTTATTTCAAGTAGAACATTTTTTTGTATAACAGCTACTGTCAATTATTAGTATTTATCGAGTTAAAGCTCGTTAAATGTAACCATTTAAAAACTATGTTAACGCTCAAATATTGCTATTTATTACCTTTTTTACACGTTTTGCCATAGGAGCTTTGTCATAATAATTATTTAAGATACCGGCCTAAGTAAAACCGTAACATTGACGCCTGAATTTCCCGAAGGGGTAGGCAGAGGTGTATAATGCACCCACGTTTCGCCAGTTATGTTTAAGTTCTTTTTCTTCACACATTATTTGCAAATAATACGATAATAACGTAGCGATACTTTAGTATAAGTAACACAAAAAGAAGAAATGATGATAGTATTGATATAAACGATTTTTCACTTTAAAGGTGTTATAACTCCTAAAATACTAACAATTGACTTTATTTATGTTAGTACCAAATGTTTTATTTAAAAGACCTTTCTAATGACATCACTCATTGCTAGAGGAGGAGTAGACCAACTTCTTAACATTTCGCCCATTCACCTTTGAACATTATTGTGTTCAGTGAAAAACTGAAGTGTTAACATATTTTTGTTGCTGACTGTACTACCTACCTAAAAAGTTGACTTTGTTATTTGGTTGTAGTATAAACGTGCAAGAACTGCCTTGTGGGGCCTACTGTAGTAATGGCATAGGAAAGGCAGTGAGTAAATGATACAGTACAATATTATGCAGTATATGTAGTTAACGGATGACACTCGCACTCGCACGTTATGCGTCAAAAGATAGTTTCTAGCAGCAATGCACAAACTTATTAGGAGTAGGCCACTCGGGCAGACTTTGAGCTAAAAGCGGGCCGTAATATGGGCATTCTTCTTCTTCTTGCCCTTATCCCACACTAGGTGGGGTCGGCACAACATGTATTTCATAAATCCATTTTTTTAGAGGTTTTGGCTTATTGTTTTATGACCGGCCGTCTGCCTGACATCAACCGTCCTTGGGAATACTCGTTGCGCCGTCGCGCGGGTGACCCAATGTGCTTGCTGATATTATGCACTGGGTCCCAAAATGATATGGGCATTAAAAAAAAGCATTTATTCAGAGAACTTAAGCTGGCCCTTAATGTTTAAAGTATTGCAATATTTTCATACAAACGCATAAAAGAGTTTAATTCACTGGCAGGCCGCATGTATATTGACGAAGGGCCTGCGGCCCTCGAGTCACGGTCTGTGTATCCCTGGTTTATAGTTACCTCGACTGTCGGAATAGATACGGAAACTTGTACTAAACTGCTCAACTCACACTTGGGGTAGGTACAGGTAATTCCTCGAAGCAAGAAAGTTTCAAGATAACCTTGGCAATGTTTCATTAGCCTTGTTTGGAAGTATAGTGTTACGAACATAGGAATTTTCTAAAAATTACGAATTTCCACTAAACCAAGGCATTATTTTTTATTCTGGTAACATTACATTACAGTGCATAACATATTCTAGCATTATTACGTTGCCGTTAATAGAAATTCGTAATTTTCGGAATATTCCCATGTTTGTAGTTACCCGAAAGCACTATAAACGGCGTAAAAAGACCCTTAACGAAGCCGAAAGGCACTTATTCTCCACGTCATTGCGATCATTTTTTTGTTCTGGACTATGCCTGGGAACCTTCTAGTTACAGAGATATTGGAGGTCAAAGTCCCAACATTTTCACAACTTTCTTTTAAAATACTAGTTTTGAAGGTTGCAAATGTACTTGAAATACCTCCAATACCCGTTTACTACTCATTGCATCTATCAGCACAGTGTTTTGAGTGCATTACAATTAGCTTTACAGTAAAACGAAATTTTACACCCAAAAAAAAAGTCGTTTCCCAGCGACAATTTTTGCGTAGGGTTACTTAGTTTGATGTACTGAATGCATGGTTGACGGCTTGGTGAAAGGTCTTTTTACACCTTGTATACTTTTTTTTAAGATAGTATCAACATTAATATTGTAAAATCGAAATGCACTTAGGAGCAATGAATCCGGGTCATCTACATTAACCATAATATCTTCAAAAACATTGTTTAATATTTTAATATTGTTTTGTTTATATTGTTGACCCAGATTCATTGCTCTCGAGTGTAGTTATTTAATGAAAAATTAATATCTGTTGTCTCTCTCTCTCGTGTCGGCACAAATTAAACGAGAAAAGATTAGCACGTCAGCTACTCGTAGTTGGGCAGCGGGGTTGACAGCCCAGTGCCCAGGGTACCGAAGAAGTACTTAAGTATGATCACTCGTGCCGGCCTAACATGCGCAGCGCGACATAATTTTGACGTCTCATTATCTCGTGCCAAAACAAGATAATGTAGGACTCAACTCGTCTCAGCACTTGAAATAGGCTGTTTAATCACACCCCTTTGCGGTTATGGTAATAATAAAAAGTATTACAAAAACAGCTTAAGAATAACCTAATTAAAAAAGGTTATTATTAAAAATTTAAGTACATGGTAACCCAATGCTATCATCTGACATGTATTTCTTTTTCACAGGGCGAATCTTGCGTCGAATCCCGGCTTCCAATCTACACTAAGTTTAGGCTCAAAAGAAATCATCAATGAAAAAGCCTACAACCCATTCGAACACAGAAATGTGGAGCACCCTAATTCGTAAGTAACAAAAACTGGAATCTAAACTTATTCACAATTGATACAATAAATCATATTTATTAGGCGCATGACACGCTTAATATTTATCACGATATTTGAATATTGGCTACAGGATCGCGATATTTGGATGGCGATATTGGCTACAGGATCACGATATTTGGATGGCGATATTGGCTACAGGATCGCGATATATGGAGGGCGATATCAGCTACAGAATCATAATATTTGGATGGCGATTTTGGCTACAGGGTCGTAATATTTGGATGGCGATATTAGCTACGGGATCGTCAATATTGCCATCCAAATACTATATAATAAATGTTAAGCGTGTAGCATGAGCAATTTTTTCGCTTTAAACAGCGATTGAATTTTATAACATATTTTACATGCCAAGTATTTTTATGTATTTATGCATATGTGTTTATATCTAAACTCATTCTATCTATAGGTATAATAATAAGTGGCCTTAAAACCGGCCTTGATTCTTCATAGAAGCTAATGACAACATATTCCTAAGGTATTTGCTTTTCTCTCCGCGCCATCTCTTATAAATAGTCTCTATTCCTAGTGCAATAAGGTCTCTGTTGATCTTGAAGACCAATATTCCTACTTCCAGCATAAAAGGCTCTCTGCTGCATCTCGTGAAGTCTAACAAATATTTCTACTTACAGGACGATAGGCTCCCTGGTGCATCTCCTGAAGTCTTCCCTGGGATCTGGCATCCTGGCCATGCCTGCTGCGTTCAAGAATGCAGGTTTAGCAGCAGGAGCAATCGGCACACTAGTCGTTGGATTTATTTGTACACACTGCGTTTATGTTCTGGTAAGTTAATTTTTGTAAATTATGTTTCAAATAAGGCTTGACCTCTATTCTTCTTATCAATGGCGAAATTTAGGAGATTCTAATTTTAAAATACATATATATAAACTCACGATTTTTTTCCAATGTGAGTAAGCAGAAACTATAGAACGCCACATGCTACGATCTTTACATACTCCTTTCGCTTCATCCACATTCATAGATCTTGTCGTACACGCACGCAGGTTAACAATACTACGCACCTATCATTTGTGAAGAACATCAGCAGTAACATCGATGTATGTCCTTCTAGGACATCCTCTATCGACGTAATTTTAAAATATATCTGTCTCTTCGATTTACTTATTTATTTCAATCTTTATTGTATAGCAACTACTACTATTCGGTTCTTTTAGATTCCGTTAAAACCAACTTTTCTACAGTTATCTATATTAATATTATAAAGCTGAAGAGTTTGTTTGTTTGTTTGTTTGAACGCGCTAATCTCAGGAACTACTTACTGGTTAGAATTCAACAAATATTTTTGTGTTGGATAGTCCATTTATCAAGGAAGGTTATAGGCTATATAACATCACGCTACAACAAATAGGAGCGGAGCATAAATTAAAAAAGTTGCAAAAACGGGAAAAATGTCCAACCGTGCGAAGCCGGGACGGGCCGCTAGTCGCTTAATAAAATGCAACTTATGAAACAAGTTTTCTATTATTAGATGCAAAGATGTTAATATAATAATAGCAACGGTCACGAAAATTTGGATGCGGATTGTCGAATCTTATGAATCATTAATATTCGCAGCCTTAATGTCATGGCCTCAAAGGCTTCGTATGAAAATCAAGTCAGTAGAGTCGATTGATCGTTTGAATGATTTATTTTGATGACTTCCGCATTTTTGGCAGTCGCTCATTATCGCGCCACTCACACTTATTGCGTCAACGTAAAGATCATTTTTTACCGCATTACTAATAAATATTCGTGAAATCGCACTCAGTTCGGCAGTGATCGGTTTTACAAAGTTTGTACAAGGTTAGGCAGAAAGGGGGTACTAATCGGCAGGCCACTTAATGTATCACTAATGATTTTTGTAAAGAAAGTGTTAAAATTTCAAAATTCGATAAAAAGACATGGTATACAAAATTATTTTTATATTATTTATATATATTCTTCATCCCTGCTTTAGTTACGAATTCAGAAAATGGAGCTTCTAATCCGTGACCCCAAATATGACGTAAAATGTAAACACAGCTGATCATAGCTGGGGAAAGATAGAATTCAACGTATTTTTTCATGAAATCTTTGAACAGCTATTTCTCTTAAACTAATGACTTTTAGGGAAAATTGTAGAACAAAAGTTATCAATTATCATGGGTGTTAACATCCTTTTGACTTAGTACCCCCTTTCCGACTAAACTTGTAGATGTGACATAGTTGTAGTACCGTCTAAAAAAAAATTGTCGTGTGCTAACAGTTTGAAAGTGAAAAAGATTGATGAGTATTGTCTCATTCGTCAGGTGATTGAGGAAGACATCAGATCAGTAAACAATGTCTATTTGTAGTCGTTGTACATAATTGATTTACGATATACAAGGAAGCTCATGGCCAAGGCCAAAACAACAATGTACAGCTGTTTTGAAAGAATTGTTTACATTTCTCGGGAATCCATCTCTCTCATCATTTACTATTTTTCTTTGGTTTTTTTTTCTATATGGTAGTCTGCACAAGCATCTACAAGACCATCTACAAAGATGGTCTTGCGGACCGTTTCTACGTAACCGGGCAGTTATTGGCGAGACCTGAAGGGTCTCCCACCAATGGGGATAAGAGTAAAATACTTAACCTAAGCTAACTACTACTACTAACATCATGACTACCAGCAACAACAGCACTAAGGGTGACCCCTAATGGGACTCGGACCTCGGCTTATGACACCTTGATGAGGGCTGAATTAACAGTGTGAATGGAGATTGATGTTGGGAAATTGTATATATCTGCGTGTCAAATCTTGATAGCCCAATACAGGATTTTGTGAGGTCACATTTGAGAATTATCATTGTTGTCGCTGTAGTCTGCTACACATTCGTCGTGCTGTTTAGTTCGCATGTGGCGTGATAAATGCCGCCACAATGGTTATAAACATCACATAGCAACATACATAATCAGCCCATTACTGCCCCACTGCTGGGCACGGGACTCTTCTCAAAACAAGAAGAGTTCAGGCTTTGGTTCACCATACCGGCGTGCTGCGGGTTGGCAGACTACACACACCATCGAGAACTTTATGGAGCTCTCCCAGGTTTCTTCACAATGTTTTCCTTCGCCGTTTATCAAATTCTGATCCGCACATGAATTCGATAATTCGGACGGTTTTGAAGTCAGACCTTCCTGCATGGAAGACAAGCGTTTAATTCCTTTTTGTTAATATAAATGTTTGTCTGTTTGTAATCATAATACTGCTTACGACATAAGAGGAAGTACCGGTTAAGGCCAAGGCTAATAGTTGTTTAGCAATTCACTTCTTAAGAGATTACATCTAAGTATTAGTCAATACTCCGTGACCAGTATTTTTCTTTATACATGCAGCTTCTTTGTTCCATTGTTTAGACAGAAATCTATATCTATCCTAATATTATAAAGAGGAAAGATTTGTATTTTTGAATTTTTGTATGTAACGAATAAACTTAAAAACTACTAGACCGATTTCAAAAATTCTTTTACCATTAGAAAGCTACATTATCACTGAGTAACATAGACTATATTTAATTTTATTACTGGAATAAAATTTCTTACGCGGGCGGAGCCGTGAGGACACAGCTAGTTATGAATACAAGTGAAACAAACGAATGGAAACACTTAGGGAGTTGATTATACACTATTTATTTATGTCAATAATTGGACAGTTTTGGCTTATAGTATACAGACAGAATCTCATAAAATGAGCTCCCCAGACTATATAATCATAATCCCCCACCCTAAATCAGGCGATATGGCGATGGTAAGCCGGTTGTGACGTCACCACCAATCAACTGCAGGCTCGACGTAATAAGGTTGATGCATCTTCCTGTCGTGGCTCGGCTGGCATATGGCGAGGCGATACACAAGAAAAGGTTTTCTTTTACTAAATACAATTTTAAAATAGATAGAACCTGCCTCGTTGGTCTAGTAGTGGCAAGCGCGACTGCTGATCATAAGGCCCTGGTCCCCAGGTCGGGCAAAGTGTTGTTCAGTTTTTCCGTGTGGAATTCCTTAGTAGCAGCTCGGAGTTTGGATTTGTGCCCGATTGATGACAATAGGCTCGCCCCCTATTACATGGGACTGAAACATAACGGCGAAATGAGGGTGTATAGGTATATAGGTACATCTCTGCCCAACCCTTCGGAGTATACAGGCGTTATGTTATGATGTGTAAGAAAAGTTTTTTTTAATAGGCCTATATAATCCCCCTGTCCTTATCCCACACTAGGTGTGGTCGGCACAACAAGTATATCTCCTCCATTCCCTCTATCAGCCGTCATCTCAATACTCACTCCTTTCTTACCCATATCATCCTTCACAAACAAAATTCATCTATCATTAAAATTTCTTTGGCTTACCTGTACTTGTATATCCATCCATATTCATATTTAACATTTAATTGTCTTAGATAAAATTTTAAAATTGATTTTGTAAGTCTGAGCTGTGGTATTCGGGGCTTACATCTGATTCCTAGGGATGATTTCCACCAAACGGCTCGCATCGCATCGGATCGGAACGGATTTTACAATCTTTAAACCATATTAAATCGTATACACAGTCACAGTATTTAAAGTCTATATTACCAAGCCGCGCACAGTAGCTTGACCGCGGGCGTCTTCCGCGGCACGCGATCGTAGCCGAAAGCATGCTGCGACGCACGATTGGCTCCGTTCGCCTGTCGTCGTATCCGATCGGATCCTTTCGGCTGTCAACACGGTAGGAATGAAACTATTTGAATAGGCGCAGAAATCGATACGTTCGCAAGCGACTGTACGGAGCCGATCGTATGCGTCGACATCCTGCCGGACATGATCGGCTTTCGCCTTATGAGTTCGTGTCCTTTCCGATCCGATGCGATGCGAACCGTTTGGTGGAAATAATCCTTTAGTCAAACAAAGTTTTATTTTACGTAAGAATTCCTAGTGATATCCTGATCCCTATAACGATGTGGTCATTCCTTTTCAAATTGCATTCAATCATTGTTTTTACAATTTATAAGATCACCTACAAGAATACCGACTAAACGACTTGCCAAGCGCAGTGTCACGACATTCGCAATTATCCGCCCATGATCTATTTAACTACTTACTGTAGATCCTAAAAGCATCATAGCTTCACTTCATATATTTGTTCGTTTGTTTAATCCAAATCTTGATTTGGTTTTCATATGACGCCTTCGAGAGCGTGACAGCTAGTTCACACAGAAACTGTTTACAGAAACCGTTTTAGCGGATCAGTTTTTATTTTGATGATGGCGCCTGTAGTTGTATGAGCGAGTTCACATACACGACAGTATTCCGAATCCAGTAAAAAATACTGGATCCGTTATTTTTATCGTATCCTGCCTGCCAGATGCGACGCAGCTGCCATTTGTTTAACTGATCCGTTGGTGTAGATGTGAACAACACATTTAGTACCGACGGATCAGTTAAACGGACCAGCAGTGTGAACAGGCTCTTACATTAAGGCTGCGTATATTAATGACTCATGAGATTCGACAATCTGCATCAAAATTTTCTTGTTCGTTGCTATTATTATATTAACATCTTTGCATCTAATAATAGAAAACTTGTTTCATAAGTTGCATTTTTAATCAACAATTTTTAAAATTAGCTTCACTTCCTATATTTGTTTGTTTCAAATATGACGACAGATGTTTCAACTAGGTACTTCTTAACCGATTGTCATGAAACTTCACACAAAAATTTTATTGCGATGACAATACAACATTATAATAATTTTAACTTTCAATCCTCAAATCCTGATGCTGCAGGGGTACTGCAAGATACCGTTTTAACTTAAAAGTTTTTTCAGGGATTATTGTAAAGATGAATTTTTATTTTTAACTAGCTGTTGCCCGCGGTGTCACCCGCATCCTAGAGGAACTACTTCATGCACCCGGATGAAAAGTAACCTATGTGTTAATCCAGAATATTGTCTATATGTGTGTCAAATTTCATCCAAATCTGTTCAGTCGTTAATGCGTGAAAGAGTAACAAACATCCATACATCCATCCTCACAAACTTTCACATCCTTACTAATCCTTACTAATAATTATTATAAACGCGAAAGTTTGTATGTATGGATGGATGTATGGATGTTTGTTACTCTTTCACGCAAAAACGGCTAAACGGATTTGGATGAGATTTGCCACATATATAGACTATGCCCTGGATTAACACATAGGATACTTTTTATGCGGGTACATCAAGTAGTTCCCCTAGGATGCGGGTGAAACCGCGGGTAATAGTCTAGTATTCTACTAATATTATAAACTAGATTATTACCCGCGGATTCACCCGCATCCTAGGGGAACTACTTGATGTACCTGGATAAAAAGTATCTTATGTGTTAATCTAGGGCATAGTCTATATGTGTGCCAAATCACAATCAAATCCGTTCAGCCGTTTTTGCGTGAAAGAGTAACAAACATCCATACATCCGTCCTCACAAACTTCCACATTTATAATATTAGGAGGATATTAGTAGGATTTCCTCTAAATAACGAACTTCCTTAATGATCTCGCAATGTGCGTTAATCACGTCACACTGAACCATAACAATGGCCCGCAAAAATACCTAATTTCCTTTGTTAATTAACATTGCACGATGATTATAACTTCCACCCTCCAAATATTTCGAATATTTTACTAATCACTTCATCTTATTCATAAAAGCAACGTGAAATCCGACGATTTTGCAACTCTGCTCCCGAGGCCCGTTTTGTTTCAAATTAATGTTCGTGAATTAATGTGGATGAAGCGAAAGGGGTATGTAAGAGTCGTAGCATGTGGCGTTCTATAGTTTCTGCCTACCCCCATGGGAAAAAGGCGTGAGTTTATGTATGTATGTAATGTTCGTTTACGAAAATGGAAGCGATAGTTTTATTTTCATCTATAATTTTAGATATTTCCCTACTGGGATAAGTACAGAATACAGGAGTGTTTTACAGCCAATCGAAAAAAGGCCCTGGAGATTAACAAATATATTTATCAAAATATGACGCGTTTGATTGTTTTATTAAAGACTAGCGACCCGCCCCGGCTTCGCACGGGTGCAGTGATGATACTAATATGGGGCATATAAACCTTCCTCTTGAATCACACTATCTATTGCTGAAAACTGCATTAAAATCCGTTGCGTAGTTTAAAAGATCTAAGCGTACAGACAGCGGGAGCGACTTTGTTTTATATATACTACTAGCGAACCCGGCAGACGTCGTCCTGTCCGGAAAAGCAGCGCCACCTACCGGATCCAATTGTGAATCTAAACCATCTAAGGCTCCACCCAAACGCATACAAAAAATGCATTCAAATCGGTCCAGCCATTTAGGAGGAGTTCAGTGACATACACACGTACAGTCGAATTATATATATAATGATGTAAAGATACACGCAATATACGGAGGGGCTCGTGGCTAATTACTAACCGCACGGGTCATACGATTTGCGAGGTTAAGCTGCACTTGCCGCGGTCAGTCCGTGGATAGGAAACCGTTAATTACACATCGAGAGCCCTCCGTGCCTCGGAGAGCACGTTAAACAGTCGGTCCCGAGCGTCATACGAATACCTATGACAGTCATTACGGGAAGTCAGAACCCCGAAAGTCAAACAACTGGTCTCACCTTAGGATATCGGCATTGCCCAGTAACGGTTGCGGAGGTCTGATGGCAGTCGCTCCGTGTAAAATACTGGTAGTCAGCTGCATCTGGTTAGACTGTAGCTGACCCCAACATAGTTGAGAAAAGGTTAGGCAGATCAACACGCAATATTTACAAGGAAGCTGTTATTCTTAAATCTAATAAAAGATTTTATTGCTGACATAACACAAACATAATCCTGTACGCCTGTAAGTACTACATATACAGGGTGTAAACAAATTCATGTTATTCCTTAAAACCACTTAACCTTGCTCATAACTTGCAATGGTTATGTGAGCGTATCTAAACTACCGGATAAGGTGAAAATAAAAAACGGCAGAATATTTTTGATAGAACATCTATACTAATATTATAACGCTGAAGAGTTTGTTTGTTTGAAAGGAAGAAAGAAATTTGGCACGAAAGCAGTCAGACACACAGACAAAAAAAATCATAGGAGACAAAACAAAATAAAAAAAAAAGTAGCTGTGTGTCTAGCGGCTGCGCCAAATAGGTTCAGTTCAGCATAAAGAGTTTGTTTGTTTGAACGCGCTAATCTCAGGAACTACTGGTTGGAATTGAAATATTCTTTTTGTGTTAGATAGTCCATTTATCGAGGAAGGTTATAGGTTATATAACATCACGCTACAACCAATAGGAGCGGAGCATAAATGAAAAATGTTGCAAAAACGGGAAAAATCTCCACCCGTGCGAAGCCGGGCCGCTAGTTTTCAATATATATGTATGGAAGCCCAGCAAGACAGCTGGAGGGCTCGACTAGCACAGTATCGCTCCGCACAGTCGGGTAAAATACTCCACGTTAAGAATACCATGTTTTCTTATTGAAATTAGTTTTCTTTGAATCCAAAAGTCACCAGTAAACCACGAGATTTGAAGGAATTACATGAATTTGAATGCAAATGAATGGATTTTGAATTTGGATAGGAAGTCACTTCACAGGGTAGTTCCATAACATAACATCACGCCTGTATTCCCCGAAGGGTTGGGCAGAGGTGTATAGTAACACCCACATTTCGCCGTTATGTTTAAGCCCCATGTAATAGGTGGCGAGCTTATTGACACCAACCGGGCACAAATCCAAACTCCGAGCTGCTACTGAGGAATACCCAATAAAACTTTGCCCAACCTGGGGATCGAACCCAGGACCTCATCATCAACAGTCGCGCTTACCACCACTATACCAACGAGGCAGTTAACAATACTTAAAATACCGAAGTTTTGTTGGTCTCGTTAAATAAATTTTGGACAAAACTTGGTTTCAACTGGTTTATTATTTTTGAAATCTCATTCCTCGAAGTTATTTTTGCTTTCATTATTGTTGAGAGAAAATTTTATTTGTTTGCGGGGATCCCTACCCATAAAAGGGAATAATTTTATTGTTACGGAACTCTTTCTATAGGAATTCTTCCTACTTAAAAGTTATGGGAAACCATTGTATTAGATTTGCCTTCAAAACTTGTAAGGTAAGTACTTCGAGTATTTAATACTCAATACTTTATTGCATTTATTAATGTGTACATAAATTAATAATAATAACAGTTAGTATGTTAAAACATCGAATCAATTATGGACCCTGTCGGGCACAGCAAAGTTCATTTTTTTAATAGGAGAGAGGATGAAGGCGCTTTTTGTTAAGAAAAAGTTAAATATTGAATTAAAATAGTATTATTTGCTTTTAAAGTATTTATATTTGATATAAATATTTATATATTCTTATTCTTCTTTATTTTATATATTCTTTATTCGAGAGGTTTGAGTATTGAAATCGTTACTTAATTACTACGACAGCCTCGTTCGTTCAGTGGTGGCAAGCGCGACTGCTGATCGTGAGGTCCTGGGTTCGATCACCAGATCGGGCAAAGTGTTATTGGATTTTTTCGAGTGGAGTTCCTCGGTAGTAGTCCGGGGTTTGGAGTTGTGCCCGGTTGATGGCAAAAGGCTCGTCCCCTATTACATGGGACGTAAACATAACGGCTAAATGAGGGTGGTACTATGTATACAACTCTTTTTTTTTTAGCGTGGGAAATCCTCATGGTCTATCCCCCGTCCGGGGAAGACGGGGGGATGTGCCAGACTCTTACTGGCTAAAACCACCACGGTGTCCCTCCTTCTGACCTAAGGCCGGGGTCACGGGATTCGCTGTTGCATGCACCGCGACCCCGGCAGGTCTCGGTCCACCAGTTTCTTCTGGTGGACCTCTCCTGTGGTGGGGCAGTTGCTCCCCCGCCCCACATCCTTCCGTGAGGCGCGCGCAGGACACGACGAGCCATCCTCCCTGGGCCCGTTACTGGTCGGGCGACGGGTTCCCCAACCCGTGCGACCCCCATGCTGGACACGCCTGCAAAGTGTGCAGCGCCGTGTCCTCGGGGCAGTCGCAGTGGTGACAACCGGGCGCCTGCTCCCGGCCTATACGACACAGGTACTTCCCGAAACAGCCGTGTCCCGAGAGTACCTGCGTCAGCCGGAAGCTGAGGGCGCCGTGACGCCTCTCCAGCCACTCCTTCCATCACGGGTCTTACCGCCGCTATCGCGGCGTGCCCCATGTATACAACTCTGCCTAAACCTTAATTATCTGCCTTTATCCGTTCTAATAAAGTTTATTTTGCCCCATATCCATTCATTCCGCGTGTTTTCCGGCATTGTGGACACTAACGCATGTTCGTGTTCTCGTTTCTTTGTAAGGATTTGGTAAAATTAAGTTTGTCACGTAAGAATTCCACTTTACGATTATAGAACGGTATAGAACCCTTAAGGCGCGAGTATTGCTCACACTTGTCTGGTTTTTTATTATTTGAATGTGTTCTGATACCTAGTAACCCTGAGAAATTTCGCCGCTTAAGAGGAAATGCAGTCGGCATTTAGCCCATACAAACGTATTCCTTAGTTTTCTGCTTGGATAATGTCACTAGAGCAGATATTTTTTACCATATGATAACCACTAAGTCCCTATGTTTTTATTTTGTCAATAAATTAATTATTTAAAAAACTAGAAACATTTAAAATTTACAAAAATCGACCGGTTTTACCACTGTATTCAAACATGTGGCAAACAAATTTGACGAATATAAAAAATAAAAGAAAAACATACAGACATAACCAAAGCCTTTCTTAAATTATTACAGAAAAAAAACGGTCCAGATTTGAAGAAGGAAACAGGGAAATACGAAAGTACGATTTCGCTAATATTGCACAGGAGAAATCAGTCCGAGATGCAGGTGTCTCTTTCGCGCTCAATTGGAAGGTTTGCAGAAGGGCTGGGACGAAAATAGATCGCAAAAACCTATTCAAATTATTAATATTTTGCAGCCCGCGTTTCCTCTTAATTTGAAGTAACCTTATACAGGGTGTAAACGTAATCATGTAATTCCTTCAAACCTCGAGATGTACTGCTGACGTAGATTAACCCTGCATGGGATACTTATGGATTCAATAAAAAAATACCAGCAGTAAACATGTGTGTTACATAGCGAATTGCGCGGCTACCGCTCGCCGCGCGGTCATTTAACTCGGGGCGCTAAAATGACTCACGTTAAGAACACCATGTTGACTCTTGTAACTTTTTTTTATTAAATCCAAAATTAGTCCTTTCAAGGTTTATCTATGTCAGCAGCACATCACGAGGTTTGAAGGAATTACATGATTTCGTTTACACCCTGTATACAACCTTTAACTTAGTGAATTACGAGAAATCAATAATGTTTGACATTCAACCAACAATTGAGAGGTTCGTGGTTAGTAAACAACCGCGCCGATCATATGATTTCCGAGGTTAAGCTGTGCTTGCCGCAGTCAAACCATGGATGGGTGACGGTTTGTGACACATAAAGACTCCACAGTGCCTCGGAGAGCAATTTAAACCGTCGGTCCCGGGTGACAAAAGAATACCTATGACAGTCGTTACGGGTAGTCAGAAGCCCGAAAGCCTGTCAACCGGTCTAACCTTAGGATATCGGCATAGCCCAGTTGCAGAGGTGTGATGGCAGTCGCTCCGTGTAAAATACTGGTATTCAGCCGCATCCGGTTAGATTGGAAGCTGACCCCAAAATAATTGGGAAAAGGCTAGGAGGAAGAAGTCAACCAACAAAGAAAACAAATCCATCGCCAAAACTAATTAATAGCAATTTGTTCCCAGGTTAAAACATCACAAGAAGTATGCGTGGACGCTAAGAAGCCTTCGATGGGCTTCGCAGAGACATGCGGTGCAGCTTTCGAGTTTGGACCCAAAAGGTTAAGGCCGTGGGCTAACTTTGCAAGGTAAGGTATTCAATTCATAGATCGATGGCAGCAAAGTAAAAGAAGACATCTACAAAATCGCAACTTTACAGGAGAGCACATTTAGTAAAAAATAGTGGCCATTTAGCTGCGATGTTTCTTAAAAATCGAGTGGGGATGTCTTCATTTACGTGCGAGATTATCTTCATTATTTTAAAATTTGAAATAATTTTAACTTGTAGATAGGGTAGATATAAGCTGATTTTTGTAATAAAAGCATTTTCGCAAAAATGTAGATGTCCGTATCTACTTTGCTGCTATCAAGATATGGTTATTAAATTATTGGGATAACCTAATGTAGGTATCATAAAAAATATCAATAACAAAATAATAATAATAATAATTAAAACATTTATTGATATATAAACACATTTTACATGTAAATTAAACCCACCAAACTGTGTGACAGTTTGTCGGTGGGAAAGAAAGAAGAAATCAAGAAATCTTATCATACACAAATATGTAAATACAGGGGGATGGGACTACATCTCATCTTCATCTTGGGTCTTCATCTTCTTCTGTATGTATAAAAGGAGAAACTGACTGACTGACCTATCAACGCACAGCCTAAACTGCTAGGGTTAGAAGCTTGAAATTTTAACAGTAGGTAGCTTTTATAACGTAGGCATCCACTAAAGCAGGATTTTTCAAAATTCCACCCCTACGGGACTGAATAAAAATCACGCAAGTAAAGCTGCGGGCAAAAGGGAGTTAAAATACATATAAACAAGCATCTCTAAGACTAGCCATTCCAGCCAATATTGCCGAAAATACATGATAGTGATGTAATCGGTTCCTTGAGAGACGATTTGCAGTGACCTGGCTCCATTAAATCCATGCACCGTCTCTTGTGTCAGCATGGTGAAAAGATTAGCCAGTCAGCAAGGTTGGGAGCGGGGCTGAATGCCTAGGGTGCGCCGGACGTGCCGGAGTTGCGGTGCATGCAATAGCGAATCCCGTGACCCCAGCCTTAGGTTAGAAGGAGGGACACCGTTGGTTTTTAGCCGGTAAGAGTCCGGCAGACACCCTCGCCTTCCCCGGGCGAGGGACATCCATGAGGATTTTCCAAAGGTGAAAAAAAGGTACCCCGGAGGTACTCAAGTTTTGTCACTAGTAGAGATTCTTTTAATGCTCCATGAATCACCATGTTTATCCAATTAACCATTCCCTTTTTACCTTTTCAGGACCTTCGTGGATTATGCGATGACGTGCACGTACCTAGCAGCACTTTGTGTTTACATTGTATTTATCGCTGAAAACTTCAAGGAGGTAAGATTTTATTACAAGTATTTTTATATAATTTCAAATTCAACTACCTACCACACTGGTTTTGCGTTACATCCTGGGTTTGATTTCCGACTCAGCTAGTGTTATTTGGTTTTCCATGAGGAAATCTTCAGTATCATCCCGGAGTGTAGAATTGGGCTGATCAAAGGATTGCCCCCGTTTACGTGAGACACACTGATATAATGTGTGTATGTATGTGTGTGTGCGTGTCTGTGTTCGTGTGTGTGTGTGTGTGTCGTTTTGCGCGTTTATTGATTTTCCTATCCATGTTAATCATGACTATTTAACCTAAATATTACCTGAATATGTAATAAGTTCTAGACTTAATTATTTCAGTCGGAAAAACTAACATTATGTAACTTCTATTGTTATTTCTTAGAAGGTACTTTATTAAAGTGTCTAAGTTTGAAAAACGCGTATCTGAAACTAAGTATATTTTCTGGCTTCGCTTGCTAGGTTCGTCCCTGTTTTCAGACATTAATCGTCCATCCCGACCATCAAATTAGATAAATTTCTCTTTTACTTCATGACAGATATGTTAGTTAGGTGGTCTATTGTTTACCCAAAGATTATAAATACCTACCATAATCATCATATTCCCGAATTTCATTTGCCCGAATGTTTTGTTTCCCCTAAAAGACATATGACATACTTTTAATTGCCCGAAACTTAGATACCATAAGATACGAGTGTCATACGTATTGTTTTTCATATTTTTAATTGCCATAATAATTATTAGACATAATATTTAAACGCCATAATGATTATTAGACATAATATTCTTCTCTTTTAAGTTTAATGGGCACAGTTCTAACCTAACTCAAATGGCACCTAACCAAACTACTTCTGGGTGGTTTATAAAAAAATAAACACGAAGGGGATGGCGGGGTCTATTCGCTCGCTTCGCTCGCTCAAACGACCCCGCCATCCCTTCTTACCTAACCTATCCGAGTCAGGGTGCCCTAAAGTCCCGATTGCATCCAGTTTCTCCTGATATAACAACCGTTACACACCCAATGTTGATGGCAAATGATGTTATGGCATATGATAATTATGGCATGTGATAAATAGGGCATGTGATAATTAGGGCATGTGATAATTAGGGCTTACAATGATTATGACAAATGATGTTATGGCATATGATAATTATGGCATGTGATAAATAGGGCATGTGATAATTAGGGCTTACAATGATTATGACAAATGATGTTATGGTAAGTGACTTTATGGGAAACAAAGCTTCTAGCACGTGACTAATATAGCAAATAAGAGTAGGGCAAATTAATATTACGTCACATAATATTATGGCTGTTGACTATTATGGCAAATGATATTAGGGCAAATAAAATTCGAGCAAATCAGTTGTGAGACAATCTCACCGGTTGTGAGACAATCTCACCGGTGGTGAGACAATATCACCGGTTGCAAGATAGTCTCACCGGTTGCAAGATGGTCTCACCGGTTGCAAGATGGTCTCACCGGTTGCAAGATAGTCTCACCGGTTGCAAGATAGTCTCACCGGTTGCAAGATAGTCTCACCGGTTGCAAGATAGTCTCACCGGTTGCAAGACTGTCTCACCGGCTGCTACTTCTTTCCAGCTATATAACAGCAGAAGTGTTGGGCTATTGGTGTTTCATTTTCTTAAACGTTAAGAAACTATTTATTTTGTATTTAAATAAACAATTTAGGTACTTTCTTAGTTAATTGTTCTTTAGGAAAACTAACAAACGTTAAACATTTATAATGAACTGAGTTGTTTTGTAATTAATTACTGAAGTTTTGAGATTCGACTATAAAATTAATTAAATTAAAGCCAAATTAATTATTATGATTTAATTAAATTATTTCTGGCTAAGCAATATTAAGAGCAGTGTTATCTAACTTTGTTTCTGAAGTTTTGATTATAATTATTGGCTATTATAATTTTCTCAGTCGCTATATAGGGTGTAAACGAACATAGATTAAACATGGACAGGATATGTTTAGATTCAATAAAAAAAATGCAAGAAGTAAACATATGTTCTTAACGTGAGGCATTTTAGCGTCCCGAGCGCATTGCGCGGCTATAACTCACCGCGCGGTCATTTAACTCGGGTCGCTAAAATGACTCACACATATTTACTTCTTGTAATTTTTTTATTGAATTCAAAATTGTCCCGTACAGGGTTAATCTATATCAGCAGTACATCACGAGGTTTGAAGGAATTACATGATTTCGTTTACACCCTGTATAATCCGGTCATAAACTTTAATCGTGAAACATCGATTTCTCCACCGCGCCGCCATTCAATTCTCTTTGATTTTTATGCATACGTATTTTTCCAGGTCTTAGACGAATACATGCCAGAATACAAGCTATCAGTAGAAGCGTACTGCGCACTAACATTAGTACCACTGGTACTTATATGCCAGATCCGAAACTTGAAGTGGCTGGTACCGTTCTCGGCGATCGCCAACGTGTTCCTGGTGATTTGCTTCGCGATCACCATGTATTATATATTCAGTGACCTTCCCAAACCTCAGGGAAGGGAGGTCGTTGCTAGCGTCACGCAGTGGCCGCTGTTTATAAGGTAAGGACATTAAAAATATTATTTCCATTGATTGGAGACCCTTCAGGTCTCTCCAATAACTGCCTGGTTACGTAGAAACTATCCGTAAGACCATCTACAAGCAGACGAATAGACAAAACAAAAAAAAATCTTAGACCATCCGTCTCTAGATGGACGGACTATTGATATTGAATTGGATTGAGATTGAAATTAGTTTCAAGAGTAATACCAGGTTCACACGATTCGATTCTAGTTGATCAACTGCTAAATCGCATGTGATTTGAACCGTCTGAACAGACTTTCAATCAAATTGAATCAATTTGAAAGAACAAAACGTTTCAACTTTTGTTGATCAACTAAAATCAAACCGTGTGACCCCGCTATAAGCTAGTGTAGGTTAGTTAGGTGCTCAAAGACAGTTCCGTGACTGCACACTGACAGACAACGCACAGTCTGAACCGCTGAACTTACTTAGCATTTTTTCTTTCGTTCTTTCTTTACAAATATATATTCTGCCTCGCATTTTCCCAACTATGTTGTTGGGGTCAGCTTACAGTCTAACCAGATGCGGTTGAATACCAGTATTTTACACGGACCGATTGCCATCAGATCTCCCCAACCCAGTTACTGGGCAATGCCGATATCCTAACTTTAGACCGGTTGTCAGACTTTCGTGCTTCCAACTACTCGTAACAATTGTCATAGGTTGACACCCAGGACAAACGGTATAACGTGCTCTCCGAGGCACAGAGGGGTCTCAACGTGTAACGAATGGTCACCCATCCACGGACAGACCGCGGCAAGCGGAGCTTAACCTTACAAATCATGTGTCCCGCGCGGTTGTTAATAAGCCATGACTCCCTACAATTTCTTTACAAATATAGTAGAGATCAATAATGAGTCGTTAAGTACTGCAGGTACCGCGTCTGCCTCATTAAATACAGCGCCAGAATACGTATATTTTTCGTTCTAGAAGAAAAAACCTACTTTAAATTCAAGGCATATTCATGAAACGTTATCAACATAACCATTTAAAAGTCTAGAACAATTAGACCTAACGATCGACCTGAATCCAACACTAAAACTAAACTATTAGAATTCGTAAAGCCCCGAAAACTTTTAATTGCTACAGGTATTACAAAGAGCGTAATTAATGAATCAAAGCCTTTGGGTTTATTTTCAAACTAAATAAATTATAAGAGGCTTTGATTTATTGCCGTTTAATTTAACTTTAATGGGATTAAGAATGTTTTGGACATGATCTACACAAATTTAGAAGAATGAAGTGTCAATCCTAAACAATTTTGGTTTTCCTTTGACTTTATATTCAAGGCAGTTATTTTCTCACAATTATACAAGGTTAGTCGGAAAGGGGGTACTAAGCCGCGGGCCACTTAATGTATCACTGATGATTGCTTTAAAGAAAGTGTTAAAATTTTAAAATTCAATGATATATATTTCCATGCAAAATTGTTTTTATTTAAGTTTTTTCAACATTCTTTATCCCTGCTTTAGTTACAAATTCAGAAAATGGAGCTTCTAATTTGTGACCCCAAATATGACCTAAAATTTAAACACAGTTGATCATAGCTGAGGATAGATAGAATTTAGCGTATTTTTATGAAATCTTTGAACAGCAATTTCTCTTAAACTTAATGAGTTTTGGGGAAAGTTATTAAAACAAAAGTTATCCATTTTATGGGTACTTTAACATCCTTTCGGCTTAGTACCTCTTTCCGATTAACCTTGTATATTTGGTTTGATTTTTATTTATATTAAAAATATTGCCATCTCTTTTCAGCACAGTGATCTTCGCGATGGAAGGTATTGGTGTGGTAATGCCAGTTGAGAACGAGATGGCGAAACCACAGCAGTTCCTTGGTTGTCCCGGAGTGTTGAACGTGGCCATGACTGTGGTCATCTCACTATATGGCATCGTCGGGTTCTTCGGTTACATGAAGTATGGAGACGATGTTAGGGGAAGTGTCACCTTGAATCTGCCACAGGATGAAGTGTGAGTACCCATTATTTTTGGACATTGTTTTTTTATTTGATTATCACTTGCGTTAACGGTGAAGGAATACATCGTGAGGAAACCTGCACACCTCCATAAAGTTCACGATGGTGTGTGTAGTCTGCCAACCCGCATCAAGCCAGCACCACACTGGCTAAGGCTGGACTAAGACCTAAACCCTTCTCATTCTGAGAAGAGGCCCATGCCCAGTAGAGGGACAGTAATGGGCTAATTATGTTATGTATGTACTATTGTTTTTTTAAGAGGTATTTTGGTTGCCTTGTGATTGGTATCAAGTCTTCAAATCAAAATAAAAGCATTTAAAGAGCCTCCACCAGTGACGACACTTAAGTACGTTCTGCATACCCTGGGCAATCAGCTCTAGTACCAAACTTACTGACAGGCTAATCTCTTCACTATGGCATGAGCTATGCTCGTATAGCTCATTTCGACACGAGAGAAGAAGAAGAAGATCAGAATAAAATAAACTAGTCTTCAATGAGTCACTCAGGGATGCCAAGTGGATAAAAAGAAGCAGTCTTC
The DNA here is from genome assembly GCA_910594945.2 of Amphipyra berbera. Lineage (NCBI taxonomy): Eukaryota > Metazoa > Arthropoda > Insecta > Lepidoptera > Noctuidae > Amphipyra > Amphipyra berbera. The sequence continues at coordinate 19,188,843 of OU343127.1, forward strand.
ATGTGCGCTGATAGAAATATACTGGAATCAGTAACCCATCAACCAAGAGTAGAGGTTATGTAAATATCCTGTACAATACCTCAGTACAGTGGTCATCGGGATAGGTCCATGTTGATGGCCTGGTATAATACTCTGGGAATAAAAACTAGAATCTAATCAATCAGTCTTGCTACGACACCAATATGATAGTTCTAAACTCCCTTAACCATGCTCTTTCTCTTTCTAGTCTAGCCCAAAGCGCCAAGATCCTGATGGCGCTAGCGATCCTCTTCACCTACAGCCTCCAGTTTTACGTGCCAATGGAGATGATCTGGAGGCAGTTGCACAACAAGATCTCGGTGAGGTACCACAACATCACGCAGATCGCTATAAGGACCACTGCTGTCGTTGGCTCAGGTAAGGGTAAAAGATTTTATTAATTTAAAGTAAAAATAAACGAAGTAAAAAAAGAATTTGGACCAGTTTCGAACAATTCCGAATCAATAGCGTAAGAATTTGGCAAAATAAAAATAGTTGACTGACCAATAGTCCAATGGATTAAGAAAGGTGAATGAAACCTGAAAATACTAAATTTAGAACCTATTCTCAAATAAAAAATGATGTAAATAAATTTGAACCGAAGTAAAGTACTCCGCTGTTAAAAGATCTAAAACAGAAAATATAAATTCAGGGTCACACGGGCATCATAATGTCGAGTTTCATTGTAAATCCTTTGAGATTACCATTCCAATTGAGGATAGAAAAAAGTTTAAAATGTATTGTTATGGATGGATGTTTTTGCAGCTTATTTTATCAGTCCAACCGGAACCGAGCGACGTCCATTAAAATTTCTAAGTGTTCTTTATTTATAAAATAAAATGCCTTAGTTAGAACGTTTTAGGCATACAGATTGTGATTTATTAATTAAATTTGAAGATTTAGACGTCGATTTCAGATTTAATTATTATATTTTTGTAATAAATGGAATTAGAAAAAATATTTTTTATAGCTAAAATTCTCGTGGGTGTCGTAAATAAACAATAACAGATTTTATCAGGTACATAGGCGGTACCAAATGTGGCGATTCTGAAAACATCAAGATTATTTGTTGCAATTGTCTAAGTAAACGGTCCAGATCATCCTGATGCAGTAGCAGACATTTAAGAGAGCAAAACTTTAAATAACCGTACTTAAAATATTTAACAGCAACGTATATTAATTTATATACTGTATGTGTAGTGGGAAAGCGTATATTATCATGTATTTTTTTTACAGTTGCCCTCGCAGCCGCTTTCCCTGACCTTGAACTTTTCATCAACCTCAGTGGTGCTATCTTCCTCTCAACCCTCGGTCTCCTTACACCAGCCGTCATCGATACCGTCCACAAATGGGACAGAGGGCTTGGACCCCTTAACTGGATCCTTTGGAAGAACATCTTCATTGCCATGATCGCTCTCGTCGCTCTCTTTGCTGGATCCTTTACTTCAATCAGGAGTATGATTGATAAATTTCATGATGGTCCAGTTTTGGAAATATTAGCGAATGTGACTAGCATTTCAGTTAATGACACGATGAGTGTATGATATGATTTGAAGGTTGTAGGTAGACCATGACATTTAGACCTAATTTTGACAAGTTCAAGGTTAGAAAAGTCATAAATGGAGTTAGTGAATACCTTTAGGTAAATAACAGAAGCAGTTAACTATTTTAGCAAGGCTGTCAGTAAGTTAAGCAGTTGTCTACCCTGGCTTGCCAGGCTGTAGAAGCCAAATTTCGGTCGCCTGACTGGCTAGTGTATTAAGTGCCTTACAAATAATATTAGAGACATGGTTATTGTCTACTTTATACTTATTGCCTAAAAGGTATTCACATTTTGATTCGTCTTTGTAATTATTGAAATTCCGTCCAAAATTTTAATTCAGAGATGTTGACATTCCAAATAATGATATAACTGCTTATTAGGGTCATTTTAGATAGTCCTATGGACTGTAAACTCGCTAATTAGGTTGTGATTTTTTATTACAAAAGGCCTTAAGGTAATGACGGCCCGTCAAAAGTGTTCATGCTTTTAATATTCTAGTGTCTATTCCTTTGTTCTGGATAATACCATTAGTCTTATTATTTTCTTTAGTTGTAATAACATCATTCTAAGCAGTTTCTTCACATAATTCAAATATTTCTTTGATTATAAATATTTTATCACCTTCTTTAGACGGGCTCTCTTATGAATTAGTGTTAGTGACTTAATATACATTTAAAAATACTTCTTTACGTTTAACCATCAAATATGACATAATAATAATAATGTTTTTTTTAAACAATTTTAAAAATGAAGTGATAAAATTAAATTTTGATATTAATTAAGTATTTGATTAGTTGCTTATTGTTGGAGAAACGCAACTAATAGATATTATTAATGCTAGGCGCTTTGTCACATCTCTAGCAAATGCCACAGTAAACGTAAATACTATCATAAAAAATATACATATAGAACAATTTAATTGTAATAATTAACGCTTTTCTATGTACAAGTAGTATCCATACATAATTAATAAATAATAGACTACACAACTACTGTTATAAATTGCCAATTTGATGTTAGTTTTAACCAAGTTCAATGCTAACGAAACTTTAATGTAAGCGTACTTTTAAGTTTTAAGCTTACTATTTTACAAAAACACAAAAGTTTAATTTAACGTCTTATGATAAATAAGGTTAAGATTGTTTTGTTAAACAACAGTTGTTTCATGTTTTATTTATTTATATTTTTTCGATGTAAATAAATCCATATTATCGAATCAAATTGCTCTGTTACACAACCTTACAGTATTTTCGCCATCAGCGAGATCTTTAAATCTATCAAGTTTGAAAATAATTTCCCTTCCTGGTGTAACTACTTTCTCTGGTTTAAACTCTGCTACATACTAATGTGCAGTTACCAATATTGTTACAATAGATATAATAACTTAAGATGCCATTTTAAGTCAAATTGAATGACTAGAGTAATTTACATGAATCTGCGATTCAATTATAGTTCAGAATGTAAGCAATAAAAAGATTTATTTCACAAATCGCATTACCATGTTTTGTTACGTCATTAAATTGGGAAGCTTGTGTAATGTTTCGAATTTGTAGATGAATAATATTCTTTTGTGGGGGACGTTATTTTAGAGTTCATCTTTCGATGGCCAAATGGATTAAAAGCCTTTATTAAAGGTACAATTTTATATTGCTAAAAGCAAACAAAATTATCTTACTATTACAGTTGATGAGATTCTTTTTATCGTCAATCATCTTAATTGTAACTGTAAAATTTAAAATGGCTTACTCAGTCATTAAAACAGATATATTATGTTAATAAAAACTGCGAATAAAAATGAAAGGAGCCTCAAAATAATAGCAACTTTTCTGAAAAGGTTAAAAGAAATATTTAAAATACTTTCAGTTCTTTTGGCTCTACAATCCGTCCACGAAAATAAATGAATAAGATTGATTTTAGTACAATTACAATAATAACTAATAATGTATTTTAAAGTGAAATTAGTTTTTGTTATTGTGTAAAATGAAATGTGATATCAATAATTTTAACATTAGTTGTAAGTAACACTAAAAAGTTAAGGCAATAAAATACTATGAAAGTTCTTTGTATTTTTTTTTGCGTTTTCGTGCATTCGCCACGAATGTCCTAGCCTACGACATTGAAATAAATAGACACGCTACCTCGTATAAACAACATGTCCCAAATGCATTGACGCAATAAAGTTCAAATTACCGCTAGACAGCTGTCAATTTCAATGGCACTGTGGTTCCGTAACCACAACTCGTTGTTACCATCTTGTTCTTCTAAACAGCGCATCTAGTACGCAAGTAAATCAATTCTATGGTCCTAACTTTAATTTTGGGTTACAATCATAGGTTGGTTCAAAGGGTAAGTCCATAACTCATAAATTATATAATAACAAAAAATATAAGATATAAATACATTTTCTATAATTTTGTTTGATATAACAATTATTCGGTATAATAAACAGTTGATATGACTGCCTAACAGCTAGTTGACACAGAAACTGTTTACAGGATCCGTTTTAGAGGATCCGTTTTTATTTTGGTGATGGCGCCTGTACTTGTATGAGTAAGTTCACATACACGACAGTATTCCGAATCCAGCAAAAAATACTGGATCCGTTATTTTTATCATATCCTGATGCCAGATGCGACGCAACTGCCATGCAACTGCTGATCCGTCGGTACAGATGTGAACAACACATCCCGTACCGACGGGTCCGCTGTGTAAACGGGCTCTAACTCTGATGATTATAAGCATAACAATCATGTAGGTACGTTTGATAGATTCATCCTACTATCCACATAGGCAACACTCATAAAATATAGAAAAATGCTTCAATTGAGTTGGAACGATCGAACCCTGTGCTTCAATGCTTCCGCTAGCCATAGTAACAAATTTAATATTGACTGGGATGTGTTGACACAGGCTCTGAAACTGCATCAGCTTTGCATTCATAAAGCCCATCGATATTTGTCAAACAAACTGTATTGGATTTCAAGTTCTATAAAATATTCATTTGCGCAGACCCAGCACGATTTTTTTTCGACATGCACAATTTTTTTCATACGTTGGACTGAACTAAGTTTTCAATTTAATTAAATAACATAATGTCACGCCTGTATTCCCCGAAGGGTTGGGCAGAGGTGTATAGTAACACCGGGGGCGAGCCCAAATACCACAAATCCAAGCTCCGGGCTGCTACTGAGGAATTCCACACGGAAAAACACAATAACACGTTACCCGCCCGGGGAATCGAAAGGACCTCACGATCAGCAGTCGTGTTTGCCACTACCAGACCAACAAGTCAGTTAATTCGTACAAATTCGGAAACACGAAGATTGCCGATGCGCATAACTTGTGTAGATACTGTGGCGGCATCTATCACGCCACATGCAAACTACGCAGCACGACGATTGTCTAGCAGACTACAGCGACAAAAATGACAGCTGTCAGATGAAAAGTGACAAATCCTGCATCGCGGTATCAAGATTTGACACGCAAATGGTATATATACAACTTCCCAACATCAACCGTTGGGAGTCCCTGATCCACCGTGCTCACCCGTCGCAGCCGCGGAGCCGGTCGTCTTTTCTGACTCCGCAGTCACACCGTTAATTCAGCCCTCATCAAGCTGTCTCCCTCCCAGTCCTCTCGCAAGCAACGCCCTAAGCCGAGGTTCGAGTCCACCCTAGGGCTAGTGCTGTTGTTGCTAGCTAGTCATGATGTTAGTAGTATTAATAGTAATTAGCTTAGGTTAAGTATTTTATTCTCGTCCCCATTGGTTGGAGACCCTTCAGGTCTCACCAATAAGTGCCCGGTTACGTAGAAACGGTCCGCTAGACCATCACAAGCAGTCGAACAGTACATCTACAAGTAGTTGGGCAGTAGCCCGCCAGGCATAAGACCCGCCCGGTTGGAGGATCCTCCCTTTTCGTGGGAAGAACACCATACCTCGTTCCTCCACAATTCGTTCCTCCAGCGCGTCTGACAGCATTGACCGTCTATACGAATTACATAACACACATCAAAGCTACATTATACAAATGAAATTGTATGTAATAATAACCGAATATGTAATTTATGTGTTCATCTCGGCCGCTTATGTAACAAAACGTGGATGCAAGTGTTTTATAACAGACAAATTTGTGCCAAATAATGCGGATATGAAATTTTAAATGTGATGGGGTTACATAAGATACAGCGCAGTCTAAATTAGAATTTAATTCGTACGTTATATTAATAACTGCCTCGTTGGTATAGTGGTGGCAAGTGCGACTGCTGATCGTTAGGTCCTGGGTTCGATCCCTAGGTCGGGCAACACTTTGCCCTTATATAACACTTTATTGGGATTTTTCATGTGGAATTCCTCAGTAGCAGCCCGAACCGGTTGATGGCAATAGGCTGGCCTCCAATTACATGGGACTTAAACACGACTGCTGATCGTGAGGTCCTTTCGATTCCCCGGTCGGGTAACGTGTTATTGTGTTTTTCCGTGTGGAATTCCTCAGTAGCAGCCCGGAGCTTGGATTTGTGTTATTTGGGCTCGCCCCCGGTGTTACTAAAACACCTCTGCCTAACCCTTCGGGGAATACAAGGCGTGATGTTATGTTATGTTATACTAATCGAATAAGAAAGGAATCGAATCTAGGAGAATAAGAAAGATATTATAATGAGGAGAAGTGAAACGTATGTGACTAAGAGAGTAGTGGAAATGAATGTTGATGGATGGAGGGGGAGAGGGAGACCAACAAAAAGATGGGTGGATTGCGTGAGGATATGAAGAAATAGGGAGTGAATGATGAGGTGACGGTTGACAGTGAAGAATGGAAGAGAAGTACATATTGTGCCGACCACAAGCAACTTGGCACCAGGACAGGAAGTTGATGATGAAAAAATATAGTATATTCTTCTTCTTTTCCTGTGGTTAGTGACTAATCTGGTGTCAGAGTTTATGCCGCCCATGGGCCTCTAACTTGGTTTCACATGCCGTCAAGAAATATCTCTTAGGTATGCCGGTTTCCTTACGATGTTTTTTTTTCACCGTTTTTAAATAAGTGATAATTATACAATACGCACATGAATCCGAAAAGTCAGAGGTGCGTGCCTTGGGTTCGAACTTGAGACTTATGACTTGGCATTCCGACGGTCACACCACTAAGCTATCACTGCTGTTATATACAAGGTTAGTCGGAAAAGGGGTACTAAGCCGGAAGGCTGTTAAATTACTCATAATAAGGGATAATTTTTGTTCTACAACTTTCCCCAAAACTCGATAATTTAAGACAAATAGCTTTTCAAAGATTTCATAAAAAATACGCTATATTCTATCTACCCTCAGCTATGATCAGACGTATTTACATTTTACGTCATATTTGGGGTCATGGATTAGAAACTCCATTTTCTGAATTCATAACTAAAGCAGGGATGTATATACTTTGGACTCGAAGCTAAGCGGACGTGTCTTTCGTTTATTTTGTTTCAATAATGTTTGTTTAATATTTACGATTAATATTACCACAATTTTCTGCGGCGTCAATAATTTATTATATAAAGTGTGTCACGTGTGTGTATTACCTACCGACTTTTGTTTTATCGCGCAAGATGAACTAAATAATTTGTATAGACAAAAAGTGTATCTGTGTTAGTTATGTCTAACCCAGGATCTAGCCCGTTTGGCCGTAGCCAACTATTACGGCGAAGTCCTCCGCCGTCGTCGACCGAACAATCACACCCTGTAGACCCAATTTCATCACCACCATCCACGCAAAATGAATTACCAAACGAAGTAATCTCCACACCAGAGATCCAGAAATGGCTAGGATCCATTGATTCCATCCTTAATGAAGTGTGCACTATTGTTACGGAAGGCAAAATGAACGCGGAGCAGAAGCTCCGCGTCTCCTCCCTTTGCCGGAAGGTCTCAAGTGGGACATCTCAAATGGCCGTCGTGTACCAAGCCTTGAAACAGAAGACTATCCAGGCGCACAGCACTATCCAGCACCTACAGGCACAGCAGAACGTTGTGGACTCTCTCCAACAATTCAAAGACGTCTTTCAACGGCAACCACCAGAAAATACCTCCTACGCTACTATGGTCAAAAAAGGTCCCGATAACTTTGTCCGCCCAGCAAATTTGAGTTCTGTTGCTATCTATCCCAGCGATAAGACCAAAACTAGTGACGATACTAAGTCCCTCGTCCAAAAAATCATCTCACCGGAAGAACTTAAACTTCATGTCCGTGGCCTGAAGAAAGTCAGGAATGGGGGCGTTCTGATTAGCACCGATAGCAAAGGCGATATCGACAAGTTGAGAAATTCAGAAAAACTAGTCTCTTCGGGCCTTACAGTCGAAGAACCAACTAAACGCCGTCCTAGGATCGCTATCATTGGTGTCCCCGTAGCCCTTACCGAAAAGGAGGTTTTTGACTGTATATACGAGCAAAATCTATCTGATAAGTTGCCGAATACTACTCGTGAGTCCTTCCTGGAGACTATCAAACTGAGTCATAAATCGGGTAAGAAAGACCTTCCTACCTGTAACTTTATATTGGAAGTTCCAGCTACCATCAGGAAAATTCTAATAAATCAAGGCCGAATTTTCATAAATTGGACTTCATGCCCAGTGAGAGATTTTACGATAGTCACCAGGTGTTTCAATTGCCAGCAATTCGGACACGCAGCCAAATTTTGCCGAGAAACAAGTCCTACTTGCAATCACTGTGGAGAGACTGGTCATACCATCAAGGAATGTAACAAGAAATCTTCTCCTCCCCAATGTGCCACGTGCAAACGCTTTAAGAGGAAATGTGACCATAAAACTGGTGATGTCGATTGCCCGGCACGTAAATACGCAGAGGTAAACTACATAAATTCAATAGATTATGAGGGCGCCTAAGAGCGCCACCTATTACTTTAATTAGTTAGCACATAAACAGTCGTTTTTATACTTATTTGTTAGTCTCTAAATATCATGACTAATCAGCTGATCTGTGATCTAGATAGTTTTTCTGTGTCTGAAGCAAAAGTCTGTAATGTTGAGGAGTGTAAACATCTTCTTCCTGCTGGGGAAAACACTTTAACTATATTAACCCAAAATATTCGCAGCATAAACCGAAACATATACGGTTTCGAAGTTTTGTTACAAAGTCTTGACATAAGGTGTGATATTATCGTCCTGACAGAATGTTGGTTGTCAAAACAGACAGCCAGCCTACCATCTCTTGGCGGTTATTATTCACACAAAACCAATAGAAACATCAATCAAAATGATGGTTTAGTCGTTTACATAAAAAATAATTTACAAGCTATGGTGGAAGAACCAGTATTTCAAGATAGTAATTGTTTGATCATTAAAATTAGTTCCGATACTGTAGTTATGGCTATTTACAGGCCTCCTTCTCAAAACATTGACCGATTTCTAGACTCGCTTGACATACATTTAAAACAGTTATCTTCTTTTAAAAATATAATACTTTTGGGTGATATAAACATTAATATTGCTTCTGGAAGAACCGATACCCATGCACATAACTACCTGAATATTTGCTCATTCCATGGACTTTTACCGGCTCATTATCACTCCACGCATCAGAGCGGCTCCTGCTTAGACCATTTCATTATAAAATCAAAAAATCCGTCCAAAACATTGGTTACTAACTCCACGCTTACCGATCATCAAGCAGTTTTACTAACAGTGCAATTATCTTCACCTAGAAAAAACTGCATGCGTAGCTATAGTAAAGTTAACATGACTAACCTCGAAAATGATATACTCAGTATTAATTTTGACCCAGTTTACAATTCAAATGATGCTAATATTTCTTTAGAGTATTTCATACACTCACTACAATATGCAATAAGGAAAAACACATCTACTAGATTAATGCCTAGAAAGTATAATAGTATCAAACCATGGATCACACCCGGTCTCGTTCGTTGTATTAGACACAGAGACAAACTCCACTTGAAATCGAAGTTCGCACCTGATAATGCAATACTTTCCGTTACATATAAAAGATATAGAAACTTTTGTAACAATCTCTTGAAGAAAATAAAAATACAACATGATAAAAATGAGCTTCAAAAGGCAGGAAAAAACAGTAAACTTGTTTGGAAATTTATAAAAACCAATACTTTTAGATCTAAGAATCCCGAACCCCCACTTGATTTACTATCTATAGACATAAGCCCAACTGTATCAGCGAATAAAGTAAACAATTTTTTTGCTAACGTTGGTAAAAACTTAGCAGAAAAAACTTCAAGCGCTGGAAGTTCTCTCCCACAAAACCCGACTATGACATATTGTACCCGTACACTCAATTCTTTTGTTTTATTAGACACTGACGTCAATGAAGTATTAAGAATAATAAGCGGGTTAAAAGAAGATTGTGCTATTGGGTGGGATGGCATACCAAATCATTTAATTAAACGATATAAACACATACTAGCTCCTCCGTTAACTCACATTTTTCAGTTGTGTTTATCAATAGGAATATTCCCCAAATTGCTTAAAAAAGCTGTAGTCACCCCTATATTCAAAGCTGGTGACAAAAACTGTGTGAATAATTATAGACCTATTTCAGTTCTAACAGGCCTCTCAAAGATTTTAGAAAAAATCATAAACAGCAGATTATTAAAATATCTTGAAGATAATAAATTGCTTTCAGACAGTCAATTTGGTTTCAGGCCCAACAAATCAACTAACCAAGCTGTACACCAACTGACAGACTATATTAGTACTAATCTGGATAATAGCATGCACACCATTGGGATCTTTCTAGACCTTGCTAAAGCTTTCGATACAATTTCTTGTTCTATACTTTTGCAAAAGCTCGAAACACTTGGGATAAGAGGAACACAACTTCTATTACTGTCTGACTATCTTAGCGATCGTCATCAATGCGTGAAAATTGGCCAGCATAAAAGTTCTGAACTTAAAAATAGCTGTTATGGAATTCCACAAGGCAGTATTTTGGGACCAACGTTGTTTCTAATTTATATAAATGACCTGTGCAGCTTGACTCTCCAAAATGGTATCATAGTGTCATATGCGGATGACACAGCTCTATTGTTTTCAGCTAATTCACGTGTTGAGGTCTATGAACACGCTCAGAATGGCTTTAATATTGTGTCTAATTGGCTCTATAAAAATCTCCTAACGCTAAATGCAGACAAAACAAAATACATTTTATTTACAATGAGAAACAATAACATACCGCTTACTAACCTAAACATTTTTGCTCATAATTGTAGAACGCATGCTGACATTGCATGTACTTGCCCCACTTTAGCTAAAGCCAACCATATGAAATATCTAGGTGTCACAATTGACACAAATCTAAATTTCCGTAAACATATCGATTTACTGTGCACCAGAGTACGTAAATTAATATATATCTTCAAGAATTTACGTAACATAGCCGAATATAAGTTAATTAAACAGGTTTATTTAGCATTGTGTCAATCCATTCTTACATATTGCATAATTTCCTGGGGTGGTGCTGCAAAAACAATTTTACTCCCTCTAGAACGTGCTCAGAGAGCAGTTTTAAAGGTTGCCACCTTTCGCCCTTTTAGGTTCCCAACACACCAGCTTTACACAGCATGTAAGGTACTAACCGTGCGTCAATTGTTTATTCGTGACATCGTATTAAACCAGCACACACAACTTTCTTGTAACCCAGTACCATCAGACAAGAGGAGGAGAGTTTTGGTTTGCATAAAGCCTCAAACTAGGCATGCTTTTGCTAATAGATTTTATGTATTTTTAGGACCTTTTTTGTACAACAAGCTCAACAAGTTAATAAACATATATAGTGTGAGCTATAAAGAATGTAGTTTAATTTTATCGGAATACTTAGCGAAACTTAATTACACAGACACAGAGAAAATACTAGAAATATTAGTATGAAGTACTTCGTAAGTGTTTATTTTTGTATACTTGTATAGTACCTATAAAATAGTTCTTAAGTATATTATCCGAAGTTTGCTTATTTCATAGTCAGTGGAGATATATTTTTCTAGTTTTACTCAATATGAACTTTATTACTGTCCTATTTAAATTATATTGTGAAGTGATGGCCTGAAACACAGGTTTGAATAAACCTAGATCGGGCAGGTCGCTAAATTAAGCATCCATGTTGAATAATCAATTTTTGCATTTGTTATTAATTTATTTTAGTTATATACCAGTTTTTTACTTAGGCACTAACTAACCATAATTTAAGACTTTACTATTAATACCTTTATGGATTTTGTACACTCATTTCTGTAAAAGATTTTTAAATACATTTTTATTTTTATTATTTTTTTTTTTTAGGGATGAAGAATTTTTGAAAAAACTAAAATAAAAAGAACTTTTCATGTAAAAAATAATAATCGAATTTTCGAATTTTAACACTTACTTTAAAACAATCATCAGTGATACATTAAGTGGCCCGCGGCTTAGTACCCCCTTTCCGACTTACCTTGTATACCTATATACCTAGTATTAGGTCCCCACCTATGAAATAGGCGTTTTTTTCTCATAAATAGAGAACCTCGTCACTTCTATGATTTAAAATATATATCAATTGCTTGGTGTTACATCGAATCATGACCATCATAGACAACTACCAATAGTAAAAAAACCTTATTAGAAATTAGAAATGACCACTATTTTTGTTTTAACTTTGCCAAAACTTATTTTTGTCAATTAATCTAAGTGGCATACGTTATCTTAGTTTTTAAACATTAGTGCATAAAAGTTTTAAAACATTAGTGTTCATAGTTGTTAAATAAATTAAGAAAATGTTAGTATGAAAAATGCAACTTCTTTAAAATTCTCCATACAAAACGCTGATTTCATAGGTGGGGACCTAATATATTAATTGACATTTTAATCTACATGACGTAAGAGGTCGCAAGTACTACTGCCAGTCGTAAAGACATCGATTATAGCAAATATCATTTCAAGAAGAGTGTCGGCGCTTTATAAACCTCTGCTCGACTAACAAGGATCATTAGCGTGATTAATGACATTTCTAATCATCACGATAATAATAACATCATCATTAACCAACCGCAACACGCCCTTTGCTGGACATTGCCTTCCTCAAGACTGTCATACGTATTTCTATTAAGTCATCAAAAATAAATTATGCGTCTTTAAGCATTATGATACATATTTTGTTCATACGCTCTAATATTTTGTTAATAAGCTATTTGAACTATAGGCGAGTCATTACTGTATCTCCCTTCCATGATCCACCGTGCTCAACCACCACCGCCGCGGAGCCGGTCGTCCTACCTGACTCCGCAGTCACACCGTTACTTCAGCCCTCATCAACCTGTCTCCCTCCCAGTCCTCTCGCCAGCAACGCCCTAAGCCGAGGTCCCATTAGGGGTCGCCCTTAGTGCGATTGTTGCTAGTAGTCATGATGTTAGTAGTAGTAGTTAGCTTAGGTTAAGTATTTTACTCTCGTCCCCATTGGTTGGAGACCTGTGGAGGAACGAGGTAAGGTGTTCTTCCAACGAAAAGGGAGGATTCCTACCAGGCGAGTCTTGTGTCTAACGGTTAATGTTGGGAAGTTGTAGATATACTATCTGCGTGTCAAATCTTGATATCGCAATGCAGGATTTGTGACATCTCATTTGACAGCTGTCATTGTTGTCGCTGTAGTCTGCTAGACAATCTTCGTGTTGCGTAATTCTTATGTGGCGTGATAGATGCCGCCGCGAACCCTTCAGGTCTCGCCAATAACTGCCCGGTTACGTAGAAACGGTCCGCAAGACCATCTACAAGCAGTCGAATAGGAAAAAAATAATGAATGTGTTTAGCAGTTTTGTTTGTTGTCAACCTGTTAACATCCACTGCCGAACAAGGGAAACAATGACCGCAACAATTAACGTTCAAAGGCGAAATTGCCAAGATGACCACGCTTGGTAGACGGTTCGGTGATGGCACTTTGTTGTAGCACTCTGGAGGACGGTACTGCCCATCCTCTTGAGATTAACCCTTAGTCGCCTATACCCGGTCACTCACATGCGAGCAAACATTCGTACATTGCACGAATGTTTTGCGTTTTGTATGGAAAATGTTCGCATAGTCATTGCGAATGTCAGTCCTATACTTGTGGGTTCGTGTATTCGTGCGAATGTGAGTGACCAGCATATTACGATGCACAAGGGTGGAGAAAGGGCGGCATATTCTATGCCGAATGCCATTTTATGAGGTTTGTTCTGCCTAACCTTTTCCCAATTATATTGGGGTCAGCTTCCAGTGTAACCAGATGCCGCTGAATACCAGTATTTTACACGGAGCGAATACCATCCGAGTTACAGGGCAATGTCAATATCTTAAGCCTTAGGCGAAAGCTAGCCCAAAAGTCTGACAACCAGTATAACCTTAGGACCTAAGGTTATACCGGTTGTCAGACTTTCAGGCTTCTGACTATCCATAACGACTGTTATAGGTATTCGTATGACACCCGGGACCGAATGTTTAACGTGGTTTCCGAGGCACGGATGGGTCTTCATGTGTAACGAACAGTCACCCATCCACAAACTGACAGCGTCAAGCGCAGCTTAACCTCGCAAATCGTATGATCCGCGCGGTTGGTAATAAGCCAGGAGTTCCTCAGGTATTTCGAAAAAATATGAGTCAACCAAACTACTATGAGTTACTGTTACATACAAAGAATATCTTTGATCTCTTAACCGCTATGTGTTACATCTGATTTGTAATATGAGGTTGTTGACCTGAGATTACGTAAATTTACATTTCTACATATGTTTTTTAGCTGACATGAGTATGAATGTGGATGGTTATAAGAGTAGAGGAAGACCAAACAAGCGATGGATGGATAGTGTGAAAGATGATATGGCTATAAAGGGGGTGACTACCGAAATGACGGCTAATAGAGATGTATGGAAGAAGAAGACATACTGCGCCGACCACAAATAAGTTGGGATAAGGGCAGGAGGATGATGACATATTTTTTTTAGCTTATTTTACGGTTTATGCCAGTATATTGGTGTTACAAGTTTGTTTGGTATAGGTACAGCTAGTTCACACAGAAACTGTTTACAGGACCCATTTTAAGGGATCCCTTTTTATTTTGACGATGGCGCCTGTAGTTGTATGAGCGAGTTCACATACACGACAGTATTCCGAATCCAGTAAAAAATACTGGATCCGTTATTTTTATCGTATCCTGTCTGCCAGATATGAAAAACCCAATAACACTTTGCCTGACTTGGGGATCGAACCTAGGACATCAAGATCAGCAGTCGCAGTAGCTACCACTAGACCAACAAAGCAGTAAACTTTATTACAAAAAAAAGTTCGTCTTTTTGAGTCTTAAAAGTGTATCGTTATGACTTAACGATCTTTATCTATGTTGAGACTGCAGGATCTGGAAACCGATAGAGATTTTAAGGTAAGTACCCAACTCGACAAAAAGGAGCCCCCGTGTGGGGACGGGTTAAAATATAAAACTTCCTCACCGCACGCTGAAAATAGACGCGTGTTGCAAGATTCTACAAAACCCAGCACGCTTGGTGGTAGGATCTATACGGTCCGCCTGGCTAGCTACCACCCTCACATTAAAGTCCGGCGCCAAGCAGTTTACTGTGTTCCGTCGTGTATATGTGAGAGCCAGAGGGGTATAGGGGAATCCCTCTATATCTCTGTTCCTTGAATTCGTGTACTCCATCTTAGACCCTGTCTGCGCTTACCATCAAGTGAGATTAGGGCCAAACGCGACCAGATCAAGAATTTAAAAAAACGGAGTTATTAAATGGGGTGCTTCTCGAAACGGCGGCTTATATCAAAAAACATTTACTTTTGTTTCACAAAATACCTGCAAATTGTGTCTATAACAGTTTTAACAGAGGAAACTCAAACTCAAAATATTTATTTGCACACTAAGGTAAAATAATACAGGTCTTATTACATAGTGTAGGTACAGCTTAGGAACCTTTTCCAGGTGTTGCAATATTTGAGGGCTCTAATTAGATAAAAGTATATTTATAAATTTACTTATGTGTCTACTTGGTACATAATTCTTGACTATTATTATTCTTAATACACAATATGTATTTTTAATTCACGATACTACAACCAAAACTACATAGTATATCGAGTAATTTATGTTATCGAGTAAATAGGTATTGGTATAGTAGGTGTATTATAAATTGTATGTTTTATTTACTTTTTTTTTTAAATTACTGAAGTTACATATAACTAACATGTCTAAATAATAATAGTAAAAACTAAAAAAAAACCCCGCCCGATTCTATATTTTTTGTGTGACATTAATACGGTAGACGATAAATAAATATAAATCAAATAAATTAAAATATAAAACTACAAAAGTATAAATATATTATAAAATTATAAATATATTATATCGAAACCGTTATTTAAAAAAAAAAAAATTTATTCCCCGCACTCCAACCAACTTTCTTACACCTAAGATCACCACGTATGCCACATCCAGTAAAACGCAACCTTTATTACTAGGTACTTCATCCGTGTTGTTACGGCAAAGAACCAAACATTTTGTTTTATAGTTACCCACCGTTCAATTTATAATACTTGTGGAATACGTGTAAACATTTTAATGTATGTTCAGTATGCTTACTATAATTTAATGTTTATATACATTTCTCAATAAGTGAATTTTGTAAATTCTTGTGAGAAATAAAGTTCTTAAACCATATAGAAAAGGAGGCTTTAGAATTCTGCTCACCCTAAAATAAAAGAGAGGACGAAAACCCATTAAAACAATGCAATAAACGTACAATAATCGTTTTTACTAACAGTACAATTTACAGACATTAGTCTAAATTAAATAATTGCAGGTCGACGTTTAGTTCATTAAACAATTACTTTTGTACGTATTCTTTACGACATATTAAGACCAATTTAGAAGCAGTCTTTTCACCGTATTGACATAGTGGTAGCAAACTGTAACCTCTTTTTTTTATTGCTGCAAAATCCTCATGGATGTCCCTCACCCGGGGAAGGCGAGGGGGTCTGCCGGACTCTTATCGGCTAAAGACCAACGGTTTTCCTCCTCCTGACCGTTTGGCCGGGGTCGCGGGATTCGCAAAAGCATGCGCTGCGGAATCCCGCGACCCCGTGCGCAAATCCAAACTCCGAGCTGCTACTAAGGATTTTCCACACGGAAAAACTTTTCCCAAGTAATACTTTTCCCGACCTGGGGATCGAACCCAAGATCTCACGATCAGCAGTCGCTTGCCACCACTAGAACAACGAGGCAGAAATGTGTTACTAAACCCAACATAGTATCAAGATTGTACACAATTTATTTGCGACTACCAGAGTCACGTTTCGGGCAGCTGATTGCTATTTTAAAATAGCGTGAACGGCAGCAAATCATAGCAGGTAGATGTAATAATAGATAGTACTGCGAGTAATGCGCCGCAGTTTTAGAATTAAAGCCTATACAGGTACCTACATAGTGAATTATAATTAAATGCAACGGTTGTTTCATAGTCTAGCATCTATAGAGAATTTTAGCTCTGCTGGTTGAATATTGTTTGAAGAATATTATTTTTGAGACTTTCGTGTTGGTCCTCCAAGGACCAACACGAAAGTCTCGAACATACATGTGAAACGAGCTAGGCAAATCTTGACTAAGAATATGACACTCCATATAAGTATAGTTTGGGCAAAGTAAGTCTGGCATCACCTCCCACTAGGTTTCTTAAAAGTAATTTGCTCATTTGTTCTCCAATTTGAAATTATTTCTAGAGCTACTCAAAATTATGATTAAATAAAAAAATCCTCCCTAAACTTGCCCGATATTTAGTTAAAGGACCGATGATATAATTTAACGTGTAAATACAGAAACAAATAATACAGGCCCTGAAATATTAATTTAAAAGGCAAATATTCCTATCTACAGATCCCTTCTAACATTATCAGGTTTTCTCAGTAAAACCACATATTTTTTTATACATGGGGAAATCCTCTTGCATATCCTCTACCCTGGAGAAGGCAGATGGTTATTACCGGCTTAAACTATCGCGGAGTTTCTCCGAGGAGATCTGTGGCTATAAAAAAATAAAAGGAATCGCTAATGCATAACATCACGCCTGTGTTCCCCGAAGGGCTGGGTAGAGATGTATAGTAATACCCTCATTTCACCATTATGTTTAAGTCCCATGTAATAGGGGGCGAGCCGGAGACAAATACAAACTCCTGGCTGGTAATGAGGTATTTCACATGGAAAACCCCAATAACACCTTGCCCGACCTGGGGATCGAACCCAGGACCTCACGATCAATAGTCGCGCTTGTCACCACTTGACCAACAAGGCAGTCGCTAGTACATTAACCGCAATACCTCAAATATACAACAAAAAGAACAAAACAAATTCCAAACGCGAAGAGAAAAACATCGCAGTGGATGGGCGACAAGCATACATACACAAGGCCGCCGACCATCTGATGAAGGCCAAACATTGAAAGGAACGTACACCGTTCACAATGCAGTAATAAATACTACAATACTCATAGTAAATAATGAGATTGTGATTACTTTTGGTTTATTTATAAATACGGAAATTGACCTATCGAGATCCTCGATCTTCGTCTCTGCACGTGCTATATGAGATTAGCTCATGCCGTGGTAAAAAGATTAGCTAGTCAGCAAGGCTGGTAGCGGGGCTGACTGCCCAGGGTGCGCTGGACGAACTTAAGTATCGTCACTCGTGGAGACTTTTCATGCACTCCAAGAGATACATCTTTATATTATTACTAGACGACCCGGTGAACTTCGTAGTAGATAATTTTCTCTTTCCTATTTTTCTTTTGTCGTAAACCACGCCAGTATTGAAGCGAATAAAAAAACCAAGAAAAAAACATCGGACGAGCCATTTTCGAGTTTTTGCGACACTAACGCACTGTAATTGATTTTTGCATATGTATACCAGGTGTAAAAATACCCTTAACGAAGCCGAGAGCCACGCATTCTTCCCATCAATATGAATATTTTTTGGTATTGTGACATATCTGGGAACCGACTGGTTATGGAGATATTGAAGCTCAAAGTCACCATATTTTTGTACGTTTGCCCCACACTAGGATTTCTCCTGTATCGTGGGTGCGTTTACAAACACAAATCTTCACACGCACAAACATCCAGACCCAGAACAACTATCTGTAGGCCATACAAATATTTGTTCCGTGCGGGAATCGAACCCACGACCCGTAGCGCAGAAGCCGATCGCTCAGCCACTGCACCAAACGTGTCGTCAAAAAAAACAGTCAACAGTCTGCTGCGCGCTTGCTTCAATTGCGCTTTACAATTAAAAGCCGTTTTTTAATACCAAAAAATGAAAGTCGTTTCCCAGTAGTTATTTTTGCTGTATGTTACTTAGTCTTATGTACAGTATGCGTAGACTTCGGCTTCATTAAGGCTATTTTTACACCCTGTATATATAGATGTAGCCTTAACACTTTTGTATTTGCAACTACGAAATCTACGAACTAAATCGGAACGTTTTTCCCTACGGGCTAGAATATAAAACTTCCTCACCGCTCGCTAGGAATAGACGCGTATTGTAAGATTCAACAAAACCCAGCACGCTTGGTGGTAGGATCTTCACAGTCTGATTGGCTAGCTACCACCGTCACAAAGCTACAACCAGTCATTAATCTAAGGCCTCACGTTATTATTATTACAGGTCTTTATATTATTGCAAAAATTTCCTGGTCTCAGTTCCTTTATTTCTTTTTTAAGACGTCATTAAATGTAAAAGAAGAAAATGTCCCAATATAAAATCAATGAACCCTCCAAACCGGTCTGTCTTCCGCGATTCCTTTTTTAAACGCATATTTTTTGGCAAATCGAATACCTACTAATAAATAATATAACATTGACACTACATGACTAAAACTACAATATTGGCATAATATCTTGAAATAGCAATTGTAGACAATCATTATTTAAAAAACTTGTCTTCTATTATTTTCTCTATATTTTTTTTACAACATAATAATATTTAGCACATTTTTATTCATAAAACACTTTTGAAACTTTTTACATTTTTGTAAGCGACTGTACATAACTAATTGCTAATACGACTATGGCCCAAATGGATATGCGAAAACACAAGTGGAAAACACATCTTTAAATATATTTCAGCACGAACTGCGTAGGTACGTGGAGCCGAAATGTGGCATTTTTATTTTTTGTTTTATAAATGCCTTTTTTGCGATTTATGTTCATATTTTACGTTTTACGTCCATATTAAAATATGTGTCCGGGTCCCTAATCATCGCGCGAAGGTTGGCTGTGCATAAAATGTGACATGTTATTTGAAAAAAGACGTGAGTTTATGTATATATGTATATTCTTTGATTATTTAATCATAGGACATATTTTATTTAAAAGCCTCACAGGTAATCTCCTAAAGGAAAAGCCCGACGGGGAAAGCACGGGAGTGCACCGTGCAATTACTGTTCGAGGAAAATGGAAATAAGGACAGAAAGAAAGAAAATAACAACAAACACTGTAATGACTCAAACTTTCTTTAGTGTTAGTTCATAGCTTATTTTACCCTATGAGTATTTTATTATTGGATGTTAATTCCGAATACCTTATTCATGAGGAAGCGATTGCCACACTGGGATTTTTATTAGTTATAGCGGCCCGTCCCGGCTTCGCACGAGTGGACATTTTTCCCGTTTTTGCACCATTTTCCATTTATGCTCCGCTCCTATTGGTCGTAGCGTGATGTTATATAGCCTATAACCTTCCTCCATAAATGGACTATCCAACACAAAAATATTTTTTCAATTCCAACCAGTAGTTCCTGAGATTAGCGCGTTCAAACAAACAAACAAACTCTTCAGCTTTATAATATTAGTATAGAATTTTTTAACTCTAAAAAAACCTCAACCTTATAAAGGCCTAATCCAACAAATAGACATTGGATGTAGCTCTATGTTTTGTTTTATTATTTATAACGTATTTATTTATTTGCATTACTAAACAAAATTAGTAGGTATCTGGACAAGATTTGTATACACAATTCAATTGTATGGCGAAATTCACTCGGACCTGCGCAGGAGTGGAACACAGCGTTGCTTCATAAGTCAAGAGTAGTTACTATAGAAAACATATTTGGCTTACGCTACTACTATTTAACCTCACATTGAGAAATTAAAAACTCTCCAAATTTTCATTTCCACTTTTAATTAAAAACGACTATTACGAGTTCTCGATGTTATGTGTAGTCCGTCAACCTGCACCAGGTCAGCGTGGTGGACTAAGGCCTAAACCCTTCTTATTCTAAGAAGAGACCCGTGCCCAGCATTGGGACTGTAATGGGCTGATTATGTTAACCACGAGGATTACAGACTGATATGAAAATGATAATGAAATATTCTTGACAGCAAATCTACGTCATCAGGATGGCCTCATCAGCTCATAAAGCTCCATAGTTGAACATGAACCTTCCAATGACCGCTACAATAAACGGCCTTACGGAGTTATTGCCATACTCATCACGCTTCACAAAAAGAGTGGTGATCACTGTTTATCTGGGAGCACGGTGGTGCCCCCGCCAAGTCGATTGTTATTAGCCGACAGGCGAACGATGCTGCCCATCCATATGTTGGAAGCCTGTCACAAAACCCATAGATAAAGAAGGAGTAGCTTATTCTCTGCCATGAACCACACGGGGGATAAACAATTTGTTTTGATTAAATAACCATCCTGGATATAAGATAAGTGTTTTATTGGTAATATTACCATCCTCTATATAAGATAAGTGTTTTATTAGCAAAATTACCATCCTGGATATAAGATAAGTGTTTTATTGGTAAAATTACCATCCTCTATATAAGATAAGTGTTTTATCGGTAAAATTACAATCCTGTAAAACAATAAGATACGTGCTTTATTAATAAAATTCGTATGCATTACAATTCTCAGAATGCTCTCACTTCAGAAGTTGACGACAATACGCTAATTGTAGGGAAAATATTATGGGCAAGCAATTGTGTTGTGTCAATGTACGAAAACGAAAGTTGACAATTATTTAAAGTAATATTAGTGCAATAATCTTAGGATCGTAAATGAAGCGAGAAAATAGAAAGTCATACATTTTTAAATGATATTTTAGTAAATAATAGTATGGGAGTCTGTACTAATGTAATGGTTTTTAGATACTTAGAAATTTTATTTCGTGTTTTTTTATCTGTTTTAAAATGTTCCTTTTGATATTAGATGTCTTTGATAATGTCGTTGAAAAAACACATTATCGAAGACATCTAATATAAAAATATCAAAAGGAACATTTTAAAACAGATAAAAAACACGAAATAAAATTTAAAACAAAATAAAACGTGAGTTTTGATGTTTAATAAAAAAACCTTTCTAGTATGCATCGTATACCCATTAAATTAGGGTTCCATAGCGTGTAGTAAGTAGCAAATCTAACAAGCAATCCTTTGAATTGACTATTTCACACACACACGTAACACTAAGTTTATAATAAACTATTTATTGCTTTTATTTAGTAGTATTCTAATTTAATATTTACGTAACATGTTTATTTATTTATTTGTGTCGTTATTGCCCGTGGCATCACTATGGTCCTATCTGAAAACCAGCGTTGCGACATTTTGTTTTTTTTTAAATGTCGCAGCATTATGCTGAGATAGGAGCCCTTTTTGGCCTCGTGCAGGTAGTATAAATTCTTATCCATTCTTTTTTTTTTTGTAAATATTGTTTTTGTTTCTGTAACTACCTGTGTGAGTCCAAAATAAATAATTTTCTTTCTTTTCTTTCTTTCTTGAATCAGATTTCACAGACCGCAAAATTTAGTTAGTTGGTAATAAAAAAAAACAAGATATAGTAACTAGTGTTTATTTACTTATCTTGATTTATTGCGCACATGGTTAGAAAGGGAGACACGTTATCATCGACTTTAGGAGCTCATATCTGGCAAAATATTTACCTGATTGTCCAATCATACGGATATCATCTCTATTTCATCCCTTATGTTCTACATGTAGTAAATCTAAATAATGAATAATCTTATTTAATTTGATGTTTAAATCTATACTAATACTATAAAGCTAAAGAGTTTGTTTGTTTGTTTGAACGCGCTAATCTAAAGAACTAGTGGTTGGAATTGAAAAATATTTTTGTTTTGGATAGTCCATTTATCGAGGAAGGTTATAGGCTATAAAACATCACGCTACCACCTATAGGAGCGGAGCATAAATGAAAAATGTTGCAAAAACGGGAAGAATGTCCACCCGTGCGAAGCCGGGACGGGCCACTAATATTATACCTAAATAAAACCGGCCAAGTGCGAGTCGGACTCGCGCACGAAGGGTTCCGTACTATTATCTATAAAAATGACGTTTGTTGTATGGGAGCCCCCCATTAAATATTTATTTTATCCTGTTTTTTAGTATTTGTTGTTATAGCAGCAACAGAAATACATCATAATATGTGAAAATTTCAACTATCTAACTATCACGGTTCATGAGATACAGCCTGGTGACAGACGGACGGACGAACGGACGGACGGACAGCGGAGTCTTAGTAATAGGGTCCCTCTTTACCCTTTGGGCACCCTAAAAATGAATTGCCGTGCGTTAGTCTCGCAAAAACTCGAAAATGACTTCACCAATTTGTTTTTTTTTTATTTTGTTCGCGTCATTGTTTTGTTGTATTAGGAAAAATTCAAAAATAATCTTACCTATGTGTTACGTAGTTCACCGGGCAGCTAGTTAATAATAAAAATCAATTGGCCAGGAAAAGCAACTGACACAGAAGGATGGAAGTACATAGTTAGTTTTTTTCTTTTTTTTTTCTTTTTTTTTTTTTTTCTTTTTGGGAGGTTAGTTCAAAACTATATTCACACACACATGCACTGCCCATATACACACACATGTTGGTTTAAGTGAACGGGCATGACCACTGAGACATCCGTAATTAAAGTTCAATAGTATTTATTTTTTTATTTATTTAAGCACGCTATTTATGTATTTATCTATTTGGAACTGGTTTACATCAGTTACGTCACAGTGGATTCAGTTGAAAACCAGCGTCAGGCACTAGTAGTCTGACATTTATGCTGAACTGAACCTATTTGGCGCAGCTGCTAGACACACAGATACTTTATTTTTTTGTTTATTTTTTTATTTTGTTTTGTCTCTTATGAATTTTTTGTCTGTGTGTCTGACTGGTTTCGTGCCAAATAAATTTCTTTCTTTCGTTTTTCTTTTCCCAGCAGTGGAACAACATAAGTTAAGATCTCTTTATACAACATGTAACGTAATTAACGCACACTCTCAAACACCCCAATTAGAATATTATGTTATAATCATAATACATACACTGAAATTTTAGTTTAACATGTATATGCATTGTTATTAACTAAATTAACGTTCTTGAAATGTTTATTTTTCTTTATTTTTTATTGAATGACGGAATTTGTATTAATACAAATAAAAATGCACTTTCAAAAGTCTTTTTGCCTTGATTTACGGTCAATTTCAGTTTATTTTGACTGTACAGGGGTAATGTGACTAATTTCCGTAGGTTTAATTATTTTTGGGATAAAAAATTACCTATATTAAAAATGATAGAAATCGATTCAATAAACGATTCTGAACAAACTACTTTCAGGATGTGCGTTAATTATGTTACATATTGTAAGTATATAAAAAGGGTAGTAAACTACTCATCTTATTATATTCTACATCTGAACACAGCCTCACCCAACAAGAGATAATCCAAAAATGCAAGATCAGCAGCAAACATATTTTACATCAAACCTTTCTAAATAACTTCTATGTAAACAAACAACTTCCGTCGCCTGCGCATGCGCATTCCCTTTCAAAGAACCTTGCACGTCGCGCACGCTACAGATATTACGACCTCAGCTGTTACACTAGCTTAATGTTTAATTTATGTACATTGAGTCTGCACGTGCGCGCCGCATAAAATTCGCGCTCCGAAATTATATGACTTTTTAAAAATTAACTTTTTTTTATTGTGGGTTTTTTTTTGTGTAAGTGACTTGATTTTAATTTGTGTTTTATTAAGTGCGGACAATTTAATTGTGAAACGTAAGTATTTTTTTTTTGTTCATTTTTGTTTTTTTTGTGTTATAACTTTTTTGAGACACATTCAAATATGAATGCAATCCCGAAAAAATGTATGGAGTAAACCGTAAATAATAAAAAATACTTTAGTTATGTTAAGGATTTTTTTAATTTATTGTTTTCTATGTTTTTCGCATTTTTATTTATTTATTATGTATTGACAAACCACAGCAATATTTTTTTTAAATGTTTTTTAATTTTACTTTTATAACAGCTATATTAATATAAAAATATTATTTTTAGTAGTTTAGTTATTAATATAAAAAAATAATGCTTCATACAAAATATTGAACATTAAAAAAGGAACTGTTATTTTTATAGTATTTTTTTACGTGAAGATGTCGAATAATAAATAGTAGACCACATACATATTAAAACCAATTAAAATTAAGAAGCCTAACGAAATGATAATACCGTATAATAGCTATATAATTTGAATAGCAATATACGGCGGTGATCTTACTTGTATTTTAAAGAGTTAAAAAGTGTTAAATACTTAAAAATTATTTGGATACAAGGATCAAAGAAAAAACTTTTTTAAGTCTATTGAATACAATAAACAAGGACTCAAGCATGTAGTACTTATTCTGTTTTATAAATATAATAAAATCAACAAAAACTCATCCAGGCATGCGATTGATGATAGCTCTAACAACAAATAATTAATTAAATTAAACACACCTTTTTCATCCAATCTCAACAAAATTAACGATTTATCTATAAACACTATTTTAAAATTATACACTTAGAAAATATTTTTGTCAGACAACAATACGAAACTTTCTGTCGGGGTTGCGGGGTTGGGGGGGGTGAATGCACTAGCAAATCCGGCGACCCCGGCCAGGAGGAATACTGTGGTGGTTTTAGTTGGGAAAAGGCATAATGAGGCCTCCTAGGGCGGAGGGTATCCTTGACGAATTTCTCCACGTATAAACAAAACAACTACTTAATCTACTCGTACATATTACAAAAAGAAATATATTGCGCGATTTTCGATTATTTGTTGCATCATTGGCACAACAAAGCACCGGCGCTGACCATGAGTGACAGGTATCAAATAGGTACATGGCCTACACACTCACTTGTTTTATCAAATGATATTATGTAGATACTAGACTATTACCCGCAGTTTCACCCGCATCCTAGGGAAACTACTTGATGTACCCGGATAAAAAGTATCCTATATGTTAATCCAGGGCATAGTCTATATGTGTGCCAAATCTCATCGAAATCCGTTCAGCCGTTTTTGCGTGAAAGAGTAACAAACATCCATACATACATCCATCCATACATACAAGGATAAGGATGACTGCCTCGTTGGTCTAGTGGTAACAGGCGTGACTGCTGATCGTGAGGTCCTGGGTTCGATCCCCAGGTCGGGCAGTGTTATTGGGTTTTTCCGTGTGGAATTCCATAGTACCAGCCCGGAGTTTGGATTCGTGCCCAGTTGATGGCAATAGGCTCGCTCTCTATTACTTGGGACTTAAACATGACGGCGAAATGAGAGTGTTACTTTACACCTCTGCCCAACCCTTCGGGAAATACAGGCGTGATGTTATGTTTTTTTATGTTACGATATATGTAGATACGGTTTATATTTCTTTTCTCTAATTTATGAGAAAAAGTCACTGTGAGCTAAAGTCACTTTTACTGATCATGGCCAAATACCCAAACGCTACTCAATTATAAGTTGCCGTTAAGTTTCATGCTGTCACTGTCACTACACCTTAAAATGACAGCGATAGCACGAGACTTAACGGCAACTTGACACGTTCCCTGTCCGTAGAACCACATATGGCTCAGGAAACGTGCGCTTGGAAAACACCAATACGTTCCTGAGCCATATTGTTCTGCCTAGCTTTTTCCCAACTATGTTGGGGTTAGCTTCCAATCTAACCAGATGCGGCTGAATACCAGTATTTTACCCGGAGCGACTGCCATCAGACCTCCGCAACCCAGTTACTGGGTAGTGCCGATATCCTAAGGTTAGACCGGTTGTCAGACTTTCGGGCTTCTGACTACCCGTAACAACTGTCATAGGTATTTTTATGACACCTGGGACCGACTGTTTAACGTGCTCTCCGAGACACGGAGGGGTATCTATTTGTAGCAAATGGTCACCCATCCACAGACTGACTGTTCCTGAGCCATATGTGTCAGTAAAACTATAAAACCCTTCCCTGATCCACATGTGACTTGTGAGCGTGCAGAAGCAAAAATGTCGCTCTACGCTCATGAACCACTATGTGTTTCAGGGAAGTAATACCTTCATCTGATTTTCTTTTTTTAAATGTTGCTTAGGGTTGGTCTATGACCAAAAAAAGACGATATTTTGCAAAAACTCTATTGAACTTCTGCGTCAGTTTTGTATTTTTGTTTGGAACTGTGAACGTGTTAACATTGAGTAGTATTTGAGTTTTTGGCTATCAGTATCAGAGTGCTCCCAGTAACAAAATAAAAGGACAATATTTTCTGTACACAGATTATCTAAGAGTACATTACAGACAAAGCTATTGTTTCTTAACGTTAAATCAAAACATAGTTTGTTTTTGCGGGTTCACCGTTACTTTATATCAACGAATGAGTAACTCCGAGTCTCCGATGCGTTCAGAATTGCAAACAGCTGATTGGTACCAATGTAACATAAACATAATCAGCCTCTCACTCCTGGGCACGGGCCTCTTCTCAGACTGAGAAGGGTGTAGGCCTTAGTCCACCTCGCTGGCCTGGTGCAGTAGACTGTACACACCATCGAGAACATTATGGAGCCCTCTCAGTGCAGGTTTTCCTCACTATGGTTTTCCTTCACCGTTAGCGCAACGATAATCAAATTCTGATTCGCACATGGATTCGAAAAGTCAGAGGTATGAGCCGGGATAGAACTCAGACCCTACTGCATGCAAGGCAAGCGTTCAACTGCTAGGCTATTGCTCCTTAATGTAATGTTTTTTTTTTCATTACTGGTATGGCAACCGTATCATTTATTCATGACTAATCTTCAATGGTCAATAAAATAATACAATGTTACAATACATTGTATAATATATTAAAGTTTAGACCTAGATATAACCCCAAAGAACACCGCGATTGTTCCGCGATTTTTAAACCGTAACTGGCAAATTTTCAAGGCATGTGAAAGGCATATCCATATTCTAAGACGTTCCTCCAAAACTTAGTCGACCCGACTCCACCTCGACTCAGTCTTTTTCACTAACATCGGTAGTTATAGTTGACATGAACGTCCTCAACTCGAAATTATATCGACTCGGAATCATCTGTCAAACTCATGGTACATCGGAACCTACCTTAAGGAAGGAAGTGTCAAAGTTAGTATGTAACAAAAATTCATTAACCGACTTCCAAAAAGGAGGAGGTTCTCAATTCGACGCTGTTTTTTTTTTTGTATGTTTGTTCCGCGATATCTTTGCTAATTGTGAACCGATTTTAATGATTCTTTTTTTGTTTGAAAGAGTATTCTTTCGAAGTGGTCCCATTTAAATTTGGTGAAGATCTGATGAAGAACTTCGGAGATAGACCATTTGAAGTTGGTTTTATTTTTGTTAAAAAGTGATTATTTTGAAGACTTTATCGAATATGCTTACGATAATTCTTACAACTATTTGTCGCGGGGTTATTAGCGCGATGCAGATAATTCAAATTATGACGTAATGACTCCACTCAACCTCGACTCATTTGAGGACCCCTCAGTCGAGAAACCTCAAAGTTCACTCGAAATTGCGACTAAGAATACAATTTTGAAGGTGTTTTCGAGGTCGTCCTGAGTCGACTAAGTTTTGGAGGAAGGTCTTAGGATATGGGTGTTAGAATCATTCAGTAAAAATACATTATGTGCCTAAATTTCTTTTATTTGTAAACTAAATCTTTTAAACATTTTTTATGAATAGAATTTATTTTTAAAATATTTGTTTGTTATAAACTGGAACTTACGTAGACTTATTTTAGTAGCGAACATTTATGATTGAACAATATAGTACCTACCACCTTTTCAAAGCTTATCCCCAGGTTAGCGAAAACCGTAAATAAACCTAAATTGAAGTTACGCCTATATAAATCTCGTTTATAGGGCAAAAGGCACGTTCTGTAATACCTAATTGAAAATATATTTTTTATTGTTTACGGACGGGTGATAGAAGTTTTTTTTAAGCACCCACGCTTATGTTTATAAACTTATTTTCCCCATAAATAAACTTGACGAAAAGACGAATACAGATAATCTTAATATGGATTAGAATTTAAAAACCGGCCAAGTGCGAGTCGGATTTGCACTAAGGGTTCCGTACCATCACTAGTTTTCCTACTTTTTATTGTTTTTTATTTAACTATAAAGTATGCACTATAATCTTACCAAATTTCACGCTTGTATGTATTACCGTTTTTAAGATAGACGAGAAACAAAAATATCGAAAAAATACATTTTTTATTCCATGCTGGAAGGACTGAAGTCGATCCCGGCCCACAACTCTGGACTTTTCGAATTCATGTGCGAATTTGAATATCACTTGCATTAACACAAGAAGAGTAAAAGAAAAATTTATTACTAAAATATTTTGGTCTCCTAGATAAGCCCAGGGTATCTGAGAATTTATATTTTATAAAATACAATAAAATTGTTGAAATAATATAACATCTTAAATAAATAATAATCAATCTAAAGTAGCGATCGCTCAATATTAAGCCTTTACTACTTCTAATAGATACCCTAATTTTATTAATAATACTTAAATGACGGATTATTCCTAAATGGGTCGAGACCTAAACCTAAGGTCGTTGTCCAGAACTCCCGACACGCAATACGACACGTCAAAACGTGTCGACGACTGTGAGCGCCATATAGGTACTTGTACTTCTATGAACCCTTTACCCAAAAAACAATTCGACAGTTGTATTATGCCCGATTACTATAAACAAAAACGAATCCGTTTTGCTTACCAATCGTAGCATTTTGAAACGGTTTTAATTAACTTCACATAGGATACTTGGTTGCTTGTTTGATCCAAAGGTTGCGACTTTTCAACTACTTCTATTTAACCGATTCTCCTGAAACTTCGCACACAAATTCAATTCCCTTAACAATACAACATTAAAATAATTTCAATCTTCAATCCTCAAATCCGGATGCTGCAGAGGTACTGCAAGATAAAATTGTTTAATTTTAAAAACATTTTTAAGGGATTTTAACTGGGCATATAAATAGACTTGTAAGCTAATTTTACATGTGATAGCTACTTCCATATGGGAGAGTCTACTATGGAACGCCATGAGGTCTTTGCTTCATCATTGTTAAAGATAAAAGAGTCTCAATTTTAACCAGTAACGCTCCGTTAATTATAGAAATCGGCTATTAGTATACGGTTTAGAAGAATATTATGGTGCTCGGAGACCCCACCACTTTTTTTTTCTTTAATAAAATACGTTGCCCCACACTAGGATTTCTCCTGTATCGTGGGTGCGTTTACAGACACAAATCTTCACATACACTAAAGCCCAGACCCGGAACAACTATCTGTAGGCCATACAAATATTTGTCCCGTGCGGGAATCGAACCCACGACCCGTAGCGCAGGAACCAATCGCTCAGCCACTGCACCAAACGTGTCGACAAACACACATTGACATTGTGTCGTGTAGTGTCGTAAGTCGTGGAAAACGACGCAAATTAACCTTTTGTCGCCTACGCGGTCGTTGGGTTACAAATTCTAAATCAACCGTTGACATTTTACTCAGCGAAAATTGGATAGAATTAACAAGGTTGAGTGACTTGTGGCTAAGTGGCTACACAGATCAAAAAGCCTCGTAGATCTATCAGAAGGCCCGCGAAATTGTATTTTAGGAATATAACAAAAGAAAAATTGTTTATACTTATCAGATTTGAATAAAAATACAGTAAAAGTGTCGTTTTAAAACGTATAAAAATACACACATCAATACTATGTAGTATTTGGTAAGTCTTAAAGACGTTCATCTATACTAATATTATAAAGCTGAAGAGTTTGTTTGTTTGAACGCGCTAATCTCAGAAACTACTGGTTGGAATTGAAAAATTATTTTTGTGTTGGATAGTCCATTTATCGAGGAAGGTTATAGGCTATATAACATCACGCTACGACTAATAGGAGCGGAGCATAAATGAAAAAAATTGCAAAAACGGGAAAAATGTCCACCAATGCGAAGCCGGGACGGACCGCTAGTATCTAGTATATAAAAAATGTATATTTTAATAAAATTATTTCTTTATTTATATTTAACTGCCTCGTTGGTCTAGTGGTCGCAGGCGTGACTGCTGAGCATAGGGTCCTGGGTTCGATCCCCAGGTCGGGCAAAGTGATATTGGGTTTTTCCATTAGGAATTTCTCAGTAGCAGCCCGGAGTCTGGATTTGTGCCCGGTTAATGGTAATAGGCTGGCCCCCTATTACATGAGACGTAAACATAACTGGGACGTAAACATAAACTAACTAGGATTTCTCCTGTATCGTGGATGCGTTTACAGACACAAATCTTACATACACTAACGCCCAGACCCGGAACAACTATCTGTAGGCCATACAAATATTTGTTCCGTGTTGGAATCGAACCCACGACTCGTAACGCAGAAATCAATCGCTCGGCCACTACACCAAACGTGTTGTAAATATGAATTAATCATATCCTATTGCTGTCATTCACTGTCAAATATAAAAACTAAATATAGTTTCAGATATTATGCACGATTTTCTATTTATAGACTCTATAAAGAAATAAAACACACGAGCAGTTTTTAGGGTTCCGTACCCAAAGGGTAAAACGGAACCCTATTACTAAGACTCCGCTGTCCGTCCATCCGTCTGTCACCAAGCTGTATCTCATGAACCGTGATAGTTAGTTGAAATTTTCACCGAAGATGTATTTCTGTTGCCGCTATAACAACAAATACTAAAAAAACAAAATAAAATAAATATTTAAGGGGGCTCCCGTACAACCAACGTGATTTTTTGACGTTTTTATAGGCAATGGGTACGGAACCCTTCGTGCGCGAGTCCGTCTCGCACTTGGCCGGCTTTTTTATTTTGTTAACAAAAATCCGGTTGCTAATTAAATGCATATTTTAAATGGAATTTAACGACCCGTTTTACATAAGAAATACATTGGGGCCGATTGTGTTACGCTCCAACTAAACTTAACTAAAAATATCGCTATCTTTTACTAACAGGCAAAAAACGAAAGAGACGGAACATTTTTAGCGCTTTCAAACTAAATTTACTTGTTGAATCTTAGGCGGCATATGCTAAGGTGTCGTCTAAATCTGTTCGGAAATTTTAGTTCATGTTTCATTCTGCCTAGCCTTTTACCAACGATGCTTGCGTTAGCTTCCAGCCCAATCACATTCGGCTAATTACCAGTATTTTACACGGAGCGACTGCCATCAGACCTCCACAACCCAGTTACAGGGCAATGCCGATATCCTAAAGTTAGAACGGTTGTCAGACTTTCGAGCTTCTGACTTCCCGTAGCGATTGTCGTAGTAGTAGTATGACACCCAAGACTGACTGTTTTAACATGCTATCCGAGGCACGGAGGAGTCTCGATGTGTAACGAACGGTCACTCATCCACAGACTGACCGTGGCAACCGCAGCTTAACTTCGCAAATCGTATGATCTGCGCAGTTGTTAATTAGCCAAGAGCCATTACTTCATCCTAATTTCACAGGTCTAATATTTTTACATCTCTTTCTTGTTTTATACAAGGTTAGTCGGAAAGGGGGTACTAAGCCGCGGGCCACTTAATGTATCACTGATGTTGGTTTTAAAGAGAGAGTTAAATTTTAAAAAATCGATTTGTTTTTTTTAATAAAAAAATATTATTATTTTAGTTTTTCCAAAAATTCTTCATCCCTGCTTTAGTTATGAATTCGGAAAATGGAGTTTCTAATCCGTGACCCCAAATATGACGTAAAATGTATACACGTCTGATCATAGCTGAGGATAGATACCTAGACTTTAGCGTATTTTTTATGAAATCTTTGAACAGCTATTTCTCTCGAACTATTGACTTTTGGTGAAAGTTGTAGAACAAAAGTTATCCATTATTATAGGTACTTTAACACCCTTTCGGCTTAGTACCCCCTTTCCGACTAACCTTGTATATGCAAGTAAAGGATAGCAATATTTTTAGTTAAGTTTAGTCGGTGCTCAACAGAGTAGGGGCCATCACCAGTGAAGTAAATAACATAGTTTTATGGATTATCTAAAAAGGTGCTAAGTCACGGTGATTTAATAATAACTTGCTTTTGTTTCAAGATTAGTCACGTGCGTTTTATTTTCAATAGATAATTCTGAATTTTTATGGTATTCTCGATACCATTGTACTGAAACACTAAACGGTGTGTAGTACGGTCAGCAATTAAAGTTGCTTAACACTGTTATTTTTACATAACATCTAAATTGACCCAAAACTATTCGTTACACTGCTTTTCAACATTTCATGTAATAGTCAAGAGTTTGTGTTATTATATTGTTACATGTGTTCCGATTAAATTTGAATATTTATTGTGTTCAGTTATAATTTAAAAAACTGAAGTGTTAACATACTTTTGTTGCTGACTGTACATACATAAGTTGCAAATAAACGTCACGTTATTTAAAACATAACTACTATTTTCACAGTACCTAAATATTACAACTTCAATGTTTCTAGGAATATTGCGACATAGTATTGTGTTAATTTCACGCAGATAGCTTCATTTCTTCTAGAGTTGAATGACTGACAATGAAACGTAATTTAACTAACAGAAACATCTGTCAATCACAACTGAACCGACGCTTCAGACAGTTTTCGTTTAGAAAACCTGTCAAAATATTTGACTACTAAAACAAAACAAAGCATTTTGATAATTTTCGTAAAGGAAAACTCTCCACAGCTGTCTGACTGCATATAAGCAGTTTTAAGATACGTTGCAGAGAATTCCAAAATAACCGACGCGTTTATTTTTTAATTGGGCCAATTTTTTCTTTAGTGCAAATTTCCCTTCGTTATTTTTGAATGTATGGACACAGTGAATTCAGATTTGTAGCATATATGTTTTTTTTGGTTTAAAATATAATTTAAACGTGAATTTAGAATGATATTCATTAAAAAAAAATTAAATTTAAAACTTTTTATTTCAAAAACATTTCATTAATTTTGGTTAAACACACATCGCTTAATCTTAATTCTGAAATCTTCATGTTTATCGGTGTAAAAGAATTTACTTTTTTTTTGTCATTTACTTAGGAGTTCGACTCGCTACACCACTGCGTAAAG
This sequence comes from Amphipyra berbera, assembly GCA_910594945.2. Lineage (NCBI taxonomy): Eukaryota > Metazoa > Arthropoda > Insecta > Lepidoptera > Noctuidae > Amphipyra > Amphipyra berbera. The sequence continues at coordinate 19,222,829 of OU343127.1, forward strand.
AGCTCATTATTAAGTCCCCAGTTAAGTCCAAAATTGGGCTGCCTGTCCATTGCAGCGGATAGGAGCGGAGTGGTGAGGAGTTAACCAATAGAATTGCATAAAACGTCTCCGCTCTGCTCCGAGAATATTGTGCATTTCTATTCGTTAGCTCCACACCGCTCCACTCCTCTCCGCTGCAGCGCATATTCAGCCTAAGTCGGACATACCCGTATCAATTACTTGAGTAAAACCGTTTACACCCATAAACGGGAATATGACGTCGGACGTAAAACTTCTGCGACAATTATAAGATAGCTAGCGACCTGCCCCAGCTTCGCACGGGTGCAATGTAGATCATACTAATGTAGGGCATATAAACCTTCCTCTTGAATCACTCTATCTATTGCTGAAAACTGCATTAAAATCCGTTGCGTAGTTTAAAAGATCTAAGCGTACAGACAGCGAGAGCGACTTTGTTTTATACTATGTAAAGATATTCCTTGCTTTGGCCTTCAAAACAAGAATGATAACACCATGAAAATTCCTTATAACCTACCTATCTTCTCGACCTCAGAAGTCCTTTATAAAACCAGTTCGACACATCTGGTTTACTTTATTGTAATTTTTATGCTAAATGCAGAAGTTTAAAACGACGGGTTTCACCTTGATACCCTTATAATATAACATTTGTATACATTCAAGATGGTTTAACTTGTTATAATAGGCTATGGGTGCCAATGACCCTGTTAAACAATAAACATTATTACCAGCCTCTATTTTATTTTATTAAATAAAAAAATAATATATCGTCTGTGGAAAGGTAAAAATACTAAAGCGCCAATATACCTACTTTACAATAGAGAGATTCAATGTATTTTTTTAAGAAAATAAACATAGTTAGAGTCATATTAGAGTCTTAGAGTCATATTAAATGGAAAATTTAATTATCTATTTAATATGTAAACTCATCCTTACCCTACCCTACCTTTCCACTGACGATATAATAATATGAACGTGAATGTCGTGATGGCCCGGATATTTACGAACCATTGATTGACACCAGTTGGCGCCACTGCAAATGTAGACCTGTCAAAACTTTATTTTGTACAGCCAGCAACAGGAGTCGCTGAATGAACACAATTAAATTGCAACCATCAGGTATAATGTTATTTAGTTAGCTTTACAATATACCATAAATTACTGGCTAATGTATTAGATATTGATATTTTGATTGAGTATTTGACATTGATAGATCTACATAACAACAGCTCCATTTAAGCGTTAAATGGCGCTGTTGTTATGTAGACACGCTCTAAAGTAATGCTTGTCATCACATTTAGGAATAAAAAGGTGTACGTAGCTTTTAAAAATAAATAGTTATAATTATTATAAACTGTCTCGTTGGTCTAGTGGTGGCAAGCGCGACTGCTGATCGTGAGGTCCTCGGTTCGATCCCCAGGTCGGGCAAAGTGATATTGGGTTTTTCCATTAGGAATTTCTCAGTAGCAGCACGGAGTTTGGATTTGTGCCCGGTTAATGGCAATAGGCTCGCCCCCTATAACATGGGACTTAAACATAGCGGCGAAATGAGGGTGTTACTATACACCTCTGCCCAACCCTTTGGGGAATACAATGCGTGATGATGTTATGTTAGTTATAATATATATATTTTTTTATACAAATAACGGATGATTCTATTTTGATAGATAACAATAGTTTTTATATAAATATAACAGGATAATGGTTCAAACTACCATAATTTGTTGGAATATATTTAAATTTGGCACCTTGTCAACCTCTTGTTTTGTTAAGCGCCCTCTAACTTACTCTCTTGCTCGCCACCGCCGCCCATGTTCGCGTTTATTGTTTTGTCACTTTATTTTATTATTATTTATATTACATATACAAATAACCATAATCTCGTTTAATTTCAACAGTTTTTACGTAAATAAAATGTGTACCTAACGGTTCAAGCTACCAGTAACTGGTGACATTTAAACGTAAATTTACAAAAAACTGGTCAGGGCCGGAACAAAAGGTTGATTTTTATTAAAATAAAATACATTTATAAGTTCTTTGGCCTCTATTTAGTTATTCACACATTAAACTTCGTTTTAATAAAACTTAGATTTACTTTTCAAGCGTATTTCAGTGTGATTTTTTAGTTTGTTTATTACAATAGATAAAATTAGAACACAGATTCCTGAAAAATACAAAATCCCTACGTATAATATAATAATGCTTAAATGGCGCTATTGTTATTTAAACTTATTGCTATTGTTAAAACAACTGTCGAACATTTACCTACCGTAACTCATTATTATATAATTTACTTGAAAACATTGTTACTGATAATATATTTATTTATATGTGTCTAGTAGCTATCGAAGGATGCAGTAACAAAGACATAAGTGGTGATAGACGAGGGTTACCAAAACAGAAAAATACCTTAGTAAATGAAAGAGCTCGAAAACTGTCAAAATGTTTGGTTATGTTTTTGCTGTCAAAAATTTTGACAAAATCTGCACGATTTTAGCACGTTTCCGTGCTTCACAAAAATATTTACATATAATACAAGGTCAGTCGGAAAGGGGGTACTAAGCCACGGGCCACCTATAGTATCACTGATGACTATTTTAAAGCAAGTGTTAAAATTTCATAATTCGATAATATTTATATGCAAGAAAAAAAAATTGTTTATAAAAAAAAACATACCTGCTTTAGTTATGAATTCAGAAAATTAATTTTCTAATCCTTGACCCCAAACATGACCTAAATTGTAAAAACAGCTGATCATAGCTATGGACAGATAGATTTTAGCATTTTTTTTACGAAATCTTTGAAAAGCTCTTAAACTATAGAGTTTGGGGAAAGTTGTAGAACAAAAGTTATCCCTTATTATGGGTATTTTAACTCCCTTTCGGCTTAGTACCCCCTTTTCGACTAACCTTGTATAAAACAAAGTCGCTTAGATCTTTTAAACTACGCAACGGATTTTAATGCAGTTTTCAGCAACAGATAGAGTGATTCAAGAGGAAGGTTTATATGCCTCACATTAGTATCTACATTACACCCGTGCGAAGCCGGGGCGGGTCGCTAGTGCTTGAATAATTAGCCTATTGAACTATTTACGGTTAAAGAGTCGCGAGACTTGGTTTTCGAAGTAGTGATAGCCTAGTTGAACGCTTGCGTTCCATGCAGAAGAGTCTGGTCGATCCCGTACGTCGTGACTTTTCGAATTCATGTCCGGATCAGAATTTGATTATCACTTGCGTTAACGGTGAAGGAAAGACATCGTGAGGAAACCTGCACACCTGAGAGGGCTCCATAAAGTTCTCAATGGTGTGTGTAATCTGCCAACCCGCACCAGGCCAGCGTGGTGGACTAAGACCAAAACCTTTCTCTTCTGTTTTTGATGAGATATAATTTACTTGAAAATATTGTAATTTATATGTGTATACCTATATATATATAGTAGAATATCTATCTAGTAGCTATTCAAGGATGCAGTAACGTGTAGATAAATAAGTGGAGGTATTAACCGATAGATAAATCACAAGTGGATTCAATTCGCTATCATTGTGATAGTGTGTCTTCAGTTGTGAACGCTTTTGATCTTTACCTTTTGCTCAGATAACCATTAGCGAGAACTGCATGCTTCCGAATCACATCAATAGTAATAGGAATAGCACATGACGAAAACTTTGTGAAAGCCGAGAAGGATAAAAAAAGATAGTCGTATCTAACATTGGTACAGAAGGTTGTCGACATGTGGGAGGTTGACTCAGCAGTCGTTGTGCCGATAGTTGTAACGACCAATGGCTAAACAGCAAAGAGCCACGACCAATATCTGATGAGGCTCTCGTTGGGCGGCTGGATCAAGGGCCTGATACAGAAAGCGGTACTTCTGGATACGGCGGGTATTGTTAGAAGGTTCCTCTATCTGAGGCCCTGACGACCTTTAGCTTGGAAACTGTTCCCAATGCCGATGGTTTTTTTTAAAATATTTTTAAATGTCTTTTTATATTTTTAACCGACTTCCAAAAAGGAGGAGGTTACTATGTTCGTCTGTATGTATTTTTTTTTTGTTTTTTTTTTTGTGTGTGTTCATCGATATTTTCGCCAACTGTAAACCGATTTTGATGATTCTTTTTTTAATGGATAGGGTATACTTCGAAGTTGGTCCCATTTAAATTTGGTGAAGATTTGATGAAGAACTTCGGAGATAGACAATGGAACTCCTCAATGACGAACAATGCGCATATTGTGATGATATGATTATGTTACGAGCAGCGTCTTTAGTAGACCCAACCAAGTTTTAATTAAGGACACTAAAATGAAAAAAAATAAAAAAAAAAATTACAAAAAATTTAAACCGACTTCAAAAAAGAATAAAATAATTACCATATAAAATTAACAGTTTCAGAAGTCGGTGCCTTCAATTTGGTTCAGCGTGAGACTTCTGAAACTGTTAATTTTATATGGTAATTATTTTATTCTTTTTTGAAGTCGGTTTAAATTTTTTGTAAAAAATGTTTTTCTATAGAATTATTTTACAATGTAAATTGATATGTATAGTAAATAAATTAACGGATAATATGAATAGTAATACTTACTGGTGTGATTCAAATTGGTGCGCTAAATTGAATGCCTCTTCATTTTTAACTACCGACGTAAAAAGAGAGGTGTTATAAGTTCGATCGCTTTGTCTGTCTATGGCACGGTAGCTCCTAAACTGATGTAGCGATTTTAATGCGTTTTTTTTTGTTTGTTAGCCAGTTTATTCAGTATGCTTCTTAGCTATGTTTGATGACAATCACTTCAGCCATTTCCAGTTTTTAAATTTTCAATGTAACTTTTTTATATTCTCCTTACAATATTCGTCAACATCCTCGTGGTCACAAGCACAGCCGTGCATGGGCAGCTGTCCAGCGTGATGTTCTAAGTTCGCTGCTCCGGTTGAGCAGTATTTTTGAATGTTACGCTTTGAATATTCTCAGTCCCTGCAGTTTGGAATTGTGCCCGATATATATGGCGATAGGTCCTATGTAATGACATGGGACTGAGTATCGCCACCGTCTAAATGTCGGTGTACTGACAGTAGGTACATCTTTACAATTTTTTTTCTAATTCGTCATCACGCTCTAAAGTGATGTTTGTCATCACATTTAGAATATAAAACGACATACGCAGCTTTTAAAAATAAATAGTATTCTTTTTTTTACAGATTACTGATGATTCTATTTTCATGGATAATAATAGTTTTTATATAAATAAGACATGATAATGGTTGAAGCAACCAGTAACTGATATTTAAACGTAAATTTAACAAAAACTGGTCAGGGCCGGAACAAAAGGTTGTTTTTTAATAAAATAAAATACTTCTTTAAGGTCTTCAGCCTCTGTTAACTTCCTCGCTCACTGAACTTATAAAAACTTGTTTTTAATACTTTATTTACTTTTCAAGCGTATTTCAGTGTGATTTGTTAGTTTGTTTGTTTATTACAATATAATTTTAACCCGCCTATTTCTATTCCTTTTTCCTCTTCAAACTACAGGCAAAACTCATACATGGTGCGAGCGAGTAAGGACTTTAATGTTATCTGTAAAGAGTTCTCATTTGACCCATTTACCACCAAAACCTATTCTGTACGCACTCGACTTAACGCAGACTTTTTTAAAAGTGCATAGTGCTTATTATTTTTTAAATCTATAAATGTATTATTTTTTATCGTGCTGTTAGTGATCCTAAGATTTCTACTATTTTTTGTGTTTTTATCCGTGGGAACCTGTAATTGGCTCTATGTCGCATATTCAATTGTTATACATCTGTTATAGCTGTTGGTTCTCCTATAAATAAATAAATAGACAAAATTAGAACACATATTCCTGAAAAAGGTGAAATCCCTACGAGTAAATCATATATATACCTACAAGGCTAGTCGGAAAGGGGTATTAATCTGAAAGGGTATTAAAGTACCCATAATAATGAATAACTTTTGTTCTACAACTTTCCCCAAAAGTCAATAGGTAATTTAAGAGAAATTGCTGTTCAAACATTTCGTCAATAAAAACTTTTTAACAAAAATAAAACCGACTTCAAATTGTCTATCTCCGAAGTTCTTCATCAGATCTTCATCAAATTTAAATGGGACCACTTCGAAAGTATATTCTTTCAAACAAGAAAATATTTTTTCAAATTGGTTTATAAATGACTGTGTAGTGAGATAACAAATATCAAAAAAGAACTGCCGATTTGAGAACCTCTTTCTTTTCTTGAAAGTCGGTTAAAAAGAAGGGAGAAGGAACAGGTACCGCGGCAATGGAACACGTTAATAAAATTCTTAAGATCCTGTTCAACCAAACCTTGAATGAAGGTATAGGTATAACACACCACCTCCTGCTTGAATAATTTAAATAATATAAGGTTACATACGACGTCCGTACGACATACGTAGGACATACCTTAGAAGTTGCATCGGCAAACTAGATCAAACAACTAAAGCTGCTTGACACTTGATTGACTTGATTGTTTGACACGTTTGGTGCAGTGGCTGAGCGATCGGCTTCTGCGCTACGGGTCGTGGGTTCGATTCCCGCACGGAACAAATATTTGTATGGCCTACAGATATTTGGTCCGGGTCTGGATGTTTGTGCGTGTGAAGATTTGTGTTTGTAAACGCACCCACGATACAGGAGAAATACTAGTGTGGGGCAACGTTTTAAAAAAAAAAAAAAAAAAGATAGTCACTCATTTTCGCGTCACTCACACTTATTGCGTTAGCGTAAAAAACATTTTTTACTGCAGCACTAATAAACATTCGTAGTCTTAAAGTCGCGCTCAGTTCGGCAGTGATCGGTTTTACGAAGTTTGCCGATGCGAGTTCTGAGTTGTGTCGTAGTATACTTCAAATACATTGGCGAAATACAGGCTTACTGGGTATTGTTAACAGTACACAATTACAAATTACAAATAAATATTTATGATAGTCGGTACAACCGCTACCTTGTAGCGTACCACCGACCTCGGTAGTACGTATTGGTACAATAATGAATTACATACATTTTTATTCAACATAACATCACACCTATATTCCTCGAAGGGTTGGGCAGAGGTGTATAGTAACACTCTCATTTCGCCGCTATGTTTAAGTCCCATGTAATAAGAAGCGAGCCTATTGCTATCAATCGGGCATTAATACAAACTCCGGGCTGCTACTAAAGAATTCCACACGGAAAAACCCAATAAACTGTACTACACTTGGGGATCGAACCTCACGATCAGCAGTCGCACTTGCCACCACTAGACTAACGAGGCATTTTTTATCTATATTAATATTATAAAGCTGAAGAGTTTGTTTGTTTGAACGCGCTAATCTCAGGAACTACTGGTTGGAATTGAAAAAATATTTTGTGTTGGATAGTCCATTTATTGAGGAAGGTTATATAACATTACGCTGCAACCAATAGGAGCGGAGCAAAAATGAAAAATGTTGCATAAATGGGAAAAATGTCCACCCGCGCGAAGCCGGGACGGGCCGCTAGTTCAATTATATTCCAATTGAAATTTATCGATACCCACCCAACATGTAGTTTCACCGATTAATTTGAAGTCACTCTGTATAAAGTTGAAGAAAACGGGAACACAAGTAAGGAAAAACCATCTCGTGTTAGACAAATATCTATTTCAAACCAAACAATTTACGACGACTGATCAGTTGATGATATTATAATTTAGCACAGAAACCACATACCTACAAAAACAATATTGAGTTACCTGTCCCAATATTAACTTATGTAAATTATCTCTGTACATAACGCGTACCTAATTATGATTTGACGACTACAAATAAAAACTTTGACGTAAGTCATCTATTTTGTACGTTGTGTTTGAGTTATGAGACCTGCTTCAAGGGTAAATGAAAGGCAAATTGACTTAAATGTGATTCAGAATCAATAGGAATGTGGACAAAATATGTTTTTGTAGAAATGATAGATCGACATGGAAATCGGGTATGAGGTGAGGCGTGGAGGGGGGGACGCCCCGCACACCCGCACAGCACACGCGACATCATAGTGTGTGTCCTGCGTAAGCGACAAACGCGACGCGGTGCGACGCGACGCGACACGACGTGGAACAAATACGCGTTACGTCGCGTCTCGCTACATAGGCCGCTAGTAGGGAATGCCGTTGTCTTGATCGCGTTTGTCGCGTTCGTCGCGTCGCGTTCGTCGCGTCGTGTTCGTCGCAGGACACCGCCTTAGCGCTGCACGAGTCCGCATCGGTTCACACCGTTAATTTCGCCCTCATCAAGCTAGACAGCATACTGGGAGACCCCTCCCAGTCCTCCCGCCAGCAACGCCCTAAGCCGAGGTCCGAGTCCCATTAGGGGTCGCCCTTAATGCTGTTGTTGCTAGTAGTCATGATGTTAGCTTAGGTATTTTACTCGTCCCCATTGGTTGGAGACCCTTCAGGTCTTGCCAATAACTACCCGGTTACGTAGTAACGGTCCGCAAGACCATCTACAAGCAGTCGAATAGGAAATAAAGAAAAAAACAGTCCGCATCGACCGCGTTTATCTATTTCTATCACGCTCACGTTGTTACTTGTAGTTGTGTATTGAAAATGACTAGAAAATTACCATGTCGACCTCTCGTCGACTGTACTTTTATCGTTTCATTCAAGACGTCATTGCGAGTGCAGTACAATGATGCGTTCAGGATGCTGATGGGGCTGCCGCGGTTTTTGGCGAGGCCAACGTAGACAGCTTTGCGACAATTATGCGCAAGCGTTGCGCCTCCATCCTAACGCGCATGCGTGCTAGTTCCAACATCATCTTGTGTGTGTTGACAGATCGATGGGACTCTCCGATGCTAGAGCGCTGGATACGACTGCATGCAGTCAAGTAAGCAAGGGTCGGTAGTATCAGTGTGCCGTGTCGGTTTTTCGGACAATCCAACATACTGATGTTGACATGGTGACTGAAATATTGACATGGCACAATGTATGTATTTTTAATATGTATTTTCTTTAGTAATCTTAGTTTATAAGTGTCTTTGTGCTACTAACAACAATATGGATATGTTGAAATTCCGAAATAAAATGATTATTATGTTGCAACAGATCTTTAGGCGGGGAATGTACCTGTACATTATCTGTATTTTTTTTTTATTTTTTTTAGTATTAAGGTGTATTTTTGCTGTAATGCCAATAAACGCATTTTTCTTTCTTTCTTTCTAAGAATCTCAAGTATACATCGAAAATACTTTAAATAGATATCAGTAGCTATCTTCAAACAAAACACTCGAGATTCTTTTATTTTAAATTGACAGATACTCAGCTGATAAGGATCTCGCAACAATGTCAAGAGTTCTCAGTATTTGTTCTACATAGTTGACCTATAATCGTTTTTGCATTGAAGTTCCCAACTGAGGCCGCTTTCAATTTAGACGTTTCGTGTCGGACCGCTGCGGTGCCGAAGCGGTGCGTTTGTCGTAATGCGCACGGACGGTCGTTTATTTTCATACAGAGAACGCGGTGCGGCAACAGTGCGTGTTGTCGATCGTTCGCGGTACCGACGCCGCACTGTTGCCGCACCGCGTGCTCTGTATGAAAATAAAAACTTTTTTACAAAAAACTTAAACCGACTTCAAAAAAGAATAAAATAATTACCATATAAAATTAACAGTTTCAAAAGTCCGTGCTGATCCACGCTGAACCAAATTGAAGGCACTGACTTCTGAAACTGTTAATTTTATATGGTAATTATTGTATTCTTTTTTGAAGTCGGTTTAAGTTTTTGGTAAAAAAGTTTTTATTTTTTTCATTTTAGTGGCCTGAATTAAAACTTGGTTGGACCTATTAAAGACGCTGCTCGTAACATAATCACATCATCACAATATGCGTACTGTTCGTCATTGAGGAGTTCCATTGTCTATTTACGAAGTTCTTCATCAAATCTTCACCAAATTTAAATGGGACCAACTTCGAAGTATACCCTATCCATTAAAAAAAGAATAATTAAAATCGGTTCACAATTGGCGAAAATATCGATGAACATAAACAAAAAAAAAATCACATACAGACGAACATAGTAACCTCCTCCTTTTTGGAAGTCGGTTAATAAACAACCGTCCGTGCGCAATACGACAAACGTACCTTTTCGGCACCGCCACGGTCCGACACGAAACGTCTAAATTGAAAGCGCCCTGAGGCCATCTGTCCTTATCTCGTATGTTTCTTATAAAAACCCTGAACTTGGAAGACTGTATAACTCAAAAATTGTGATACCTTTAACATACGGTATGACGTCATACCCCTAAATTCTGATTACCTGAATAATACGATATCAAAATATATCTTCTTTACATAGTATTAAATAAAGTCGCTCCCGCTGTCTGTACGCTTAGATCTTTTAAACTACGCAACGGATTTTAATGCAGTTTTCAGCAATAGATAGAGTGATTCAAGAGGAAGGTTTATATGCCCCATATTAGTATCTACATTGCACCCGTGCGAAGTCGGGGTGGGTCGCTAGTATATACCTATATACATAACTGCCTCGTTGGTCTAGTGGTGGCAATCGCGACTGCTGATCGTGGGGTCCTGGGTTCGATCCCCAGGTCGAGCAACGTGTTATTGGACTTTTTCGATGGAATTCCTCAGTAACAGCTCGGAGTTTGGATTTGTGCCTGATTGAGGGCAATAGGCTCGCCCCCTATTACAAGGGACTTGAACATAACGGCGAAATGAGGGTGTTACTATACTTTTTTTTTTTTTTTTTTAAACGTTGCCCCACACTACGATTTCTCCTGTATCGTGGGTGCGTTTACAGACACAAATCTTCACATGCACAAACACCCAGACCCGGAACAACTATCTGTAGGCCATACAAATATTTGTTCCGTGCGGGAATCGAACCCACGACCCGCAACGCAGAAACCAATCGCTTAGCCACTGCACCAAACATGTCGTCTGTACACCTTTGCCCAACCCGTCGGGGAATACAGGCGTGATGTCATGAGTTATGTTTTATAAAAAAGTACAGACAAAGACGTATGTAATAGTATTATTATGTAAATTATATGTTAATTAATAACAGTGACGAACGTCGACTTACGAGTAGACAAAACAATACCTGCATATTAATTGTTTCAGCCGCATCTGGTTAGACTGGAAGCTGACCCCAACATAGTTGATAAATAATGGAGTCAGGCGTTACTTTTCGGAAACCCATGACACAAATACAGGGTGTAAACGAAATCAAGTAATTCCTTCAAACCTCGTGATCCTTCCTTCCTTTCGTGTGGTTAGTGACTAACCCGGTGTCAGAGTTCATGCCGCCCCTGGGCCTCTGACTTGGCTTCACATGCCATCGAGAAATATCTCTCAGGCATGCCGGTTTCCTCACGATGTTTTCCTTCACCGTTTTTAAGCAAGTGATAATTATACAATACGCACATAAATCCGAAAAGCCAGAGGTGCGTGTCTTGGGTTCGAACTCGAGACCTATGACTTGGCAGTCCGACGGTCACACCATAACCGCTCGGCGAGCGATAGCCGCGCAATTCGCTCGGGCCGCTAAAATGCCTCACGTTAAGAACACATATTTACTTCTTGTATTTTTTTTATTGAGTCGAAAAGTATCCCATTCAGGGTTAATCTATATCAGCAGTACATCACGAGATATGAAGGAATTACGTGGTTTCGTTTACACCCTGTATACTATAACAATATTTAGTGTTAATTCCGCCAAACAGTTGATCAAGCCTGAATGCAGTATGCAGCATCGCCCTCCCGCCCGCAAATATATCGTCACTGGAAAGCTACTTAAGCGCCATTTTGGCTAAAATGAGTTATATAGGTATATTATATCCAGAGATCGGATAATCGGATGCATATTTACCTAAAGTTAATTTTTCGCTACGAAAGAATGGAAACGGCTTCTGAAAACAGTTTATTAACAAAAAAAACGGTATCTTAATTTTTAACCCCCGATTCAAATATGTGTATGTAGGGTGTAAGAAAGTGAGGGTGCATGTCTGTGTTAGTTAAAAAATAGGTACAACTTTAGGTATGTAAATAAATAAATATGCATTCAATTCTAGGTAAATACATCATATCCATTCTACAGAACACTAAATTTAACGATCCCGGAATTGCGGGATTTTTTCGATACAAAGGTGCATTCCATATTAACCAACGCCTGAACTTAAGGCAAATATGCATCCGATTATCCGATCTCTGATTATATCGTTGGATTTGATTTTTTGTTCTGCGTCGATTAGTTGGGGTTTCGTAATATAATAAAATAAAACACGAAATTCCAACTAATCGACGCTGAAAAAAAATCAAATCCAACGATATAATAGGTATATAAGGTCCAACCAAAATACCTGGACAAACTTTTACACAGTGTTCAATACGTTTAACTAATCACATCTATGTAAAAAAAACGAGATCAAAGTGTTTTTTTTTTCTAACCAAAAAATAATATAACGTTTTAAATTGCCTGTACTCTCTAAGAATAAACTCATCCATTTCTTATGCATTGACCGCCATTGGGGCGCGCGCTAATTCCGTGCCGTGTTTTACTTAAACAGCGAAGTGAAAAATGTTAAAAATAATTAATAAAAGTAAAATAAAAGTTGAAAAAAAACTTTTGGTTACAAAAAAAAAACACTTGGATCTCGTTTTTTTTGCATAGATATGTTCAGTTACACTTACTGAACACTGTGTAAAAGTTTGTCCAGGTATTTTGGTTGGACCTTATATAACTCATTTTGGCCAAAATGGCGCATAAGTAGTATTGGCTTTCCGGTGACAATATGCAAATGCAAAAGGTGCGAATAATATACAACACACTCATAGTTAGGAAAAGGTTAGGCAGAACATTTATTGCACATTGTATTAAAAATAAAATGTTATTAAATTAAAACAAAAGACTTGTAAAAGCATAGCATTGTAATGTTTGTAAAACAATAGAGGACGATAATTCTTTCACAGAAGACGTCGTCCTAACTGGCTTGCGGTCACGTGATCATGCGGTGATCGCTTCGTATTGATCTTACGAACGTGCGATCAAACATACAACGACTCATCATATCAATGGTCTATTTCAGTATTGGCTTTCAGTCTAACAAGATAACATAACAACATCACGCCTGTATTCCCCGAAGGGTTGGGCAGAGGTGTATAGTAACTCCCTCATTTCGCCGTTATGTTTAAGTCCCATGTAATAGTAGGTAACTCTGGACTGACTGAGGAATTCCACACGGAAAACCCCAATAACACTTTTGCCCGAACTGGGGATCGAACCTAGGACCTCACGATCGTCGCGCTTGCCACTACTAGACCAACGAGGCATTAGTTATCTATACCAAAGTGAATAAATAAATTAATGATAGACATGACACTCGTACAATTATAGATACGTAATGATACTTGTTTGAATGCATCACTCTGCTGACCTTATTAAAGTAGAACAAGGCTCAATGATACAATGTCAATGCAGAGGAAAAAGTAGTTACGCCAAATATTTGTTCCCTTGTCAACAAATCGCAAAATAGTACTCTGACTGTATGTTATTAACCTTCTTCTTCTTTTCGTGTGGTTAGTGACTAACCTCGTGTCAGAGTTTTTACAGCCCAAGGGCCTCTGACTTGGCTTCACATGCCGTCGAGAAATATCTCTTAGCGATGCCGGTTTTTTCACGATGTTTTCCTTCACCGTTTTTAAGCAATTGATAGTTATACAATACGCACATGAATCAGAAAAGTCAGAGGTGCGTGCCTTGGGTTCTAAATCGAGACCTATGACTTGGCAGTCCGACGGTCACACCACTAGGTTATCACTGCTTTTTTGGTTAATAATAGTTAAAATTGTAGGTAGTAGTAGTACACTACCTTCCTCCTAGCCTTTCCCAACTATGTTGGGGTCAGCTTCCAGTCTAACCAGATGCGGCTGAATACCAGTATTTTACACAGAGCGACTGCCATCAGACCTCCGCAACCCAGTAACTGGGCAATGCCGATATCCTAATGTTACACTTTTTGTCAAACTTTCGGGGTTCTGACTACCCGTAACGACTGTCATAGGTATTCTTATGACATAGGGAAGTACTATCGCCGTATTGTGTTACGGTTTGAAGGGTATGGGTGCTGATGAAGTCACAGTCACATGAGACTTTTCAACTTTGTCTCCAGAATTGGCAACGCATCATCAATCCTCTTGAGGTTGTAGGTGTATTCAAGGTTAGTCGGGAAAGGGGTACTAAGCCGAAAGGGTGTTAAAGTACCCATAATAATGGATAACTTTTGTTCTACAACTTTCCCCAGCAGTTATTAGTTTAAGAGAAATAGTCGTTCAAAGATTTCATAAAAAATACCCTACATTCTATCTATCCTCGGCTATGATCAGCTGTGTTTACATTTTAGGTTATATTTGGGGTCACGTATTGTAAGCTCCATTTTCTGAATTCGAAACTAAAGCAGATGCAAATTTTGCATGGATTTTTTTTTAAATCGAATTTTGAAATTTTAACGTTTTCTTTAAAACAATCATCAGTGATACATTAAGTGGCCCGCGGCTTAGTAACCCCTTTCCGACTAACCTTGAATAGGCGGTGGTAACTTACCTTCAAGTGGGTAGGCAGTCTATTTGCCAACCTATAATGAAAAGCAACTTCCATATAACTCCTCAAACCTTGACATCTCCTCCATCCTTATATTCTTTGCTCTTGACCTCATTTCTTTACTCGCATTAATCTTGCAAGAACTTCATATGTCTTAATCCAACCTTAACATTTTAAAGGATCCTTATTGGGAAGTCATTTTCCTTAAGTAATCTTCCAAGGTTTTACGTTTTTGGAGTTTTTAAGCAGGTGACACCATTTGTGAAGACGACATTTAATGCATGTTAAGCAGGGACTTGAGGAAAAACTTCCTCATTTGCGTTTTGGCTTGTCCTCGTTACAAGTGGATGGAAATTTACAGATAGATATGCAATGAGTTCTGCATTTATTCCTGATTGGTCTTCTTTGTATGTTATTGAAGGTAGCATACCAACACACACCATCCTCTGTGCACTGGCCGATAGATGGGACAGCCCGATGTTCGCATTCTGGATGCGACTTCACAATCAATCGTAGACGGGTTATTTTCTGGTTATTATTATTTTATTACTTACTAGCGACCCGTCCCAGCTTCTTACGGGTGCAACGTAGATACTAATTAATGGCATATAAACCTTTCTCTTGAATCACGCTATCTATTGCGGAAAACTGCATTAAAATCCGTTGCATAGTTTAAAAGACCTAAGCGTACAGACAGCGGGAGCGACTTTGTTTTATACTATGTAAAGAAGGTTTATAATTGTATCTTTCTAATTTATCTAACACTAGCGGCCCGTCCCTGCTTCGCACGGGTGGACATTTTTCCCGTTTTTGAAATATTTTTCATTTATGCTCCGCTCCTATTAGTCGTAGCGTGATGTTATATAGCCTATAATCTTCCTCGATAAATGGACTATCCAATACAAAAATATTTATTCAATTCCAACCAATAGTTCTTGAGATTAACGCGTTCAAACAAACAAACTCTTCAGCTTTATAATATTAGTATACCTATAGATTATTATTTATTGTATTTGCTATATGGGTCTCCGAAATAAAGAATATTTAATTTAATTTAATTCAGTAAGTATAATCAGCCCATTAGGTACTGTCCCACTAACCCAAATTTTTTACTACTGTTTTATGGATCTGAGTGTTATCATAGCTATTACTTGGCTGACAAGGTTATTATTACATGGGAGCCTTTCAATATGTTTATTCCTTGTTTACCTTCAATCACCTGTGATAGCCTAGAAGTTGAACGCTTGCCTTCTGTAAAGGAAGGTCCAATTTCGAAACAGGATTAGATTTTACAAATTTATCTGCGGATCAAAATTTGATTATAACTTGCGTTAACGGTGAAGGAAAAACATCGTGAGGAAACCAGCACACTTGAGAGGGCACAAAAATTTCACGATGGTGTGTGTAGCCTAGCGGTTGAACGCTTGCCTTCCATGCAGGAGGGGCTGAGTTCGATCCCGGCCCGTACCTCTGACTTTTCGAATTCATGTATGGATCAGGATTTGATTATCACTTGCGTTAACGGTGAAGGAAAACATCGTGAAGAAACCTGCACACCTGAGAGGGCTCTATAAAGTTCTCGATGGTGTGTGTAGTCTGCCAACCCGCACCAGGCCAGGGTGGTGGACTGAGGCCTAAACTTTTCGCATTCTGACAACAGACTCGTATGTAGCAGAGGAACAGTAATGGGCTGATAATTTTAAATCCTTTATGAATACAATAAAACTATCTAAAATCGATGTTATTGGTGGTGTTCTTCACAAAGGTCAGGTGCGTAGTACTCTCAACCGGCGTGCGTGTATGACAAGATGTATGAATGTGGATGAAGCGAAAGGGGTATGTAAGAGTCGTAGCATGTGGCGTTCTATAGTTTCTGCCTACCTCCATGGGAAAAAGGCGTGAGTTTATGTATGTATGTAAAACTATCTAGTTCAAACCTAATTATTTGTCAGATCGTAGGTTATCTTCGGCTTTTAGAAATGGTTTTTTACTATTTTTGGAAGGGCTCATGGCTAATTACCAACCACGCGGGTCGTACGATTAGCGGGGTAAAGCTACCCTTGCCGCGGTTAGTCTGTGGATGGGTGACCGTTCGTTACCATCGAGACCCCTTCATGCCTCGGAGAGCACGTTAAACAGTCGGTCCCAGGAAGTCAGAAGCCCGAAAATCTGACAACTGGTCTAACGTTAGGATATCGGCATTACCCAGTTACTGGGTTTTGGAGGTCTGATGGCAGTCGCTCCGTGTAAGATACTGGTATTCAGACGAATATGGCTAGACTGGAAGATGACCCCAACATAGTTGGGAAAAAGCTCGGCAGAACATTATTTAGTATTATTTGCATTATTGGTCTGCCTTGTTGGTCTAGTGGTCGCAAGCGCGACTGCTGAGCATGGGGTCCTGGGTTCGATCCCCAGGTCGGGTAAAGTGTTTTAGGAATTTCTCAGTAGTAGCCCGGAGTCTGGATTTGTGCCCGGTTAATGTCAATAGGCTCGCCCCCTATTACATGGGACTTAGACATAACTGGCGAAACGAGGGTGTTACTAAAACACATCTGCCGGACCCTCCGAGGAATATAAGGCGTGATGTTATGTTATTGCATTATCAAGTTACGCAAGTTATATTATGCACACAACAGTCACTTCCGTGGGATTAAAATAAAAATAAAACTTGTGCATTTTTTCTTCATGTCATCTTGTAAGGCTTCGAGCAAGTAAGGTTACTGACATTTTAAAGGCATGCCCTCAGACCCAAATATTGTGAAAGTTGTTTGTGGTTATAAATAGACATCCAGAAAAGTTATTCTTGTTTCATTTTTACGTAAGGTGCGAACAAAGTTTGAGCATTGTTTGTATAATTGACAGTTGTACTTCTTAGAGGGGCTCGTGGCTAAATAATAACCGCGCCGATCGTAAGATTTGCGAGGTTAAGCTGCGCTTGCCGCGGTCAGTCCGTGGATGGGTGACCATTTGTTACACATCGAGACCCCTCCGTGCCTCGGAGAGCACGTTAAGCCGTCGGTCCCGGGTGTCATACGAATACCTATGACAGTCGTTACGGGTAGTCAGAAGCCCGAAAGTCTGACAAACGGTTTAACCTTAGGATATCGGCATTGCCCAGTTACTGGGTTGCGGAGGTCTGATGGCAGTCGCTCCGTGTAAAATACTGGTATTCAGCCGCATCTGGTTAGACTGGAAGCTGACCCCAAGATAATTGGGAAAAGGCTAAGAGGAAGAAAGTTGTACTTCTTACATAACATAACATTGCGCCTGTATTTCCCGAAGGGTCGGCCAGAAATGTACAGTCCCATTAAAAAAAATGTAAATACAATGTTCGGCAGAGGTGTACAGTAACACTCTCATTTCGCCGTTATGTTTAAAGTCCCATGTAATAGGGGACAAGCCTACTGCCATCAACCGGGCACTAATCCAAACTCCGGGCTGCTATTGAGGAATTCCAAACGGAAAACCCCAATAACACTTTGCCCGACCTGGGGATCGAACCCACAGGACCTCGCGATCAGCAGTCGCGCTTGCCACCACTAGACCAACGAGGCAGTTAAGAATAATGCCTACTATAATAAAGGTCTATCTAAGAAATGCATGTTCAATGATGGGATAATCAAATCGCCCCCCATTACATGGGACTTAAGCATCACAGCAAAATGAGGATATTACTATATACCTCTGTCCAACCCTTCGGGGAATACAGGCGTGATAATATGTTATTCTTAGTTCGTTCAAAAAGAAAGGCAAAAAAATTAAAAAAAAACTGCACGCACTTGTGTTTTATTGCACGTAGATATTTCAAACTAGCTGTGTCCTCACGGCTCCGCCCGTAGCCTATGTTGCTCAGTGATAATGTAGCTTTCTAACGGCAAAAGAATTTTTGAAATCGGTCCAGTAGTTTTTAGTTTATTCGTTACATACAAAAATACAAACATTCAAAAATACAAATCTTTCCTCTTTATAATATTAGTATAGATAGTATAGATAAAGAAAAAGAACGCGATATATTTTTAGGTAAAGATGTTTACATAACAAAAATACTTTTTACTTATTTACTCATTTTTAATTATTGCATAACACACCAAACTAAATACAAAAACAATACAATATCGTAGTACAATGCAATACTCGGTTTCCATTTTTGGTCAAACTTGTTTTCTCTTTTTCTTCTATTTTTTTGCGGTCTAGAAATGGTGTTTACGAGTTTTATTTTTGGATATCTCATTTTGGATGTTTTTATTGGACATTTATGCAAAAAAGATACAATTACTACGTTTGAACAAAATATTATGATGAAAGGGTTTTTAAGTTTTTATCGAGATACTATTTGGTTAAAGGATGGATATACAGGGTGGATATACAGGGTGTCGATCGTCACCCCATATATCTAAGAAATGTGCAAATACACACTCCTAACCTTCGTCTCAAAGTTTATAAAGGTAATTTGTCGTAAAATTTCGGTTTTACTTCACCACTGCTGATCCGGTTCCAGAACCCTATAGCTTTGATAAATAGGCATGTCTGTATAAACATCATGTTCACAAGGAGATACAGAACTGAATAACCAAAAGGTTTGACACATCATTGCATAATAATCATCCCATTACTGTCACACTGCTGGGCACACCTCTTCTCAGAATGAGAAGGCTTTAGTCTACCTCGCTGGCCTGGTGCGATTCGATGGACCACACACGCACTCTTTAGAACCCACTCGGATGTGCAAATTTCCTCATGATGTTTTCTTTCACCTTCACCGTTAACGCAAGTGATAATCAAATTTGAAACCGCACATGATTTCGAAAAGTCCTAGAGACGGGATTGAACTCATACCCTCTTGCAAGGAAGACAAGCGTTCAACCGCTAAGCTAATAAAGCTGCACTGATGGCACAAGTAATTAAGTCATTTTGTTTATTGTGGTGTCAACAAAACCCAAGTTTATGGTGGTCACGCTACCCCTGCTGTAGGTTCGACGCATCATATCGAACCATGAACATCTTTACATAGTATAAAACAAAGTCGCTCCCGCTGTCTGTACGCTTAGATCTTTTAAACTACACAACGGATTTTAATCAATAGAGTTTTCAGCAATAGATAGAGTGATTCAAGAGAAAGGTTTATATGCCCCACATTAGTATCTACATTGCACCCGTGCGAAGCCGGGGCGGGTCGCTAGTTGGATTATAAATTATCAATAACTCGGATCAATACTGAAGTCCCATCAAGATAAGATTTATTGAATCGTTACGATGATCTGTGGTTTAGTGCACGGTTCATTTATTATATGGAGGTCGGAGCTAACAGGTCGTGATGCACTTAGTTCAAGTACATTGTTAAGCGTTGCGCATGAGTGATGGAGGCCTGAAAATAATACTGGGTATAAAAATACCCTTAACGAAGCCGAAGTCTACGCATACTGTACATCAAACTAAGTAATATACAGCAAAAATAATTGCTGGAAAACGACTTTTATTTTTTGGTATTAAAAAACATATTTAAATTGTAGCGCGCAATGTAAGCGTGCGGGCAGCAGACTGTGCCTACATTTCAAAAATGTTGATAATGTTTGTATAGAAGAATGTTTAGTAATAACATTTAAACTTAGATTTCGTGAAAAACGTTCAAAAATATGGTGGTTTTGACCTTCAATATCTCCATAACCAGTCGGTTCCCAGGTATGGCCCGATACCAAAAAATCTTCGTAATGATGGGAAGAATACGTGGCTCTCGTCTTCATTAAGGGTATTTTTACACCCGATATAACTATTTGTTATTTTTACTGCATCATTGGTCTATGGACACAAGTAAGGCTGTGAACGTGACATTTTAAATACCACAGTTAATTTTGATTCCACTTTTTTCTTTGAACTTTGACTGCCTTGTTGGTTTGGTAGTCGCAAGCGTGACTGCTGAGCATGGGGTCCTGGGTTCGATCCCCAGGTCGCGCAGTGTTATTAGGTTTTGCTATTAGGAATTTCTCAGTACCTAGCAGCCCGGAGTCTGGATTTGTGCCCGGTTAATGGCAATAGGCTCGCCCCCTATTACATGGGACTTAAACATAACTGGGAAACGAGGGTGTACTAAAAACACCTCTGCCGAACCCTTTGGGGAATATAAGGTGTGATGTTATGTTATGTTTTTTTTTAATTGTTAACGTGGTTTTTGGTCTTTACCCTAGTCCCAGTTGATGGTAAGTGCAGACAGGGTCTAAGATGGAGCACACGAATCCAAGGAACAGAGATATAGAGGAACTCCCCTACCCCCCTCTGGCTCTCACATCCACACTACGGAACACAGTAAACTGCTTGGCGCGACTTTAATGTGAGGGTGATAGGTAGCCAGGCGGACCGTGGTCCTACCACTAACCAATACACCAGTGTTAAATAACTCCCTCTGGATTAATCCAGGGTACAGGGTTCAACCTTTACCGCTCTGGCTCTGACATACACACTATGGAACATATTAAACTGCTTGCCAACTTAAATGTGAGGGTGATAGCTAGCCAGGTGGACCGTGATCCTACCACTAAGCAATACACCAGTTTTAAATAACTCCCTCTGGATTAAAAGTGGTTTGTAATAGTAAGCAGAATTTTAGTAATTTTTGACCCACCCCTCCCCCTTGTCAGAAAAAGTACGCAAAGCTTTTACCCCCCCCCCCCCTCCTATGCTTGCGTAAACATTGGTATATATTTTTTTAAACTGATCAGATTTCTTTATTGTTATTCATGAGCAGCAGTTTTTAAGTCTATAAAAATAAGTAAATAAATAAAAATTGCTGACGTAATCATCATCTAGACACCCCCGTCCCCCATGTCATCAAAAAAAAGCTAAGCAAAGACTGCGTAACCCCACTTTCGTGCTTACGTAATACTTGAATGGCCCCTACTTCATGTTAATACTGCATGGTTTGCACGGAGACTGCTTTGCAAGGACTTGGCGTGCGCACTACCGCGCTCGTGGATAAATCTTATATCAACATGTTGAAGTCATTGCTGATCACGAGCCTACCATTGATCAGTTCGTCGACCGACCTTGTAGATAAATACTTTAATCACCATGCTTGCTAGGCTTAGCGATAAATGACGTCACCTGTAGACAAGTGTACTTACATAACCATACGTCTGATCATAAGTGATCCAGAGCCACAAAACGCAGACAGACAGTATCTACCTGAATGACTGAGATCTCAACCACCAAATAAGAAAGGACAGAAGTCCCACTGACTAGCGCAAGAGCATAACATAACATCACGCCTGTATTCCCTGAAGGGTTGGGCAGAGGTGTATAGTAATACCCTCATTTCGCCTATATATTTAAGTCCCATGTAATAGGGGACGAGCCTATTGCCATCAACCGGGCACACGACTCCGGGCTGCTACTGAAAAATTCCACACGGAAAATCCCAATAACACTTTGTCCGACCAGGGAATTGAAACCAGGTCCTCACGATCAGCAGTCGTACTCGCCACCACTAGATCAACAAGGCAGTTAGCCCAAGAGTTTATCAAACATCTGCGATGCACCCTGATCATGCTGATCAACGGGACAACTCATAGCCAGCCATATCACAGAACAGCAATGCACAGGATATCCTCCGCCCTGGGGAAGGTAGTGGGTAATGTCGGAACAGTCTTCCTCCGAAGACCATGGCAGAGATCACAGGATTGGATTCACCGAATCTGGTAACAGCTAGCAAAATTATCAAGACAAGAGAACTGGAATTGCATTTCAAACCCACTTGCCCATCGCAGTGATGACGAGCAATAGCTTGTCTTTGTGGGAGGTCTATGACCGACTGCTGATGATTTGATGACTCATGATTAAGTCAAGACACTCACTTACAATAGACGTATTCTATTCTACCTAGCCGTTCCCCAACTATGTTGTAGTCAGCTTCCAGTCTAACCAGATGCGGCTGAATACCAGTATTTTACACGGAGTGACTGCCATCAGATCTCCGCAACCCAGTCACCGGGCAATGCCGATATCCTAATGTTACACTTGTCAAACTTTCGGGGTTCTGACTACCCGTAACGACTGTCATAGGTATTCGTATGACACCCGATACCGACAGTTTAACGTGCTCTCCGAGGCACGGAGGGATCTCGATGTGTAACGAACGGTTATCCATCCACGGAATGACCGCGGCAAGAGCAGCTTAACCCCGCAAATCATATGATTCGTGCGGTTGGTAATTAGTCACTTATAATAGACGTGTAGAATAGAATAGAATATACTTTATTGTATACCAAAATTGTAACACAGCTCTTATACAATATCAAACATTAAAGGGTACAATGGCGGTCTTATCGCTGATAGCGATATCTACCAGACAACCTTTGGATGAACAGGAAGTCAATGAATAAGATAGGGTGTACCTACAATTAATGAGACAGTATTAAGCAACTGCAGTATACAAGGTTAGTCGGAAAGGGGGTACTAAGCCGAGGGCCACTTGATGCATCACTGATGATTGTTTTATAGAAAGAGTTAAAGCTTCAAAAATCGATAAAAAAAATATCCATGAAAATGATTTTAATATTAGTTTTTTCAAAAATTCTTCATCCCTGCTTTAGTTACGAATTCAAAAAATGGAGCTTCTAATCCGTGACCCTAAATATGACCTAAAATATAAATTTAGCTGATCATAGCTGAGGATATATAGAATTTAGCGTATTTTTTATGAAATCTTTGAACAGCTATTACTCTTAAATTAATGACTTTTGGGGAAAGTTGTAGAACATAAGTTATCCATTATTATGGGTACTTTAACACCCTTTCGGAATAGTACCCCCATTCCGACTAACCTTGTATACTTAAATGGGTTCCGGGCTCAAATTTCTATACACCGTGGGCCCGAGGTACTCGAAAGATTTTAACCACGCCTTTCTGAAGGTATTATGAGTCAATAATGTTATATGAACATAAGTCCAACTCAGTCAATTTAACTTATCCCAATTTATTTGGGGTCGGCGCAGTATGTCTTCTTCTTCCATACATCTCTATTAGCCGTCATTTCGGTAGTCACCCCCTTTCTAGCCATAATTATCATCTTTCACACTATCCATCCATCGCTTCGGAACCATAACGTTGTTTATTCTTTAACTATACATACTATTTTCATTTTTCAATAAAAAATATAAATAAACACTTACAAATATAAAAAATAGTAGCCTACTGGCATTGGGAACCGAGTCCAAGTTATCGGTGGTCAGGGCCTCAGAGAGAGTAACTTCCTAACATAACGCGCCGTGTCCAGAAGTACCGCTTTCTGTATCAGGCCCTTGACCCAGCCACCCAACGAGCCTCGTCAGATGTTGATCGAGGCTCTTGGCTATTAAGCCATTGGCCATAACGACTATCGGCACAACAACTGCTGAGTCAACCTCCCACATGTCGACAACCTCGTGTGCTAAGTCTTGAGCAGTAACAATATTTTTATCCTGCTTGAATCGTTCGGACTCTGTCTAAAAGTTTATCATCACGAATTGTATAAAACAGAACTTCTGTAATTATATATTCTAGTACAACCTCTTTCAATCACAATAATACTTCAATAACTAGATTAAAACTGAAGTGAACAGGAATTTCCAATTACTTGCCTCGTGGGTAAACCATTTAATGATAAGAGAATATTATGATCCATAAAAAGATCCTTAAAACTCCTATATATACTACAACTATATTTGGACGTAGTTTAGCAGAAAGGGCTCAATCCACAAAATTGTCAAAAATGAGTTATTGGTACCAAAATGGTCTATAAGGTAGGGCCTTTCATTCAGCAAAAAAGATCCAAGAAATAAACAAAGGCAATACGTTTTTTGTGACAGGGAACCAAACCACATATTAGGCAGGTATTTTCTTTTTATTAGATACCTATTAAGACCCAAACTGCTTAAATCATCCAACCCTATATTTTCCTAAATAAGTCCAGAAATACACAATATAACCATCAACCAACTTATATAATAAAAATACGATTTATTTTAACAAGGATGTGTAATGACGTAACAAAATCTGAATACAGCATCACTGATGAAAACCACTTTGAACTTAAAACGTCAATAACTCAAAAGTGACTATGTGCGGGTTGAGGCCTTTCCACTTAACCGGGTCCATTTTAAGCTGTTACCTCATCTCCGCCGAAGTCGTGAAGACGACGTAGCGGAATCACAACAAATCGTAATGTGTAATCATAAGTGAATAGGGTAGCCATCTTTAAAATTTGGCAACCAGGACAAGACGCGTGAAAACCCTGTATTTTAGAGCCCAGAACCCAGACATGTCAACAGGTTTTTTTAAACATAGTCAGTGTAATAAAAAACACGACACACAAATGGGTCGCGGACGACCCAAGACTTTAAATTTTTAAACCCGGACTACATATGAAGCCCCGCCCGGACGCCCCCCGGATGCCCTCTAAACTAGGATAAATCCGGGGAAACCT
Source organism: Amphipyra berbera (assembly GCA_910594945.2). NCBI lineage: Eukaryota > Metazoa > Arthropoda > Insecta > Lepidoptera > Noctuidae > Amphipyra > Amphipyra berbera. The sequence goes on from OU343127.1 coordinate 19,247,897, forward strand.
GGACGGATGGCAACCCTACTCATGACTAAGGCAAGACACTCACAATAGACGTGGTCTGTTCTGCCTAACCTTTTCCCAACTATGTTGTGGTCAGCTTCCAGTTTAACCAGACTGCCTTCAGACCTCCGCAACCCAGTTACTGGGCAATGCCGATATTCTCAGGTTAGGCCGGTTGTCAGACTTTCGGGCTTCTGAATTCCCGTAACGACTGTCATAGGTTTTCGTATGACACCCGGGACCGACTGTTAAACGTCCTAGGTACAGAGGGATATCGATGAAGGTATGTAACCGACGGGCACCCATCCACGGATTGACGTCAGCAAGCGCAGCTTAACGTCACAAATCGTATGAACCACGTAGTTAGTAATTAGTCACAAACCAAAATGAGTCAGCTTATAAAAACAATAAATATCATATATATCTTTACCAATTCATTCAAACATTTATTGTTATGAACACCTTTTTAAGTCATTGCCATCCATTTTAATGTAAATGAGTGTAAAGTCTTTATAATACCGATACCTCAGTTCCAAAGTGTAATAATTCAGAAACAAGTTCTTTTAAAATAATTTTAAAATTAAATTACTTGTGATTATATTACCAGTGAATTTTTTAAACATCATTTAATTTATCTGAAATGTAATATTATTAAGAATGTAATTTCAGATTAATTAAATAATGATTTAAAAATACAGTGGTAAAAGCATTCAATTTTTAAATTATCTTATAAGAACTTGTTTCTGAATTATTACACTTTGGAACTGAGGTATCGATATGTTCTTGCTAATTAACAGGAGTGTCGACCGTTACTAAATACAGTACGAGTAAAATAACATTGCCGCTCTGAAACCAGGCTTTATGGGTTCATTTCTGCACTTCAGAGGGGTAAACTTCTTTTACGCATACTGAATATATATTTCCCGTCTGTAAAATTATTCATAGATACTCGTACATCTACATCTATACTAATATTATAAATAGGAAAGATTTGTATTCTTGGATTTTTGTATGTAACGTATAAACTTAAAAAACTACTGGACCGATTTCAAAAAATCTTTTGCCGTTAGAAAGCTTCATTATCACTGAGTAACATAGGCTACGGGCGGAGCCGTGAGGACACGGCTAGTACTTATAAACAGTGATAGCCTATTGGTTAAAACCACAGATACCTAAATAATATTATTTTTTAACGTTTATTATTCATCATCATCTCCCTGCCCTTATCCCACACTAGGTCGGCACAACGTGTATTTATCTTCCATTCATTCCATTCATTCTTCATCTCAGTACTCACTCCTTTCTTACCCATTTTATCCTTCACACAATCTATCCATCTTTTGTTTGGCCTACCTCTACTTGCACTCCGCTACTGAATGTCGAACTTTGAAATGTCGACGTGTGTTAGTTCTAAAGTACAGGATCTCGATGTACGCCAGTTCGAAAGTTCACTGGAGCGTAGTATGCAAGGCCGATGTATCGTTAGTTAGAAAGCATACGAAACTAACAGTACGGTGACTCCGCTACTGAATGTCTAGGTTAGGTTAGAACTGCGACCACGCAACGCGAGAAGGCGAGCGAGCGAAGCGAGCGTGCCGTGGCAGCGGCCGCCGAGCGCCAGATTTCCTCTTTTGCAATGGCAAATATTGACTCGTATGCTTTCTAACTAACGATACGTCGGCCTTTCGCTATGACACGCTCCAGTGAACTTTCGAACTGGCGCACATCGAGATCCTGTACTTTAGAACTAACATACGTCGACATTTCAAACTTCGACATTCAGTAGCGGAGTCGTCCATATCACGCTAACCTATTACTCCTCAACTTTTCAGTCACCGGCGCTACTTTCAAACTTCCTCTGACATACTCATTCCTTATCGTATCCATTCTTGTCACTCCACAAATCCATCTCAACATTCACATCTCCGCTGCATGTACTCTCCTTTCATCCGTCCCCTTGGTAGCCTTTGTCCTTAAATGTTTATTAGTATTTAGGTACACAAAACATAATTACAAAAACGAATAAAGTAAAATATATAATAGTAAACTGCCTCGTTGGCCTAGCGGTGGTAAGCGCGACTGCTGATCATGACGTCCTGGGTTCGATCCCCAGGTCGGAAAAGTGTTATTGGGGTTTTCTGTGTGGAATTCCTCAGTAGCAGTCCGAAGTTTTGATTTGTGCCCGGTTGATGGCAATAGGGTCGCCCCCTATTAAACAGGCGAAACGAGGGTGTACTAAAAGCACCTCTGCCGAACCCTTCGGGGAATACAGGCGTAGCGTTATGTATGTATATAACGGGACGTCGGGAAGCCGGGCTGTCGCATCGGATTTGTGAAGTCGTCAGCACGGGAATCCATGATGGGCGTTAAACTCCAGGGAACGTTAAAATAAGTACACTGTAGCGTTGACTTTTCACTGTTTTAATTACAGACATTTGAATTACTTAAAACAGTTAGGGATTACAACAATAAATAGCGTTTTAGAGCCAATGGGTTTGCGAATGACCACCACGTACGACCGTTGTCAACCAGAGCCAATTATTGACGTGACGTTCGCTCGTCATGACAACCGCAACTCCATTAGGTGTTAGCCGCTCTTAATTAAAATTACCATTTTGTCAAACACAAAACAATTAATCGATTAACCGAATAAATAACGAAATAAATTATAACTCTCAAAATTAACTGATTTTCATTATTTAATAATGTCACGCGCCGTTATATATTATAATAGCAATTTTTTCTATTGGTTTTTGTGAATTACTCGCTTGCCTTCCATGTATAAGAGTGTCTGAGTTAGTTTATTTTCACGTAACCGACAACTCAACCTTTTGTTTACCCATAGCGAACAAGATTTCAAAAACTAGTCACGTAAACCAATAAAAGAAATAATCGATGCAGCTCCTCAAAGATAAGTAAGAAATCGTGTATAAGAAATAATAATTAAATAAAAAAAAAACGAGATACCTCATTGATTACGCAATTACAAAGAACTGTTTCAAGGAAAGCATTGTTTACCTAAGTACTTTTAATAATTCGTGATACCAACCACCTGAACATACGCATTAAGGAAATACCCAGGTTTCATCGACCATCGTGAATATTTCCTCGTGATTCATAACATAGCATCATATCATCACGCCTGTATTCCTCGAAGGGTTGTGCAGAGGGGTATAGTAACACCCTCATTTCGCCGTTATATTTAAGTACCGGGCACAAATCCAAACTGCGAGCTGCTACTGAGGAATTCCACACGGAAAAACCCAATAACACTTTGCCCGACCTGGGGATCGAACCCAGGACTTCACGATCAGCAGTCGCGCTTGCCACTGGACCAACGAGTCAGTCAACAATGTAAATTACCTTTTTCTTATTGACAAATAGAGTATGAAACAAGCAATAAAAATAAAATATTGTAATGTATCAACGAGTAACTCAGAGAGGCTCGTGGCTCATTATCAACCGCGCGGATCATACATTTTGCGAGGTTAGTCTGTTGATGGATGACCGCTCGTTAGACATCGAGACCCCGCCGTGCCTCGGAGAGCACGTTAATCAGTCGGAAAGTCTGACAAGTCCCAGTCACATGGCATTGCCCTGTAACTGGGTTGCGGAGGTCTGATGGCAGTCGCTCCGTGTAAAATACTGGTATTCAGCCGCATCTGGTTAGACTGGAAGCTGACCCCAATATAGTTGGGAAAAAGCTAGGCAGAACATTCAATGAGTAATTCTTATTCTGTTTTCCCGATGTTCTAAACTCAATAAAAGAGCGTGCTAAGTCCAAATGCGTCATGGTCAATGATATTTATGCAGGAACTTAAGGATAATATAAATGAGATCAGTGAAGGACCCGTGTTTTCACTCATGTGACGACGGGCTAGAATATAAAACTTGCTCACCGCACACTGGGAATAGACGCGTGTTGTAAGATTCAACAAAACCCAGCACACTTGGTGGTAGGATCCATAGGGTCCGCCTGACTAGCTACCACCTGAACATTAAAGTCCGGCGCCAAGCAGTTTACTGTGTTCCGTCGTGTGTATGTGAGAGCCAGAGGGATATAAGGGAATCCCTCTATATCTCTGTTCCTCGGATTCGTGTGCTCCTTCTTAGACCCTATCTGCGCTTACCATCGGGTGAGACTAGAGCCAAACGTAGCTAACATTACATCACTTCATGCATTTCACACAGCGAGGACCGAAATGATCTCCAAAATGTTTAAAAATTTGTATCTCCTTCATTTTTTCATCAAACAAATAATAAAAAAAATTAAAACATCTTTGTAATTATTCAAAATATTCATGTAGGTACCCTACCTACAGTTACTGGCACGTTTCTCTTTATGGAAAACGTTTATGATACATTTTCCTCTATTAAGAAAATTCTAGTGCCTAACTCTAATACCTACATGTTGTGACTTCTGTCCTACTTAGTACCCATTCTTTTGAACGGGGGTTCCGGTTGTGACTTAACTACTGCCTAAGTTGTACTTAGAAGTAAAACAAATAAAAATATTTACTAACACGAACAATAATCTTCCGAATTAGGACCAAAAAAAATCGACAGAAATTACTTTATGGAAATAAATTTCTGAAAAATGATACCGTACCTAATCTATTCAGTACCTAATCATGATTAGCTGATGAAGCATGATGCTGATCCACGCTGAACCAAATTGAAGGCATCGACTTCTGAAACTGTTAATTTTATATGGTAATTATTTTATTCTTTTTTGAAGTCGGTTTAAATTTTTTGTAAAAAATGTTTTTATTTTTTTCATTTTAGTGGCCTTAATTAAAACTTGGTTGAACCTACTAAAGACGCTGCTCGTAACATAATCACATCATCACAATATGCGTACTGTTCGTCGTTGAGGAGTTCCATTCATCCATCTATCTCCGAAGTTCTTCATCAGATCTTCACCAAATTTAAATGGGACCAATTTCAAAGTATACTCCATCCATTAAAAAAAGAATCATCAAAATCGGTTCACAATTGGTGAAAATATCGATGAACAAACACAAAATAAAAAAATAAAAATAATACATACAGACGAACATAGTAACCTCCTCCTTTTTGGAAGTCGGTTAAAAATGATTCCGTACCTAATCTATTCAGTACCTAATCATGATTCCGGGAAATCTTCAGGGATTTCTTTGTAATCCTCATATCACCGTTTCCATCAGACATTTACATATATTTATTTAATACTTAATGTAGCGCCATGCCATGTTGAAAATTCCCGTCGCAATTTCAACGTGAATACGCCTCTAATGAAATGACCCTCGACACAAAATGCTGAAATTACGTCGCGTCTTTCTGGTGTGGCGACATCTACCACGACACATGCGAACTACGCTGCTACACAGCACGACGATTGTGTAGCAGACTACAGCGACAACAATGACAACTCTCAAATATGACGTCACAGAATCCTGCATCGCGATATCAAGATTTAACATACAGATTGTATACGATATACAACTTCCCAACATCAACCGTTGGGCGGTAGCCCGCCAGGCATAAGACCCGCCTGGTTGGAGGATCCTCCCTTTTGTTGGAGGAACACCATACCTCATTTCTCCACGCTGGTGTAAGAAACGTCACCGAAGTTCGATCGCGTAATTCCGGCATGGTGTAGTGCTACACTTACAGAAACTCAACAACCTTATGGATCTATAAATAAGTCAAAATAATAAATAACTTTTATCCCGTGAGGGAAAGGGCTAGAATATAAATCTTCCTCACCGCAAGCTGGGAATAGACGCGTCTTGTAAGATTCAACAAAACCCAGCACACTTGGTGGTAGGATCTATACGATCCGCCTGGCTAGCTACCACCCTCACATTAAAGTCCGGCGCCAAGCAGTTTACTGTGTTCCGTCGCGTGTATGTAAAAACCAGAGGGGTATAGAGAAATCCCTCTATGTCTCTGTTCCTTGGATTCGTGTGCTCCATCTGAGACCCCGTCTGCGCTAACCATCAGGTGAGGCTAGGGTCAAGCACGACCAGTCAAGAATAAAAAACAAAAGATTCAGGAGCTTCTTCTTTAGCTATAAAAACAGACTAAAAAATTTAGGGTAATTGTCCTTTGAAAGGAGCTAGCTATTTAAAAGGTACAAATGAATGAAGGTACAAAAAATGTTTTGTTAAAAAACATCCGCTTCGTTTGTACCTTTATTGACCCCTCCTTCCATCTCCATCGTCTTCACATATAATTGTATAATTAATGTACCTATACAAAATATTGTAAGACATTTTAAAAGAGTAACGGTGAAGTTTCTTGCCCATTCTTCTCCATACGAAACTACCTTTTGGAAGGGGCGACTAGAATCTTTTTTTGTAAATTTTGACGTTCAAAAGTGCCTTTTATGTGCCTAATTGAAATAAATACTTTGACTTTGACTTTGCCATCATGTTTAATCTTCACCCTCGTCAGTACCTCAGTAATGAAGGTATAACTAATTGCTACCCCCAATTCGTACCTACGCCTCAACCTGATTTAATTAAGGGAACTACACATCATTGTCACCATCGTTTATTATTAGGCCATAAACCAGTTGTTTTCCGATCGTTACACATCGAGGCCCCTCCGTGCCTCGGAGAGCATGTTAAACAGTCGGTCCCGGATGTCATACGAATACAGACAGTCGTTACGAGAGTCAGACGCCCGAAAGTCCGACAACCAGTCTAACCTTAGAATAACTGGGATCCGGAGGTCTGATGGCAGTCGCTTCGTGTAAAATACTGGTATTCAGCTGCATCTGGTTAGACTAGAATCTGACCACAACATAATTGGGAAAAGGTTAGGGAGAACGAACGAGTTTTCACGCCCTATAGTATGGCAAGCAGGCAAAGCAAAAAGCTTGTGTTTTGTGTTTTCTGCTCCGACCGGGATTAGGAACACACTTTATCCGACACAGCTTTTCATATAGCTCTGGTGCCACAAATCATATTATGGAGATATAGCCATAATAAACGCTTGGCAGATCGTTAGTAGTCTTTTGATCTTGGAGAGGGACTGACTCAGACGAAACACATACTGCCCCGCGCTACGCTGCGGGGTGCATGTCGACGGAACCACAACACTACGCGTGAATGCATATCTATACAAACACAGATACATGCAAACAACGCAAGAACACGCACTCCCGCGCTACGCTGCGTGATGCGGTGCAGTGTGCGAATCGCCTTATTCTTTCCCGAGAATGATACTCAGAATGAGAAATATTAAATACATACAACAGAATCTTATAGGGGTGAAGCTATCATTACAGTTATAGCTAATATCGGTATGTCAGGATTGGGAGCATGGTAAATAAAGTAAATTAAACCAACATAGACTCTCCACCACTGAGAGTACTTTTAATTAGGTTAGTGATTAGTTACAGAAGCTAGTTCACAATATATCCCAATATAATAATTAACATAAGATCAGAAAATGATGACAAGCAAACCAGATATAAAAGGTCAGACTTCAGCCAGACAAGCAAACCAGATATAAAAGGTCGAATGACCAGTGTTTTTATAACTTCGGGTACGTTGATTAATCTTGACGGTTACCCTCCTATATCAACATTGTCCAGTGTTACCAGTTACCGATAACAGAAGGGTTTAGGCTTTAATTCACCGTGCTGACCTGGTGCGGCTTGGCGGACTACACACACCATCAAGAACTTTTTGGAGACCTCTCAGGTGTACAAGTTTCCTCACGATGTCCTTCACTGTCAACGCAAGCAATAATCAATATTCTGATCTGCACATGAATTTGAAATTTCAGAGGTGCGCGGGTCCGAACTTAGATCAATAACATGGAAGGCTACCGATCAATCGTTAGGCTAACAATGCACTTCTTCAAAGTTGTAATATTGTGAATCTGAAACAAAAGTTTCCTGTGGAATATTCCTTCCCAAGAGAAAGGTGTTGTCTGTTGTAGAAACTTTAAGTATTGAAGTAATACCTTCAGTTTTATTACTCCCGACACTCCCACCGTTGTGTACCTGAAAGTACAAAGAAATGTATATAACTTTAGCCACAAACGAAAATAACGGATGACGCTTACTTGAAACTTGTGTGACGGGTGGTGGCGACTGGCGAGAGTCCGCGTCTATTAAAGGTCGGGCTCAATGCAGATCGGCTCTCGCGCCGCTGCAGTTGCCAAGTGTTACACCTGCTTAAGAAGACCCTGGACTCCTCGCATTGCTACCAACCACGCCCTGTTGATATTTGTAATTCTTATTAAAATATATATAGTGTACGGTTACAAGTGTTATTCTTTATCCTCCCGTAAGTACTCGCCTGCAAAATTTTATGTGCACATTCTAATTGAGGGTTGTCTCTTAAAGCCACCTTAAAGTGTTACACTTGAGTGAATGGCTGGTTTTTTTTTTATTTTTGACTTGGCCGCAATTGGCCCTAGTCTCTATAGTAAGCGCAGACAAGGTCTAAGATGGAGCACATGAATCCAAGGAACAGAGATATAGAGGAATTCCCCTGTACCCCTCTGGCTCTCATATACACACGACGGAGCACAGTAAACTGCTTGGAGCCGGACTTTAATGTGAGGGTGGTAGCTAGCCAGGCGGATGATATAGATCCTATAACTAAGCTGAAAACTTTTCTGGCTGCAAAGAGAAGAGCTCATGATTAAGGGATCTCGTTGGGTAGTGAAGAGCCTATGCTCAAGGGCTCGTGGCTCCAAAACGAGACGGACAGTACCGAAACGCGCATGTGAGTAAAACTATACAAACATAACATCACGCCTGTATTCCTCGAAGGGTTGGGGAAAGGTGTACAGTAACACCCTCATTTTGCCGTTATGTTTATGTCCCATGTAATATGGGGCGAGCCTATTGCCATCGATCGGGCACAAATCCAAACTCCGGGCTGCTACTGAGAAATTCTACACGTAAAATCCCAATAACACTTTGCTGATCTGGGAATCGAACCCAGGACCTCACGATCAGCAGTCGAACTTACCACCGCTAGACCAACGAGGCAGTAAAACTATACAAACTCTTTATTAAATATAGTACGGCACTCTGAAAGTTATTAAGAGGAAATGCGGTCGGCATTTAGTCTATACAAACGTATTCGTCAGTTTCCTCCTTGGATAATAACAAAAATTCCAGAAATAACAAAATTTAAGAAGAATCTTCATAAACTGTTAGTAAACAAATGCTATTACTCTATAAAAGACTTCCTATCAGACAGATCACTGCACCAATACAGTCTCCCTCTGTCATGATGCGTTCAGTGGGCCACTAATGTGTACCTACTTGTGTTTATTTTTTCCCTATAAATTCTGTATGAAATTTTAAATAATTTGTAACTTTAATTTAATAATGTATTTTTAATGTATTTCATTTAACTTTCATGTAAGTGACTATTGTATGTCCTATGGGCGGGACATAGCTGAGCTCAATTTAATTATTTAAGACCTGTATTATGTACCTATGATCCACAATAAAGATATTGATTGATTGATTGATTGATAATGTCACTAGAGCAAATATTTTTTACCATAATTATATTATCTCTACCACCACTATGTCCCTATGTTTTGTTTCTGTCCACAAATTAATTATTATTAAAAGAACTAGAAACGTTTAAACTTTACAAAAATCGACCGGTTTTACCACCGTTTTCAAACATCTGCCAAACAAAAATAATAAAAGAAAAACATACAGACATAATCAAAGTCTTTCATAAATTATTACAGAAAAAAATATTAATATCGGTCAAGATTTGAAGAAGGAAACAGGGAAATACGAAAGTACGATTTCGCTAATATTGCACAGAAGAAATCAGTCCGAGAGAGTGTCTCTTTCGCGCTTAATTGGGAAGGTTTGTGGGAGGGGTGGGACGGAAATAGATCGCAAAAACCTATTCAGATTATTAATATTTTGCAGCCCGCGTTTCCTCTTAAGGTTTATTTTTATTTAATTTTCTGTGTAAATACACGACAGAATTGCTTGTTGTGAGTATGAATAAATTAAATGCAAAGCATGAATTCATCTTTTAATTATACACCCGAAGGTAATAAAACATTATTCATAATGTCCGGTTGAATTAATATTTTTAACCGACTTCCAAAAAAAGGAGGAGGTTCTCAATTCGTCTGTATGTTTTTTTTTTTTTTTAATGTTTGTTACCGCAGTACACCCTCATTTATGAACCGATTTGAAAAATTCTTCTTTTGTTTGAAAGAGTATTCTTTCGAAATGGTCTTATTTAAATTTGGTGAAGATCTGATAAAGAACTTCGGAAATAAACAATGGAACTCCTCAATGACGAACAGTACGCATAATGTGATGATGTGATTATGTGTACGAGCAGCGTCTTTAGCAGGTCCAACCATGTTTTAATTAAGGCCACTAAAATGAATGAAATAAAAAACATTTTAACAAAAAACCGACTTCAACAAAACGAAAACGAAAAAGTAATAAAATAATTACCATGTTATAAAAGTAACAGATTCAGAAGTCGGTGCCTTTAATTTGGTTCAGTGTGGATTAGCACCGGCTTCTGAATCTGTTACTTTTATAATATGGTAATTATTTTATTACTTTTTCGTTTTCGTTTTGTTGAAGTCGGTTTTATTTTTGTTAAAATGTTTTTTATCATTATTATCGTATTAAGCAGTGATGCCCAGCGGACAAACGCTTGCCTTCCATGCGTATCTCTGACTTGTAGAATTCATGGGCAGATCATAATTTGATTATCACTTGCGTTAACGGTGATGGAAAACATCGTGAGGAAGCCTGCACACCTGAGAGTGCTCCATAAAGTGTTCGATGGTATGTGTAGTCCGCCAACTCGCACCAGGCCAGCGTGGTAGACTAAGGCCTAAACCGTTTTCATTCTGAGAAGAGGCCCGTGCCCAGCAGTAGGTCAGTAATGGGCTGATTAATTATGTAAGTTATGTAATATCATATTGTCTACTTATTTTGGGCATTTTTCATAATGCCCGCGCATTTGATTAATGCCAAATGAACATATTATTTAAATTATCCTGTGACATGACTCGTGAACATCGCAGTATTTCTAAACAAAGGGCTAGTCAATGTAGTCAGTGATTCAATCGTAGTTGAACAATAACGAAGATACCTAGGGTGATAAATAATAAACTGTCACCCTACACATTTGTGACTCATTTTCCTAAATAGTGTATTTAACTATTATTTTTTTATTACAAATATCGAAACTGTTACTAAAATGATAAACAATAGTGAAAATACCATAAATATAAAATAACGTCACGCCTTGTATTCGCCGAAGGGTTCGGCAGAGGTGTTTTAGTACACCCTCGTTTCGCCAATTATGTTCAAGTCCCATGGCATAGAGGGCGAGCCTATTGCCATTAACCAGGCACAGATCCAGACTCCGGGCTGCTACTGAGAAATTCCTAATGGAAAAACCCAATAACACTTTGTCCGACCTGGGGATCGAACCTAGGACCCCATGCTCAGCAGTCGCGCTTGCGACAACCAGACCAACAAGACCAATGAAAAAACTGATGAAATATTAAATAAAATGCCCAAGTTATAAACAATTGCAAAATTTTTCACTAGACAGAGACAACACTACTACCACAATGACGTCATAATTTAAAAATTTCGTAATTACTTGACGTTACTCCTTCCAATATCCGTCATGCGCGACAAGGACAGAAAATGGCCCCTTCACAAACTTCGCAAGAATGTAACTCCTTTATATTTTCATCGATTTTCATCGAACCTTGGCTATATTGGGAGAGCGCCAAAATGATGAAATAATTTACAATAACTAACTAAATTTTCAGGTTTTCATTCTGATTTGTAACAAAGGAAATGGGCGTACAGCCGTGCCTGCTCGACTCTGGCGGGAGCACTACCGTGTCCCTAATAATGTAATAATAATAAATAAATTACAAAAATGTTATTTACCTTTTTATATAAGACTAGCTGTGTCCTCACGGCTCCGCCCGTCGCCTATGTTACTCAGTGATAATGTAGCTGACTAACGGCAAAAAAAAAATGAAATCGGTCCTGTAGTTTTTAAGTTTATTCGTTTCATACAAAAAATACAAATATTTCCTCTTTATAACATTAGTATAGAAGTATAGATTGATAAGCATATCATTCTGGGACCCAGTGCATAATATCAGCAAGCACATTGGGTCACCCGCGCGTCAGCGCAACGAGTATTCCCAAGGAGGGTTGATGTCAGGCAGGCGGCCGGTCATAAAACAATAAGCCAAAACCTTTAACAACATGGATTTACGAATTACATGTTGTGCCGACCCCACCTAGTGTGGGATAAGGGCAGGGAGATGAAGATTGTTTACCTTTTCATCAAATTGGTTTTGGTCAGAATTTTCATGAGGATATTAGGTAATTATAAGATTGAGAAACGCTGGGCAGCTTGGGATACATCTATACTAATATTATAAAGCTGAAGAGTTTGTTTGTTTGAACGCGCTAATCTCAGGAACTACTGGTTGGAATTGAAAAAATATTTTTGTGTTGGATAGTCCATTTATCGAGGAAGGTTATAGGCTATATAACATCACTCTACGGTCAAAAGGAGCGGAGCATAAATGAAAAAAGTTGCGAAATCGGGAATAATGTCCACCCGTGCGAAGCCGGGAGGGGCCGCTAGTTAATTATAAGATTGAGAAACGCTGGGCAGCCTGGGATATACATCATAGAATAGAAAAATATCCGTATAAATAAATGACTTCAATCCCCATTGTTCGCTATACAGGAAATAATACTGAATAATATTTTCCTATTTTTCTTCTTCTAACCTTAATATAAAAGTAAATTTCTATTATCCATTAGTTATAGTTATAGAAACGTTTGACCGAAGAACACGGATTTTCTTCATTAGACTTCATTATTACTATATTGGTATTAGGTACATTTTTTTTGTTATTTCATGCAATAAAGTTTAAAAGTGTATTAAAGTTTATGCAGTGCAATCTATTACATTAATTTACTGTGAAAACTTTAAAAAGATTTGATAAAAGGTGTATAAGGATCGAAGTACAATCGGCATCGTAAATTCGTGAGTATTTATGCGATTTATTCCTATTATTCGAAAAAAATTGTTCTAAAAAAATCAGCATTCGTATTTTTATAAAAACCACATTATACGGATTTTTTTATTTAAGTAAAGTTTTTACCCCGTGTGGGGACGGGTTAGAATATAAAACTTCCTCACCGCACGCTGGGAATAGATGCGTGTTGTAAGATTCAACGTGTAATTCCTTCAAACCTCGTGATGTACTGCTAACATAGACTAAACCTGCAGGGGATAAGTTTGAAATCAATAAAAAAAAATACAGAAAGTAAACATGTGTTTTTGATAAGAGGCATTTTAGCACCCCCAGTGAATTGCGTGGCTATCGCTCGCCGCGCGGTGATTTAACTCGGGGCGCTAAAATACCTCACGTTAAGAACACACGTTTATTTCTTGTAATATTTTTTTTATTGATTCCAAAAGTATTCCGTGCTGGGTTAATCTATGTCAGCAGTATATCACGAGGTTTGAAGGAATTACATGATTTTGTTTACACCCTGTATACGGTCCGCCTGGCTAGCTACCACCCTCACATTAAAGTCCGGCCCAAGCAGTTTACTGTATACCGTCGTGTGTATGTGAGAGCCAGATGGGTATAGGGGAATCCCTCTACATCTCTGTTCCTTGGCTTCGTGTGCTCCATCTTAGACCCTGTCTGCGCTTACCATCAGGTGAGAGTAGGGCCAAACGCGACCATCATCTTCCCTTATCCTACACTAGGTGGGGTGGCACAACACGTATTCCTCTTCCATTCTTCTCTATCAGCCGTCATCTCAGTACTCACTCTTACCATATCATTCTTCACACAATCCATCCATCTTTTTTTGACCAAACGCCATAGCCAAACGCGACTAAGAAAAGAACAAAAAAAAAAGTTAATTTAATTTTTTCACCAAAGTAGAGAAAAAAATATTAGATTTTATTTAATAATTATGATTCAGTTACTATTTCTATTCAATCATTGCGTCCATGTCAGCAAGACTTTTGGAAAACCCTATCATAAATCAATCATATTAATGAAAACCCAGAATGACAATGATGACTCGTTACTGACCTCGTTAGTTTTTATGCTCGCAAGTCAGTCAATACCTCATTTTTGAATACTATAGAGGAATAATTAGAAGTACTTTTGCATGAATAGGTGTGGTAATTCCATTGACTCTTTGTGTAATAAATGACCTACCGTGACTCTGTTTGCATCTTTTACATACATCCTGTGATATCCTAACACCCATATTCCAAGACGTTCCTCCAAAACTTACTCGACTCATACCCGACTCAGAACGGCCTCGAAAACACCTTCAAATTTGTATTCTTAGTCGCAATTTCGAGTGAACTTTGAGGTTCCTCGACGGAGTCATTACGTCATCATTTGAATTATCTGCATCGCGAAAATAACGCCGCGATAAATACTCGTAAGAATTATCGTAAGCATATTCGATAAAGACTTCAAAATTCGTTTTTGTTATATACGAACTTTGACACTTCCTTCCTTAAGGTAGGTTCCTAGGTACCTTGAGTTTGACAGATGATTCCTTACCTCGACTGAGGAAAAATCTCCAGTCGAGGACGATTATGTGAACTATAGGCTCAGTCGAGGTGGAGTCGAGTCGTGTAAGTTTTAGAGGAACGTCGTAGAATATGGGTGTAAATACAAGTTTTCTTCGAATTTACTAGCGAAATTTCGCAGGGTTAATAGCATTAATAGAACATATTCAAATAAAATAACGAAACTTTAGACAATTAGATACTTAACTATGTAATACAGTAGCGAAGAGCGCGCACGTAGTAGATTATTTATTTATTTATACTTCTATGCACTATTGTGGTACATAAGGCGGACTTAATGCCATAAGGCATTCTCTACCAGTCAACCTTAGGGTTAAAAAGAAAAGCATCAAAATACGTAGGTACAGGAAAAAGATGAGTTGACAATTTTGGACTGAATATATCAGGAAATCAAAAGTTAAATATAAAATACATATATACAAATAATAAAATATGTAGATATTATAATATATATAAATATATCAATTACAAAACGTTATGAAAAACTTAATGCAATTATGACGAAGACTAAATTAGATGATTAGGAGTGCAGCGACTTCAAGTAGTGTTTCCTAACTTTGCGTTTGAAGAAGAATTTACTAGGAGCTTTATAGATTAGGTTAGGTTATCTGATTAACTTGCCGGGTTTGCGGTGCATGCTTTTGCGAATCCCGCGACCCCGGCCGAACGGTCAGGAGGAGGAACACCGTGGGTTTTTAGCCAGTACGAGTCCGGCCGAACCCCTCACCTTCTCCGGGCGAGGTACATCCATAAGGATTTTCCCACGCATAAAAAAAGGTTATCTGATTAACTAGATATATTGTTAGTCCTTTTTTCTTTTAATTTGTTCTATTATTGATAGTGAGAAACCCCGTGATGTATCACCAGTAATTTGAATGCTATTCAGCCATGTTCTAGTTGGATTGAAGACACGATTGATTTATTTTACGCCTAAACAATAATAAAAAAAGAACTAGGCATTTGACGCATTAGTTTGGAAGTGAGATTTTTGAACTCCATACTATATGTATTTATTCTGTGGACAGTGAACAAATTATACTTTTCATTCTTTAATGAAAATTTAAAACTTTATATTAAGGCGAAGCCGCGTTTACAACTAGTATTATAATATAAGTAATAGTTTAAAACACGATGTATACCGTCAGTATGTTTTCACATAACGTTGATTACTTGTCGAATAATTACTTGATACGTAGCGATGAAGTAGAGTAGACGTGAATGATAAGCGCATCTTTTGAGATAAAATTGTGTAAATAGTGCTAAAACAATTGAAGGTGAGACCCGCCGAGGATTCTTTCTTCATATTTTTTTTCGTATGTGGTTGACAGTGAATTTTTTGTTTTAAATTTGGAATCGCAAACATTTTCGCGGTATTATAATTTAATTATTTCAGTTGATATACAGGGTAATTAAAAAAAATACTTGAAACTTATTAGCAGTAACTTCGTATCATAATCCTGAACAATATTTGTCCTACGACTTTGAACAATAATAAAGAGGTGAGCAAAAAAATTAATTTTTATTTTATTTGTCTTGTTTAAAATTTGAGCATACTTGCGCGGCCACGCTGAAGCGACCTCAGAGTCATAATACATAGTAAGTACTAAGAGGTTCCGGGTTTTTTTAAATTACCCTGTATATGTATGGTGATATTTTGTGTATTTTCTTTTGTAATAATTTTATGATCTGCCTCGTTGGTCTAGTGGTGGCAAGCGCGACTGCTGATCGTGAGGTCCTGGGTTCGATTCCCAGGTCGAGCAAAGTGTTATTGGGTTTTTCCGCATGGAATTCCTCAGTAGCAGCCCGGAGTTTGAATTTGTGCCCGATTGATGGCAATAGGCTCGCACCCTATTACATGGGACCTAAACATAACGGCGAAATGAGGATATTATTACACACCTCTGCCTAACTCTTCGGGGAATACAGGCGTGATGTTATGTTAATTTTATGATTTAATAAGTTTTTTTTTTCTGTAATCATCAGATGATTGTACAAAAACTGGGCTCTGAAATAATTTCTTCTATAACTCAACAAACAATAAAATTAACTTCCTAATTTATTGTATAGCTTAATTATGTAATGTTCTACATTAATATTATTACATCAAACAAAAGATAATAATATTATAATTATATTCTCACCTTCTGAGAATACAATTCTCCATCTCCATAAGTACATCTCTATAAATATAAATGAGATCTCAAAAAAATGACGTACGACGGTAATCTCAAGCGATAGATTATCTCAAAACAAATAGCAATTTATGTAAGATTATAGATATTCTTCAGATGATGCCTGTCTCATTGTTTTCTGCTGTGAAATGCGCACGCGTTAACAATACCTACTTATCTATATTTCCCGCGAACGCTTAAAGTTGAAATAGATTCCAGTATATTTTCGTGTTTTTTACTAGATTTCATTGAATCCCACTAGATTTCTGTGATTTCAGTAGACGTACATAAACTCACGCCTTTTTCCCATGGGGATAGGCAGAAACTATAGAACGCCACATGCTACAATCTTTACATACTTCTTTCGCTTCATCCACATTCATACATCTTGTCATACAAGCACGCCAGTTGAGAGTACTACGTAATTTTTTTTTAATCTTTGGGAAATCCTCATGGATGTCCCTCGCCCGGGGGAAGGCGAGGGGGTCTGCCGGACTCTTACCGGCTAAAAACCAACGGTGTCCCTCTTTCTGACCTAAGGCCGGGGTTACGGGATTCGCTATTGCATGCATCGCAACCCCGGCAGGTCTCGATCCACCAGCTTCTTCTGGTGGACCTCTCCAGTGGTGGGGCAATTTTTGAGAGTACTACGCACCTGTCCTTTGTGAAGAACATCACCAATAACAATCCTACTATATTATTAAATATTATTAATTAAATAATATTATAATTTATAACTACTATAACTGCCTCGTTGGTCTAGTGGTGGCAAGCGCGACTGCTGATCGTGAGGTCCTGGTTTCGGGCAAAGTGTTATTGGGTTTTTCCGTGTGGAATTCCTCAGTAGCAGCCCAAAGTTTGGATTTGTGCCCGGTTGATGGCAATAGGCTCGCCACCTATCACTTGGGACTTAAACATAACGGCGAAATCAGGGTGTTACTATTGTTACTATACACCTCTACACAACCCTTCGGAGAATACAGGCGTGATGTTATGTTAATTTAATCCCACTAAATTTCTTAGAAAAATATGAACTAATATTTTATTACTGTTTTTAATGATCTAGATAAAGTTACGCGCGTGCCCCTGCGCACCCCCCTCCCACCCTTGAATCCGCCTTTGAATAAGTGTATTATGATAGTTTGAAAATGCATAAAATTCTGCCGTGAATCCGGTCCTTCTATATTATTATTATTAATTAATCTTTACATAGTACAAAACAAAGTCGCTGCCGCTGTCTGTACGCTTAGATCTTTTAAAGTACGCAACGGATTTTAATACAGTTTTCAGAAATAGATAGAGTGATTCAAGAGGAAGGTTTATATGCCCCACATTAGTATCTACATTGCACCCGTGCGAAGCCGGGGCGGGTCGCTTGTTAATATAATATATATATAATTTTTATTTATTTTTATTTTATCTTGATAGTTCACTACCCTTATTAAATTAAGGATTCTGTCCATTTTAAAATATCCTGAAATTAAATTTAAGTTAACGCAAACATTTAATGTCTCGAATTAAATTTAAGATAACACAACTCAGGCTCCCAAGATACAGGCGATGCCTAGTTTGGGGACCACTATTTAAATACCTATGTTAAATATTCCAGTTACAGTAAGCATACAATATTATTATTTTTGAAATTTATTTTGTAACAATGAACCAATAAATTATTCTTATTCTTAATATTATAAACGCGAAAGTTCTGATGTTCGTTGTGAGTTTGTGAATTTGGATGCTTGTTAAGCAATTACACCTTAAGCCTTTGGCCAGACTGCAAACGCGGGCGCGGGGCGGGCGCGGTGCGGCGAGTTCAAACAGAAGAACTTCATTTGAGTGTCCATAGTGGGCACGCGGGCGCGGGAAGCGGCGCGGGCTACTTGGCGCGGGGAGCGCGCGGGTAGCTCACGCCATAGGTCGTTCATACAAATGGCCGCAGTGAGAGCGCGGGCGGCAAGCGACCACCCGCGCGGGAGCGGGGGATCACAGAGTACATTTGCGGGGGATCTCAAACTAGTTCGAGCTGACCATGCGCGTTGTTGTGATGACGTCTTCAAAATTAAATTTTGAAGAATTAATAAGTGCTATTCAAGCACGATCTGCACTGTGGATGTCGAAACATCGTTTTTTAGTAAGAATTTTCCAGTAAAAATAAGTCTTCTTCATCCATATTATATTTTGACAAACACTGGACACGACAACGCTCAGAACGAAGCCACGCTCCACTGCGGACAGGTAAATCGCGCGCGTTCCCGCACCCGCGCCGCTCCCCGCACCGCGCTGCCAGTCTGGCCAAACACTCGGCTGAATAGATTTGGATAAAATTTGCCAGACAGATAGACTATGCCTTGGATTAGTACATAGGAGACTTTTATCTGGATACATGAAGTAGTTCTCCTACGATGCCAGTGAATCCGCGGGCAACAGCGAGGGTAAATAATAAATTACAACAAGTATTGCGGTAACTGTTTCCTTCAATAGAATTTTACGACATGCGCGGGATAGAATGCAGCTGATAGTGCATTATTTTATTGTATTATTATAGGATTATGGTGTTGATAAGAACGTTGAATCTCATAGGATTAACACTGTAATTTAATGCATATTGGTTCTCAAATTATTATATCATCAAGGTTAATTAGAATGAGCAGTACAACTCCACTGTCAACTTAAAGTATCACTGATGATTGTATGACAGCAAATGATAAAATTTTCAAATTCTTTTATTTTTAATTAGCGACCCGCCCCGGTTTCGCACGGGTGCAGTGTAGATACTACATTAATGTGATACTACATTACCCACTAATATGGGGCATATAAACCTTCCTCTTCAATCACTCTATTTATTGCTGAAATGTGCATTAAAATCCGTTGCGTAGTTTAAAAGATCTAAGCGTACAGACAGCGGGAGCGACTTTGTTTTATACTATGTAAAGATTTCGTACAAAAATATTTTTTTGTTTTTTTTTCAATTCGACTGATTTGTTTTCGTTCGGACGGACGAATTAGGCTTAGTAATAAGCTCCCGTTCGCACCCTTTGGGTCCGGAACCTAAAAAAACATGGTTAATAGATTGAAAGCAAGCGCCGCGCCGGCGGCGTCGTCTCTAGGAACACCAAAATGTCATCGTGAAAACAATTTTACCTTTTGTTATAAAATGTTTGAATCTTTCTCTTTAATTTAAAGATGACCATAAGATGACATTAACATAACATCACACCTTATATTCCCCGAAAGGTTCGGCAGAGGTGTTTATAGTAGACCCTCGTTTTGCCAGTTATGTTTAAGTCCCATGTATTAGAAAGCGAGCCTATTGTCATTAACAATACACAAATCCAAAGGTCGAGCTGCTACTGAGAAATTCCTAATGGAAAAACCTAATAACATTTAGTCCGATCTGGAGATCGAACCCAGGACCCCAAGCTCAGCAGTTGCGCTTGCGACCACTAGAATAATAAAGCAGTCATAAAAACCATGATACAAAATAAAACCACTTGTAAGTACATAATATTAAATTATTATAATAATAATATGCAACTGTTTTTAAGAATTAAAATAAATTTAAATATGAAAGCTCAGATGTTAAAATTATTTGAATAACTTAATTACAAAGTGACGACAACTTTACTCTTTATATTATAAATGTAAATATTTATAAGTAAAGTCAACATCAAAAGTAAGTTATGATTACTTAAACTTTCAAAAGTTATGCTAAAATAGGTCAACTATTATTTTTGTTAACAAATAACTATAGAGAAGTAAATTCTTTAAAGTATTATAATAATTACTAGCGGCCCGTCCCGGCTTCGTACGGGTGGACATTTTCCCCGTTTTTGCAATATTTTTCATTTATGCTCCGCTCCTATTGGTCGTAGCGTGATGTTATATAGCCTATAATCTTCCTCGATAAATGGACTATCCAACTCAAAAATATTTTTTCAATTCTAACCAGTAGTTCCTGAGATTAGCGCGTTCAAACCAACAAACTCTTCAGCTTTATAATATTAGTATAGATTTAAACGAAAAATTACATAATGAGATAAATAATTTTAAAATTCCAAAATACTTATCGACCTTTTTACTGTTGAGTGCAAAATTAAATAGTACAATTAAAAAACTTTTAAGTTTAACGATTTTATCTTACAGTATCCCTGCAGCATGGATTTGAGGATTGAAGGTTGAAATTATTATAATGTTGTATTGTTATGGGAATTGAATTTGTGTGCGAAGTTTCAGGAGAATCGGTTAAGCAGAAGTAGTTGAAAAATCTGTCGCAAGATTTGAATCAAACAAATATACGAAGTGAAGCATATTAAGAAAGAAAGAAAGAAAATTATTTATTCTGGACTCACACAGGCAGTTACAGAAACAAAAACAATATAAAAAAGAACGAATAAGAATTTAGACTACCTGCACGAGGCCAAAAAGGGCTCCTATCTCAGCATAATGCTGCGACATTTAGAAAAAAAACAAAATGTCGCAACGCTGGTTTTCAGATAGGACCTAGTGATGTGACCCACGGCCAATAACGACACAAATAAATAAAAAAATAAATTAATAAAAAAAATAAACAAATAAATTTATTATTAAAACTGTTTAATAATAAATTAAAATTAGTTAAACATTGATGTCGATTCTGTTGTAAATTTTGACAGGACTAAACTAGACTAAACGCAACTGTCACTTTCTTTTTCTATTGAAACAGAAAGAGACAAACACGCTTAATTTAGTTCTGTCAAAGTGCGCATCAGAATACACCATTATAGTACACACTTAACGATAATCAAACTTCAGTTTACCTATTCTACATAACATAACATCACGCTTTGTATTCCCCGAAGGATTCGGCAGTGGTGTTTTAGTACACCCTCGTTTCGCCAGTTATGTTTAAGTCCCATGTAATAGGGGGCGAGCCTCTTGCCATTAAGCGAGCACTAATCCAGACTCCGGGCTGCTACTGAGAAATTCCTAATGAAAAAACCCAATATCACTTTGCCCGACCTGGGGATCGAACCCAGGACCTATGCTAAGCAGTCGCGCTTGCGACCACTAGACCAACAAGGCAGTCTTTTACCTATTTTAATTATCTTAATATCAAGGTCAAGTCAAATTAGTTTTATAATCTCATAACTGTCACTGACATTGTTTAGATAATAATTAAGTTTCAGCAATTTCGGTCGATAGCAAACAATTTTAATAACTATTAGAAACTTTCAAGGTCTATTTAGATTTGAAGGTTATTGAACTTTTGTGTCAATGCCGTTGTAACCGTTATTTGTAGATAAAACAAGGGTTCAGTACGAAATAACTATCTGTGGTTCATTGGAGCCAGTAGGCCTACCACGAAAGTTTGAAGTATAGAATCGTAAACGTATCGCTAATGTAAGCGAATTTTGAATCGAAAATACAACTGTCCGATAACATTTTAGCTAACTTTTTGAAATACTCGCATTAAGTTTAGTAGCAAGCGGAACCCATTAATTCTCTTTCGGTTTATAATTTGCAATTGGGTCCCGCCTGCGTGAAACTCTGGAAACTAAATTTTAAAGCGGGTCATTTAACAATATTTCACGGTAAGTTACTTTGACTACTAACAAAGCTGTTTTTAAATGGTTTTAATTAACTTCACTTCATAAATTTGTTTGTTTGATTCAAATATTGCGACAGATTTTTCAACTAAGTACTTCTATTTTTTCTTTTCTATTCTGCTTAACCGATTCTTCGGAAACTTCGCACACAAATTCAATTCCCATGACAATACAACATTATAATAATTTCAACCTTCAATCCTCAAATCCTGATGCTGCAGGAGTACTGCAAGATAAAACCGATAAACTTAAAAGCTTTTTTAAGGGATTTTTTTAAACGTTTAGATATATTAATCAGTGACCAAGAGAGGAGCTCGTGGCTAATTACCTACCGGACGGGTCATAAGAATTGCGAGGTTAAGCTGTGTTTGTCGCGGTCAGTCTGTGGATGGGTGAACGTTCGTTACACACGCGAGACCCGTGCTTCGGAGAACACGTTAAACAGTCAGTCCCGGTTGTCATACGGATACCTATGACAGTCGTTACGGGAAGACAGCAGCCCAAAAGTCTGACAACCGGTCTAACCTCAGGATATCGGCATTGCCATGTAACTGAGTTGCGGAGGTCTGTGCAGTTGCTCCGTGTAAAATACTGGTATTCAGCCGCATCTGGTTGGACTGGAAGCTGACCCCAACATAGTTAGGAAACGGCTAGGTAGAAAATTGATCATTGACCAAGCTCTTCCTTTGTAACCGGACCTACGCGCAGACTGTGGTATATATAATCCCTCTGGCATCTAGCGATCCCATACCAGTAGCATTACCTCAAATAATTTAAGATCTTTGAAGAAAGTCATCATCTTCCTGCCCTGGTCCCAAGTTACTTGGGGTCGGCGCAATATGTTTTTCTCTTCCACTCTTCCCTGTCAGCCGTCTCATTATCATTTACTCCCTTATCTTTCATATCCTCCCTCACACAATCCATCCATCTTTGAAGAAAGTACCAAAAGATAAATTCGACCTGCGTGAGCTCACATCAAACATCTTTTGCGTCATTATTTACGCCTGAACCTTTACTCGATTTAGGTGAAGTGATTTCAGCTACTTAAATATCCACTTAAGTAACTCGATACTATAGGGAATTCTACTCTTATTACTTAAACGTGAGCTGGAAAGCAAATTTACGTTAGAGGCCTGGTCATACAGAGAGCGTGGCGGGCTGTGATATTCACGTCACACCACACACTTAGCGTGGCAGTCTCCGTGTGGTGTCTTCCATAATTTTTTTTTTCTATTCGACAGCTTGTAGATGGTCTTGCGGACCATTTCTACGTAACCGGGCAGTTATTGGCGAGACCTGAAGGCTCTCCAACCAATGGGGACGAGAGAAAATTACTTACTTAACCTAAGCCAACTACAATTACTACTACTAACATCATGACTAGCTAGCAACAACAGCACTAAGGGCGACCCCTAATGAGACTCGGACCTCGGCTTAGGACGTTGCTTGCGAGAGGACTGGGAGGGAGGCAGCTTGATGAGGGCTGAATTAACGGTATGACTGCGAAGTCACAAGAGATGACCGGCTCCGTGGCAAACGTCTTCCATACATTGTCATGGTAATTCACACGCTAAGAGCACGCGTTCAACACGCGACGTGAATATCACACCCAGCCACGCTCTCTGTTTGACCAAGCCTTAGGCGAACTTTTGATCGTCATTCGTAATGTAGAGTTTACTATTATGTTGGTAAATGCCTCGTTGGTCTAGTGGTGGCAGGCGCGACTGCTGATCGTGAGGTCCTGGGTTCTATCCCCAGGTCGGGCAGTACTATTGGATTTTTTCGTGTGGAATTCCTCAGTGGCAGCCCGGAGTTTTGATTTGTGCACGGTTGATGGCAATAGGCTCGCCCCCTATTACATGGGGCGAATTGAGGGTGTTGGTATAATACATCTCTGCCCAACCCTTCGGGGAATACAGGCGTTATGCTATGTTATTATGTTGGTATGAGAATATAAAAAAGATTGAAAGGACCATTTATATCTCATTCTAAACCTTATTCAAATTAAGAAGGAGGTTTGGATACGGGATTTAATCTTAGCCATTCAATCTTTCTATATAGGAATTGTAAAAGGACCCAAAGATCAGTAAAAACAGATAAGGCACTGCTGTTTAGGAATCCGGGGATCCGGATTTTTTTCGGAATGAAACACCGAATTCTAGCTTTCGGATTTAAATAAAAATCTCCCGGTATTTGAATCGCACCGTAGTACATGCGGTCGCCGATAGCAAAGGTGGTGGCAATGGCAAACGGTTTTCGCGCAACAAATGCTCAAAATATAATACATAAGGTCCAACTAAAATACCTGCACAAACTTTTACACAGTGTTCAGTACGTTTAACTAAATATATAGGTATCTATGCAAAAAAAACGAGATCCAAGTGTTTTTTTTCAAACCAAAAAAAATAATGGTTTTGGAATTCTTTGTATTTAAATTTTTTTGTATTGTTTAAATTTTACATTCCATTTTAAATTCTATTTTTTTGTTTTGTGTACCTAGTGAGACTAATTTTGTACGCCATATATGGCAAAACATGTAGCTACCTAATTACAAACATATAAGACCTTAATATTGTACTCATGTTTTACAAAATAAATATATCTTTATCTTTATATTTTTTTTTTTTTTTATTCTTTTTCGCTTCTCGTTTTGGGTAAAACACGGTGCGGATATAGTGCGCGCCCTGCCGGTGGCCGGTGGTCGATGTAAAAAAATGGATTAGTTTATTCTTAGAGAGTACCTAACAGGCAATTTAAAACGTTATTATTTTTTGGTTAGAAAAAAATCACTTGGATCTCTTAATTTTTTGCACATATTTATGTTTAGTTAAACGTACAGAACACTGTGTAAAAATTTTTGTTCAGGCATTTTGGTTGGACCTTTTATATACACGGTTATGTGTATGTACAGTAGGGAAATGAAAAGGTTCGTCAGTTTTCAAATTCATTCCTTTCCCACACCGCGGGCACATGTTACTTTTTCAAACTGTTGAACGGAAAAGACCAATGCATGGAAAATTATGTATAATTATTTGGTAGCAAAGATCAAAATTGCTTTTTGCCTCCATATGACGTAGTGCCATGTTATGTCTTTGATTTGATTTAAGGAGTTCTGTTATACAAACCATGACGTCAATCAAATCGATGATTTAATAAACTGGCATTACTTGTGTCTGTCAACATGTCACCATAATTGTCAAAAAAATCTTGTATTTTTATTTTTATAATGTTGGCAGTACGGAGTCGTTAACATTGTTCATTTCTTGCACTGTGCAAGCAAAAATAGACCTTAAGTTCAGGTACATAACCTTTTCTTTCCCCAACTGTACAGTCAGCGTCATAAAATAGCAGTCAATATGACCAAATATTTATAAACATCAAAAAGTGATCACTAATATTCACTCAACCAATGTTGTCAACTTATTCTGACCATCCATAACATAACATCACGCCTTGTATTCCCCGGAGGGTTCGGCAGAGGTGTTTTAGTAACACCTTCGTTTCACCAGTTAAGTTTAAGTCCCATGTAATAGGAGGCGAGCCTATATAACTGGGCACAAATCCAGACACCGCGCTGCTACTGAGAAATTCCTAATGGACAAACCCAATATCACTTTGCTCGACCTGGGGACCGTAAGACCAACCATCTTACTCAAATAATCACCACATCAAACCACAGAATACCTTTATGTGATTACGCAGTCATTACTTTAAGTTGGTAGGTAGGTACCTATAAAATCAACAACGTCATCTGTTGTTAAATAAATTGTGAACCAACCTTCATGAGTGAATGATATAGAATTGTGGTCGGGATATAATCATTATAATTGACTGCTGTAACCGTGGAAGACTCATATTTATGTTAATACTAGCGGCCGGCTTCGCACGGGTGGACATTTTTCCGTTTTTGCAAAAAAAAACATTTTTGCTCCGCTCCTATTGGTCGTAGCGTGATGTTATATAGCCTATAACCTTCCTCGTGAAATGGACTATCCAACACAAAAATATCTTTTCAATTCCAACCAGTAGTTCCTGAGATTAGCGCGTTCAAACAAACAAACAAACTCTTCAGCTTTATAATATTAGTATAGATAAGTATAGATGTAATTATATTGTGTAGAATAGAATTGACAAACAAAAGAACAAAGTATTTTGGACTGTGTTTTGTGCATGTTTTGACTAACAAAATTTGAAAGTTAGTTTTATAAGTTTAGTTTTTTTTTTGTAGTTTCATACACAAAACGGTTGCTGCAACTACAAAGAAATAGCGATCAACTAAGTCTGAAGCATCTTATGGCCAAATACTTAAGGTACGACCAAACCTGCGTGGCCAAAGCGAATGCGAACCGGGAGCGTCAGCCGCGCGGCGGTCGGCGGCGATGATACCTTACGGGTTGTCCTGCATAAGCGACAAACGCGACGCGATGCGATGCGACGCGACATGACACGGAACAAATACACGCTATGTCGCGCCTCGGTACATAGGCCGCCAATAGGGAATGCCGTTGTTTTGATCGCGTCGCCGCATCGCATCGCATTTGTCGCTTACGCAGGACACCCCATTATAACGCCATGCACACCTACGTGACCACAACGCGGGATGACCGCGTTAACAGAGCGGGATGCACGCATCTAGTGTCAAATGAAATTCGTGATTAGCGCCATAGTCGCGCAGGTGTGCACGTCTAGTTCCGCGTTGTAAACGCTCCAGTGCCACTCCCGTGTCGCTAACGCAACCCGCGCAGCTTTAAACTCTACAACATTTTAAGTTCTCGTTAAGTCTCGTGCTGTCACTGTCACTCTAAGGCGAAGTGACAGGGACAGCACGAAATTAACGGCAACTTAAAATTTAGTAGTCTTTGAGTATTTTGTCATTAGTGTCCCATCTGCGGTTAGCCTTATGCTCGATAAGTCTTTCATTCCAATGCTCATAGATAATGTCAGGCTTATATTTTAAAGCCTCCTAAGTATTATAATTCACAAAAATGTATCCACAGGTAGTGGTTTAATACATGCATACATAAACCCACGACTCTTTCCCACATGCTACGATCCTTATATACTCCTTTCGCTTCATCCACATTCATACATCTTGTCATACACACACGCCGGTTGAGAGTACTACGCACCTGTCTTTTGTAAAGAACATCATCAATAACATCGATGTATGTCCTTTTAGGGCATCCTCTACCGGCGTTTCCACTGACATCCGCCTTATAAATACCTTTTGTTAATCGCCGTTCACTAGTTGTTTAATTCGTTCCTATAATTATAACCTTACTGAAATATTTAAATGCCATCGTAATTAATTTCCTCTTTCCTTTTTACAGATAACCTGTGGCAATGGATGAATGATTCACAACAAATACCTCAAAACGACTTCCGACTTTGAACCTCCAGTTTTTAGGAATACGGCACAAATTAGACTGGCAAAATGGAGAAAACCAAACCTTCGGCGCCTCCCGTTCACACGGTTTCGGATAACTACAGTTCAAAGTAAGTGACTTTACTGATAATTGCGACTGAATTATTTTAACTAAGGCCAACGTAAACAGAATTGAACTAGCAACAGTTTGCGTTTTATCTAAAGTAACAAACTCGTATCTATATGGACAAGATGGTTACACTGTGCTCATAGGTAAGATTTCAGTTTGTCATTATAAACCGCTATCAGATCACGAGGCTTCAAATAATCCATTGTGATTAACGGATAGTAACTAGTAAGTAGGCACGTTGCGTTGTACTTTATCTTGTGAGAAAAGATGGCGCAGATCGGATGGAAGATGGGATACCGACAGATAGGGCATCTGAAGGTACCATTTTACGTGGCATAATCAGACCAAGTACCACTGCTGGGCACGGGCCTCTTCTCAGAATGAGAAGGGTTAAGGCCCTTATCCACCACGCTAGCCTAATGCAGGTTGGCAGAATACACACATCATCGAGAACTACATCTATGGAGCCCTCTCATGTGATATTCTCCTTCACAGTTAATGCAAGTGATAATAAAAGTCTGATCCGCACATGAATTCGCAAAGACAGAAGTGAAGGCCGGGATCGAACTCAAAACCTTCTCTATGAAAGACAAGCGTTCAACCGTGGCTATTTCAATATTATATCTGGTTTCGATAGTTGCACATTTTTTTTTTTTAATAATTATAAATTTATTTTTCAGAAAAGTTGAACGAACGATCGATGAACTCTGGTTCCCAATGTAAGATTTAACTTGTGTTATGGGTACCAGGGTTCTCGCATTCATTGTTACAGTTAATGAGACTAAAGTTAAAGAAAAAAAATTAAATAAAGTTAATCGACAACTTCATCAAAGTTTCTATCTCATCATAATCTTGTGTCAGTAGCCATTTACAGATCTTACTCTTACATTCCTGTCGACACATAGGATATATGTTGCAAATTTTATGTATCTTATTATATAGATGATTTGACAAGATTCTATAATGCCGTGAATGAATATGAATAACAAGTTCGATATTTCACGTCTAGACACATGTGTCAATAACACCGACACAATCGACATGTCTGAATAAACTGACACTTGCCTTTCTCAATCTTCTGGATCAATATGGTAGAAATCAAATAAGTTTCGGTGACGGGACGAAGTATAAAAATGTTCATCATTGTCAACGCTGTGAATACGTAATAAGTCGCAAGGTCGGTTGACAAGCCGATTTGCGCAGTTGGCAAGATGGTTTTGGCTTCTTTTGTACTAAGAGTCGCGATTGCGGAGTCTCGCACAAAGCCTGAATGTTTATGCATGTGAGATTTAATCTATAACCTGCATAAACAATACAATCCTAGAGCAGCATCGTTATATTCATCTTCTTCTCATGTAGTTAGTGACTAACCTGGTGTCAGACTTTATGCCACCCAAGGGCCTCTGACTTGGCTCCACATGCCGTCGAGAAAATATCTCTCAGGCATTGGCACAGGTTTTCTCACAATGTTTTCCTTCACCGTTTTTAAGCAAGTGATAATTATACAATACGCACATAATTCCAAAAAGTCGGAGTGCGTGCCTTGGGTTCGAACTCGAGACCTATGACTTGGCAGTCCGACGGTCACACCACTAGGCTATCACTGCTATATATCGTTACATTTAACGAACCAGAGTAAACATTGCTATAATTACAACGTTTAAAAAACAAATTGGTGATACAGCATGTTTTAAATGTAAAACAAAAGTAATTTCCAAAGAAACATGACATAGCGATGAGCTGGCAAAAACGTCAAAGTAATGTTTCACGTGCAGTCAACATAACAAATACTCTCCGAAAACCTATTTAGAAAACTTACAGCGTCACAAGAAAATTTACAAGCTTTATCTTTACGACTATAATCTCTACCGCAATCATATCAAAGGATAAGAAAAAAAGATTCACTCCGTACAATAAGTTACGCAATAAACTTCAAACGAAACAGAAATGTCGCTGGAATTAACAAAAATAAAACCGATTTCAAAAAAACGATGGAAAGAATAAAATAATTACCATATTATAAAATTAACAGTTTTAGAAGTCGGTGCTAATCCACGCTGAACCAAATTGAAAGCACCGACTTCTGAAACTGTTAATTTTATAATATGGTAATTATTTTATTCTTTCCATCGTTTTTTTGAAGTCGGTTTTATTTTTGTTAAAATGTTTTTTTATTTTTTTCGTTTTAGTGGCCTTAGTTAAAATATGATTGGACCTACTAAAGACGCCGCTCGTAACATAATCACATCATCACATTATGCCTCCTCCTTTTTTGGAAGTCGGTTAAAAAGTATTAGCAACACCTAAGGCAATAAATCTACAAAAACTAAAAAAAATAAAAAAGTACAAGAAACGTCAAGTCACAGTAAAGAAAATTTGAGTTGGTCTATAGACACGAAAAGAAGAAGAACGATGGTTAAAATTTCCAAAAATTTCCTTGCAAACATATCATTGGGGCGCACTAAAAAAACCTGCACGAGCCGGCGCACCCTGAGCAGTCAGCCCCACTACCAACCTTGCTGTCTGGCTGTCTGTCTGTTTCACCACGGCATAAGCTATTCATTCTCATATAGCTCGTGCAGACAAGAGAGAGAGATGGACGTTTTGTATATCGTCAGAATTACAGATTATAATCCTGTCTAAATCACATTGCGTCGTGTTTGTATGTACTTGCTATCGTACGTTGTACTTACCTACTTCGCCGAGACTTCTGTGCTACTTGTTTTGTGTACATTTTTATCTCTTACGTTATAGTAAGAGTATAGTTACTTAATCTCTGTGGAAGCAAATAAAAATTGTGTTACGGGAAAAACATGACATGGGCACGTGTTGAGTATGGATCTAGACACGCGGCAGCGTGTCAAGCCAAGTTCAAAGAAAAAGGAACTGGCGACGCAGCAGCCGTGTGTTATACATATTACACGAACCATTTGAAACCACTTTTGAGCCCTTAATAACTCAAAATCTATTCGACATAAACACATGAAATTTGGTTTATTCATTAAAATCCCTAAGATTAACTATAATCCCAAATTTAATAAATACAGCTCAAACGGTTATTGAGATATTAACGTCTAAAAATCGGCATTTTTAACACTGACTGACATATAGATTGACCATCTCAAGCATCGTCCTAAGTATTTCTGGCAAATCTTTAAAGATAAATCGTCAAATAGTGGATCCCTGCCTAATGTAATGACTCTTGATCGTATAACAGCAGAGGGCGGGCAAGAAATTTGTGAACTATTTTTAAAACACTTTCAAAGTATTTATCCTTCTAACAGTCTGGTTCATGCTATAGATTGCCCTTCTTACCATCAGAATGGTTCACATGGAGCACCATTCAGTACCTACGAAGTTAGTGAAGATGAGGTCCTCAAACGTTTAAAGTCCTCAGATATTCACAAAGGCCCTGGCCCTGACTTAATACCACCTGTCTTCTTAAAGAACTGTGCACATAACTTAAATAAACCTCTTACCTTAATTTATAATAAGTCACTTCAGACTAGTATTTTCCCTACGCAATGGAAAGTAGCTCACCTTACTCCTATTCATAAAGGTGGCAAGTTAGATGATATTTCCCAATATCGCCCAATATCTATACTATCTGGATTTGGCAAAATATTAGAGGCCTTGGTTAATGAAAAGCTTATAGCTCATTTCCAGCAATCAGTTGACTCAAATCAACACGGTTTTTTACCCCGCAAATCTACAAGCACTAATTTAGTAGGTTACGTTTCCGATATCGTAGATACTTTGGACAAGGGTGGTGAAGTACACGCAGTATACACTGACTTTCAAAAAGCGTTTGATTTGGTTAATCACAACTGCCTATTGAACAAACTTGCGAACTTGGGCATACATGGATCATTATTCAGGTGGTGTGAATCATATATACGGAACCGATCTCAGTTGGTCCACATTCGTGGGTTTAAGTCTAGGGTGTGCAGGGTTCCATCGGGTGTACCTCAAGGCTCCCATCTTGGACCCCTTTTTTTCCTGGTCTATATTGATGATATAAAACATGTTATTCAATCTAGTTTCAAATTGTATGCTGACGACTTAAAAATCTATCGAACTATAAAAGCCCAATCTGATATACTAACCCTTCAATCGGATGTTGATGCTGTCCATAAATGGTGCACACAGAACTTTATGTTTCTAAATTTGAGCAAATGTTATCATATTAAATTTACTAAGAAAAAACAACCATCTCTGGCAACGTATTTTATAAACAGCACCCCTTTAGTGGAAGTAACAACTATACGGGACTTAGGAGTTATCCTAGATAGCTCATTGAGTTTCAGGTCTCACATTGACAGCATCATAAGTAGGGCTTCTCGGCTGTCCGGTTTCATTAACAGACAAATGAAGTTATTTAAACAGCCGAGTCTCACTATCATAATTTATAATACCATTGCACGAGGTATTCTGGAGTATTGCAGCACTGTATGGAGCCCAGGCTATCAAGTACACATTAACAGACTTGAACGCATTCAAAAGCGTTTTCTATACCATCTCGCGTTTAATAATAATATGTGTCGGCAATTAAAATCACACGATCAACGTCTGTCACACTATAAAATGGAATCATTGAGCACGCGTCGCAAGATTGCTGATATAATGTTGCTTTATAAGCTCATCCATGGTCTTGTACATTCTCCCGATATTCTCGAGCGTATATCACTAATTGTTCCGCGTTCCGGTAGCCGTCTTTGTAACCGTAGGACCTTTCACTTAGCTAAATATAAAACTAATCTCGGCCAGCACTCTCCTGTGTATCGTATGAGTTCTTCATCGAATAATATTCAAAGTGATATTGATATGTTTGTTCGTCACAATTCTTTGGCCTCCTTTAGAAAAAAACTTAAATTAATAATGAATCCTAAATAATTGTGTTTTTTTTTTTTGTTTTTACTAGCATCATAACACACCTATCTATAACATCAATTGTATTGCCTAGGTTAGTTTAATTATAACATACGTTAATATGCAGGCTGTGTTCACATCAAGAAGGATATAATCACGATATGCTGTATAATATTATCTAGACATCTACATTTTTATGATTGTATCTAGTTTTGTGAACCTAATAAAAAAAAAAAAAAAAAAAAAAAAAATAGATCAAAAACCTAACCCACTTCCAGATGACCTAGAAAGTTGAAATTTGGTGTCCAGCTGGGTAATTGTGTGTATACAAAGGAAAAAGTCAGAAAACAGTGAATTTTTATGATTTGAAATATTTTTCAAACAATCGATTTTTATTACTTAGCGCCTTTCGAAATTATAATAGCAACAAACTTTTTCTTTCGCAGGAGAATAGATTCCATGATGAAAGGTCGCTTTTATCGTTTTGTATAACAGATTATTTGATTCAAGTGGGAAATAAAAATATACCTAACAGGCAAATGATAAAAAAGTTAAAAGGAGGACTTTCCATATATTTCTAACGTTCAAGAAAATGTAGAAAATAGCACAAAAAAGAAAACTACAACGTAAACGTTTTACATATCACTTTTGAATGATGAATAATAATAATTTCTATACAAAAAGTAATGATATCCCATCAAAAACATAAATGTGAAAATGGGAGCCAAGTTCAATAATAAGAATATGCGTGGTTGTCGACTTCACCGACAAAAGAATTGAGATCTAAATGGATGCCAAGTTCTGTAGATAAGCCTGAAATTTATTTATTCAAGATTTGACTTGGCTAGTTTTCACATACAAGTTATCTTATATTTGGCTAATCAACTTATCTTCTTTATGTTATACGCAAGTTACTGTTTTTATACCTATTGTAAGGTCAACATCTTATTCTTCTAAAAATTTGGTTTGCTGGTAAAAACTAGCCAGATCAAACTTGAATAAATAGATTTCAGGATTATCTACAGAACTTGGCACCCATTTAGATCTCAATTCTTTTGTCGGCGAAGTCGACAACCACGCATATTCTTATTATTGAACTTGGCTCCCATTTTCACATTTATGTTTTTGATGGGATATACTATAACTAGAGATAGGCCAAAGAAAAGATGGATGGATTGTGTGAAGGATGATATGAGTAAGAAAGGAAGGATTACTGAGATGACGGCTGATAGAAGAGAACGGAAGAGAAATACATATTGTGCCGACCCCACCTAGTGTAGGATAAGGGTAGGGAGATGATGGGCACGTGCCGAGTACTGTTGAATTTTATTTTAGAATGATAGTAACAATGTGTAAAGTAAAAATTAAGCAGATGAAGAAAAATTACACAGACTAATTGAAGGTGTAGACAGAACGTTATAACATTTAACGAAGTAAAGGAGTTGACATTGGACAGAGAAAGATGGACAATGATACACCGATAAATGTTCAGCACTTAAAGTATGGACGAACGCTTGAGCTTGGCTTGATGAAAGGTTTAATATACACGATGGCTGATGCATGCGTGGCGGCAGTTAGGACAGGTCAACTCAAACCTGCCTTGGCACTTTCCTCAAAGGCTATTCCAGACTTTGCCCTCAATGTTACACTCGCATAGTTTTTATACCACAATGTCTGGACTTTAAAAGAGACCTTGATATCTGAGTTTGATTCGGCTTTCCTTCGCAGAGTTAGACAGATAGGAAAGTACGGCGCTATCTAATCTTAAAAAATTACATCACATTGACTTGTAAAAGTGTCTGTAACAGATTTATTTACAGAAATAAAAATCATTTATCATTACCATTTAGAAGTGCCGTGTAAATCAGAGAATAAATGTTGGTGAATACCAGCCTAAATACGTTTGCGTGTACAACAGCATATCGTGTTCAGTTTGACATACATTGACAAAGTCACGACATTCTTCCAACCGTGACCGTAACCATCTATTCTCCCTATCTGATATAAGGCCAATGATGGACATTGACCTGTCCAAAAAAGAAAGATTATAATGTTGTAAGCAGCTATCGTAAGAGCTACATCTCAATTTACTTTCAGGTATGTCAAAGGCCTTATTAAAAACACGATAACCTTGAGGGACACCGCGCAGAATGGTTGCTAAGGACAACTTTTTATATTAAATATTTCACTGGAAAATTAGCGCAATGGTCGTGGAAAATGTGGTCTGACTTAAATTGAAATGTTTTACTTTTTTTCTCCTTTGTGTGAAAACTAGGGCAATTAATTTGGTACTTAAATATGTCCGGCGCACCCTGGGCAGCCAGCCCCGCTACCAACTTTGCCGACTGGCTAATCTTTCACAACGGCATGAGCTATTGTCGTAACTGTTCAGACATGAGAAGAAGAATTTGATGGTGAGGGGACAGAAGGACGCCACTGCTCATCATCTTGACGAAATCCCTTAGTCACCTTTTCTGATACCCACGAGTGACCAGATGTTGCCAGGAACAATGTTCCTATGTCAAGAATCAAATCGTTTTACTTACCAATGGTAGTAGGTATATACAATGTATAATACTAAAGTATGTCTAAAGCTGGATCTACGCTAGGCGAGGCTCCCAAGTCCATCCACGTTACGCGAATTCGTGCACAGCTCGTGGTCGGCTCGCCTAGCGTAGACCCAGCTTAACGTAGAGGAATTCATACTATTTTTACGCGCTCAAACTAATGAATAATAAAATAATAGGTGAATATGTCAAGGTCAACGAATGCCACTGAAACATTATTGATCTCATTTGACACTACAATTTGCACGCCATAAAGACGGTTGATGTATTTATATATGTAATCGTTTAACTAGGAAATACATTGAACGATCTTTGTTTAAATCGCATCCAAAGTTTTGTAGTTCTTTAGGTTTCTTAAAAAGAAAAACTATCCATATTTTATTTAAATGAATGAGTTGGATTTCTTCTGAAAGGACTAGGCCCTTGCCACATCAGACAAGGAGAAGTGGAAAGAGACTAGGCAGGCCTTTGAACAACAGTGGAAAAACACAGATGTAAAAGAAAAAAGAACTAAAATAAAGAACATAATGAAATGTACTAACAACTTACATCATCAGTCCATTACTGTCCCACTGCAGGGCAAGGGCGTCTTCTTAGAATGAGATGGGTTTTGTACTAAAAAGTAAAAAATATTTGGCCGGCTTACCCCAGCGCACCTGATTAAAAAGTGGACATAAAACACATCTTTACACTCGTTATTTTCTTAAGATATTATGCAGTAATCACGACGACATCTTTGTGAATCCGAATTTGTATGAATTATGCGAACAATTAAGTGACCTATCCGGAACTGATCCAAAGAGGTCGAAGCCAGAATTATATAATATTACTAGCGGACTCGGCAGACGTCGTCCTGCCTGGAAAAACAGCGCCACCTACCGGATCCAATTGTATTTTCAAACCATCCAGGGGTCCATTGAAATATACACACAAAATTTCATCCAAATCGGTCCAGCCGTTTAGGAGTTAGATGACAAACACACGTACGGAAGAATTATATATAGGTATATTAAGATAAAGGCGCAAAAAGAAAGTATTATAAAGACGCGTAAAGAAAGATTTACCGGGATGCAATAATTCGTACAAATTCGGAAATACGAAGATTGCCGAAGTGCATAACTTATCTGAATACAAGGTTAGTCAGAAAGGGGGTATTATGTCGTGGGCCTCTTAATGTATCACTGATGATTGTTTTAAAGAGTGTTAAAATTTCAAAATTCGATGAGAATAAACATGCATAATTAATTTATTTTAGTTGTTTCAAAAATTTTCAACCCTGTTTTAGTTACGAATTCAAAAATGGAGCTTCTCATTCGTGACCCCAAATATGACTTTAAATGTAAACACAGCTGATCATAGCTGACGATAGATAGAATTTAGCGTATTTTTTATGAAATTTTTGAACAGCTATTTCTCTTAAACTAACGACTTTTGGGGTAAGTTGTAGAACAAAAGTTATTCATTATTATGGGTACTTTAACACCGTTTCGGCTTAGTGCCCCCCTTCCGACAAACCTTGTAGAGGTGAAGCGTCTATTATTTTTATTATAGTGCGAGCATAGAATGTATAGAATGATCTTAAATGACACATTACCGTCATCGATACATAATTCAAACACTTGCGTAATAATGCGGGTTATTTTCAATTTACTGCTATTATAAACGCATATTATTATAAACTGCCTCGTTAGTCTAGTGCTGGCAAGGGTGACTGCTGATCGTAAGGTCCTGGGTTCGACCCCAGGTCGGACAAAGTGTTATTGGGTTTTTCCGTGTGGAAATCCACAGTAGCAGCCCGGGGTTTGGATTTGTACCCATTGATGGCAATAGGTTCGCCCCCTATTACATAAGCCTTACGGCGAAATGAGGGTGTTACTATACACCTCTGATCAACCCCTCCGAGAATAAAGGCGTGATGTTATGTTATAAATGCATATTTACGCAAAACACAATGTAAGCGTTATTAATCAATGGCATAGTTCCATTGCAAATGTGATTAGTTTTATATCATAATATTCATAAACGTTAGTTGCCTCTACGCATTTAAAACCAATTCTAATTGACGATAACCTTTTTATAACTGAAATCATTTTATACAACAATATTTGTATTAGATACAATTTAAAAAAATGTGAGTACAAAGGTATTTATTTTATACCTAGAATACACAATATTAAAAAAAGCGAATTTACTTTATGATCATTTACATTTGAAAAATTAACACGAATTTTCGCATACGTTTTACGTTTTTGACGTTTTCATGCATAGAATAGTTTTTAGCCATCTCAATAGATTCTGTAGTTCAACTATGGACACACAGACCCAAAATATTTATTGAACTGAAAGCTGACAACAAAACGATCTCGGTATTTGAACCGTAATTCCAAACTCCTTCGGTAAAATTTTGTGAAATGCTCAATATGAATTTCGATGTATGTATTTGATGGGACCTGCTGACGATAGTCAGAAAATATTTAAGCTCTTAGAAAATTCCATGACATGTTTTTAGTAAAGGAGTCTTGAAAATGTCTGTCATATCTTAAAACAAGTAAATAATGTTAGATTACTTTAATACACTATTTGTTAATTATTATGTAAGGAACCTACGAGTACCAACGTTGAATTGCAAATTTTCGAATGGAAAATACAAATAAATTAAATAAATCTAATCTATACTAATATTATAAAGTTGAAGAGTTTGTTTGTTTGAACGCGCTAATCTCAGGAACTACTGGTTGGAATTAAAAAAATATTTTTGTGTCGAATAGACCCTTTATCGATATACGCTATATACGACGTTATAGGCTATATAACATTACGCTACGACCAATAGGAGCGGAGCATAAATTAAAAATGTTTCAAAAACGGGAAACCGGGACGGGCCGCTATTAAAACTAAAAAGACTTTTTCCTGCAAAATATCTTGACTGATTTTAATGATCAGTTTAATAGTATTGTTCTTAAAACAGATATCAACTAGAAAACCTCATCAAGCAGAATTTCTATACCTATTACTATTGGTGTGATTCAAACTGATGCGTAAAATGGAATGCCTCAGAAAACCCTTTTCTAGTGCCATCCTATTCATTACAATCTAATATTACCTCATCCTCATAACTTTACTGAGCGATGCATCATTACAAAACAACAAAATTTTATAAACAACACATTAACATGTTAATAAGAAAGCACACGTGGTTTAGAAATAATAAAATCAATGAACAGCGCCTTCCACTGCATGATGCAATGGTAAATAAGTATTTCATCAATACGCCGATTGACGCCTGAACATTGGGGTTAATACAATATGATTCCTGTCAATGAGCTAAGTACCTAATATATGTTGTGGGTTATATTTGAGACGACATCGCCGGGTGAGCGAGAACGCGCTGATATGTCAACGTGGTACAGTCGTGCTTTAAAAATGTATGGTGAATTTTGTGGTCAAGTTACTAGTTTCTGCGGTCTTGGGTAAGAAAATTGAACTTACGGTTGACCCGACCAAGATGATCTTTGCTTGGTGACGAAATTTTTTTGCGTCGCAATTGTCATCCTTGTTTTGTCAACCCCGATCGTGTAGTCCTGCCTTATTATCGTGAGAGACAAATTACAGCGGAATTTACATAAGGAAACTAGTGTCGTGAAACTATTGTCAATTGTTTCGCAACACTAGTTTCGCAATGTACACCCCGCTTTATATCAGAAGATTGGACAGAAGTTTCTACTTGTATACTAACAATACCATTTGACAGGCGTGGGTTTTTATAGCGATGTTCTGCCCTCTGATTCAGAACTTTTTGATAATGCAGTTATCGAACGATTGGGATTGCTATCTGGTTTTGTTTACAATTCTCTTAACGAGAATGAACGAGATGACTAACCGAATCCTTCGACAAGTGACTTATCGAAAAACTCTGATGAAGGCCGCATAAATTTAAAAAGAAATTGGAATCTATCCAATTATCCCTTCATTGAATGTTTATCTAAAGCACATTGCCCCGATATTGTAGTAATTAAGGCCATGTCTCTTGTTTTCAAAATAAAGACACATTAACCCAAATAAAATTTTAGTATTAGCAACAATTCTTTCATGTTCCTCGTCTAATCTTTTTAGGCTACCAATTATAAAGTTTGAAACTGTTAATAAGTTTATGACTACAGTCCGCTGTTTTCTAATTATTGTCAAACTCTTGATAATCCTGCAATATTATCTTGCTCTACTTAATTCGTCTTAAATTCTCCGTTTATATCCTTCAGTTAATTATTTTTACTTAACCTTAGCATTGTTATCTTATAAAAAATAATCTCAGGTTTATTATACGTAAATTATTTAACCTTGTTCTATCTTTTTGTTTACATATTTCATTTTTGTTTACAGAATCGAGCTAGCTTACAATGGATCTAGAGAAGACCTGGACCCCTACATTCCTTCGCAACACAGACCGATAGCATCCAACACATCGTAAGTACATACATACATCATAACTAGCCCATTACTGTTCCACTGCTGGGCACTGGCCTCTTCTCAGAATGAGAAGGGTTTAGGCCTTAGTCCTCCACGCTGGCCTGGTGCGAGTTGGCAGATTACACACACCATCGAGAACTTTATGGAGCCCTCCCAGGTGCAGGTTTCCTCACGATGTTTTTTCCTTCACCGTTAACGCAAGTTATAATCAAATTCTGATCCGCACATGAATTCTATCACTGCAACATCAACCTTATCGTAAGTACACCTTTAATAAAAACCCAGCATGTTATTCTCTCACTG
Source organism: Amphipyra berbera (assembly GCA_910594945.2). Taxonomy (NCBI): domain Eukaryota; kingdom Metazoa; phylum Arthropoda; class Insecta; order Lepidoptera; family Noctuidae; genus Amphipyra; species Amphipyra berbera. The sequence goes on from OU343127.1 coordinate 19,287,984, forward strand.
CTGAACAAAGACCAGTTTATCGTCCTTTTCATAAACCTATTTTTTCTATCCGAAAATCCCATCAGAAGTTTATCAAGATTGTTAATTCATCTAAAAGGCGCTTTGAGGCACATTTTTTTCAGTTCAGCGAACAATCTTGATTGAGCATAAGTCTATCCTGTTTAATTAGGGAAACGATGTTAGGATTACGGAAGTAAGAATTGGCACAATGTACAGAGTACCTAGATCTAGAAGTACAATCCGAAACAATTCTCGAGAACAGGCCAGTAAACATATAGACAACGGATGAAACAAACACATCTTAAAAGCATGAGCTTGTAATTGAAAATTAACACATTCAAATGTGGAATGCGTGACCCCTTGACCCGCAGAGCATTATTATGAAAGAAAGAAAAGAAAAAGAAAGAAAATGTATGTATTATACACAGTACCAATAACTCAAAGGTCATCACTTCAGCATAGTTTCAGGTATCAGTATTAAGTACAACCACCTAACGCTGATTATAAGCTATACCCCATGTAGGGACGGGTTAGAATATAAAACTTCCTCACCACGCACTGGCAATAGACGCGTGTTGTAAGATTCAACAAAACCCAGCACGTTTGGTGGTAGGATCTATACGGTCCGCCTGGCTAGCTATGAGAGCCAGAGGAGTATAGGCCCTCTATATCTCTGTTCCTTGGATTCGTGTGCTCCATCTTAGACCCTGTCTGCACTTACCATCAGATGAGACGAAGGCCAAAGCCGACCAAGTCAAGAATAAAAAAACATTACGAGTGCCTTTCGCTCGAAATTATGTTGTCGGTACTAGTATGAATCCCGAAAATCTGACCACCAACTAAGTTTAGGATATCAATATCACAGGATCAATGACCTAATGAAATTCTTGTTTCAATCTCTCCAGAGACAATACGTTTATCGAAAGTTGAATTCTCATCTCTCATTGATTAGAGGAAAGTGACAATGAGTAAGTTTCGCTAGCTCCAAATCTTCACAGCTAAATCGGGTTCACAAGATTACAAAGGTCACAGAACTATTGTTTAATTAGGAAAGCGATCCCAAATGTTAATGACCTATGACGCTTAGTGATTTTACGCGGATATCAGAACTGGAACGTGGGTGTTCTGTACTGTTGTGAAAGGTTATTTTTAATTCTATGTGTACCAGTTTCCATAGTAATTTAAGTATGGAGACAGAGCGAAACTTCAGATCGAGGGTTTTCATTTTAGTTCTACACATTAGTAACCTTTGGGAGTAGATCTTTTGATATACACAGCTCTAACTAACCCTTAGTAGTCTCGATTTTTATATACAGTAGTTCATAGACCTTCCATAGGAATACTGTCTAAGAAACTTACAAAATCTACCATAATTTAAGCTTAGATCTCAAAGGATTTACACGCATAATATTTAACCTATGGTACCTAGTAATAATAGCCCGAGGGGATCATGGCTAATTAAAAACCGCGTGGATCATATGATTTACAAGGTTAAGCTGCGCTTGCCGCGGTCATTCTGTGGATGGGTGACCGTTCGTTACACATCGAGACCCCTCCGTGCATATCACACGAATACCTATGACAGTCGTTACGGGTAGTCAGAAGCCCGAATGTCTTACAACTGGTCTAACCTTAGGATATCGGCATTGCCCAGTTACTGGGTTGCGGAGGTCTGATGGCAGTCGCTCCGTGTAAAATACTGGTATTCAGCCGCATTTGGTTAGACTGGAAGCTGACCCCAACATACTTGGGGAAAAGCTAGGAGGAGTACCTACCTATCATTGTCGACCTTACTAATTTAAAATCGTCTCACAGAAATAATATTCCTTTAGCATTGTCAGATTGAGTTGAACCATTGTCGTCTAAAACAAACCCTTATAACGAATATCCTAATCATACCTTTGTTTTGATTTCCAGGAGTTTCGGCGCGCTAGCTCATTTACTGAAGGCATCCCTCGGGTCAGGCGTATTGGCGATGCCCCTGGCATTCAAGAATGCTGGTCTAGTGGTGGGCAGCTTCGGCACACTTATCATTGGCTTTATATGCTGCCATGTTATACATGTACTGGTAAGTCAACATTTTTCTTTAATATACTGGTAAAGTACTGACTACACGTAACGAAGTATGAGGAAAACTATAAAATTAAATATGTTTGATTTTCTTTACTAGCCTAGCCTTTTCCCAACTATGTTGGAGTCAGCTTCCAGTCTAACCAAATGCGGCTGAATACCAGTATTTTACATGGAGCGACTGCCATGACTTCCGCAACCCAGTTACTGGGCAATGCCGATATCCCAAGATTAGAGAGAGATTAGATCTGTTATAGGTATTCGTATATTCGTATGACACCCGGGACCGAATGTTTAACGTGCTCTCCGAGGCACGGAGGGGTCTCGATGTGTATCTAACGAACGGTCACCCATCTACGGACTGACCGTGGCAAGCGCAGCTTAACCTCGCAAATCGTATGATTCGCGCGATTGTGAATAGTCATAAGACCCTCCTCTTTACTCAGCAATGGGTGGTGGATTCAAATATCTTCTACATTCACTGTAGAATAATCTGTTATCACAAATCCACATGCTAATCGTAGTATACAAAGTTAGTCGGAAGAGGGGTACTAATCCGCGGCCCACTTAAAGTATCACTGATGACAGTTTTGAAGCAAGTGTTAAAATTTCAAAATTCGATAATTTTTATTTGCATGCAAAATTATTTTTAATTTAGTCATTTGAAAAATTCTTCATGCCTGCTTTAGTTATGAATTCAGAAAACGGAGTTTCAAATCCGTGACCCCAAATATGACCTAAAATGTAAACACACCTGATCATAGCTCATGATAGCTGATAGAATTTAGCGTATTTTTTATGAAATCTTTGAACAGCTACTTCTCTTAAACTGTTGACTTCTAGGGAAAGTTGTAGAACAATAGTTATTCATTATTATGGGTACTTTAAACCCTTTCGGATTAGTGGGGGTACTACTACCTACTAAACTTGTATAGAGGTGGATCGCTTCACGTAAATTTTCCCAACACTTCATTATGCAGATATGTGTGTTTTCTTTTTATTTCAAAAGATAAACGCGACTTTACGACGTAAGACCACAGTTTTGTCGTTGAAAACATAAAAAGTATGTTAGAAATAGGGTTGCCAACTTTTTTTACCAGAAATAAAGTACCTATACCTATATTTAGGTCTGAAAAGGAAAATAAACAGTAGGTATTTTAGAAAAATGAACAGTATTTTATTTTATAAATGTTTCAAATACATATTTTTTAGTACTTCTCGCACAACTTATCAACTTAATGTAATTTTTAAAAGCTTCTAAAAAGACACTTAGTCTTAGGCATTTTGATGCTGAAAACAGTATTTTGTATACTTTATTTTTGTTCAACAGTAAAAAGTATAATGTAGTGAAAAACAGTATAATACTGTTTTTATCAGTATAGTTGGGAACCCTAGTTAGCGACAGATAAAGAAATACTTTGACAATGAGTTACTACATTTCACTCTCACGACTAATATAGACGACCCTGAAGAACCGTTTGTTTATGTTTGCTTAACTTATGTTAAACAAATTGGTTATCTTTGAAAAGACGTTTTTAGTTCAATGTTAAATATTCTAACGAGGACCCGAAGTTCAGTAATTGGCTTAACTTGTTTGTTGTGTGGATTGCGCATCTTGTTAACAAAACTGTAGTTAAGTTAGTTGTGGATGGACCAGTTTTTGTGGTTAATCTTTACACTTTATCGTAGGTATCTCGATTACCGTATCGACAGTATTCCGACAGTAAATGAATCGGCAATCTTCGTGTTTCCGAAGTTGTACGAATAACGCGACCAATTCAGTGATCTATCCGGAATGGATCCAAAGGGTACGAAGCCGGAGCTATACAATATTATAAAGACAAAGAAAGATTGACTGGGTCGAGTTCCATGATCCACCGTGCTCACCCGCCACCGCTGCGGAGCCGTTCGTCCTTCCTGACTCCGCAGTCACACCGTTAATTCAGCCCTCATCAAGCTGTTTCCCTCTCGGTCCTATCGCCAGCAACGCCCTAAGCCGAGGTACGAGTCCGATTAGGGATCGCCCTTAGTGCTGTCGTTGCTAGTGGTCATGATGTTAGTAGTAGTAGTGGTTAGCTTAGGTTAAGTATTTTACTCTCGTCCCCATTGGTTTGAGACCCTTCAGATCGCGCCAATAACTGCCCGGTTACGTAGAAACGGTCCGCAAGACCATCAACAAGCAGACGAACAAGAAAAATCATACCGGATTGCATAATTCATGTATGTTGACGACACGTTTGGTGCAGTGGCTGAGCGATTGGCTTCTGCGCTGCGGGTCGTAAGTTCGATTTCCGCACGGAACAAATATTTGTATGGGCTACAGATAGTTGTTCCGGGTGTTAGTGCATGTGAAGATTTGTGTCTGTAAACGCACCCACGATACAGGAGAAATCCCAGTGTTGGGCAACGTCTTTTTTTTAAGAAAAAATAAGTAAAAATAAAAAATGTTGAAATCAAGGGCCCAAGCTTATTCAATTCTCAAAGTGCAGTTGGCTTCAAGGATTCGTGAAATAATTCTCAGTATTTTCTTACAACAAGAAATACCTCACGCCTTTTTCCCGTGGGGGTAGGCAGAAACTACAGATCGTCACATGCTACTATCCTTATATATATACCCCTTTCACTTCGTATACGTTCAGAAATCTGAAAAAGGGACAAGTTTATGCATGTATACAAGGTTAGTTGGAAAGGGGGTACTAAGCCGCGGGCCACTTAATGTATCACTGATGATTGTTTTAGAGAAAGTGTTAAAATATCAAAATTCGTTAAAATAAACCATGCAAAATGATTTACGTTTTGTATTTTCAAAAATTATTTATCTCTGCTTTAGTTACGAATTCAGAAAATGGAGCTTCTAATCCGTGACCCCAAATATGACCTAAAATGTAAACACAGCTGATCATAGCTGAGGGTAGATGGAATTTAGCATATTTTATATGAAATCTTTAGCCGGGTACAGACTTACGAAATGTATCATGCAATGTAACACGGAATGAAAGAATTTGCCGTCTACATTGTCGCAATGTAACAGAATTCCCATAGTGTGGACGCCTTGCGCGAACGAACCGTGCACACTACGCGTGCGTACTACGTACCTTTCATGTTACATTGCATGTTACGTTACAGCAGTCTGTACCCGCCTTTTGAACAGCTATTTCTCTTAAACTAATGACTTTTGGGGAAAGTTCTAGAACAGAACTTATCCATTATTATGTGTACTTTAACACCCTTTCAGCTTAGTATCCTCTTTACGACTAACTTTGTATAATTATGTAAGAAATACCTCATTAAAACTTATCCATTTTATACTTGAAACTCAAATTCCACAAACGACCAGAACCGAACAATTACAGCGAAGTATTTCATAATGTCGGCTTACGTGAAAGGGCACTGCACACAAAGACAGGGTCTCAAAGAACACGCAATCTCATCACACTGTAACCGCAAGTCATAAACGCAGTTACGTCTAACCACTATGGAAAACTATTAAAGTTACGTAACTACCAAACTACTTTGAAGTTTCCCATTATCCATGGTGTTTTGGGTAATTGAAACCCATGACACTTTCTAATGACAACCATGAGTATTGACGTTATGTCATCGAGTAGTCAAAAGTAATTACGGCCAAATTATGTAAACCACTATTACCCGGTTCCTATATTAATAAAAACCGGCCAAGTGCGAGTCGGACTCGCGCACGAAGGGTTCCGTATCATTATCTATAAAAACGGCAAAAAAAAACACGTTTGTTGTATGTGAGCCCCCCTTAAATATTTGTTTTATTTTAATTTAATTCTGTATTTTTAATGTGAATATATTACTAAATATTCTGTGAATATTTCAAGCGTCTACCTGTTGCCGTTATCAATATCGAGCAAAAACGAGCAAAAAAAATCACGTTTGTTGTATCACAGTTCATGAGATACAGCCTGGTGACAGACGGTCGTACGGACGGACGGACAGCGGAGTCTTCGTAATAGGGTCCCGTTTTACCCTTTGGGTACAGAACCCTAAAAACGAATCGATTTGGTTACCAATGGTAGTATTCGCAATGACCGTAATGCCAAACTGTTCGTATGGAGTAACGGTAACAAATGCGAATCGTAGTTTCTACCAACTACGGTCGGTAAGATAGTCAATGGTGTGCAATAAAAAATGTAATTGTGGGGCCGGCTCCCTTGTGTAACAGCTTAATGATTTGAAACACCATGACCTAGTAAATAATGTTGGACCCTTTTAGTAACTGTGGCATAACTTCGAAGTAATGGAGAAAGGAATTATGTAATAACAAATAATGTAAACAAACATTACGCTTTTTTGGATCAATAAGTGGAGCAAACTTACATAACATAACATCACGCCTGTATTCCCCGAAGAGTTGGGCAGAGGTGTATAGTAATGCGGGTCACTCACATTCGCACGAATACCAGACCCACAAGTGTGGGACTGACATTCGCAATGACTATGCGAACATTTTCCATACAAAACGGAAAACATTCGTACTATGTACGAATGTTTGCGCGCATGTGACTCCCTCATTTCGCCGTTATGTATAAATCTCATGTAATAGGACGCGAGCCTATTGCCATCAACGAGGCACAAATACAAATTCCGGGCTGCTACTGAAGAATTCCACACGGTAAAACCCAATAACACTTTGCCCGTCTAGACGAACGAGGCAGTTAGTAAATTAATGTTGTTATATCCAAAAACGAATCTTTTGTTTACCAAAGGAAATATTCAATCGATCGTTATTTAAAACAGAATCCCAAATTTAGCCTGAGAATGCTACTAGCGGATTGGAAGGTCAACTGGGATTCACTATAAACACTACGAATCATACACCCATATTCTAAGACGTTCCTCGTTACTCGACTAATACTCGACTAAGTCGGCCTATAAAACACCTTCAAAATTGTGTTCTGGTCGCAATTTCGAGTTAACTTTGAACTTCCTCGACTGAGGGGTCCTCAACTGAGTCGAGGTAGAGTGGAGTCATTACGTCATAGTTTGAATTATCTACATCGCGCAAATAACGCCGCGATAAATAGTTGTAAGGATTATCGTAAGCATATTCGATAAAGTCTTCAAAATTAATTTTTATTACATACCACTAACCTTCGTGCGCGAGTCCGACTCGCACTTGGCCGGTTTTTTGGGAAAAGGCTAGCAGGAGGTTTTTTGGAAGGCTCATATTCAACAGATGTTTACTGATGCTGAAGACCGATGAGAGAACATCTCTAAAATTCACATTCTCCTTTTATTTTCAGGTAAAAACATCACAACAGCTGTGCGTGGAGCTCAAAAGACCAGCGTTAGGGTACGCAGACACATGTGACCTGGTGTTCCAGCATGGACCTAAACCAGTGAGAAAGTTCGCTCCTTTTGCCAGGTGGGTTGATAGTTTTGGGAGCAGCAGTTGTAAAATGCCGAATACTTTGTCCTTATTTAGCCCATTATTGTCTCACTGTTGGACAAAGGCCTGTTCTCAGAATGAGACGGGCCTTAGTCCACCACGCTGGCCTATTGTGGATTGGCGGACTGTACATACCAAAGACAACGATATCCTTGATGCCCTCTCAGATGCGCAGGATTCGCAACGTTGTTTTCCTTCATTAATTAAATTTTGATCCACACGTGAGAAGTCAGAGATGCGGGCCGAGGTCGTACTGAGATCTTTCTCCATAGACGACAAGCGTTCAACCGCTACGACATCACTGCTTTTAGGGAGATATACCAAAAAGTGACACATTTTTCTTCCAATGCCATCTGGACCCTAAAGAAGAAAATTTTATGAGAGTTTCTCCTTCCACTATATTGAAATTGAATTTACTACCAGTAAAGCAATGTCATTAACATGAACCCTTTCGTTTTCAGAGAGCTTGCAGATTGGGCGTTAGCATTAACACACATGGGTGCTTGCTGTGTGTACGTTGTAGTTATAGCTGAGTCTTTTAGACAAGTAAGTACTACCCTAGCACAGAGAAATCACAAGCCCAAAAGTTTGACAACATTCTAACCTTAGGATATCGGCATTGCCCTGTAACTGGGTTGCGGAGGTCTGATGACAGACACTCCGTGTAAAATACTGCTGAATAGCCGCTTCTGGTTAAACTGGAAGCTGACCCCAACATAGGTGGGATAAAGGCTAGACAGAACAAGTACAGACTATCCTAGCATGAGGTTCTTTAGTGAAACTATGGTCACTCGTAAAGCGTTTAACAATATTAGGGATTTCGTTTTTGCGCTGATGGCTGTGTTTTGTACCACCATCAGCGTAGTGTCTGAGAATCTCTAGCCTCTCAAAGCATAATCAGCCCATTATTGTCGCACTAATACGATTACGGGCTGTCTTATCAGAATTTAAGGATTCAGGCCTTCATCCACCACGCTGGCCTGGTGCAGGTTGGCAGACTACACACACCATCGAGAACTTTTTAGAGCCCTCTCATGTGTGAAGGTTTCCTCACGATGTTTTACCTTCACCGTTAACACATAAGTGTTTTGTTATATTCTACGTAGATATTAATTTTTTCTTTACTTATTTTCAGGTATCAGTGGTGTACGGGGGCCCCAACTGGTCAGTCACCGTCTACTGCGGCCTGACACTAATAGTGCTACTACCACTAACACAGATCACTAAGCTAAAGTACCTGGTACCGTTCTCGGCACTAGCAAACTTCGTGTGGTTGGGGTCTATATGCATCTCCATATACTACTGCTTGAAGGACCAGCCGAAGGTTTCTGACAGGAATCTGGTGACCTCCATTAGTGGAATACCTACGTTTATAAGGTTAGTGATAAATAATATTTATATTTTTTTAAGAAGTGTCTGTATTCGATCCTGGCACGCACCTTTGACTTTTCGGATTCATGTGTGGATCAGAATTTGATTATCACTTGCGTTAACGGTGAAGGAATACATCGTGAGGAAAACTGCATACCTGAGAGGACTCCAAAAAGTTCTGAATGGTGTGTGTAGTGCGCCGCACCAGGCCAGCGTGGTGGACGAAGGGCCCGTGGCCCCGTGGGACCTGATACAGTGCGCGGTACTCTTAGATTCGGCGCGTATTGTCAGGAAGTTCCTCTCCCTGAAGCCTTGACCACTGGTATCTTGGACCCTGTTCCCGATGCCGGTGGGCTACATTTTGTTATGTTTTTAAACGTTTGACTGCCTTGTGGGTTTAGTGGCCGCAAGCGCGACTGCTGGGCGTGGGGTCCTGGGTTCGATTCCCAGGTCGGGCAAAGTGTTACTTGGTTTATTAAATTTCTCAGAAGCAGCCCGGAGTCTGGATTTGTGCCCGGTTAGTGGCAATAGGCTCGCTATTACATGGGACTTAAACATAACTGGTGAAACGAAGATGTACTAAAAAACTCCTCTGCCGAACCCTTCGGGGAATACAAGGCGTGATGTTATGTTATGTTTTAAATGTTTTTAGTTTTTTACAGAAATATTTAAAAATGTTATTTAGGTATATGTATGAAAATTAATAGATAAAGGGTTACTTTCTTGGATCAAGAGCCACCTTCATTGTTGTCGTCTTCACACATGAGTACACATGACAAATATATTTTGTCGCATTACAAAACCCTTTGGAGAAGCTGGTGAAACAAATGACATGTCGTTACACCCATCTGCGACCCGTATCTATCATAAATATTCATTCTTATAACATAGCTTCATCTTTTATAAGAACTTTAAGATAAAAAGTAAAAAAAGGTGCATATCGTCGCTTAAGTTCTAACACCTCGTAACTCAAAAAATAGTAGTTTTGAGTTAAACAGGTCATTCGATAGGGAATCGAAAAACGCATCGTTTGACCAATCGCAATCTATGGTTAGATCCAGCAACGCTTTATTTCAAAAACAAAATCCACCGCGTCTGTAATATTTTTTCCATCAAGCTATGTAAACAGCTAAAACAGCGTGTAAGTCAGGTGAGTTCCATTCTGGATCTTGTCGCGAAAATACTCCGTCGAAAAAACCAAAATAAAATAGAATATTGTAGATTAAAAACAATTATTATGATAAGTAGAAAAATTTCAATTTTTTGCTCTCCTGAAAAGTTAACTGAAAAGTTAACTATTTTGAGTTACGCGGTGTTAGAACTTAAGCGACGAATATTTAATAGACATGCTAATAGAAACTAAAGGGGCAAAGATCGGAAAAGGGATTTTACTTCGTCCCATCATAAAATTGATCCTAAAATTCTGTATCTGAACATTGAATTCAAGAAGAGACTCGTGGCTAAGTAACTACAGTGCGGATCATATGATTTGCAAGGTTAAACTGCGCTTGCTGCGGTCAATCCGTGGATGGGTGACTATTCGTTACACATCGCGATTCCTCCATACCTCGGAAAGCACGTTGAACCGTACGCCCCGGGTGGCATACAAATACCTATGACAGTCGTTAAGGGAAGTTAGAAGCCCGAAAGACTGACAACCAATCTAACCTTAGGATATCGGCATTGCCCAGTAACTGATGACAATCGCTCCGTATAAAATTTTGGTATTCAGCCGCATCTGGTTAGACTGGAAGCTGGCCCCAACATTATTGTGAAAAGGCTAGGCCCCTAATATTTCTGCCGGGGTTGCGGTGCATGCTTTTGCGAAACCCGCGACCCCGGCTGAACGGTCAGGAAGAGGAACACCGTTGGTTTTTAACCCGTAAGAGTCCGGCAGACCCCCTCGTCTTCCCCGGGCGAGGGACATCCATGAGGATTTCCCAACAATAAAAAAGACCTCTAATATTTAACTCAAAAAGTTTTAATATTTATTGCAATGTTTTTCCTGAATACATAAACACGTCAGCGTTTTGTGTTTTTGTTAGTACATAGAAGAAACGGGTACAATCTACCCTTTATTTAGTACCTAGACTTCAAAGTTCTAGTCGAATATTTAGTACTTATTCACGTTAGATTGGTTCGACGGAGGTAACAACCTGAAAAGCCACTAAAGCCTATTGTCTGTAAACATAATCAAACTTGAAATGACTAGGTATTGAAATAGTTCCTAAAACAGTTTTCAACTGTGAAACAATCGGTTCTCACTTTATTCTCTCTTACTACAAAAAAATGTTAAGGAGCTTCAAGAATTTTCTGGAAATATAAAAACATAATATCACGCCTGTATTCTCCGAAGTGTTAAGCAGAGGTGTATAGTAACACCCTCATTCCGCCGTTATGTTTAAGTTCCATGTAATAGAGGGCGAGCCTATTGCCATCAACTGGGCACAAATCCAAACTCCGGGCTGCTACTGAGGAAATCCACACGGAAAACCTAATAACACTTTGCCCGACCTGGGGATCGAACCCAGGACCCTATGCTCAGATGTCGCGCTTGCGATCACTAGACCAACAACGCAGTTCTAATTAAATTCAAATTCAAAAGTTTTTATTTCGAATAGGCACAGTACATGCACTTAGGAAACGTCTCGACAATTTAGTTGCACGGTTCCAAAAAGTAGATCCTATGGAGAAGAAGCCGGCAAGAAACTCCATGGATACTCTTTTAAAATAATTTGATGTACAATCGGGTACAGTTACAATGCGGTGCTTAAAATAAAAATTATGTAAGAACAATGCAGGTTAGTGTAATAACAAAATACAAAATGTCAATAATAATTTACATTTTGATAATGCTACAGGTGCAGCAAAATCAGGCTCCACCATAATATTATGGGAATCCAACACTGTCATCAGCAGTCTTATTATACTCCGAGTCAAAATGTTACACTAATGGCTGCATTGTGCTCCCATTTACAGTATTACACAGGCAACAGATCAATAATGTGGTTACGGATAATTTATGGTGTAAAATACAACTTTAAATGCTCGTGAAATACCTTGTGCTATCATACTCCTTTCATATCTATAACGAGTGTTATGGTGCGTCCAGACCTGACGAACGCGCCGCGGATGCGCCGCTCGCGAGCCGCTCGCGAGCTGCGCGCGAGCGGCTCGCGGACGGTGCGCGAGCTTTTGTACGAACATGAAATGCACGCGCGCAGCTCGCGAGCGGATCGCGAGCGGCTGGCGAGCGGCGCATTCGCGGCACGTTCGTCAGGTCTGGACGCACCATTAGGTCCAGTGTTATTAAGGCGTCCGCCATCCTCCTTTGATTGAAAATCGGTAGGAATACAACCCTATATAACATAAAAAATAGGATTAAAATTGCTACTCTACAATTGCCCTTTCGCTCACAGAGAACGTAAGTGAGCGAGAGGGAAATACCGACAACAGCACTAACACCGCCATTTCTAATATCATTATTTAAGTAACCCCTTAGTAATTTCAGAATTCTACCTCTGGTAGGGTTAACCACTGATAAATAGGATATTGAAAACGGTTATTACTCAGGGTTAAGAGTTAATCTATTATTTAGCCTTGTCAATTAGTAAGGGCTACGGAACCTGGAAAATACGAGTAGCTTACCGGTCCAGACGAATCTTTACCGGGCTTCACTGTCTAGACGCTTGTTCGATAGTTTCGGAAATAAGTTCTCTAACTTCCAAATGTGACAGTCTTTGCCTTGGTATTTATCAACCCGTGCTGAATAAGCTTCATTTTTGTCGCAATGCATTTGTCGAATTTACTCAATTTGATTTGCAAATAGCTAGAGACATTTCAATTTAATAACAGACATATCGCTACCTCAGTTCAAAAGTGTAACAAGTCAGAATTTTTGCGTTCAAAAACGCATCTATATCAATTCTGAAGAGTAACATTGCTGAAAGGTGCCTAATCAATTTGATACGACCTAAAATTATTAAAACGTGTACAATGTACAATACATTTTCCTAAGTATTTAGTAGTTGTGACACTTTGGAATTGAGTTATTTATTAAATAAATAAAATATAGATAGACACATTTTGATAAGAGTCATACAGGGCATCAAATTCTAAAGATTTTGAGATGACAGTTTAGATAGATTAGGTCCTGATTTTGATATTATAATAAAGACATTTTTCTCCTGATAAAATAATATATGGAGTCTTACTCGAACAGATTACGCCTAAACTTTTGACTAATAAATAATGGACCATACATCATACAAAGGGCATTTTATGGACAGTTTGAAAAAAAAAGAACCCTCAAATGGGCAATAAATTTTGTATAAAAATGACACATTGCATACATTGCAAATTAATTTCAGATATGCCATTTATTTTTGATGGATCGGTACTGCAGACACATGTTTTACAAAAAGAATATTTAAATAGCATGCAATGTATTTCAGGCAAGGCTGGATTTTTTCCGAAACTCTCCGTTTTAAACAATTTCGATTATATTATTTCACTGCAAAAGCGTCTAGATCCTCATATTACGCCACTTCTTCTTCTTCTTCCTGCCCTTATCCCACACTAGGTGGGGTCGGCACAACATGTACCTATTTCATAAGTCCATGTTGTTAGAGGTTTTGGCTTATTGTTTTATGACCGGCCGCCTGCCTGACATCAACCCTACTTGGGAATATTCGTTGCGCCGTCGCGCGGGTGATCCAATTTGCTTGCCGATATTATGCACTCGGTCCAAAAATGATATGCTTGTCAATCTTATTGCCGACAACTAAGCAAAATATGTTCTTCTTGGAGTATACCTTGAAGTTCCTCGACCCACTCATTCAGTTTTGCTAGGGACTTTGGTTCTGACACGTCGTAATCTAATATAGCACCTCATATTACGCCACTAATACTTTTAAATGCTGATTTAAATTGGGACAATAAAGGACAATCCACATCTGACGGAAGACATATCGCCAATCTTCCGTCGCGTAATATACTCGAGAAATTTTAGTAACGCATCTTCAGTCAATGTGTACGGTTTGAGAACTTTATGTGGAATCAACAACGTATCTTCCACCAGATGTGGCTTGGCCTTTAATATTGATGAAAACGGTATCGGAAATTCGGACCGAATTCTCTCATGGAGCAAAATAAATAATAATTGTTTTAACTCATACCCTTGCACCGCAAATATCGCATCGGAACTATCGTTCAATTTGGAACTGTACAACAATGACTTAATATAAATTACCAATTAAGTATTTACTTATGAGAAAAAAACCACATTGACTTTGCCGTATTCTATAGTGCTCCCACAGTGAAGTTATAAAATGTTATTTTTTATTTATTTATTTTTTATGTTATTTATTGGTATGGCACTTCAACGACTTACTCACTAAAACATACACAAGCAAGAATAATATACAGATTTATGTGTAGTGAACTCGTCACTTACAGAAGTGCACAACACTAGCATAAAATTTATTACTAGACGTGTAAGGTACCGTTAGTTAAATTACAAAATAACAAAATAAAGCAAAAAAATAAATAGCAATGTTTACAAAATTTCTTACAATGGGGAGTATTTAACAGAACTATTAACAAAAACAAAAAAGGCTGAAAAAGAAAGAAATGGAAGTGGATACAATTATTATATTAGGTCCCCACCTATGAAATTGGCGTTTTGTATGGAGAATTTTAAAGAAGTTGCATTTTTCATACTAACATTTTCTTAATTTATTTAACAACTATGAACACTAATGTTGTAAAACGTTTATGCACTATTGTTTAAAAACTAAGATAAAGTATGCCACTTAGAATATGCGACAAAAATAAGTATTGGCTAAGTTAACACAAAAATAGTAGTCATTTCTGCTAACAAAAAGAGGAGTCATTTTTAAGGTATTTTTTGTGTTTAGAAAACTATAAGTAATAAGATTTTTTTACTATTGGTAGTTGTCTATGATGGTCATTATTCGATATAATATCAAGCAATTAATGAATCTTTTAAATCATAGAAGTGACGAGGATCTCTATTTGTGAGAAAAAAACGCCAATTTCATAGGTGGGGACCCAATATTAATATTAATAGGCGGCTCGTGTCGCACAGAGGTCTTGATACTCAGAGCTGGTTAAAAGTCTCGTACGGAATTGACGGAAAGGGTCTTAACAAAAACATAACATAACCTCACGCCTGTATTCCCCGAAGGGTTGGGCAGAGGTGTATAGTAACACCCTCATTTCGCCGTTATGTTAAAGTCCCATGTAATAGTGGCGAGCCTATTGCCATCAACCGGACACAGTTCCAAACTCTGGGCTGCTACTGAAATGCCTCGTTGGTCTAGTGGTGGCAAGGGCGACTACTGATCGTGAAGTCCTGGGTACGATCCCTAGGAAGGGTAAAGTGTTATTGGGTTTTACCATGTGGCAAAAATATTGTAAGTAGCTCAAATGTAGGTATGTAGTTGACTTTATACCAATTTATTAACAAAAAAAACATTTTTTTCACCCTCCAGTACAAGCCTGTTCGCGATGGAAGGTATCGGCGTGGTGATGCCCATAGAGAACGAGATGAAGAAGCCGCAGCACTTCCTCGGATGCCCAGGAGTGCTGAACGTCGCCATGACAGCTATAGCCGTAATGTACGGCTTCGTAGGATTCGCTGGTTACTTGAAGTTCGGAGACGAAGTCAGAGGCAGTTTAACCCTCAACCTGCCGCAGGATGAAGTGTAAGTTTAGTGATATACATACATACATACATAAACTCACGCCTTTTTCCCATGGGGGTAGGCAGAAACTATAGAACGCCACATGCTACGACTCTTACATACCCCTTTCGCTTCATCCACATTCATACATCTTGTCATACACGCACGCCGGTTGAGAGTACTACGCACCTGACCTTTGTGAAGAACATCACCAATAACATCGATGTATCTCCTTCTAGGACGTCCTCTACCGGCGTTCCCATTAACATCCGCCTTATAAATTCCTTTTGTTAATCGCCGTTCACTCATTCTCTCAACATGGCCAAACCACCTAAGCATACTCCTTTCAATTTTTGTCACTACATCATCTTTTAAACCGCAACTTTGTCTAATCTCTTTAGTGATATTTCATCTATAATATAGCATTATTAATTAAATCTTTACCTAAAAGATTCAATTTTTTATGAATTCTAACAAAGACTGAGCAAAATTTTACTGTTTCCTAATAGTTTTCAGACAATAAGAAGTTCCACTTATTTCTTCTAGAGGTGACTAAGAAAGTATTGGTATAGTTTCTTAATACATATTATGAATGTTTTATTTTTATTATTATTTTCTCGACGTCGTCTGACGTTGTGTGGGACTCAGTGATGAGTTGAAGCGGCAGGCCCAGAAGGTGATGGCGGGACGAACTAGACACCTATTGGAAGGACTGGCCGCAGAAAACTTTAAACCGAGAGAAGTGGAAGGAGGGTATGGGAGGCTTCCCTGCAGTGGGATGAAAATGGCTAAATAAAAAAAAAATATTTTCTCAGTCGCCTATTCCGCCTGCTGGCAGAAAAGCATCGAGCATGATTAAAAAAAAAAGCGAATGCCATGAAACTTTTTCATTTGGCATTGTTGATACACCTTCTTATATTTATAAGTACGTAATCAGGTTATATAAGTAACAAAGACCCCGCATAAAAAAATTACAGGATAAACGACTTTAAGACACATAATAAAACTCCAGAAAATAATCCAACAACTCTTTTCCTTCCAGCCTAGCCCAAACTGCGAAGATCCTGGTAGCATGCGTGATGCTGCTGTCGTTTGCCCTGGTGTACTACGTGCCAGTGGACGTCGTGTGGAGGAAGATCCAGGACAGGATACCAGCTAGAGGACACCGATGGGCGCTGGCAGGCGTTAGATTTGTTGGGACTTTGTTTTTAGGTAAGATATTTGAGTCATCATCATGATATCAGCCTGGCAAACGTCCACACTGAACATAATGATAGCATAATCAGCCCATTACTGTCCCACTGCTGGGCACGGGCCTCTTCTCAGAATAAGAAGGGTTTAGACCTTAGTCCAACACACTGGCTTAGTGTGGGTTGGCGGACTACACACACCATAGATAACTTTTTTTGGAATCCTCTCACATGTGCAGGTTTCCACACAATGTTTTCCTTCACCGATAAATGTTGAACATTGGTCAAAAAACAAGATGGCGCCCTTTTTCATATAAAAGAAATGCCTTTTGAAAAATAAATAGCTGAAAATAATAAAAATAATAACTGCAATCTTATCGCAGCGCTACACAGACAACCTAGATCTTAAACGTAAACATTTTAACTAATTATTTTTTCTTGGTAACCATCCTTTTCATTAGTAGCTCTATTTTAAAACAATAAAGATGCCGTAAATCAGTTTTTCTATGAAAACCCCGGGAAAGGTAGATAGATAGATAGATATACTTTATTGCACACTAAAAGAAATAAAACAAGGAATACACATAATTAACAGTACAAATGGCGGTATTATCGCTTAAAGCAATTTCTTCCAGACAACCATTGGATCGAAAGAATTGTAATGAAAGGTACCTTTTTTACAGTTTGAAAGGACTGATTCCTATGATTCACCGACCGTAACTAGTTATAGTTAGGAGCCCCATAGCTTTGCATAGTAGACCCTTCCATATGTTAGTAGCCATCACAGATAAAATTAGCTTACGAGTCTATATAAACGCCCAGTTTGGCAATAAAAAATGTACCGCCGCGTCCGATTATAGACCCTCCCAAATCAGTTCAGTACGTCGTCCCAGGCATGCGCTACTAGAGCCCGATGACGAGATCACCCTCCTCCAGGAGGCGAATAAATCGAGTAGTACAATACACATACACCGCCGCCGCCGACCGGCGTATCGCCCTCGCCGACGAGGCCCCTCGCGACGTCCCAACGCCGCCGCCCCCGATCCACCGTGCTCACCCGCCGCAGCCGCGGAGCCGGTCGTCCCTTCTGACTCCGCGCAGTCACATCGCGATTAATACAGCCCTCATCAAGCTGTCGTATCCCTCCCAGTCCTCTCGCATTCAACACCCTAAGAGGTTCGAGTCCCCCCTTGGGGACACCCTTAGAGGTGTTGCTGCTATAATAGTCATGATGTTACAGTAGTTAGCGTAGTTAGCTAGGTAGTTAGTTTAGATATTGGTTCGGAGACCCTTCTGGTCTCGCCAATAATAGCCCGGTTACGTAGAAAACGTCCGCAAGACCATCTACAAGAGTCGATTAGGAAAAAAAGAAAAAAGAAAAAATGTTACCACTGGTTTTTTTCGTGTGGTTAGTGACTAACCAGGTGTCAGAGTTTATGCCGCCCATGGCCCTCCGACTTGGCTTCACATGCCGTCGACAAATATCTCTCAGACATGCCGGTTTTCTCACGGTGTTTTCCTTCACCGTTTTTAAGCAAGTGATAATTATACAATACGCACATGAATCAGAAAAGTCAGAGGTGCGTGCCTTGGGTTCGAACTCGAGACTTATGACTTGGCAGTCCGACGGTCACACCAGTAGGCTATCACTGCTATTAAGTTATTGTTATTACCACTGGTTAGGAAAACGATTTGTTTTTGCCCATAGAAACCGGGCATTTATTTGCCCTTTATTTTTTTATTTATTTATTTGGACGTGCCTTTTATTTGCCCTTTATAGTTCTCTCTTTAAATTTTTATAAACATTTTTATCTTTGTCCTAGTTATCTCTCACATACACTACAAAATCATACATAGTTTAAGAGCTAGTAACTCTACATTCACAAAGTTCCTGCGTCCTCGTAATATTTTAGTTCGGGAGGCCGACGCGAGGTCAGCTGCATCGTCGCTAAACAAGAATAACTTTTGCATTAAGCGCCTGACGTTGAGACGTGGCTCTTAGACTATCATGAGGCGTTCCTTGTTAAGTTAATTAACGCGACAAATTAATTACTCATTAGTTAATGAGTTCAGGGTATTCTTAGTAATATGGGATGCTTATTTATTCTGTATGACATTTAAAAAAAACGCGACATAACATAACATCACACTTGGTTTCCCCGAAGGGTTGCGCAGAAGTGAATAGTAACACCCTCGTTTCGTCGCTATGTGTAAGTCCCATGTAATAAGGTGCAAGCCTATTTCCATCAACCGGGCACAAATCCAAACTCCGGGCTGCTACTGAGGAATTGCACACGAAAAAACCCAATAACACTGCCCGACCTGGGGATCGAACCCAGAACCTCACGATCAGTAAATTTCCCAAAATATTAAATTGATTTCCTTTTACAGTTGGTGTCGCCAGCGCAGTACCAAGACTGGAACTCTTCATGGAACTGGTGGGAGCCATCTGTTTGTCCGTCATGGGCCTCCTTCTGCCCGCCATCACCGAAACTATATGGAGATGGAACAGAGACATTACCCCATGTTCTTTCGTTGTATGGAAGAACGTGATCATAGGGATATTCTCCTTAGTGGCTATGGTGTCCGGAGTGACGTATGCAATCATGACGATTGTTGATGAACTGTGATGACTTCTTAGGATAATGATGATGACTTAATAATAATTATGATGACTTAATTTCTGCTTCGTTGTAAATAATTTAATAAAGTAGTGCTTACTATTTAATATTTTTTAGTAGGTATGTTGTTTTATTTTTTGTAACAATATACGCCAATGGAGCGTAGTATCCTCGGTGTTAAACTAACCGATCGTATTAGAAACACCACACTGCGCTCTATAACGCAAGTAGCAGATGTTGGAGAAAAAACAGCCAGGCTTGAGAGGGAGTGGGCCGGTCATGTCGCTCGAATGCACCCGGAGAGGTGGGCAAAGATCGTCACTAACGGGACGCCTGAAGGAGGACGTCGTCATCGAGGACGGCCGCGGCGTAGGTGGCGTGGCGATCTAGACGTGTTTGCGGGGCTAGCATTGTTAAAAACGGCACAAAATAGAGAGGTTTGGAAGGCAAAAGGGGAGGCCTTTGCTCAGTAGTGGGACATTCCATAGGCTATTAAAAAAATATATGTATATATATACGCAGTTGTTTGTAACAGTGATAGCCAACCAGTTGAACGATTGCCTTTCATGCAGGGTTTGAGTTCGACCTCAGCCCGTACCTCTGACTTTTCGAATTTATATGCGAATAAGAATTTGATTATCACTTGCGATATCGGTGAAGGAAAATCATGATAAGGAAACCTGCACACCTGAGAGGGCTCTATAAAGTTCTCGATGGTGTGTGTAGTCCGCCAACCCGCACCAGGCCAGCGTGGTGGACTAAGGCCTAAGCCCTTCTCATTCTGAGAAGAGGCCCGTGCCCAGAAGTTTTATGTATGTATACGCCATCAAAAATTAGTAAAGATTAAATGACCGGCCGCACATTATAAGAAAATTTCTGAACGACACTCTTCGCATACATTTTGTACTACACCCCACACACTGTCAGAAAGCCGGATCCGAAACTGTGGGACTTAGTATAAAATGTAAGCGCTAAGTGCCTTCGCGCACGCGTCTTAAATTTTCAGACAGAATTTCTTATGACAATATGCAGCCGGTCTTAAAATTAAAGGAGTGTTATATCAACTTGAACATTGAAAGCGACAATAATGTGTTAACTTTCCTTCAGATAAAAGTTATAGTGTGATAGTGCCTGCTTAGAGGCATTAGCAATACTCACTTTACATAAGATGTAAAACAAAAAAATGAGTTATCATTTTCGACTATCAATATACACTATGGGAATATACAGGGCTACTTCAAATCAACTGGTGAAACAGCAGTGATAACCTAGTGGTTTGACCGTTGGACTGCCACGTCATAGGTCGCGAGTACGAACACAAGGCACGCACCTCTGACTTTTCAGATTCATGTGCGTATTGTATAATTATCACTTGCTTAAAAACGGCGAAGGAAAACATCGTGAGGAAACCGGCATGTCTGAGAGATATTTCTCGACGGCATGTGATTCAAGTCAGAGGCCCATGGGCGGCATAAACTCTGACACCAGATTAGTCACTAACCATATGAAAAGAAGAAGAGAACTGGTGAAACTTCACACAGTACTTTGGAGTGTTAAAAGAGCCTCCATGAGTGACGATACACGGCGCACCTAGCCGCCCCGCTACCAACCTTGCTGACTGGCTAATCTTTTCACCACGGTATGAGCTGTTCTCATATAGCCCGTGCCGACATGAGAGAAGACTAAGTATTATTAATAGAACAGATTCAAATATGGACTGTCCGTTACAAATAATATCGCTTTACAATACTTCATTCCAAACTGTAAAGTATGAGCATCATGCAGCTATTAGTGATACGCTTATAATCATATCATATTACTGCCTATTGTCTGGTAATATGAGTCTGTCATGCTCACTTAAATGTCTTGCTGATGGTGGCGTTGTTTATCCGGTCGTTGAGTTCCCTATAATATGGTTGAGCTGACCGATGCGGATGTGCACGTCATGCTCGTGAACGGGTGCCGTCTGTCGGGACTGGTCAGCTCTTAACTGCTATGGCAATCATAGAAGGCATATTTTTCTATTTGTTACTCTTATGTGAGTTTATTTGTTACATTAACCTGCATTATTCTCATTCTATTTCTCACACTACTGTAATGGAATTGTAATGAACTACTATTTTAAAAAGAGTATTCATGGAGTTTCTTGCCGGCTCTTCTCCATAGAACCTACCTTTTGGAACCGTGCACCTAGTCGTGACGTTTTAAAAGTGCCTGAAATCTGGTCTATTTGTAATAAAAAACTTTGACTTTGACTTTGACAAGCGTACGATCCACGCGTAGATACATAATACATTTTAGAATATCGTCCGTAATTATTAAGCGTATGGAGATGGAAACCACAAAGACGAGAGTCTCGGTTTAATCTTTTTGGGATCTAAAAATCGATCATAATACGGATCATATGTTCCATATCACAAATGCAATCCGTCACTTACGCAGGGCATAAAGAATGATTTCCACCAAACGGCTCGCATCGCATCGGACCGGAAAGAATACGGACGGATGAATAAATGATTTGATTTGATTTGATTTGGATGAGCCGATCGTGTCCAGCAGTATGTCAACGCATACGATCGGCTCTGTACAGTCGCTTGCGAACGTATCAGTTTCTGCGCCTAGCCAAATAGTTTCATTCCAACCGTGTTAACAGCCGAAAGGATCCGATCGGATACGACGACAGGCGAACGGAGCCGATCTCACGCCGCAGCATACTTTCGGCTACAATCGCGTGTCGCGGAAGACGCCCGCGGCAGGCTGCTGTGCGTGGCTTGTTAATATAGACTTTAAATACTGTGTACACGATTTAATATCGTTTAAAGATTGTAATATCCATTCCGATTCGATGCGATGCAAGCCGTTTGGTGGAAATCATTCTTTATACGCAATTTGTCACAAACGGCGTTCGTCACGCACGCAGTTCGTCACAAACGTCAAACACGCAGTTCGTCACAAACACAGTTCGATACTCTTTAATTAATATCATCTCAGACGTTCTACTTCCTTCTTATATTTTTCAAGATAACATGCATAAAAACAACTATGATAGCATTTTGTACGCTTGTGTTTTTAATCATGGCCCCGTGCTTATGTAAATTGATCTCTAACTATTTTTATCAAGGTCTTGTCTAATGACACGTATGTGCCGAAGTTCACTGGACCGTGCATATAATTATAGTAATACACAGCAATTACATAGCTTTAGATTATAGCTACATTCTAGATAGGAAATCTGAGATTTGTGAATATTTTTATGAAGTGAACTGGTGATTTTAATTTTTTTTATAGCAATGAATGTCAGTGGGGTTGTAATGGGGTACCATGCGCCTACGATTCCCTTTTCAGATGGGTATATGCATAGCAGATTACAATTAAACCAAAACAACGACTAAATATTCCTCCAGAATCGTTCTATTGATTGTACTAATTTATTTCTAAACACAACCGCTAGTTCACACAGAAACAGGATTACAGGATCCCAGGATCCGTTTTTACTTTGGTAATGGCGCCTGTAGTTGTATGAGCAGTATTCCGGTATTCCAGTAAAAAATACTGGATC
Source organism: Amphipyra berbera (assembly GCA_910594945.2). Taxonomy (NCBI): domain Eukaryota; kingdom Metazoa; phylum Arthropoda; class Insecta; order Lepidoptera; family Noctuidae; genus Amphipyra; species Amphipyra berbera. The sequence continues at coordinate 19,310,918 of OU343127.1, forward strand.
CGTTATTTTTATCGTATCCTGCCTGCCAGATACGCTGTGTGAACGGGCTCTAACAGGAGTTGATAAACAATTATTTTGAGCTAATAAACAACTTAAAATTCAGTAGCATACTTTAAATAATAATAAGAGTAATTATTGTTCTTTGTTCCAAAATACAATTCTATCTAGTTAGTCATTTAATTTGGACGGTGGTCCCCAAACTAGGTAGTTGCTTGTATCTTGGGGACCTGAGTGGTGATGAAATTATCTAAACTAATATTATAAAGAGGAAAGATTTGATTGTTTGTTTGCATTGAATAGGCTCTGAAACTACTGGACCGATTTGAAAAATTCTTTCACCATTAGAATCCTACATTATCCCTGATGAACATAGGCGATAGAATAATATGCAGACGTCTGCTAGTACCTACAATATAATTTCGCGTTACTGTGTTGACATGGAACAAGTATTTGTATATCAACACAATCACAATTATATCTACCTAGCCTTTTTTCACCTATGTTGTGGTCACCTTCCAGTCTAACCAGATGCGGCTCAATAGCAGTATTTTACACGGAGCGACTGCCATCAGACCTCTGCAACCCAGTTATTGGACAATGCCGATACTCTAAAGTTAGACCGGTTGTCAGACTTTCGGGTTTCTGACTACCCGTAACGACTGTCATAGGTATTCGTATGACACCCGGGACCGACTGTTTACGTGCTCTCCGAGGCACGAAGGTCTCTCGATGTGTAACGAATGGTCACCCATTCAACTGACTGCGGCTGCTTAACCTCGCAAATTGTTTGATCCGCGCTGTTGGTAATTAGCCACGAGCTTCTGCCCCTCGAGCACAATTACAATTATAAACTACAAAATGACTTTAAACTTTCAGCAATATTAATGTACCTATTCTACATACAGGGTGTAAACGAAACCACGTAATTCCTTCAAACCTCGTGATGTACTGCTGATAGATTAACACTGAAAGGGATACTTTTAGATTCAGTAAAAAAAAGACAAGAAATAAACATGTGTTCTTAACGTGAGGCATTTTAGTGCCCCGACCGAATTGCGCGGCTATCGCTCGCCGAGCGGTCATTTTACTCGGGGCGCTAAAATACCACACGTTAAGAACACATGTTTACTTCTTGTAATTTATTTTATATTAAATCCAAAAGTATCCCATGCAGGATTAATGTATATCAGCAGTACATCACGAGTTTTCAAGGAATTACATGATTTCGTTTAAACCCTGTATACTCAATCCAAACTCCCAGCGCGGCCGCGTTTTACCAACAAAAACTAAATCGACTCTCGTAAGAGGATCCCTAATTCATCTCCAACTACACACATGATCTAGCAATTATAAGTATATAAAGTCATCATGACGAGCAGTTTGATGTACCCTTGAAGACCCAAAACATCCTGCTTGATGTGTGATTAAAAATAATTTGATGACAATCCGATTGCTCTCCTTGCAAATTGCTGAGATTTCTAACATGTGACTGCAATATGTGATGCTTGTCGATGTATAATGTTCTTTTTTTCTTTTTTGCTTGTTATACAGGGTGTAAACAAAATCATGTAATTCCTTCAAACCTCGTGATGTACTGCTGACATAGATTAACACTACATTCGGAATCAATAAAAAAAATTACAAGAAATAAACATGTACTATTCGCTCCGGTATTCGCCACCCCCCCGGCAAGATTTCACTATTACCTGTGACCTTTCATAATTCCTAGTACTGAACTATGGACTGTTGAAATACCCGTGTTGTTACCTGTACAATGTCCAAGATAGGAGCAAAGTAAAAGATAACTGTTCCTTTGCTGTGGAAATGTCTGGTAAAAAGATAGAACAGGCAAACCCTAAGGTAAATTATTAAGACTGGGACAGTGATGATTTTATTTGTCAAGCAATAATTTAGGTTAATACACACGGGAGCAATGAATCCGGGTCACCAACATAAACTATAATATCTCGGAATATATTATTTAACATAAACTATTACCCGCGGTTTCACCCGCATCCTAGAGGAACTACTTGATGTACCCGGATAAAACGTACCGTATGTGTTAATCCAGGGCATAGTCTATCTGTGTGCCAAATCTTATCCAAATCCGTTCAGCCGTTTTTGCGTGAAAGGGTAACAAACATCCATACATACAAACTTTCGCGTTTATAATATTAGTAAGGATTTTATTTAACATTTTAATATTGTTTTGTTTGTGTTGGTAACCCGGATTCATTGCTCCCGATTATAATTGTTTATCAAATAAAAAATATTATTAAATGCATTAAGTATTTTTATTTACTAAGAACCTGTTTCACAATCGTTATTTAACTCGTAATTCACACAATTCCTTGAACACGCCTACTTATATCTATGTATATTAAAATCACGTAGAGGTACATCTATATTTTCTTTCAATTGTTTAGGTACATACTTATGATAAAGTGTTTAAATTGCCTAGCACGACATTTGACGTATAGTATCGCTAATGTAAGCGAATTTTGAATCGAAAATACAACTGTCCTATAACATTTTGGTTTATTTTTTCAATGTAATTAAAATAGGTATGTGCAAAACGAGTATTTCCGATTCAAAATTCACTCACATTACCATTATGTTGACGTTACTAACGTGTTAACATTCGAACTAGGCCTAATGATAAAAATATACAGGGTGTAAACGAAATCATGTAATTCCTTCAAACCTCGTGATGTACTGCTGACATAGATTAATCCTGCATGGAATACTTTTGGATTCAATTTTTTTTTTACAAAAATAAATGTGTGTTCTTAACGTGAGGCATTTTTACGTCCCAAGCGAATTGCGCGGCTATCGCTCGCCGCGCGGTCATTTAACTCGGGGCGCTAAAATGCCTCACGTTAAGAAGACATGTTTACTTTTTGTAATTTATGTTTATTGAATCCAAGATTATCCTTTGCAGGGTTAATCTATGTCAGCAGTACATCACGAGGTTTGAAGGAATTACATGATTTCGTTTACACCCTGTAGACCAATGTATCTCGTAGATAGTCTTGCCACCGAAAGCTATCCACGAGAAAAAGCGGCAATTAAAAAAAACTCGACACTTATTTACTTACTAGCGACCCGTCCCGGCTCCGCAAGGGTGGACATTTTTCCCGTTTTTGCAACATTTTTCATTTATGCTCCGCTTCTATTGGTCGTAGCGTGATATTATATAGCCTATAACCTTCCTCGATAAATGGACTATCCAACACAATAATATTTTTTTCATTTCTAACTAGTAGTTCCTGAGATTAGCGCGTTCAAACAAACAAACTCTTCAGCTTTATAATATTAGTATAGATTTATTGGAAGGTACTAAGCTTTTTCTACATAATTATGAATCTATATTAATGTATATTTCTAACAAAAATGGAGTTCTCTGGAAAATGAAATCGTTAATTTAGTGTATAAGTCAGTGTTTATAGCTGCCTCGTTGGTCTAGTGGTGGCGAGCGCGACTGCTGATCGTGAGGTCCTGGGTTCGATCCCCAGGTCGGGCAAAGTGTTATTATGTTTTCCGTGTGGAATTCCTCAGTAGCTGCCCGGAGTTTGGATTTGTGCCCGATTGATGGCAATAGGCTCGCCCCCTATTACATGGAACTTAAACATAACGGCGAAATTAGGGTGTTACTATAAATCTCTGCCCAACCTTTTGGGGAGTACAGGCGTGATGTTAGCTGAAGATTTTTTTTAAATTGCCGCAGTTTCTCTTGGACAGCTTTTGTTAGCCAGACTATGCATCGCTTTTCATTAAGCTGAACATTGCCAGAAATGGCAACACTATTTTAATTTTTACTTCGCCTTTCATAAATTCTTTTTTTTTCCTTGTTTTCATTCTTGACTTGGTCTCGTTTGGCTCTACTCTCACCTGATGGTAAGAGCCAATCGCCAGCACGATCATAAACATAAATAGACTTATCAACTAATTATCAACTCCATTGTTCTTGCGATCTTCACATACCAGTATGTTCCGTAATAAAGTCCCTTATAGGTGGTGAGGCCATATCCGCAAACACGCTGGGAGAGAACTGCTGGCCACAACCACGACCGAAGGAGACGATGCCGACGGCGTAACCGTCTTGAACTGCTGCACCACCGGAATCTCCCTTTACCAACAAAAGAAGTCAGTTCTGAGACAAAACGGTTATACAAGGTTAGTCCGGAAGGGGGTACTAAGCCGAAAGGGTGTTAAAGTACCCATAATAGTGGATAACTTTTGTTCTACAACATTCCGCAAAAGTCAATAGTTTAGGAGAAATAGCTGTTCAAAGATTTCATAATAAATACGCTAAATTCTATCTATCCTCAGCTATCATCAGCTGTGTTTACATTTTAGGTCATATTTGGGGTCATGGATTAGAAACTCCATTTTCTAAATTCGTAACTAAAGCAGGGTTAAAGAATTTTTGAAAAAAACGTAAACTAAAATCATTTTGCACTGTTTTTTTTTGTCGAATTTTGAAATGTTAACACTTTCTTTAAAACAATCATCAGTGATACATTAAGTGGCCCGCGGCTTAGTACCCCCTTTCTAACTAACCTTGTATAAGGTCAGATAAGGTCGCAAGATGTCAAAGACCCAGAAGTCCACAACGTGCCAAGTCCTCAAAAAAAACTAAAGCCGGTGGCACAATGTTCTGTCTAGCTGTTTCCCAACTATGTTGGGGTCAGCTTCCAGTCTAACCAGATGCGGCTGAATACCAGTATTTTACACGGAGCGACTGCCATCAGACCTCCGCAATCCACTAGGCAATACCGATATCCTAAAGTTAGTCTGGTTGTCAGATTTTCGAGCTTCTGACTACCCGTAACGACTGTCATAGGTACTCGTATGACACCCGGGACCGACAGTTTAACGTGCTCTCCGAGGCACGGAGAGGTCTCGATGTGTAACGAATGGTCACCCATCAAGTGACTGACCGCGGAAAGCGCAGCTCAACCTCACAAATCGAATGATCCGCGCGGTTGTTAATTAGCCACGAGCCCCTTTAATGATCATAATTAAAGAGTGCAGTTCCGAAATAAGGACCAGACTATTGAAGTATCCGAATAAGGGCCAGGCAGGTCAGCTGCGGTTACTATTATAGGCAAATAATAGTGGCACAGATTTTATCGCAACGTGAGAATTAAACTTATTATCGTCCGGCCATTTAAATTTTGTATAAAAAACTATAACAAAAAAAATTGGTATGTATTTTGTATATTTAGTTAGTATTTACTTTAGATTTGTATTATAACTTAACTGCCTCGAGTGGTGGCAAGCGCGACTGCTGATCGTGAGGTCCTATGTGTTCGATCCCCAGGTTGGGCAAAGTGTTATTAGGTTTTTCCGTGTGGGATTCCTCAGTAGCAGCCCGTAGTTTGGATTTGTGCCCGGTTGGTGGCAATAGGCTCGCCCCCTATTAGATGGTACTTAAACATAACGGCGAAATGTGGGTGTTACTATACACCTCTGCTTAATCCTTTAGGGAATAAAGGCGTGATGTTATGTTTATGTTTTATTTGTATTATTCTAGTTTAGATTTATTATGTTTTCATTACAGATGAATCTTATAAAAAAAAGATAAACCATGTTTAAAATTATAAAGTAAACAACGATATTCCAGTATTAATTTACACAATATATTTATAATCATTATTATGTTCATTATACCTACGTGAACATCGAAATATTAAATATTTTTTTTAGAACATCTTAACACTTATTCATCAATTATTTGTTTTTTTGTGTGTTTTTAATGGATTTTTGAAGCGAAATGAATGTGTTTTGATCAAAGGTTGTTTACTTTTTATACATAGGTAAATGGCCGGACTATAGTTTAAACTTGAGTTCTCAAAAGCTGCGCTATATTTATAAGTACCGTGGAATTTTTTTATTAAGACTTCACTTATAAAGATCAGCCGTTTATAGCGATTTAAGAACACCCTTTAGTTAGGTTTTCTTATAGCGACGACAGTTTAGTACGATCAAATATCGCCGCCCCTTTGTTGTCGTTGTAAGCGGACTCCGCTGTATAGTCAAAAGAATATCTTCAACAACGTACCTGACAAGTCCCTTTACCGCCGAGGATGAAGTTGCCTCCACACCACATATTCCTGGTCAGCACAGTGAAGTACACGGCCATGCATTGCCAGTAAGGCACAACCGGGATCTCTACGTCCATCAGATGCTCTGGTATGGAACTTGCTCCTTGCTGGAATAGAGTTACAAAAATCACCATCGTGAAAATTGTATCTGGTTTTAGTCTCACGAAGATATTTGCAATCAGTATTTTTTGAAGCGACTTTCTCATAATCTTCTCATACTTATTACAGTTATCTCAAACGAATAGGTCGGATTTGACGGATCGCTATTGTTTCGCATACAATTGAATGGCATAATTTATCATGGCATACTTTCACTTATCCTGATGATCGTTACGCATAATATTAATGCTGCATAAAAATATATGCATAATTTTATTAACCATAATAAAAGAAACCTCGCCGGAAAATCCTCATGGATGCCCCTCGCCCGGGGAAGGCGAGGAGGTCTGCCGGACTCTTGCCGGCTAAAAACCAACGATGTTCCTTCTCCTGACCGTACGGCCGGGGTCGCGGGATTCGCAAAAGCATGCACCGATACCCCGGAACCATAATAACCTAACCTAATCTACAAAATTACACCAAAAAATATAGCCAAATCCAATTTTGCCTATCTAAACAGTATGCCAATAAATATTATGTCAAATTATTATTATGCAATTCAAAATTATGCCTCGTTATGGCAAAGTATATTAGGAATTAAAAAATTATGCGATATAAAGGGATCCCGGTTTTGAAACCTTTCAATCTAAATACTCTATGTACTGTTAACACTACGAAGTAATAAATACTCTAATACGCGGCATTTAGTTGCATTTTAGCATGGATATCGCATATCCATGCTAAAATAAATAAATAATAAATAGAGAGCTGTTGGCCACATTTTATAAATTTAAAAATTCTTACAGTGCCAAGCCTCTATGCTTTGGTGTTGTTAGTGAATTTTAAAAAATACCTTCACAATTATGAAACAGATGAGGAGAGAGAGTTGAGGGAAAGTACGCGCAGGAAAGATTTTAACAACAAAATAATACCCCAACTTAATATTGTTCAACATAGTCCTCAATATCAAGCAGTGCGGATTTTCAACAGGTTGCCATTGGACTTAAAAACTATAATTTACAAGAGCTCATTTAAGTCTAGACTCAAAGCGTTCCTATTGGAAAAATGTCTGTATTCTATAGACAATGACATATCCACGTTTTAATAAAAAACATAACATAACATCACATTTGATTGACATGAATTGTATATTGATTTTTTTATTTTGTAATGTAGGTAATTGAATTTTTATTTTTTATTTTTTGTTTTTTATTTTTATGATTTATTGTACTAATGTAGTGTATGTAATGTAATGTGTTAGTTTTATAATTTTAATAAGCGTGACTATTTACTATGTATCTTTCAAACACAATGTAATTTGTTCTTGAATAAAATTGAATTGAATTGAAATGCAACATGTTTAGGCAATTAAAAGGTGGCTTTAAAATCGATGGCGTGTAACATAACATAACATCACGCCTGTATTCCCCGACAAGTAGGGCAGAGATGTATAGTAACACCCTCATTTAGACAGCTATGTTTAAGTCCGATGTAATAGGGGCAGAGCCTATTGCCATCAACCGGGCACAAATCCAAACTACGGGCTGCTACTGAGGAATTCCACACGGAAAAAGCCAATAACACTTTGCCTGACCTGGGGATCGAACCCAGGACCTCACGATCAGTAGTCGCGCTTCTAGTACTTAGTTGCTCTATCTACCGCTCAATCTGCTTGGCGTGGCATCGTTTATAGAGTTTATATATCACGATCAGAATTCCAATTGCCAAAATCATGCAAATAACGATCAGAATTGTCTTGGTGGTTTTGTGTAATTGTTCGGTACGAGCCGAGTTGGCCCCAACTCCAGCAGTTTGGGCGATGAGCACCTCCTCCTTAGAATTTGTTGAACCCATTTTCTATCACGACTTTTGAAATTCAGGAGCAACACCAATTGTTATAAGCTATCTAGGACTTCAAAGTGGAATATTCCATTTTTATAAGTTCGAACTGAATACAATAATGTTTACACCAACGAATCCTTTTACGGATACACGCGCGCATTCACTAGCGCTCCCGTTACGGGCAGGGTCGCCATGTAAAGGTATCTACTTGGGAGACAAGTGAGACGAGTCGTTGCTGAGTAAATACTGTCCTTTATTAAGCTTGAACAATAATATATGTACTACAATATCGATACAGTATCTAATACTTATAGTACATACATCACAGCCACCCCTAGACCAACGAGGTAGTGTTCTGTACTTAATCTGGTGGTTTTATGAAAACGTCAATTCAGACGTGATACGTTGCAGCAACTGTTGTAGAAGAGATGTTTATCTAATTACTAGCGGCCCGTCCCGGCTTCGCACGGGTGGACATTTTTCCCGTTTTTGAAACATTATTCATTTATTCTCCGCTGCGTAATGGTCGTTGCGTAATGTTACCTTCCTCGATAAATGGACTATCCAACACAAAAATATTTTTTCAATTCCAACCAGTAGTTCCTGAGATTAGCGCGTTCAAACAAACTGTTCAGCTTTATAACATTAGTATAGATAGGTATGATAGTATATTAAAATCTGTGTAATTAAATGTGCGTAGTCGATAAAATATTTTTTGTAAAATCAGAAAACATACAACTGACTGCCTTGTTGTGAGTGGTCGCAAGCGCAACTGCTGAGCATGGGGCTCTGGGTTCGATCCCCAGGTCGGGCAAAGTGTTATTGGGTTATACCATTAGGAATTCTCAGTAGCCCGGAGTCTCTATTTATGCCCGGTTAATGGCAGTAGGCTCGCCTCCTATTACATGGGATTTAAACATAACTGGCGAAACGAGGGTGTACTAAAACACCTCTGCCGAACCCTTTGGGGAATACAAGGTGTGATGTTATGTTATGTAAACATAATGTTTACGAATATTAACTACCTCTCGTAAGAACTCAAGGATACTTTGCCATAACAAGTTCAGCGGTTTATAAAAGTTTCAACCTTGGAACAGTTGGGCGCGTGTTTATGCATATTCTATTATAAAAGCGATACCTATTAGCGAGGTAGCGCTTTTCCAAGCGTCTTAGTGAATTTCAAACAAAAAAAACAAATCGATTTTTGACTTATAAGGGTCGTTCATTTTTAAACAGTTTTAATTAGCTTCACTTTGTATACAAGGTTAGTCGAAAGGGGGCAGGTCTGAAAGGGTGTTAAGTACCCATAATAATGGATACATTTTGTTCTACAACTTTCCCCAGCAGACATTAGTTTGAAGAAATAGCCGTTCAAAGATTTCATAAAAAATACCCTACATTCTATCTATCCTCAGCTATGATCAGCTGTGTTTACATTTTAGGTGATATTTGGGGTCACGGATTAGAAGCTCCATTTTCTGAATTGGTAACTAAATCAATCAATCAAATTTATTTCGGACAAGGTACATCCATATGTTGGTAAATTATAATATAAGTACTTACAAAAATATCTTAATAATAACGAAACGGACTTACCAATGCAGGGATGAAGAATTTTTGAAAAAACTAAAATAATAATAATTTTGCATGGATTTTTATAAATCTAATTTTGAAACTTTAACATTTTCTTTAAAACAATCATCAGTGAAACATTACGTGGCCCGCGGCTTAGTATGGGGTTTCCGACTAACCTTGTATATTTGCTTGATTCAAATCTTGCGACAGATTTTTCAACTACTTCTGCTTAACCGATTCTCCTGAAACTTCGCACACAAATTCAATTCCCATGACAATACAACATTATAACAATTTCAACCTTCAACCCCCAAATCCTGATGCTGCAGGGGTACTGCAAGATAACACCGTTTAACTCTCTAAACGTCGTAAGTAGGTACAGATGGATGTACGCTAAAATATTCGGGCGTTGCGTGTCGGTCGTACACGTGGGTGCACACGTAAGAAACGCGCTCCTATTGGTGATGGATATTGTATTGTATGGCGTATATTGTATATTCCCGACAAACGCATCGTTTTTAGCAAAAGAGGAGCGCGTCACAGGTTAACTTAAAAGTAATTTTTGAAGGGATTATTTTCATTGCTATAAATATTTGGAACTAATATATAAAACCGACTTCAAAAATTAAAAAGTATAAAATAACTTAATATAAAATTAACAGTTTCAGAAGTCGGTGCTGATCCACGCTGAACCAAATTGAAGGCACCGACTTCTGAAACTGTTAATTTTATATTAAGTTATTTTATACTTTTAGTTTTTGAAGACGGTTTTTATAAACGTAGTTTTTTTTTATTTTTTACTTTTTAGTGTCTGTAATAGGTTGTTCTGTAAACTACAGTAGGATTTTTCTAGATTACATCAGGTAGAATAATTACATCGTCCAGGTAAACTAAAATGTTGATAAAAAAATAAAAATGTTCATAAAATGAAAACTACCGGACCAAACTATGTTAAATTTTTATGGGACCAAATGGCAACTATTCCGCATCAAACTAAAGAAGAATCACGTAAATCGGATCATAAATCTCAGCGTAATCGGTGTACATACATAAAAAAAAACTTATCGAATATAGAACCTCCTCCTTTTTGAAGTCGGTTAAAAATAAAAACTGCGTCGTTGGTCTAGTAGTGGCAAGCGCGACTGCTGATCGTGAGGTCCTGGGTTCGATCCCCAGGTCGGGCAGTGTTATTGGGTTTTTCCGTATAAAATTTCTCAGTAGCAGGCCGGTGTTTGAATTTGTGCCCGGTTCATGGCAATAGGCTGGCACCCTATCACATGGGACTTAAACATAGGTAATGGTGTAACGAGGGTGTACTAAAACACCTCTGCCGAACCCTTCGGGGAATGTAAGGCGTGATGTTATGTTTATATGTTGATTTTGACCTTTCCTATATCTAAATTCCTTTCTAAGTTTTTACTTGAATACTTTGCCACACACTCTTCTGTTTCGTGGGTGCGTTTATAGACATAAATCTCAAATGCATAAAACCTAACCCGATACAACTGTCAGGCCGAACAAACATTTATTCGTGCGGAAATTGAATCCGCGACCGGTAGCGCAGAAGCCAGCTTAGCCTCTGTGACAATCCAGCTAGGATTCATAAATTGTTCTGGCTATCCTTTACCCGCAACTATGTTAGGGTCAGCTTCCAGTCTAACCAGATGCGGCTGAATACCAGTATTTTAAACGGAGCGACTGCCATCAGACCTCCGCAACCCAGTTATTAGGCAATTCCTAATTAAGGAGGATAATTAATTATTATTTTGGTAATTAATTAGACAGGTGCGTACTCTCAATCGGCGTGCGTGTATGACAAGATGTATGAATGTAGATGAAGCTAAAGGAGTATGTAATGTATGTTAGAATTAATATCAAAACAATGTATTTAAAATACTACTAGCGCCATCTCTTATGTACTAGTATATACTAGTACATAAGAGATGGCGCTAGTAGTAGTTGTGTACCTACCTGCTTAATTTCTACTGTGTAAAAAAGTTAGTCTATGCAAAGCCACTACATGTATTAATTATTACATTAATGTATGTATGTGGCGTTCTACAAGGTTAGTCGGAAAGGGGGTACTAAGCCGCGGGCCACTTAATGTATCACTGATGATTGATTTCAAGAAAGTGTTAAATTTCCAAAATCGATAAAAAATACCATGAAACATGATTTTTACATTAGTTTTGATAAAACTTCATTCCTGCCTTAATTAAGAATTCAGAAAATGGAGCTTCTAATCCGTGACACCGAATATGACCTAAAATGTAAACACAGCTGATCATAACTGAGGATAGATAGAATTTAGCGTATTTTTTATGAAATCTTGTAACAGCTATTTCTCTTAAACTAATGACTTTTGGGGAAAGTTGTAGAACAATAGTTATCCATTATTATGTGTACTTTAACGTCCTTTCGGCTTAGTACCCCCTTTCTGACTAACCTTGTATAGTTTCTGCCTACCCCCATGGGAAAAAGGCGTGAGTTTATGTATGTAATTAGATAGAATACATAAAATAAGTTTAGAATTTTTATTAAAAGTAAAGAATCACCTCAGTCCTTCCCCACCCGCTGACCATAACCTGCGAGTTGTCCTTCAAAAGCCTGCCTTTCTTCGGCAACTTGACGGGTTGTATGACGTCAGTAAACTCTATAGGCTCCACCGTCCTCATCACGGCCACGTCCTTGTCAAACCTTGGACTGTCGTACTGCGGATGCGGTATTACTTCAGCTATGGGTATAATTGTGCCGTTCTTCCTCCAGGTGCTGCCGGCACGAAGGACCACTGTTTCTGGGTCTACACTGTAATGGGTGATAGTGGTTTTAATATGATTGGAAATATATAAATACATCTCGTGGTCACGACTCAGATTAAGCCACCACAATTAGCGGTAGTGGCTTCCAGTCTGACCAGATGCGGCTGAATACGAGTATTTTACACGGAGCGACTGCCATCAGACCTTCACAACTAGGCAGTGATGATGCACGGAGGGGTCCTGATATCTAACAAAGTCACCCATCCACGGACTGACCGTGGCAAGCGCAGCTTAACCTTACAAATCATATGGTTGTCAAGGGGCTCGTGGCTAGAGCCCCTCTTGACTGAAGAAGACAAATGCTATTAAATTTTACATAATATAACATCACGCCTTATATTTCCCGAGGGGTTGGGCAGAGGTGTATAGTAACACCCTCGTTTCGCCAGTTATGTTTAAGTCCCATGTAATAGAGGGCGAGCCTCTTGCCATTAACCTGGCACAAATCCAGACACCGGGCTGCTACTGAGAAATTCCTAATGGAAAAACCCAATATAACCCAATAAACGCGTTAAAGGTACGACGGGACTTTGCACTCGCAGCGTATGTGGTGAAGCTACTGCGTGGTGGGGAACATAACCCGGGAGAGCTGCGGCACCTGGAACTTTGCGTGCCAGACCGGTACGTGTGGAGGCGGCGACGCCCGCCCCTGCTTGCTGTGCCTGCAGCCAGAACCAACCTACTGGCAAGAACTCCTCTTACTAGAGCCATGCGTGTGGTGAACGAGGTTCACGAGAGGGTTGATGTATTGTGGTGCAACTTGAGAGAATTCGCAAAAGTTACATTATATATAATATGTTATTTAGATGTAGGTTAAATTTTAGGATATAAGTATGTAGGTTAAGGATTTAGCATGTAAGGCCACTCTATCGCATTGGATCGCAGATCTGTAATGGTAGTTGTAGGTAAGATTTGCAAAAATAAATAAATATCACTTTGCCCTACCTGGGGATCGAACCCAGGACCCCATGCTTAGCAGTCACAACCGCGACTACTAGACCAACAAGGCAGTCCTAAAGGCAGTATTAAATTTAAACGTGTAAGTTAACTATCTACATTGTCAACAAGTTAACTCAATAACCAAGTTTATAATTATCGCATTAAAATATGATGTGTACGCTAACAATGGCAAGGTCATCATCACAATATAAATTGCTGTCATTTACAATTAATTTTTGTCTTCTATTTCTATTTTAAACTCATTTTGATTGGCTGATAGAGATAAGACTTGTTTTTTAGTTAATAAGTTATTTAATTACCTATTCATATAACTATTAAGTCCACCATTGTATTTTGTGCGAAAGTATGAATAAATAAATAACCATCCTGTGAACATACATTAATGTTTTTTTCAAATATGAATCCGTTTAATGGTCAAAGCACACATATCAACTCGGTAAGGGATCGTAACCGTATCGCCGTTCGCCTCGCCGTCAAACAGGCGTCAACCTACCGTAAGCACGTAACCAAACCGGATCAGCTGCTCCGATACGTCGACTCGGTTACGGCTAGGCGACGCCGCGCTTACGGCTCGCTTACGGCTCGCAGTAACAGTAGTGTACTGCAGGCAGCCGCGGCAGGGGTGAGAGGGGCAAGGGTGGACGAATAGACGTAAGCTCGGGTACGGAGAGACGTAAGCGCGGGGACGACTAGCCGTAAGCGCGGGAACCACGTTGACCACACACCGTACCGCGGTTCGTGAGCTTGTCCCGAGGCGAGGCGATTACGTTACGATTCCGATTAGTGTGCGTTGCAGTAGGGAGTTTCATACAAAGAATACTGAACGGCTTGAGTTGATACGGTGACGATCCCTTTCCGATTTGATATGTGCGCTTTGACCTTAACTCGTAAATACGTAGACTAGCTGTGTCTTCGTGTCTATGCCCGCTTACAATGTTTTTTTTTTATATACAATGTCAGTCAATCATTCAGTTAAGTTTCTTGTTTTACATGAACAGAAGACAGAACACACATCTTCTAACATAACATCACGCCTCATATTCCCCGAAGGGTTCACCAGAGGTGTTTTTAGTACACCCTCGTATCGCCAGTTATGTTTAAGTCCCATGTTATAGGGGCGAGCTTATTTCCGCTAACCGGGCACAAATCCAGACTCCAGGCTGCTACTGATAAATTCCTAATGGAAAAACCCAATAACACCGCCCGACCTGGGGATCGAAACCAGGACCCCATGCTCAGCAGTCGCGCTTGCGACCACACACAACACAATTGAATTTCATACGTACTTCTGCGCGCAATGCGCCGCCGTTAGTATCCAGTTCTCACTGATAATAAACCCCCCACAGAAGTAGGACTTGTTCACAATGAAGGACACCTGGTAGGGATGGTCCTCTATGCTTGCATTCTTGCCTCCTACGATCCTGTTGTCGAACGGCGTTGGACCGTACAGCAAATCTTCTACTGTCGGAATACTTGGAAAGTCGAAGTCGAATGGTGACACTGAAACATGAACAAATTAGTTATATCAGTTAACTAGCGACCCGCCCCTGCTTCGCACGGGTCCAATGTTGATACTAATATGGGGCATATAAACCTTCCTCTTGAATCACTCTATCTATTGCTGAAAACTGCATTAAAATCCGTTGCGTAGTTTAAAAGATCTAAGCGTACAGACAGCGGGAGCGACTTTGTTATAAACTGTGTAAAGATTAGCACAGGTAGAAGAAATTTACGAGGATTTAAAACGATGAAAATACGGTCATCTTTTATATCAACATATATATAAAAATCTATTGCTATTCGTTAGTCCCGCTAAAACTCGAGAACGGCTGGACCGATTTGAATAATTATTTTTTATATACAATATAAATCTTAACTACTATAATACAAATCAAAAATAAAACAATCAAAGGGCATCAAAAAATTCGTCCGCATCGCTGTCAACAGGAAAAGTGCCCAAAAGGCTGGCAGCATTGCCACGTTGTATGGCAATGCTGATTCTTTGGCCAAAAAATAGGCCAGCCCTATGGTCACGTGAAGAGTCGACCAACCGCTTGGCGATGTCTCGAAAAAACTAAGTGGGCATTATTTTTTTGTTTGGTTCGCCTCAACTCTGGGGTGATTTAGGAAAAACCCAAAGGAACAGCCGAAAAATCGTAAAAATCGAAATTGGTAATTTTGTATGGAAATTGCTTTTAGGTGGTACAAAGTTCACCGGGTCATCTAGTCACTAATAATGCTTATTGACGATCCGCTTAGCACAGTGGCCGACCGCTTTGCTTCAATAGTGCAAAGGTTTTGAAGGTTCGATCCGTAATATTTCTACGACCTACTCATGTCTCTTCCAGGTTTGTGTATTACTAAATATCATATTCGTCTGTTACTGCACAGGCGATACAGTAGCTATCCATTATTTTATTTTTGTTGAAAAATCCTCATGGATGTCCCTCGCCCGGGTAAGGCGAGGGGGTCTGCCGGACTCTTACCGGCTAAAAACCAACGGTGTCCCTCCTTCTAACCTAACAGTAGCTATCCTAGTAAAAGGCTATGATTTTTGAACAACTAATAATAAATACTCGACCACAGAAATATTAATTTAGTTCATAGCTGTAAAGTTTCAAGTTCCGAGTTAATTTTAAAAAGGTATTCCACTTATAAAACATGGAGGACGAAGCTAGGAAGCTATGATGGGAGACATTCTTGGTCCTTTGTAACATTGTCGTTCAAAAAGAACTAAGTAATTCTAGTCTATTTTAAATAAATGACTTTTTAAGTATTTAGTTAGAAACGTTATAAATTTTGTTACACCATTCCAAAAATGTTGGTCCTATGGAGGAGACCCGAGAAGAAACTATGGATCCATTGTATTACAGACAGATGGTTAACTTTTACTTTACTTTTAACGAAAGTAGGTATTGAAAAAGTTTAAAGTCTAGTGACATTGAAGACTTTAATTAGTTCCAAAGTGTTTAAACACGGAAGCCACAAATTCTATTGTTTTACTAATTAAAATGGAATGGTAATAAAATAATAATATAAATGATTATAATATGATAACTAAAATAAATACATATTCTCACGCCTGTAATCACCAAAGGGGTAAGCAAAGGTGTTCTCCTATTACAGGAGTCTCTACACCCAAGTTTCGCCTCTTGTATTAAGTCCATGGTAGCGAGCCTAACACCATTTATCGGACACAATTAAGATGTAATAAGATAATAATATAGTGGGTAGCAGTGATAGCCTAGTGGTGTGACCGTCGGACTGCCAAGTCATAGATCTCGAGTTCGAACCCAAGGCACGCACCTCTGACTTTTCGGATTCATGTGCGTATTGTATAATTATCACTTGCTTAAAAACGGTGAAGGAAAACATCGTGAGAAAACCGGTATGCCTGAAAGATATTTCTCGATGACATGTGAAGCCAAGTCAGAGGCCCATGGGCGGCATAAACTCTGACACCAGGTTAGCCACTAACCACACGAAAAGAAGAAGACAAACAAAACTTATGGTAGTTACTTCTATTTCTCAACTAGTCACCATAAAAGATACAAGAACAAGGGGTAAAAATGAAAGCCATCAACACCATGATATCTATAGAATACAGGGTGTTATTTAAATAACGCTAAACCTCAGACACCCCAACTGATTTTAATTGTAATCAATTGATCTAGCTATAATTTATTTATTTTTATCAATTATTATAGAAGATACTGATACTGCTGAGCATAGGTTGGTATCCTGGGTTCATTCCCCAGGTCGGGCTAAGTGATATTGGGTTTTTCCATTAGGAATTTCTCAGTAGCATCCCGGAGTCTGGATTTGTGCCCGGTTAGTGGCAACAGGCTCGTCCCCTATTACTGGGACTTAAACGTAACTGGCGAAACGAGGGCGTTACGAAAACACCTCTGCCTAACCCTTCAGGGAATACACGGCGTGATGTTATGTTATGTGTATAGAAGATTTATGTATTGTGTTTTTTGACCGGAAAATTATGTTTCGAATTTTGTTGGTCTGAATATTTTGATCGGACGACTACCCAGCCTCGTCCCGCTGACTGCCCTTACTTACCTACGTATTGAATTTTAATCTACGTAAATGGTCGCGAGGTTTGCGATGATTTAGAAATGACAATGAAAAATATATTTTTTTTATTATTATGGTCAATGTGGGCAAATCCGTCTGCGGGGCAATTCCATACACATGCATTTTTATTCATTCCAGAATAGTTAGTGAATATTTTAGTTTAGTTAATAACTAAAAAATGATCCTGTTGTATCGTCCGAGTCGACAACAGCGTACCTAACTATTTCTGGATTGAATACAAATGTGTGTATGCAATTGCCCCGCTGACGGATTTGCACACATTGACCATACCGTAACATCATATCATCACGCCCGTATTCCTCTAAGGGTTCGGCAAAGGTATTTTTTTTTAGTACACTCGTTTCACCAGTTATGTCTCAAGTCCCACGTAATAGGGGGCGAGCCTATTGCCATCAACCGGGCACAAATCCAAATTCCGGGCTGCTACTGAGGAATTCCACATGGAACAACCCAATAACACTTTGCTCGACCTGGGGATCGAACCCAGGACCTCACGATCAGCAGTCGCGCTTGCGACCACTAGACCAACGAGGCAGTTTAATATATAGGTATAGTTATAATATATATAAGGTTAGTCAGAAAGGGGGTACTATGCCGAAAGGGTGTTAAAGTAACCATAATAATGGATAACTTTTGTTCTACAATTTTCCTCAAAAGTCAATAGTTCAAGAGAAATAGCTGTTTAAAGATTTCATAAAAAATACGCTAAATTCTATCTATCCTCAGCTATGATCAGACGTGTTTACATTTTACGTCATATTTGGGGTCACGGATTAGAAACTTCATTTTCTGAATTTATAACTAAAGCAGGAATATAGAATTTATGAAAAAATAAAAATAATTTTTCATGGAACAAAATTAATCGAATTTTTATATTTTAACACTTTATTTAAAACAATCATCAGTGATACATTCAGTAGCCCGCGGCTTAGTACCCCCTTTCCGACTAGCCTTGTATATAATAGTTTAGTTTTAAATATTACCATACATTATAAAACAACAATTGATTCTACTGTCGACACTGAACAAACTACTTTTAGGTTTTATAAAACGTTGTATAAAACCTTTTAACGTCCAAGTAATTAAAACCTAGATTTTTACAAACAAAATTGAAAAAAAAATCCACTCACCTGTGCCGAAAATACTCAGCGTTAAAATTAAAACAACTTTTGAACTAAACATCGTTAGTGCTTGGTGAATTTTGAACAAAATAAGGACGCACTGTTCACTGTACGTTTTATATCAGACTTTATCTCTTCATTAGGATTGTATACAAATCACCCACATATTGTTTAATTGGAATTTTCTGTCATAACACTAGATAGTGATAACCTTCGGGGCTTCAGCGAACGTATGTGCTCGGCCTAACGTACTGGCCTAATAGTTTCGAGGTACACTTGCAACTAGTCGCGAACGATTAATCGCATTTGGATTGTCTTTTGTTCTTCTTACTCCTAGCCTTTTCCTAACTATGTTAGGGTCAATTTCCAGTCTAAACCAGATGCGGCTGAATGACAGTATTTTACACCAGGCGACTGCTATCAGACCTCTGCAACCCAGTTACTGGGCAATGCCGATATCCTAAAATTACACCAGTTGCTAGACTTTCGGACTTCTGACTACCTGTAACGACTGTTATAGGTATTCTTATGACACCCGGGACCGATGGTTTAACGTGCTCTCCGAGGTACGAAGGGGTCTCGATGTATAACGAACGGCCACTCATCCACAGACTGACCGCGGTAAGCACAGCTTAACCTCGCAAATCCTATGATCAGCGTGGTTGCTAATTAACCACGAGCCCTTCTTATCGATTATGTATTTTTTATGAGAATTAATTTAGTATTATTTATTAGGTGTTTAACCTTCTAGGTAAGAATTTAAAGAAAATAACGATAAAATATAAGAACAAACCACTCAGCACTTAATACCTTTGAAATATTTTTCCCTAGTTTCTCTAATTAAAGGTAAGTAAACGGTGAAGGAACAACATCGTGAGGAAACCTGCACACCTGAGAGGGCTCCATAAAGTTCTCGATGGTGTGTGTAGTCTGCCAATCCGCACCAGGCCAATGTGGTGAACTAAGGCCTAAACCCTACTCATTCTGTAAAGAGGCCCGTGCCCAGCAGTGGGATAGTAATGGGCTAGTAATGTTATAAGTTTATTATAAACTAAAATAAGGACTTTTTAGAATAGTCTTTAAAGAAGAACTTACTACCTATAAGTAAATGGTAGTAATCGTGTAGCTTGACTTAACGACAAGTTTACAATCTCTATTAATTACTTGTTACTTCAAGTAGTGCCAATGCTCTTAGTATTGTTATTCCACTTCAAGAGATAATCAGCTAATATAATCTGAAGAAGAAACAATAAAATCATTAAGCATACAAATGGTACAATGCGACAAAGTTGTCGCAAGTGTGTATGCGTCTAAGACAAGTAGCTACCGTTACACTAATAAATAATGGAAACAATTGTCGATCGACCAACAGTGTGCCTAGAATACCTAATTAAATTAACGCTAGGCGCACAATGTAGACAAAAAGGTTAGCAATGAATAACTCAAAAGAAAAACAAGTGATGCTGTGTTCTGCCTTTCGATTCGTTCGAACTATTTTTTTTTATTTAAATCTCAAAAATAATAACTTTTGTATGTCACTCTACTGAACTTTTTTGACGACACGTTTGGTGCAGTGGCTGAGTGATTAGCTTCTGCGCTACGGGTCATGGGTTCGATTCCTGCACGGAACAAATATTTGTATGGCCTGCAGATAGTTGTTCGGGTCTGGGCGTTTGTGCATGGGAAGATATGTGTCTGTAAACACACCCAAGATACAGGAGAAATCCCAGTGAGAAGCAACGATATAAAAAAATAAACTTTACAAAGCCTTATTCACAGATCGCTCCAACCAAAACAAAGGGAAAGGTACATAGATTAATCTAGTGAATAATATTTAATCGTTTGTGTTAGAAAAATGTTTCTTACCTCATCTGCAAGGACGAAAAACACATTTAGACCAGAGCGTGATATTGCAAACGTGGACTTGAATATTATTGCTTATTAATCCGATATACAAGTTACTTACCTACCATATTTACCTCTGATGAAAACCCTCAGAAAAGAAAAATAAATTTAAAATCGTGGTCCTTCTGTCCGCAAATCGAAACTGTGCGCCTAACCTTATATGTAATGTGACGTATTCGTGGCAAGTAATTTACGACCGTGACCACGCATCCTAAATCCGGGTAAGAGAAATTCCAATGTTGTATTATACTTTTCCTTGAAGAGTGACGTACTTTTTGTCATGTCAGGTAGGTCATTTCCTTCGGGCTTCATTAGCAGTTGCCTGGTGTGGTGTAAGGAATACACAAAATGGACAACTCCGTCGGCACGTGGTCACTGACGGATTCTTCTTTTCGTCTTTCGCCGTTATGTTTAAGTCCCATATATAGGTAATAGGGGGCGAGTCAGTGGAGTAGCTTGCCCAATATGGAGTGTCTGGGATGTGCTGAGTTTAGCGTTAAAGAGTTTAGAGTTCTGCGTACGGCCTAAGGGCTTGATTAAGATGTTTTACGAATATTTGCTACACATCGGGGCCCCTAAGTCCGGGGGCCCCGTATCATTGATACGGCTGATACGGTGGTAACTACGCGAGGCGAGCCTATTGCCATCAACCGGGCACAAATCCAAACTCCGGGCTGCTATTGAGGGATTCCACACGGAAAAACCAAATAACACTTTGCCCGACCTGGGGATTGGACCGAAGACCTCACGGTCTGCAGTCACGCTTGCCACCACTAGACCAATGAAGCAGTTAGTCAGTTTCTCCTACAAGCGACGGTACTAAGAAGTTTGTTGATTAACTTCATTTATTTAACACCGATGATTATTCTAAGACAAAATGCTAATAAAATACAAGATGTAAAAAGACCCTTCACGAAGCCGTCAACCATGCATTCAGTACATCAAACTAAGTAACCCTACGCAAAAATTGTCGCTGGGAAACGAATTTTTTTTTTTGGTGAAAAATTTCGTTTTACTGTAAAGGTCAATGTAACGCACTCAAAACACTGTGCTGATAGATGCAATGAGTAGTAAACGGGTAATGGAGGTATTTCAAGTACATTTGCAACCTTCAAAACTAGTATTTAAAAAAAAGTTGTGAAAAAGTTGGAACTTTGACCTCCAATATCTCCGTAACAAGAAGGTTCCCAGGCATAGTCCAGAACAAAAAAATTATCGCAATGACGTGGAGAATAAGTGCCTTTCGGCTTCGTTAAGGGTCTATTTACACCGTTTATAGGCCTTAACACAAGATTGATATTAGACAACTGTATCAATCACTGCAACTACCTCGTTGATCTAGTGGTGGCATGCGCCACTGCTGATCGTGAAGTCCTGGGTTCGATCCCTGGTCAGGCAAAGTGTTATTGGGTTTTTCCGTGTGGAATTCCTCAGTAGCAGCCTGGAGTTTAGATTTGTGCCCAGTTGTTGGCAATAGGCTCGTCCCCTCTTACATGGGGCTTAAACATAACGGCGAAATGAAGGTGTATTAAAACACCTATGCCGAACCCAAGGCCAAGAGTGCCTGCCGACGGTGTTCTGGTGTTACGTCAAATTGTCAATTATAGCCCGTATTCGGAACTGTCCGATATAACGGTTTATGCTCGTGCCATGTCATGTGAGACAATGCCGCTATCGAGTAAATTATAGACGCACGATGACAGTTGAAGGTGACAGCCATTTATTCAATTTAGTTGCGTATATGATGATTCACTTAGAAAATATTCCTTTATTATGGTAGGCAGCTTACTTACTTGTAGGTACATTATGTGATTATACAAGGTTAGTCGGAAAGGGGGTACTAAGCCGCAAGCCACTTAATGTACCTATCACTGAAGTTCGTTTTAAAAAAAGTGTTAAAATTTCAAAATTCGAATAAAATATTCCTTGAAAAATCATTTTTATTTTGGTTTTTTCAAAAATTCTTCGTCCCTGCTTAAGTTACGAATTCAGAAAATTAAGGTTCTAATCCGTGACCCCGAATATGATCTGATATGTAAACACAGCTAATCATAGCTGAGGATAGATAGAATTTAGCGTGTTTTTTATGAAATCTTTGAACAGTTATTTCTCTTAAACTATCGAGTTTTGGGGAAAGTTGTAGTACAAAAGTTATTCCTTATTATGGGTACTTTAACACCCTTTCAGCTTAGTACCCCTTTCCGACTAACCTTGTATAGATTACTTATAATTTTATTAGGTATCAATTAATTCAGAATTATTTATAATTTTTTTTTTATTATCATCAGAGTATGGACTAAGGCCTAAAACCCTTCTCATTTTGAGAAGAGGCCCGTACCCTGCAGCTAGGCAATACTGATATCTTAAGGTTAGATCGGTTGTCAGACTTTCAGGCTTCTGACTACACGGCTTCTGTATACTAAGAATAATTCCGCGAAGAGATTAACACCCATATTCTAAGACGTTCCTCCAAAACTTACTTGACTCGACTCCACCTCGACTCAGTCTTTCTCACTATTATTGGTAGTTACGGACATAAACGTCCTCGACTCGCGATTTTTCCTCAGTCGAGGTAAGGAACCATCTGTCAAACTCAAGGTACCTCGGAACCTACCTTAAGGAAGGAAGTGTCAAAGTTCGTATGTAACAAAAATGAATTTTGAAGACTATCGAATATGCTTACGATAATCCTTACAACTACCTATTTATCGCGGCGTTATTTGCGCGATGCAAATAATTCAAATTATGACGTAATGACTCCACTCTACCTCGACTTATTTGAGGACCCTTCAGTCGAGGAACCTCAAAGTTCACTCGAAATTGCAACTAAGAATATAATTTTGAAGATGTTTTCGAGGCCGTCCTGAGACGAGTATGAGTCGAGTAAGTTTTGGAGGAACGTCTTAGAATATGGGTGTAAGAATACAATTTCCCTCCGTTGCCGGGCAAGCGAGTCGTCAGAGGCGAGGATCCTAGCTCCACTAATATTAGCCGAAATATAGCAATAGGCTTAATACCCATCATTACATGATGCCTTGAATTCCCTGAAGGGTTCGGCAGAAGTGTTTTAATACATCCTCGTTTCGACAGTCAATGGGAATTAAGTCCCATTGACTGGCGAAACGAGGGTGTCTACTTATAAGAATAATAATAATAAAAAGAAAGATAGACAAAGAAAGCTGAGAAAGATAAACAAATAAAATATCTTGATCTAGCACACGAGGTTGTCGGCATGTGGGATGTGGACTCAGCAGTCATTGTCCCGATAGTCGTTACGGCGAATGGTCTAATAGCCAAGAGCCTCGATAAACACCTCATGAGGCTCTCGTTGGGTGGCTGGATCAAGGGCTTGATACAGAGAGCAGTACTCCTTGACACGGCACGCATAGTGAGGAGGTTCCTTTCTCTGGAGCCCTGACTGCCGGCCGTTTGGACCCTGTTCCCGATGCCGGTGGACTACTATTTTTTTATATTTTTAAATGTTTTTTTTTATATTTTTTATAGAAATATTTAAAAATGTAATTAATATGTGTATAAATGAATAAACGGAGATAATAATCATTTTTATTCAAATTCATTGGAACTAAAATAATACAAAGTCATAAATACATTATATTCATACATGTGTTACTTGCCTGAACTAGGTAACCCTGTGTTTCAGGCGAGAAGAGCAAATTTAGTCTAATCTAAAATAATCATATATTTATTATATAAAATAAAATAATAATCTAAGGTATGTGCATGTACTCGTACGTATGTATACTAAAAATAACGTTGTATATGTATGATAGATTGGGAAATGATGAGATTAGACAAAGTTGCGGTTTAAAAGATGATGTAGTGACAAAAATTGAAAGGAGAATGCTTAGGTAGTTTGGTCATGTTGAGAGAATGAGTGAACGGCGATTAACAAAAGGAATTTATAAGGCGGATGTCAATGGAAACGCCGGTAAAGGACGTCCTAGAAGGACATACATCGGTGTTATTGGTGATGTTCTTCACAAAGGTCAGGTGCGTAGTACTCTCAACCGGCGTGCGTGTATGACAAGATGTATGAATGTGGATGAAGCGAAAGGGGTATGTAAGGGTCGTAGCATGTGGCGTTCTATAGTTTCTGCCTACCCCCAAGGGAAAAAGGCGTCAGTTTATGTATGTATGTATATGAACCTATGTGTTTTATAATCCCATTAAATTACTCTTGCCAGACAGTGATGGCTATTTCCTTACGCCATGACAATCGCCATGTTTCATCTCTGACCTTCAATTAAATTATGTATTTTTCCTTAAATGTTATGTAATCTGATTGTGCTGAAGTCAGTTGTTATTGGATGATGGTGACGTCATATAATTAATTCAATTATCACATTAATGTATAATTAACTGGTATTTGTATAAGTAGGTACTACTGGTTATTTGGAAATTAATTAAATTATTTTATTAAGTAACTAGCGGCCTGTCCCGGCTTCGCACGGGTGGACATTTTTCCCGTTTTTGCAACATTTTTCATTTTTACTCCGCTCCTATTGGTCGTAGCGTGATGTTATATAGCCACCTTCCTCGATAAATAGAATATCCAACACAAAAATATTTTTTCAATTCCAACCAGTAGTTCCTGAGATTAGCGCGTTCAAACAAACAAACAAACTCTTCAGCTTTATAATATTAGTATAGATTAATAAACAGTAGTTAATTGCCTTGTTGGTTTAGTGGTCGCAAACGCGACTGCTGAGCATAGGGTCCTGGGTTCGATCCCCAAGTCGGGCAAAGTGATATTGGGTTTTTCCATTAGGAATTTCTCAGTAGCAGCCCGAAGTCTAGATTTCTGCCCAGCTAATGGCAATAGGTTCGCCCGCGATCACATGGGATTTAAACATAACTGGCGAAACAAAGGTGTTACTAAATCACCTCTGCCGAACCCTTCGGGAAATACAAGGCGTGATGATGTTAATAAACAGTAATAGTCTAGCGGTTGGACGCTTGCCTTTCATACAGGAGGGTCTAAGCTCGATCTCGGCTCGCATCTCTGACTTTTAGAATTCACGTGCGGAACACACTTTCATTATCACTTGCGTTAACGGTGAAGGAAAACATCGTGAGGAAACTTGCACACCTGAGAGGGCTCCATAGAGTTCTCGATGGTGTGTGTAGTCCGCCAACCCGCACCAGGCCAGCGTAGTGGACTAAGGCCTAAACCATTCTCATTCTAAGAAGAGGCTCGTGCCCAGCAATGGGACAGTAATGGGCTGATTATGTTATGTTGTAGTATCTTAAAAAGGGTCTCTCAGATTTAGTGTCTAATTTAAAAAAATAATTAACATACGAAAATACATTGTTTCAATAGTTTATCTACACTACAGGATCTAAACGAAATCATGTAATTCCTTCAAACCTCGTGATGTACTGCTGACATAGATTAACCCTGCATGGGATACATTTGAATTCAATAAACAAAAAAAATCCAAGAAATAAACATGTGTTCTTAACTTGAGGCATTTTAGCGCCCCGAGTTAATTGATCGCGCGGCGAGCGATAGCCGCGCAATTAGCACCGGGCGCTAAAATGCCTCACGTTAAGAACACTTGTTTACTTCAAGTTTATTTTATTTTTATTAAATCCAAATGTATTCCGTGCAGGGTTAATCTATGTCAGCAGTACATCACGAGGTTTGAAGGAATTACATGATTTCGTTTACACCCTGTATACATTTGAGTAAATCCTAATAAGATATTTAATACATTAGGGTATTCTGTTAATCATCGAGTTTTATCTACCTACTAGCTGTGTCCTCGGGCTCCGCCCGCGTAAGAAGTTTTATTCCAGTAATAAATATAGCCTATGTTACTCAGTGATAATGTAGCTTTCTAACAGGACAATAATTTTTGAAATCGGTCCAGTAGTTTTTAAGTTTATTTGTTACATACAAACATACAAATCTTTCCTCTTTATAATATAGATACCTACTTTCCAAGTCCACAAAATAACTATCAATTCCCTACAGGGATTCTATAATATATAACCCTGAAATTTTAATCTGACCTTTCCAATCAAATGCGCCCCAAAGGACCAAATTAAATCACTAGGTACGTTAAAAAATCAGTCCAAGTCTAAACGATTTTATAATAATATCCTTAATTGACCTTGACATTTAAATCAATACAATTTAATTGATTTAAGTGATTGTGATCCTTATCTGACTGAAATATCATTTTATAGTATTGTGTTGAAATACATTTTGCTCACGAATACTAATATTGACAATTAAATTCACGCTATGTACGTAAATGGTTGATGTCAGGCAGGCGGCCGGTCATAAAACAATAAGCCAAAACCTCTAACAACATGGATTTACGAAACACATGTTGTGCCGAGCCCACCTAGTGTGGGATAAGGGCACGGAGATGACGTAAATAGTCTTTGATTTACATTTATTTTGATCCCCTTATCTGGAAATTTGCTATTGAATTTTTTCGTGTGGAATTCCTCAGTAGCAGCCAGGAGTTTGGATTTGTGCCCAGTTGATGGCAATCTGCTCGCCCCCTATTAAATGGGACTTAAACATGACGGCGAAATGAGGGTGCTACTATAGGTATACACCTCTGCCCAACCCTTCGGGGAATACAGGCGTGATGTTATGTTACTTTTTTTACATAATAAAGTTAATATCTTCAATTAATCATAGGCCTTTGCACCTTTTACTGATGAATTAGACAGCGTCTTAATTAGGAGAACCTCCAATTGAATCTGATAAATGAGATTTACGTAAACTTTTGAGAATCACGTTTTTATTTTGTCAGCCTATTCTTTGCCATTGCTTACAATCACGTAATCAATCACCGAGGGAAAATTCAAAACCCATATTAAACGTGTCCTCACTCAAAAAGCATACTACAAGACTAAGGACTACGTTGACGACAGGGATGTTTGGCATTAGTTCTTGCACATGTGGGTTCCCTAGAACCTCATTGGAACATATATGTATGTCTATTAACTATCCTCAATTATGATTATATTTATTTTATTTTTTTATTTTATCATTACCTACTCTCAAAATATATTTATCTTATTTTACAATGATTTTTTAGCTTAGTTTTGATGACATTTAATTATGTCAATTGTTTTATATAGTTTAGCTCCCTTTTCACTTTTGTAAATGTGAGAATTTTGTGGACCTACATCTATAAATTTGTAAATTACTGTTATTCATATAGTTTATTTTAAATTTTATTTTTGTTTGTTAATTTTTGTACTGCATTACTCATTAATCTGTGGTCAGGACTCCATTGTTCTCTCACTATCCTAAATCATTGTACTGTATCCACCGAAATTGTTAAAGATATTGTTTTTAAAAGAGTAACCATGGAGTTTCTTGCCGGCTCTTCTCCATAGGAAACGACTAATTGGAACCGTGCATCTAAATTCGACTTTTCATAAGCACCTGTATTGGTTTATGTGTTTTTTTTTTTTATTTTGTTTGATTTGATTGGTAAAACATTTTTCTAAACGTAAATTTTCATCTATTTTTCGAAAGAGCATTAATATCATCCAGCCTAAATTTTTCTCAACTATGTTAGGATCGGCTCTTGAGAATAAACTTTTCTTGGAACAGAACATAATCAGCCCACTACTGGACACAGACACTGAACACGGGCCTCTTCTCAGAATGAGAAGGGTTTAAACCTTAGTCCACCACGCTGGCCTGGTGCGGGTTAGCGAAATTCACACAACATCAAGAACTTGTTGGAGCCCTCTCAGGTGTGCAGGTTTCCTCACGATGTTTGCTAACCATAGATCTACTCCGCACATGAATTCGAAAAGTCAAAGGTGCAGACTGGAATCGTACTCAGACCCTCCTGGATGAAAGGCAAGCGTTCAACCGCTAAGCTATCGCTGCTTTTATATGCGTCGCCATTGGATAATAATTGCTCGATTACGTATAATAATACAGTCATAACACATCTATTGGCGATACGATCAGTTTTGATATTAAATTACAGAACTATCGTCGAATGCATTAATTACTAAATTTTAATTACTTACCTATTGCGCGTTTAACTATCGATTAGTTTAAACTGCATCGAATACGCACGCAAGTTTATGGAGAAAAAAATACTATAAAAGAGTAATCGTTAGTTGCATTTTTAAATTATTAAAGTGGGGTAGGTCTCTTGCAGACGAGTAGCACTTTGCCGACGATGGGGATAACTGCAGCCAAAGAGCAATAAATCACTACGTTTAAGAGACGGAAGTTCTATAGAGATATATTATGTAAAACGTCGCTTGTATGAAGCGTATAGTCTAAGATCCCAGTATAGAACGACCTTCACCGAGCTGGTTAATGGATGAAAAGTATTTTATATCAAATTAAATATGTCAATAAATATATTACAAATGGGTTGACTAAAAAATTTCAGTCCAGAATAATGATTAATTAAATATTTTCTTAAACATTTCACTGGTTTAATTAATAGATAAATTCCATACCAATCGAAAGTATGAAGCTTATAGAATATGCAAACGTTAAGTTGACTGTTTTTTCCCCGTCACAACTCTTGGGTAGGCCAGGTATAAATGCTGTATTTATATTTATCGACATATTTAATTTGATATAAAATACTTTTCATCCATTAACCAGCTCGGTGAAGGTCGTTCTATACTGGGATCCTATACTAGCACTAGAAACAAAGCAGACACAATTATTTCAAATACACGTTTCATACATGTTCAAATCTCATTTTTTAACCGACTTCCAAAAAGGAGGAGGTTACTATGTTCGTCTGTATGTATTTTTTGATTTTTTAACCGACTTCCAAAAAGGAGGAGGTTACTATGTTCGTCTGTATGTTATTTTTTTTTTTTTATGTATGTTCATCGATATTTTCGCCAACTGTGAACCGATTTTAATGATTCTTTTTTTAATGGATAGGGTATACCCTATCAGATCTTCACCAAACTTAAATAATAAGCATACTTCGAAGTTGGTCCCATTTAAATTTGGTGAAGATCTGATGAAGAACTTCGGAGATAGACAATGGAACTCCTCAATGACGAACAGTACCTACGCATTTTGTGGTGATGTGATTATGTTACGAGCAGCGTCTTTAGTAGGTCCAACCAGATTTTAATTAAGGCCACTAAAATGAAAAAAATAAAAACCTTTTTACAAAAAATTTAAACCGACTTCAATAATTACCATATAAAATTAACAGTTTCAGAGGTCGGTGCTGATCCACGCTGAACCAAATTGAAGGCACCGACTTCTGAAACTGTTAATTTTATATGGTAATTATTTTATTCTTTTTTGAAGTCGGTTTAAATTTTTTGTAAAAAAGTTTTTTTACTAGGGGCTTGCGCCAGACTAACTGTAGCAGTCGCTGCTTGTTTACAGCTACCGGCAACTGCCATTAAAGCACTGGCAGCGGCTGCCGTCGACACAGATCGCACGCAGCTTAGGCTTCACACACGAGCGGCAACTTTGCCAACAACAGGGAGTGAACTTTTGTGTGAACGTTTGAGTGAACTTTGCCGAACTGAGTTCGAAAAGTCGGAGGCCAGGCCGGTATCGAACTTAGACCCTTCTGCATGGAAGGCAAGCATTTAACCGCTAAGTTATCACTGCTTATCACATTACACTCATACTAATACAGTATGTTAAATACTAACTGCAGCTGTCGGAAGCCGTCGGCGGCTGCTGCTGACGTTGTCGGTGCTAGCTGTCGGCGGCTGCTGCTGACGTTGCGGGCATGTCGGATGTCGACAGCTAGCCCCAACCAGTGCCGGCAGCTACAAATGAGCGGCACTGCCGACGACACGGGTAACTGCGGCCGTCGCCGCTTGTCGATGGCAGCCGTTGACAAGCGGCGACGGCTGCAGTTACTCGTGCCGCCCGTATGTTGGAGGTCTTAGTGTACTAAGCTGCGTGCGATCCCAGACGCTGCAAGCGTCGCGTTGGTCGGCGGCTGCCGCCGACGCGTCGATGGCAGATGTCGGCAAAATGCCGCTCGTCTGTCCGAGAGCTGAGACAGCAGCGTCCTCCCTTCTGTTCTTCTTTTCATGTGGTTAGTGACTAACCTGGTGTCAGAGTTTTTGCCGCCCATGGGCATCTGACTTGGCTTCACATGCCGTCGACAAATATCTCTCAGGCATGTTGGTTTCCTCACGATATTTTCCTTCATCGTTTTTAAGCAAGTGATAATTATACAATACGCACATGAATCCGAAAAGTCAGAGGTGCGTGCCTTGGGTTCGAACTCGAGACCTATGACTTGGCAATCCAACGGTCACACCACTAGGCTATCGGTGCTATTACTCCTTTCTGTTAATAACGACAAACTACAATCACCAATCCATCTGCCAAGGGTGGGTATTATAACAATTCCTCTTCGATCATTCAATGTAGCTATCATTGAGAAACCCATGTTTAGCAGTAGACGTTTATGCCTTGGATTTACTAGGGAACATCCCCCCCACCCCCCAACATGACGCGCAAAATTGAATCAAAGTGACGCTGCAATGTTTCACACTGCCCCGCAACGTTGTGCGCAATATTGTGCGGCATTTCTTCGTAACGCGGGACATGTTGCAAGCCGCCGCTTCGAGAGCGGGCGCAGGTGTTTGCGAGCGAATTGTTCCATGACATTGTCCGCGGGACATTCACGTAGATGTCCCGCGTCAAGTCGCTCGGCATGTTGCTCCATTCGTCCCTAAGGCTGAGCATCCACCAGAGCTGTGCTAAGCTGCGTAGCGAGGAATGTGTTTTGTAAGCACCAATAGAATCACTTCATTTACCTAGCTTCGCTCTGCGCAGCTCCGGTGGATATGGGCTTAGCGGGGCGAGGTTTTTGTTCATACAAAACAAGCGAGAAATGCGAGCGAGGGATGTGTTTTTTTTTTTTTTTTTGTTTCGAGGAATGTGGTGTGAGGAATGTGTTACGAGGAATGTGTGCGAGGATTTGAAAATATGCGCCTACCAGTCAGTCAATAGTATTTGGAAGAGGTAGATGTGTACGCATTAACACATTACGCATTACGCATTACCCATTCCTCGCACAGCTCTGGTGGAAAGGGTCACACCGTTTCACATCCTCGCTACACATTTTCGCACCGCACATTTTCCTCGCACAGCTATGGTGGATGTCCAGCCTTGGTGTGTGCAAGATTTTACGTGCCGATACTATATTATAACATAACATCACGCCTATATTCGACAAAAAAAATCGTGAGTAAACCGGCATGCCTGAGAGATATTTCTCGACGGTATGTAAAGCCAAGTCAGAGGCCCATGGGCGGCATAAACTCTGACACCGGGTTAGTTCATAACCACACGAAAAGGAAGAAGAAGACGCCTATATTTCCCGAAGGATTGTGCAGAGGTGTATAGTAACACCCTCATTTCGCCGTTATGTTTAAGTCCTATGTAATAGATATATTGTCATCCACCGGGCACAAATCCAAACTCCAGGCTGCTACTGAGGAATTCCACACAGAAAAACCCAATAACACTTTGCCCAACCTGGGGAGCGAACCCAGGACCTCACAATCAGCAGTCGCGCTTGCCACCACTAGACCGACGAGGCAGTTATATTTTTTATACCTACAAACAGGATCCCTTGGTCAAAGGTTATGTATAATTTCTAAGTCCATTTAAAACTATTATATATATATATATTATGCTAATATTTTTTGTTATGAAACAAATATTACAGGAAGTAATCTCATTGTCATTTGATGCATGGCTGATTGGTCAATTTTGTCATTTACATAATACTCAGTAGGTACTTTAATGACAATAAGTACTTACGTGATGTTTGTACGCGAAATGAATACTTAATGTATTTGTTTTTTTCTTCTAATTAATTATGTTTTGTTTTTTTCTAAAATAAATTAGTTTTTTATATTGACATATAAACTAAAACTACTTATTCGTTCTGCCTAGCCTTTTCCCAACTATGTTGGGGTCAGCTTCCAGTCTAACCAGATGCGGCTGAATACCACTATTTAACACGGAGCGACTGCCATCAGACCTCCGTAACCCAGTTACTGAGCAATGTCGATATCCTAAGGTTAGACCAAACTAAAACTACTTATTATTGTAAAAAATACGTATTAAAATAAAACTTTACAAAAAGCTTAGTTAGGCGTCCAAGTACTCCTCCACATCGCTGTAATCTGGAAGCGTACACAAAACACGTTAGATATTTTTATTATTATTAAATGTTTTAGCAATAACATTGCCCCGCACTAAGATATCTCCTGTATCGTGAGTGCGTTTACAAACACAAATCTTCACGTGCACAAACGCCCAGTCCCAGACAGCTATTTGTAGGCCATACAAATATTTGATCCGTGCGGCAATCGAACCCACGACCCGTAGCGCAGAAGCCAATCGCTTAGCCACTGCAGCAAACGTGTCGTAAAATTCTAATATAACATGATCGTCATAATGTTATGATACGTTTATAACTCCTACCAGGTGTGATTATTGAAAAACTACCTAATATTGTAGTATCTATAGCTCAATTCAGCTCACCTCAGCTAATAGAATAGAATAGAATAAATTTATTTGCATAGAATGTAGGTATACAGGTAAGTTGTTACAAAGAAGTTTGGTTCCAAGTACATTCTACCATTTGGCATGCAAAAACTTTGTACTTATAACTAAAACAATGTAGGTGACTCTAAATATACATTTTTGGTATGTTATAATTATTGGTATGTTTAATTAATTCCTAATAATACTAAAAGTTAATATACTAAATAACGAGTGTAATACAAAATACAATTACAAACAATTATTTATCTGCTAAGAAATCTGATACGGAGTAATAACACTTTTGAAGCAGAAATGATCTAAGGTATTTCTTAAAAAGTCTTAAAGCTTAATAATAACTCAATTTTCTGAAAATACCAAACAAGCTCACGCCATTTTCCTCCAACAGATTTCAGTGCCCTGGACTAAAACTAAGACAGACTAAAAGAAATACCAGATTTTAGATTTTGCCTCACCCAGGCCACGTTTTGTTAAATCCAGGCCCTCTAAAACTGCAGTCGTGTGTAATCATTTTCTGAGCTATTTAGTAATAAAGAAGCTTAAGTATTTACCTTCTTTACAGCAAAGTTTAATTTAAGATTAATTTGTCAAATTTTTCACCCATTCACAAACGTGACAAAATACTTAACGTAGAGCGAATTTAAATATAAATATAACTGAAAAAGTCAACAGTAAAGTAAGGTCAACTACACGGTACACTTTTCAGCAATCACCAGGTACGTCCTAGTCCGCCTCTAAATTTGGTAGACCCTTCCTATTTATAGAGCCTAGCCCCAAGTCCTGAGAGACGCGCGCGGAACTATTGAATATTACAAAGAGATTCTGTTTATCTATTCAACGACACGTTTGGTGCAGTGGCTAAACGATTGGCTTCTGCGCTGCGGGTCGTGGGTTCGATTCCCGCACGGAACAAATATTTGTATGGCCTACAGATAGTTGTTCCGGGTCTGGGTGTTTGTGCATGTGAAGATTTGTGTCTGTAAACGCACCCACGATACAGGAGAAATCCTAGTGTGGGGCAGCAAAAAAAAAAAAAACAATCAATCAATATTTATTTGTGAACATAGGTCATAGAAAAAGGTCTTAAAAATATACATGTAGTATCTTTATGTTCTACCAATGGAAATTGGTGTACAAATAGTTTTAGTAATGTAAGTATGGAGAATATACAAAACAAATATGAATTTATTAAATAATATATAGTAGAAATATTACTATATAAATCATGGTTTATCAATTTTATCATTTAAAAATATCTCAACTGAGTAATATGTTTTATCTATTAAAAATTAAATACCTATATAATGTTATTTGTGTAATGTTTTATCTATTAATAATAATTCTGGTATACCATCGTTTTTTTTTTCTCGTGTCAATATCCTCAAGGATGTCCCTCGCCCGGGGAAGGCGAGGGTATCTTCCGGACTCTTACCGGCTAAAAACCCAAAACCCACGGTGTTCCTACTCCTGACCGTCAGCCGGGGTCGCGGGATTCGCATAAGCATGCACCGCAACCCCGATAGTGCTATACCATCCTGGGAATTTAACCTCTGACCTTAAACAACTAATTAGGAAAAACCATGATACTTGTACAATTTTCATTGAAATTACAATGAATAAAACTAAACATCAAATGTTATTGTATCTAAATCACAAAATAATTATGGACATAGGAATAATTGGATCTACACAAATTAAATGTTTCTTGTATTCCTAGAGGTATACTTAACTGGTAATAGTTAAAAAATTATATTGAATTAGAAATCGTGTCTCAGTGGCTGAGCGATCGGTATTTTGCGTTGCACATCACCAATTCGATTTCCGCACGAAACAAATGTTTGTATGGCCTACAGATAGTTCTTCCGGGTCTGTGTGTTTGTGCATGTGAAGATTTGTGTCTGTTAGCGCACCTACGATAGAGGAAAAATCTTAGTGTGGGACAAAGATTTTTATTTATTATTAAAAATGTCCTCGTTTGAAATTTTATAGGAAGTAGGGTAGAGAAGAATATAGTTGACCTACGAGAAAAAAGGATGTTATGCACTTGCCGGTGCTGCGGTGAATGCACTACCGAATCCCGCGATCCCGGCCATACATAGGTGTATCTTCGGAGGAACTCCGTGGTGGTTTTAGTTGATAAACCCTTCATCTTCCCCAGGTAGTGGGAACCCAAGATGATACACCCACGTAAAAAAAATTGTTGTGCACTCCTCCCCCAACAACGCATATATTGCATGGAAGTGATAATCCACAATTTTGAAACAGATGTGGCAGTGTTATTTCTGGTTAAGAAAGAAATGGATGGGAACCCCTGACCTCCCGTGAATTTTAAAGGAAGGCCATGTTCAATAGTGGATATCTTCAGATTAATCCTTACTATCCTTACTAATATTATAAACGCGAAAGTTTGTATGTATGTATGGATGTTTGTTACTCTTTCACGCAAAAATGGCAGAACGAATTTGGATGAGATTTGGCACACAGATAGACTGTACCCTGGATTAACACATAGGATACTTTTTATTCGGGTACATCAAGTAGTTACCCTAGGATGCGGGTAAAACCGCCGGTAATAGCTAGTACGAAGATAAGATAAAGCAAACGATTATTCGATGAAATACATTATACTAAACGAATCGAATTATCCGACTAATATCCATTACAAGTACAACACTAATAATAAGCTTTATACGCGGTAGTGTGTGTTTGCAATTATGTGTGACAATGGCGTGACTATGGTGTATTACTTCAGTATCCATACCATCTAGTGTTTAGTCCAAACGTCTATTAAAACTTGTGTTCCTACTGTGAAGGTGCTGTGAAGTGTATTGAGAAAAAGAAAAATAAAACTAAACAAAATCAAAGTTAAAATAAATATTTTAAACTAAAATTGCAAAAAAAGAAAGAAAATAAGACAAAAAAAAATATTAATAATAAAAGATGAACAACATAATACACTATAAGAATTTTAATTTTAATATCCTAAATAAAATGCAGTTTGTTATAAGTTTTATATAACTAATTTAAACTAAACGTATAACAAATCGCCATGATTA
Source organism: Amphipyra berbera (assembly GCA_910594945.2). NCBI lineage: Eukaryota > Metazoa > Arthropoda > Insecta > Lepidoptera > Noctuidae > Amphipyra > Amphipyra berbera. The sequence continues at coordinate 19,347,059 of OU343127.1, forward strand.
TATGTTAAAACTAAGTAAATACGACAATTATTTATGTATATAATTCATAAGAAATAAATGTATCTCTCTTAAAATAATTTTCGCTTTATTTCTATTTGTAAATAATTATCATACAATGCTTGTTCCTGAGATAAGCGCAATTGCAAAAACGGACAATGGATTGTTTCGTAAACTAGTCGTAATTAAAAGAATTAATTATGAAAAGAAAAACATAAATTCATGAAAAATGCAACCAAGCTTGATCAAATAAATAACACGATCAAAATAAATTATAAAAAACTGCCAATTCTTTTATTATGAATAAATTATTGCAAATAGTTTACCAAAATAATACCTCTACAATAAATAAATCTTCTTTCAAATAAATCCAACAGTAAACATTGTGTAAAAAACCCATTAAAAAAAATATTTTCAAAAACCAAAGCTATATTTTTTTTGGTCCTTTTCAATAAAAATCTGATCGTAACGCACTTTAGTTGTACATATTCATAAACTTCATATTTAACTACTTGTACTATTATGTATTCTGTGATTTAACCTAAAGTTACTGAGAATGTAGTGATAATATAATATACTAGAAATAATAAAGAAGATAACACAACGTCAAATCTAAAAATTGCACGTACTAAGTGCCTACTATTTAGCAAACAATGCGTCGCGTGAGAAATAATTACATATCTGTTGAGAAAATGCAAATTACATTGTAGGGCTTTTTGCAGACTGTTTTTTACTATTTAATTTTAGTCTTCCCGCCTAAGTTTTAGTTTGTGTATAATTAAATTAATGTAACATCTCTATGATTTGAGCTCCTATTGCAGTTCACTGCTGGACAAAGCCTTAAACGAAAAATAGGCATGATGACCACAGAACCTATGCATTTCGGTGACGTTGGTCCCTTGCCTCAGTTTATTAGTCTACCTAACTTCATCCACCCCATCAGCATAGCATTTTTAGAGTTTGTAATTACATCAGTTTCTGCAAAAATCTCATCAAATATAATATTGATATTTGCTTCAATATCATATGCATAACGCTAGTCTAAAGGTAACAAGAGCAGTTCCAATTTTTTAAAATTAAAACAGTCCGTTGCGTCCACTCCGCAATGAGCCGTTTTAAGAGGAAATGCGGTTGGCATTTAGTCCATAGAAACATATTCCTCAGTTTCCTCTTTGGATAATGTCACAAAGCAAATATTTTTTACCATATGATATTATATATCTACCACCACTATGTCCCTATGTTTTGTTTTTGTCAATAAATTAATTACTAAAAGAATTAGAAACGTTTAAATTTTACAAAAATCGACCGGTTTTACCACCGTTTTCAAATATCTGGCAAACAAATTTGACGAATATAAAAAATAAAAGAAAAACATACAGACATAACCAGTCTTTTTTAAATTGTTATAGAAAAAATAATTGAAATCGGTCCAGATTTGAAGTAGGAAACAGGGAAATAGGAAAGTACGTTTTCGTTAATATTGCACAGAAGAAATCAGTCCGAGGTGCAGGTGTCTCTTTCGCGCTCAATTGGGAAGGTTTGCGCGAAGGGTGGAACGGAAATAGATCGCAAAAACCTATTCAAATTATTAATATTTTGCAGCCTGCGATTCCTCTTAAGTTATTTAATTACGAGCAATGCATAGGTTAACATGGAAGTTCCATATGAACTGACAACGCCATGAACCATCGTGAACCATTTTCCTCAATTCCTCAGATGCCTCTTACAAGTTTCGCTGGATGACAAGCAGCATTTTTTTTTTTTATCTTCTAAATTTCCACTGACCGCATGAGTAAAAAGTTGTACCTATGAACAGAAGTAGAACTTTTCAACGTATGTGTTTTTGTAATTTCGATAATCGTTAAAAGTTTCTTATAATATATATTATAACTAGTTTTTCTGCCTAAAGAACTGCTTTACGCTATTTTTGGCACCAACGCATGACGCATTTGTGTCTAGATACAAAAAGCTATAAAGTGTGTGTTCATAATTGAGCAAAAAATCTGATAAAATCATAACACGAAAGCTAATTTGCAAGAGGTTGCATTTTTTTCTACTAAGTTTCACTTCTAAAACTAACTTCTAAAATTAACTATAATCAATTTTAATACTAAAATAAAAACCCGAATTCTATAAAATGTTACCCGTTTCACAACTAAAACCTGTTTCTAGATAAGCTAATCTTATACTTTAAAAAAATCGCCACAAGGAAAACTGTATGTAAAAATATTAATCTTCTAACAATTATAGTTCAGGTGGTAAAGGAGACGGACTTATGTCGCACCGCTAAATAAATATAAAATAAAAATTGCAAAAAATTTAAAAGTGTCGGACTAAAACAGACTAAAAGTGCTCAAAATGTTGGGGAAACATTCAAAATTATTTTTTGGTGTGTCTATGGTGTTTTTGATGATCGCCATAATACTGGCGTCTTGGGGTTTTCAGAAAATTGTTAATAAACAAATACAGAAAGTGAGTCTAATTCAATTAGTATATGCACTATTTGTTTAAAAAAATTTGTGTTTTTTTTTGGGTTTGGTATAAAGTTACACTTAGGAATTATAATCACGATTGGATACATAGTGTGAGTAAATCTTAAATATGTTTACTATACACTTTTGTCGTACGATCATTATCATCATCATTGTCTCTGCGAAAAATATTAAAGGCCAATTTCTCCAGGAATTTGACAGAATTTAAATAAAAAACTGTCAAAACGTATTTATTGTTCAGAATAGATATATTGATTTTCAATTAATGTAGGTACGTAAATCAAGTGTTACAATTTCTTAGTAAATCCTTTTACATTCTGCCTTAATATATCATGTTTTTTTACAAAGTTAGTTTAAAACTAATAACAACTTAATTTTAATCATATTGACGTACCTGCTAAGGAATCTTGGACTGAATAATAACATTAATCCAGAAGTAGTATTACTTACTTACGATTTTTTTTTATATTTTTAATGGTTCATATTTTAATTATTGGGTAGATATTTTATTAAAAATAACAGGTGCCATACAAATTGCATTTTTCTTCAGATAAAAATATCCGACTTTGATAGAATCGGCAGTAACTTATTGCTTGTGGTTCTTACCTATCCTTAAATAGCCTTTCACTCAATGCTGACATACATACACTTAAAACACGACAGGATAACATAAATTAAGAACACACTAAAGTTTAGACTAAACTTGTTAAAACTGTGTCTAACGCAATCTCCAAAAAAGAAACATTACATTGACTTGTAAAAGTGTCTGTAACAGATTTATTTACAGAAATAATAATCATTTATCATTTATAAAATCATTTATCATACCTGGGCGAATATTCGAAAAATATTAACAAAAATTGAGAACGTCATTAGCATCATCCCAAAGTTATGAATGCAGATGTTTAATACTATAATTATGATAATGAAAACTCAAACTATACCGCTGCCGTCAAGCAATAACATAAGAATAAAAACAATCTGACAATACTATAACGTTAACAACCCGGGAGAAGAATGATTTGTTAAAATAATGTTAAAAAATTTCGAATATTCACCCACCTACATAAAAAAGTTGTTTGAGCCCTTTTTAGACTAAAAAGTCCGTGCTAAGTTTGTACATCTCTAAAAATAATAATTATTTTTATTACACTTCAGAATTGTATGGCAATCTATGTTATTTGTTCTAAGGTAGTTAATTTCATTATTTACGCAAACATTTTAACGATTTCTTTTTTATTCGAATATTTTAAATATCGAATTCCAAATGTATTCTTTAAATAAAAATAAATAAATTTAAACACTATTAATATTGGTTTGTTGACTAACATGCCGTAACATCACGCCTGTATTCCCCGAAGGGTTGGGCAGAGGTGTATAGTAACACCCAAATTTTAACCGTCATGTTTAAGTCCCATTTAACAGGGGGCGAGCCTATTGCCATCAACTGAATCATCAACTGAATTCCACACGGAAAAACCCAATAACACTTCAAAACATTTTTGTTGACTACAATAATATTTTACTTTGCTTTGTGACACACAGAAAAACAGTCTGTTACAATTAAATTGAACAGTTGCGGCCTGAATAGCATAGTAAATTAAACAATATAAAGATAAACAATGGCAGTGTGTCAGTAAGGTGTACTCGAAGTGAACCTTATAAAACACAAAATACAGAATGTTATGCACGGGATACTTTTGGATATAATAAAAAATATACAAGAAGTAAACATGTGTTCTTAACGTGAGGCATTCTAGCGCCCCGAGTTAGATGACCGCCCGGCGAACGATACCGCGCAATTGGCTCGGGCCGCTAAAATGCCTCACGTCTTAAAGAACACACGTCTAATTTTTGTATAAAAAAAATGTATACCAAAATTATCCCTTGCAGGGTTAATCTATGTCAGCAGTACATCACGAGGTTTGAAGGAATTACATTATTTCGTTTACACCCTGTATACGCGATATACGTACAGTGCATATCGTCCCCGTAGAGCGAAAAGTCATGTTTTGAGATATTGAGAGCTAAAGTTTTTTTAAATATAGGTAAATCGTTATAACTTTGGCTTTCCTTTACATAACTTTATGTTTTTAGCTTTATTTTAAAGGAATTAAAATTTATATTATAAGAGTTAAAACATGTGAAAAACCTCTAATAATTGAGAAAAGTTAAAAACATCAAACTAATATTAAAATCTCTGACTTAGTTGTGAATTAGTTAATTGTCGAACGTAGTTAGTGATTTTTCTCTCAGTTCTAAATTATTTTGAAAAAAAACAACTAGACTTAAGTAAAGTGGAACTAACTTTTAGATGTACGAAATGTACTTTAAAAACTCACTAAATCATTTTAGTGATTTTGAGGCTACCTAAAGGCGCATGTATGCATTGATAATTCAAGAGAAAAAGTAATTAAGTAGTTTTAATTTTGGGTGATGTAAATTTTCGATAAATGTATAAATAATTTACTAAATTAGTTATTTCTCCCATTACGCTGTGGGGTGCAAAAGGTAGACTTACTTACTTTTCCCATTTCGTAAAACAAAAGCCTGGGCAGCTACAAAAATGACGATTAGACAGATATTTAGAGAAGAAAATGTTGATTTTAGTGACATTGATAAGTAATTTTAGCCATTTTTCGACTTAGTGACATTCGCTCTACGGGGACGATATAGGGACACCCACGCACTAGCCACACGCTACAGCCACGAGTGACCGGTCAGATGTTTCCATGTATTTCGTTCGAGTGGCCGCCGCTACACAGGCCAGGCCAGACGTGTGCGGCGAGTCCCTGCGAAATATATGTATGGAAAAATTAGTCTGCAGCTTATAGCGAGAGCTGTGTGCGGGCTGGCCTTCCTAAGTATCAAGGGAAAGGAGAACAAAGTCTGAGAATTAGGGAAAGAACGAAATATTAATATAGTTATATAGTAAGTATATAGTAAGACGACACGTTTGGTGCAGTGGCTGAGCGATCGGCTTCTGCGCTACGGGTCGAGGGATCGATTCCCGCACGGAACAAATATTTGTATGGCCTACAAATAGTTGTTCAGGGTCTGGGCGTTTGTGTATGTGAAGATTTGTGTCTGTAAACGCACCCACGATACAGGAGAAATCCTAGTGTGGGGCAACGTTTTTATTAAAAAAAAAGAAAAAAAAAAGTTTTATTTGAAAACTAGCTGCCCAGGCAGACTTCGTTCTGTCAAAAGTTATTGGCCTGTAGTGGGAAAAGAAAAGTGTTGTTTTTACTATTTTTCGTGCAATTTTAATGTTTTTTTCCCTCCATAAGAACCTTCCTTATGCATTAAGGAATATATATTTAAAAAAAATGCCGATTTGGTCGAGCCGTTCTCAAGTTTTGCGCTTAGCAACACATTTGGCGATCCATTTTTATTTATATGTATAGATTAAGTTAGTTGTTTTGAGAGAATTTCTATAGGTATAAAGCTATAAAAACATCAAATTGATTCCTTAGAATTGAGATAATTTATAAGGCGGATATCAATGGAAACGCCGTTAGAGGACGTCCTCGAAGGACCTACATCGATGTTATTGGTGATGTTCTTCACAAAGGACAGGTGCGTAGCACTCTCAACTGGCGTGCGTGTATGACAAGATGTATGAATGTGGATGAAGCGAAAGGAGTATGTAAGGATCGTAACATGTGGCGTTCTTTAGTTTGGGCCTACCCCCATGGGAAAGAGGCGTGAGTTTACGTATATATGTATGATTCTTTAGATTTATCTATATACCTACTTTTTTTTTTTTTTTCTCACGTGGGGAAATCCTCATGGACTATCCCCCGTCTGGGGAAGACGGGGGGGTGTGCCAGACTCTTACTGGCTAAAACCCCACGGTGTCCCTCCTTCTGACCTAAGGCCGGGGTCACGGGATTCGCTGTTGCATGCACCGCGACCCCGACAATCTATATACCTACTACCTGCTCTGCCTAGCTTTATCCCAACTATGTTGGAGTCAGCTTCCAGGTTAACCAGATACGGGTGAATACCAGTATTTTACACGGAGCAACTGCCACCAGATCTCCGCAACCCAGTTACAGGCCAATACCGATATCCTAAGGTTGGACCGGTTGTCAGACTTTCGGGTTTCTGATTTCCCTTAACGACTGTCATAGAAATTCGTATGACACCCGGGAACGACTGTTTAACTTGTTCTCCGAGGCACGGAGGGGTCTCGATGTGTAACGAACGGTCACCCATCCACAGACTGACCGCGACAAGCACAGCTTAACCTCGCTAATCGTATGATCCGCACGGTTCCTAAACCCCATCGTGCAGCTGATCTTATAGGATGATATTAGTTATGTTAACCGACTACAAAACTGAAAGAAGTTATAAATAACTAGCAACCCGCCCCGGCTTCGCACTGGTGCAACGTAGATACTAATGTGGGGCATATAAACCTTCCTCTTGAATCACTCTATCTATTGCTGAAAACTGCATTAAAATCCGTTGCGTAGTTTAAAAGATCTAAGCGTAGAGACAGCGGTAGCGACTTTGTTATAAACTATCTATACTTCTATACTAATATTATAAAGAGGAAAGATTTGTATTTTTTGGATTTTTGTATGTAACGAATAAACTTAAAAACTACTGGACCGATTTCAAAAATTCTTTTGCCGTGAGAAAGCTACATTATCACTGAGTAACATAGGCTACGGGCGGAGCCGTGAGGACACAGCTAGTGTAAAGATAAAGATGAAAAAAATAAAACTTGATGTTAGCGTGGATAGTGATAAAATGTGTATTATTGTGCTATACTTTACCTACCCATCAACCAGTTACAAGGTATGCTCTTCGTTGTGTTACGTACTGTATGTACCTATGTATACTCCACATACAGATATAAATAACTGCCTCGTTATTCTAGTGGTGGCAAGCGCGACTGCTGATCGCGAGGTCCTGGGTTCGATGGCCTGGTCGGGCAAAGTATTATTGAGTTTTTCCGTGTGGAATTCCTCAGTAGCAGCCCGGAGTCTGGATTTGTGAGGATCAGGGGCCGGTTGAGATGCTCGCCCCCTTATTACATGGACTACTATTTTAAAGAAAGTGTTAAGATTTCAAAATTCGATAATTTTTATTTGCACGCAAAAAGATTCTAGTCGGTTTCTAATCCGTGACCCCAAATATAACCTAAATAGTAAACACAGCTGACCATAGCTATGGACAGATAGATTTTAGCATATTTTTTACGAAATCTTTGAAAAGCTATTTCTCTTAAACTATCAAGTTTTGGGGAAAGTTGTAGAACAAAAGTTATCCCTTATTATAGGTACTTTAACACCCCTTCGGCTTAGTATCTACCCCCTTTCCGACTTACCTTGTACACCTCTGCCCAAACCCTCGGGTAATACATGCGTGATTTTATGTTATGTGTTATGTTATATACCTGCATACAAATATACGCTCATATAGTGTATATTCTCACGCTATTACGTCAAATGCATTCCAAGGTATAGATGGGAATTTCAACATATTTTTATTTAACTTCTTAGTTCATAAAGACACAAGGACGTGTTTTTCTTAAAATATCAACTAGGTACTGAAGATATCTCACAACATTATTCTGTGACTAACAAAAGTAGAGTAAAATAATTATATAATAAATGTATAAAGATAATTGCTATATTACACTCCATACCAATAGGTTAGGTACTTAAAAATGTGACTAATGAATGGCCGAGTCGTACGATTTATTAAGTATACGGGCCCGTCCCGGCTTCGCACGGGTGGACATTATGCTCCGCTCCTATTGGTCGTAGCGTGATGTTATATAGCCTATAACCTTCCTCGATAAATGGATTATCCAACACAAAAATAATTTTTCAATTCCAACCAGTAGTTCCTGAGATTAGCGCGTTCAAACAAACAAACTCTTCAGCTTTATAATATTAGTATATAGGTAGATAATCAGCCAATTAAACTCCCATTGCTGGGCCTTCATCCACCACGTTGGTCTGGTGCGGGTTGGCAGACTACACACACCATTGAGAACTTTATAGAGCTCTCTTAGGTGTGCAGGTTTCCTTACGATGTTTTCCTTCACCGCTAACGCCAGTGATACCTAATCAAGTTATTACCCGTACCTGAATTCGAAAAGGCAGATATGAAGGCGGCGATCGAACTCAAACCCTTCTTGGAAGGCAGTCGTTCAACCGAGCGGTATTGCTGGTATCTTTACCAATAATGAAGCTAAAACCCCATAGCTTTGCGTAGCAGACCCTCCCATACGTTAGTAGCTATCATAGGTAAAATTTGCTGACGAGTCCAATGCCAAGTATGGCAACAAAAAACGCTACGATTGGTAAACAAAACGAATCGTTTTTGTCTATAGGAACTGGATAAGGAAACCGTACTGGATGGTCCTCCTCGCTGCTAGTAACAACAAACTAAGGTCACCTATCCATCTGCCAACTGCCAAGCAACAGGTTATGGAATTTTTCCTTTAACCATAAATTGTAAAGGTCATTATGAGACCCATGTATAGTAGTTTAACATTACGGGCTGATGATAATTATCAAGGGTAGATTCAAGTGGGGGTCACGGGGGGCACGTGCCCCCCTCCATCTAGACTGTCCACCCCGACTATGCAAAGGGAGATTAAGTCCCAGTATCTTATGAGTTAATTCCCTGCCCGTTTAGCCCATGTGCCCCCCATGCCCCCCAGAAAAAATACCTGTATCCGCTTTTGATTATGAAGAATATGCCGATTACCCATCACATTGGGTAGGTACATTATCTTATTCTGAAGATAAGCGTTATTGGCTTGTTTAAATTCCAAAAAAGCTCCTTAAATTAACTGAAGCCCAAGAGAAAAATTCCAAAGAATCAGAAACTTCAACCAATCTATTACTAATATTATAAAGCTGAAGAGTTTGTTTGTTTCAACGCGCTAATCTCAGAAACTACTGGTTGGAATTCAAAAAATCTTTTTGTGTTGGATAGTCCATTTATCGAGGAAGGTTATAGGCTTTATAACATCACGCTACGACCAATAGGAGCGGAGCATAAATTAAAAATGTTGCAAAAACGGGAATAATGTCCACCCGTGCGAAGCTGGGACGGGCCGCAAGTATAATAATATACCTTCTCGTTCATAAACACATATCAAATCACATTTTTTATACTACCTTACAAATAAACATTTTTTACAATACATACTAGATACACCCTGTATGTACAAATAAAGTTTAAAAGGTACTTACTCCACATGATTTACTACTGAGTTACTGGATATCCTTGAACTAGTAACATCCTTACTCAGTCAGCGATCATAACTATAAGACCCGAAGCGGTATTGTTGCTATAAATGTGTATGATTTGCGTATTTATCTCGTTCTGAGAAGAGGCCTGTGCCTAGCAGTGGGACAGTAATCACAGTAATAGGCTGATTATTATTCAAAGTTTTGAGAATAAAAACATAACATCATCACGCCGTCCCCGAAGGGTTGGGCAAAGGTGTATAGTAAGTACCTAACACTCTCATTTCGCCGTTATGTTTATAAGTCCAATAATAGGGGAAGAGCCTATTGCTGCTACTAAAGAATTCCACACGGAAACCCAATAACACTTTGCCCGACCTGGGGATCGAACCCAGGACCTCACGATCAACAGTCGCGCTTGCTACCACTAGACCAACGAGGCATATTTTATTTAGTTATATTTAAATCGAAGTTTATCGATAACCAGCCAGCATGTGTAATTACACACACTAGGTGTGGTCGGCACAACTTGTATTCCTCTTCCATTCTCCTCTATCAGCCGTCATCTCAGTACTCACTCCTTTCTTACCCATATCATCCTTCACACGATCCATCCATCTTTTCTTTGGCCTACATCTACTTGTATATCACCATCCTCCTGCCCTTATCGCAACGTATTTGGGGTCGGCGCAGTATGTCTTCTTCTTCCATACATCTCTATTAGCCGTCATTTCAGTAGTCACCCCCTTTCTAGACATATCATCTTTCACACTATCCATCCATCGCTTCTTTGGTCTTCCTCTACTCTTATAACCATCCACATTCATACTCAATACTTTCCTCACGACATGTTCCTCGTTCCTCCGCATCACATGCCCATACCATGACAACCGATTTCCACACAACTTCTCAGTTTCCTCTTACATGCTCATTTCTAAATCTATCCATTCGCGTAATACCACACATCCCTCTACCTCTACTTGTATATCGACATTCATATTTAACACTAGTAACACCACTTTCTTCTCTCCACATAATATGTCCATACCACGCTAACCTATTACTCCTCAACTTTTCAGTCACTGGCGCTACTTTCAAACTTCCTCTAACATACTCATTCCTTATCTTATCCACTCTTTGAGTTCTGCATTTTGTGTGTCAATCTTTAGCTATCCCTATCATAGTTGGGGATTTTTATTTTTTTTATTCTCGACTTGTTCGCGTAATCTCAGCTGATGGTAACCGCAGACAGGGTCTAAAATAGAGCACACGAATCCAAGGAACAGAATAATATAGAAAAAATGCCCTATACCCCTCTGACTCTCACATACTCACGAAGTAACACAGTAAACTGCTTGGCGCCGGACTTTAATGTGAGGGTGGTAGCTAGCTAGGCAGACCGTATAGATCCTACCACCAAGCGTGCTGGGTTTTGTTGAATCTTACAACACGCGTCTATTCCCAGCGTGTGGTGAGGAAGTTTAGAACCTGAATCTCTTCAAACTTACAGTTAACAGGCTTCTTCTGGGTAAGCTCACTCCATCGTAGATTTTGTCTCTGTCTCCTCTGACCTAGACTAGAGTCAAGAGCAAACCCATTTCAAATAAAAAAATCGAATCTATATTCTAACCCAGGGTAAAACGGGGTTTTTGTTAAAACTGGAGGCTGCTGTAAACAAAAACCTTATTAGTGACTAACGGTGCGGTATTTCCATTGAATTACTCAGGAAACACACACAATAGATCAATTTAAAGAACATTGTCACATGTCACCTCAAAATACCAACCATAAAAGTTAATGAACCCTCAGAGCAATAACGAACTTAAACATCAATAAATACTCGTTTATTTAACGAATGCATCTGTAAATAAGTACCTATATTTTTTAGCTATACCTGAGAATACATCACTGGTAAAGATTTATTATTCTTTTGAACAAAACAAACGATGTTTACCGTTGTTTGAAGTAACCTCATCAATTGGTAGATTTGAACCTGCGACCCTTGTATCGATTGTCAGCCTGGCTATTGTTATTTGAGAAACAGTATGGGAATGAAAAAAGAAGAAGTAAAATATTGAAAAAATCTTAAACAACAAACATCAAACAAAAATCTTAAACATCTTTGTGAAGAATTGAATAATATCTACAGTCGGGAGCAATGAATCCAGGTCACCAACATAAGCAAAACAATGTTTTAACAATGTTTTCCGAGATATTAAGGTTTAAGGAAGACCGAGTGCCTCGTTGTGATCGTGAGGTCCTGGATTCGAGATTCCCAGGTCGGGCAAAGTGTTATTGGGTTTTTCCGTGTGGTATTCCTCAGTGGCAACCCGGAGTTTGGTTTTGTACCCGGTTGATGGCAATAGGCTCGCCCACTATTACATGGGACTTAAACATAACGGCGAAATGAGGGTGTTACTATACACCTTTGCCCAATCCTTCGGGCAATATAGGCTGTGATGCTATGTTATATTAAGGTTTATGTTGGTGACCTAGATTCATTGCTCCCGAGTGTATGTCTTCTGAAAATCTAAAATGGAAGATCTGATGTAGTTATGGCCACTATGGATGTTGGTCGAGGCTCTTGGCTTAATAGCCAAGAGCCTTGACCGACATCTGATGAGGCTCTCGTTGGGAGCCTCATCAGGACACGGCGCGCATTGTCAGGAGGTTCCTCTCTCTGAGGCCCTGACCACCGGTAGCTTGGACCCTGTTCCCGATGCCGGTGTATGTATACTAGCGACCCGCCCCGGTTTCGCACTTCGCACAAGTGCAATGTAGATACTAATATGAGGCATATAAACCTTCCTCTTGAATCACTATCTATTGCTGAAAACTGCATTTAAAGCCGTTGTGTAGTTTAAAAGATCTAAGCGTAACTTTATACTATGTAAAAAAGATGTAATGAACAAAGGAATAGGTTTAAAAAACTTTGAGACTTTGTTATCTTTTTCCGTATTATAATATAACGTGGCGACAGATTTCACTGCCGGACTAACAATAATAAGTAATTTATGTTAAAAACCTGTTTGTCAAAAATTATCATAACTTAAGTTACTTACTTAGTATAACCGCTCTAACTCGTTGGGCTTCCTTAAATTAAAGGCCTGGTCTTGTTAACGAGGCATTCATTCCATATAGCGCACCAATTTGAATAGCACCAATTCGAATCACACCAAAGTAATAGGAATAGGGATACTATACTTAACTTCTTCTTTTTGTGTGGTTAATGACTAACCTGGTGTCATAGTTTATGCTGCCCATGGGCCTCTGACTTGGCTTCACATGCCGTCGAGAAATATCTCTCAGGCATGCCGGTTTCCTCACGATGTTTTCCTTCACCGTTTTTAAGCAAGTGATAATTATACAATACGCACATGAATCCGAAAAGTCAGAGGTGGGTGCTTTGGGTTCGAACTCGAGACCTATGACTTGGCAGTCCGACGGTCACACCACTAGGCTATCACTGTAATAGGGATACTAGTAGTATATACCTATAGAAGTAGGGATACTATTGGTGTAATTCGAATTGGTGCTATTCATATTGGTGCGCTAAATGAAATGCCCCTTTTTAACGGTTCACGTGGGACATTGGTCCAACACGTACAGATCATTTAAAGAAAATAAATCTTTACATAGTATAAAACAAAGTCGCTCCCGCTGTCTGTACGCTTGGATCTTTTAAACTACGCAACAGATTTTAATGCAGTTTTCAGCAATAGATAGAGTGATTCAAGAGGAAGGTTTATATGTCCCACATTAGTATCTACATTGGACCCGAGCGAAGCTGGGGCGGGTCGCTAGTCTATACTAATATTATAAAGAAGAATGATTTGTATTTTTGTATGTAACGAATAAACTTAAAAACTACTGGAGCGATTTCAAAAATTCTTTTGCCGTTAGAAAGCTGCATTATCACTGAGTAACATAGGCTACGGGTGATGCCGTGAGGACACAGCTAGTAATAAATAAAATGGGACTCGCAATTGAACGGTCATGTAAATGGGTCAAATAACTACGACACGATAGGCGCAGTAACTGAATGATTGGTTGCTGTGTTACGGGACAAGGATTAGAATACCCATATAGAACAAATATTTGTACGGCCTACGATTTGTGTCTGTAAACGCACCCACGATACAGGAGAAATCCTAGTGTGAAACAAACGTTCTTTTTTATAAATTAAAATAATACATAAATCAACTTATAAAATTAAATTTTCATGAAGAATTGACAAAAAAGAATTAAAAGGATCTTAGATTGCACAAGGTTTAGTGTTGCAAAATACTTAGTTATGTAGGTAGTTCTCCATAACACTCCTTAGCTCAGATGTCTCAGTAAGTAATTAAAATTCTTTACACATTTATTATAATTATAATTGCGTACATTATAAATAAATGTATTAAATAAATAATAAACAACAACAATATGTACTAAATAAATTATTATTTTATAACACAAATGTCATTCGAGGATAACTTAAGTAGGTATTTGTTGTTACTGTAAAAGTTTGAATTATGAACTTTTTTAAAAGACTGGGTATATGCATCTTGTCCTTGTATTCTTATAAAGTAACTTAATTGTAACTTAAAATTAAATAAGTGTACATGATTATACAAGGTTGAGGGGCTCGTGGCTAAATAACAACCGCGCCGATCGTAAGATTTGCGAGGTTAAGCTGCGCTTGCCGCGGTCAGTCCGTGGATGGGTGACCATTTGTTACACATCGAGACCCCTCCGTGCCTCGGAGAGCACGTTAAGCCGTCGGTCCCGGGTGTCATACGAATACCTATGACAGTCGTTACGGGTAGTCAGAAGCCCGAAAGTCTGACAAACGGTTTAACCTTAGGATACCGGCATTGCCCAGTTACTGGGTTGCGGAGGTCTGATGGCAGTCGCTCCGTGTAAAATACTGGTATTCAGCCGCATCTGGTTAGACTGGAAGCTGATCCTAAGATAATTGGGAAAAGGCTAAGAGGAAGCCGCGGGCCACTTAAAGTATCACTGATGACTATTTTAAAGCAACTGTTAAAATTTCAAATTTCCTTTTTTTTTTGCTTGCTATATGATTTTCATTTCAGTTATTACAAAAAAAAATCATACCTGCTTTAGTTATGAATTCAGAAAATTAAATTTCTGATCCGTGACCTAAACAGTAAACACGGCTGATCATAGTTATGGACAGATAGATTTTAGCATATTATTTACGAAATCTTTGAAAATCTATTTCTCTTAAACTATCGAGTTTTGGGGAAAGTTGCAGAACAAAAGTTATCCCTTATTATGGGTACTTTAACACCCTTTCGGCTTAGTACCCCCTTTCCGACTAACCTTGTATACCTACTGCCTCGTTGGTCTAGTGGTGGCAAGCGCAACTGCTAATCGTGAGGTCCTGGTTTCGATCCCCAGGTCAGGCAGTGTTATTAGGTTTTTCAGTGTGGAACTCTTCAGTAGCAGTCTGGAGTTTGGATTTTTGCCCGGTTGGTGGCAATAGGCTCACCCCCTATTACATGGAACTTAAACATAACGGCGAAATGAGGGTGTTACTATAGACCATTGCCTACTCTTTGGGGAATACAGGCGTGATAATATGTTATGAAGATGTAATTTTTTTATTGGGCATTTATTTGAATACTTTACCAAATATCTGGAAAAAAGAGGCCTACTGTACAGTCATAATAGTAAAGCGAAACCTTATTCTAATATATAAATACGGATATAGGTTATTCCTAATTACGGTGTATTCTTGCTTTATCGGTAACATATTAATTAAACATAGCCTATAAATAATGATTGTACAGTGTCCAATAACAATTAGATTACTATCGAGAATCTATTAATATAATTGGAATGTGTGAGACAATTCATAAATTATATTTATGGAGATTCTTATATTTAAGATAGCATCTATCTCTTGCTTGCCAATCAGCTACTGGCTCGAAGACCGTAGCCAGGGGGGTGGTTTGGGGGTTCAAACCCCCCCAAAACTTCAGACAATTAAATTACTTTCCAAATGTTCGTTCCGCCTAGCCTTTTCCTAACTATGTTGGGGTCAGCTTCCAGTCTAACCGGATGCGGCGGAATACGTATGTATGTATTGTGCGAATACTGGCATCAGACCTCCGCAGCCCACTTACTGGGCAATGCCGATATCCTATAGTTAGACTGGTTATCAGACTTTCGGGCTTCTGACTACCCGTAACAACTGTCATAAGTATTCGTATGACACCTGACACCGACTGTTTAACGTGCTCTCTAAGGCCCGAAGAGGTCTCGGTGTGTAACGAACGGTCACCCATGCGCAGACTAACCGCGGCAAAAGCTTGGTAGGTAACCATGAGCCTCTCAAATTTACTTTTAAAATGTATACCCTCGTTATTGTAATTTATTTTCTGGATCAGGGATCAACCCCCCCCCCCCTTAACTCAAAATTCCTGGGTACGGCCTTGAGTTGTTCTTGACTAAAAATAGACTATTAATATTAAAACCAGAAATAAAATTGTAATAGTTCCAAACTTATTTCCTCATTACATTAATCTATATGTATATATGTATAAAAGGAGAAGCTGACTGGCTGATCTATCAACGCACAGCCTAAACGGCTGGGGTTAGAAAGTTGAAATTTTGACAGTAGGTTCATTTTGTGACGTAAACATCCACTAAGAAGGGATTTCTCGAAATTCAACCCCTAAGGGGGTGAAAAAAAATCACGCAAGCGAAGCTGCGGGCAAAAGCTAGTTTATTAATAATATTAAAATAATAGTTCAAGCATTATTTAAAAATCGACAAAATCAAACATTTATTAAAATAATTCAGATAATATGCAGATTCACAATTTTATACAAAAAAAACATCGAACAAGTATATTATAATACTTAGTATTATTAACTTATTTTAAAAATATATTCTCTCTTCTGGCTTATTCAGCAGTAACCTTTGTGACTGATCAGTCTTTATACCACGGCAAGGTTTATTCTCATATACCGCGTGCCGACACAAGAAAGGAAGAGATAGCTTGGTGGTAGGATCTATACGGTCCGCCTGGCTAGCTACCACCCTCACATTAAAGTCCGGCGCCAAGCAGTTTACTGTGTTCCGTCGTGTGTATGTGAGAGCCAGAGTGGTATAGGGGAATCTCTCTATATCTCTGTTCCTTGGATTCGTGTGCTCCATCTTAGACCCTGTCTGCGCTTACCATCAAGTGACACTAGGGCCAAAGGCGGCCAAGTCAAGAATTAAAAAAAGCCCGTAAACATCCACGATTAACCATATCGCTTGTTTCGACAGCGTAGAAAAGTTTAAACGATTTATCAGTGCAGGATCAGCTGGATTCAGATTTCCAGAAAAAAAAACAACACTCATAGACAAAAATATTGTTTATCCTCCAGCAGAAAAGGGCGATCTTGACATTGCTAAGAATTTAAAAAAAGAATCCGCAGATCTAATTAAGCAAAGTCGAACCTAACCCATTTTGTAGAGGTTAAATCAGGTACCAAATTAGTCGCTAACTACTATAACAAAAATACACAAAAACTAATCGTTTCCAATACAAAAGCTAATAACTTCTTTGAACAATTTTGTCCTTATAGGTAAAGGTCAATAACCTGCTGAATGACCTTAGGAGCTTATTAGTGAATTATCGTTAAAAATCAATGTGTCTTTTTTGTAAACAAATTATCATACCGTACTTTTTTTTTTTATGTTATACAATAATTTGCATAAAATCAACGACCTTTTGGGTTCTTTGTATCATAACGGATACTAAAATGTCACCTAAAGATAAGGTCAAATTAAATTCTATGCAAAGAATCAACTTTTTGGATAGAACTTAATTAAAACATCGCACCGACGTGATCGCCAGGATGACTGGACCAAGAGAGTTTGAGCTATACCAAGTTTTTGTGCCTATTTGGTACCAGACAGCAAATAATTGGTACCTCGCTAAAGAGGGAAAACTTTTACGAGGAAAGCGGCCAGCCATTCTGACTTCAGAATAGCTGATCACGTTGGTTTCAGCAAGTTGTAGGTGTAATCACTTATTCATCTTTTCGTTAAAATTTAGTACCTCAATGTTTTTCTTAGATTTTTTCTATGAGCCAAAAAAGTTACACCTCTAATAAGTTTTGCAATTTATTAATTACCATTGTCTTTTATAACTATGTGAGAATTCGTACTTCATCTAACTTGAAATTAATATCGCAGTATTTATCATCAAATAAAAATTAAAACTACGTATAAAATTATAATAGAAACATATAGAATAGAAACCACTCACAAATTCATATCAACACATTACCTATTATAAATATTCAAGCCGCCGTGGTTTTCCGCACGTTCATTCAATATACACTTCATTTGCGTTAATCAAAGCCTCTTACCATTCACGCTCATTAATATTGCATCTAAGGCTGGCCGCAGATGGGACACTAAGTTGTCCCAGACACAGTTGATCGCTTTTTGTCGTTTGATGTATGTGGCCATAGGCGTAATCAGGGTGGGGCAGATGGGGCGCTTGCTACACCATGGCACAGGAAAGAATAGGTAAATGGTCTAGATCAGGGGTGGCCAACCAGTCGATCGCGATCGACCGGTCGATCGCGGCTTTTAATCCAGTCGATCATGGCAAGGCAAAGAAAAATATAAGTTTAATATAAGTTAAATGAAGAGGTACTGATTATGTAATTGGTAGATCGCACAGTCTACTCAGTAAACAGTAGATCTTGGGTCGAATCAAGTTGGTCACTCCTGGTCTAGATTCAGTCACACCATGTCCACAGAACAATTACTCAAAATAGGCAGACCAATACCCGACTCCGTCTATACTTGTTTGGACCTCAAAAATAAGATTATAGGGCCAAATTGCCCCATAATCGCATTCTGCACTTCCAGATTTATTGAAAAGACAAATATTTACGGTCTGTGTTTGTTCCACGCTGGACAAAATCCTGATTACGCCCATGTTGTATGAAGCCACTGTCTTGATCGCTCGAGCGACCGCTTTCCCCTTCGGGATCGGACACATCGATCGCTGTGGACACAGTTATAAAACACATACAGACACAAAACTGTCTCCAGACACAAACACCCGTACACACAAACATTACTAGAAGGCCTCACAATGTGCTCGAACGCACTGCGTTGAATACGGGTCTAGGATTGATCGCCTTTATGTTGCAAGATTAAGAGGAAACGCGGGCTGCAAAATATGAATAATTAAAATAGGTTTTTGTGATCTATTTCCGTCCCACCTCTCTCGCAAACCTTCCCAATTGAGCGCGAAAGAGGCATCTCGAACTGATTTCTCCTATGCAATATTAGCGAAGTCGTAATTTCGTATTTCCCTGTTTCCTACTTCAAACCTGGACCGATTTTAATATATTTTTCTGTAATAATTTAAGAAAGACTTTGGTTATGTGTGAGTGTTTTTCTTTTATTTTTTTATATTCGTCAAATTTGTTTGCCAGATGTTTGAAAACGGTGGTAAAACCGGTCGATTTTTATAAAATTTTAACGCTTCACTTACTTCTTAAAACTTGCAGAAGTCGCCTTGCTGCGGGTGTGTCCACACCTTTAATGTCGGTTGCCTAAGTCAACTTCCGCAGTAAACCTTGGTAGTGCAATTGTCACTTAAGGTTTAAAGTCAACCTTTGGGTTAAAAAAAATAAAAACATCGTTATTGTTAAAAAAGAAGAGGAAATGTGGTTGGCATTTAGTCCATACAAACGTATTCCTCAGTTTCCTCCTTGGATAATGTCACTAGAGCAAACATTTTTTACCATATGATATATATCTACCACCACTATGTCCCTATGTTTTGTTTTTGTCAATTAATTAATTATTTAAAGAACTAGAAACGTTTAAATTTTACAAAAATCGACCGGTTTTACCATTGTTTTTAAACATCTGGCAAACAAATTTGACGAATATAAAAATAAAAGAAAAACATACAGACATAACCAAAGTCTTTCTTATATTAATGCAGAAAAAAATATTAAAATCGCTCCAGGTTTGAAGATGGAAACAGGGAAATACGAAAGTACGATTTCGCTAATATTGCACAGGAGAAATCAGTCCGAGATGCAGTTGTCTCTTTCGCGCTCAATTGGGAAGGTTTGCGGGAGGGGTGGGATGGAAATAGATGGCTTAGAAACCTATTCTTGTAATATTTTGCAACCCTCGTTTCCTCTTAAAGGCAGCCAATCACAGACCCGTATTCAACGCAGTGCGCTCTAGCACTCTTTGAGGCCTTCTACTAATGTTTGTGTGTACGGGTGAAAGTATCCAGGCCACATAGTGGCCCTGTGTGCGGTCTTGCTTACCTAATACATTAAGGATTGCCCGCACCGGTTACTTCCGCAAATATCGCTACTACATAGTTATGGTTTACATAGCCATATTTGCGAACCCGCACATGGCCAATTTAATCTAGTTCATATGCTGTGAATCTTTGGAAGAAATTATTAGCTCTAGGGTCTGTTTTACAATCATCGCATAACTCTTATCTGGGAAATAACATAACATCACGCCTGTATTCCCCGAAGGGTTGGGTAGAGGTGTATAGTAACACCCTCATTTTGCCGTCATGTTTAAGTCCCATGTAATAGGGGGCGAGCCTATTGCCATCAACCGAACACAAATACAAACTCCGGGCTGCTACTGAGGAATTCCACACGGAAAAACCCAATAACACTTTGCCCGACCTGGGGACTGAACCCAGTATCTCACGAACAGCAGTCGCGCTTGCCACCACTAAAGCAACGAAGGAGTTTGGGAAATAAATATAGCAGTTTGGCAGATTTTCTATAGAGGAACTGTTAAACCGCCATATTTAGCTCTCAGTTAAGAGCTAACCGACGATTATGAAACCGGGCTTTAGTTCTTAGAATAATTATAGATAAGAGCTGTCTGTGTGACGTCAGTGAATAGACGAAAATGTTCGAAGTGAGTTCCTTCATTGACCCTTTTTGTTGCAGAATGTCCAACTAGAAAACAACTCGATGATGTTCGACAAATGGCTGAAGCTGCCGATGCCGCTAGACTTCAAGGTGTACGTGTTCAACGTCACCAACGCCGAGGACGTGAACCGGGGGGAGAAGCCTTTGCTGCAGGAGATTGGACCTTATGTTTACAAGTAAGACTTAATTACTTTGATTATTATGCCTGTGGACGAACGAGGTATGGTGTTCCTACAATGAAAATGGAGGTTCCTGCTACCAGGCGGGTTTTATGCCTGGCGGGCTACTGCCCAACGGTTGATGTTGGGAAGTTGTATATACGAGTATACTAGAGTCTGGCAAACGAAAATAGAGACTGGAAAAGCACGGCAAATTTAACTACAAAATACGTGGGATAACTAATTTTGTTGAAATTTTGTTTTAAATTTTATTGCCATATAAAAACTTTGCAAATAATTCGAGTGTCTACTTTCGTTTGCCAGACTCTAACTCCGTATCAGATCCTGATATCGCGATGCAGGATTTGTGACATTGCATTTGACATCTGTCATTGTTGTCGCTGTAGTCTGCTAGACAATCGTGCTGTGTAGTTCTCATGTGGCGTGATAGATGTCGCCACATGACCATAGCGGTAAGTTATGACAAGGATTACCTAGTATTACTGCGTAGTTTAGATAGTATTACTGCACAACTGAGGAGACTTTTTTTGTGGATGTCATTTTTCCCTCTGTCTTGGGAAGACGGAGGGGGAGGGTATATCGGACTCTTATGTTATTATTGGAGTACTGTTGATATTTTTTATATTTGGAATTGATTAATACAGCGAAATGAACCCCATATGGGGACGGGTTGGAATATAAAACTTCCTCACCGCACGCTGAGAATAGACGCGTGTTGTAAGATTCAACAAAACCCAGCACGCTTGGTGGTAGGATCTATACGGTCCGCCTGTCTAGCTACCACTCTCACATTAAATTCCGCCAACCACTTTATTGTGTTCCGTCATGTGTATGTGGGAGCCAGAGGGGTATAGGGGAATTCCTTTATATCTCTGTTCCTTGAATTCGTGTGTTCCATCTTAGACCCTGTCTGCGCTTACCATCTAGCGCCAAACGCGACAAAGTCAAGAACAAAAAAACAAATAATATAAATACAGGGTGTAAAAATAGCCATAACGAAGCCGAAGTCTACGCATACTGTACATAAAACTAAGTAACATACAGCAAAAATTATTGCTGAGAAACGACTTTTATTTTTTTTGGTATTAAAAAACAGCTTTTAATTATTGTAGCGCACAATGGAAGCGCTCGCGCCGAAGACTGTGCCTACATTTCAAAAATGTTGATAATGTTTGTATAAAAGAATGTTTAGTAATAACATTTAAACTTAGTTTACGTGAAAAATGTACAAAAATATGGTGATTTTGACCTTCAAAATCACCATAACCAGTCAGTTCCCAGGTATGGCCCAGTACCAAAAAATCTTCGTAATGATGGGAAGAATACGTAGCTCTTACACCCGATATAAAGCAAAGTAATTTAGAATATAAATTCTTCCCTAAAGTCTCTTTACTTAGCAGCTGTGTAAAATAATGATAGCATAATTCTTACAGAATCAGCACAACCATTTATTTAAACGAAATGCCTTGTTTTGTACGGACTAATATCCTTTTATATTGTGAAGGACGGCAAGGCATCTGTCGGGCATGCAACTGTCTCGGTAAATCCATTCGACATATTATTTCTGGTTGTTCTCGTCTTGCTAACGGCGAATATTTGCACAGACACAACTTAGTGGCTAGGATTATCCACCAGCAACTTACTCTGAAATACAACCTTGTGGACGCAGAAGTACCATACTACATGTATATGCCCGATCCAGTTCTCGAGAATGGTCATGTCACATTGTACTGAGATCGATCTATCATCACCGACAGGACTATTGTTGCCAATAAGCCTGACATAGTGGTGATAGATCGATCAGAGCGTCTCACAATGATTGTTGATATCACTGCTCCACATGACGAGAACCTTGTGAAAGCCGAGAAGAATAAAGAAATTAAGTATTAAGACTAATTATTATTATGATCAATCAAGATTCTGTAAACACAAATGTAAAATAACAATTATGATCCTTTTTCCCCGTTTATCGTTTAAATTATTTGCTATTAAAAATAGAGGTGCCCTTTACGGTTTTCATGAGAATATTGATTTGTTTATCTCTTAATTACATTTAATTAAAAAAAGGTTTTAGTAGATACTATGTATTTATGTATTTATGATTTGTGTCATTTATAATTATGTATTTTTAGTACGTTTTACCTGAGTTCAAGACAGGCCAAAACTGTAAGGTGACACTAATACCCTGAGTGTCGTATTAAGCCGAAAATATAATTCACAATTGACAAAACTTCATCTGCATTATTTTCTTACCTGTATAACATAACATAAATCACGCCTGTATTCCCCGAAGGGTTAGGCAGAGGTGTATAGTAACACCCTCATTTCGCCGTTATATTTTTCTTAGCGCGTCGATGGCAATCTAAATTGAGTCGGCCCAGAACTTAGCTGCGACTTTAGCGTTATCAGTAGCGTCCATTAGTTCCTGTAACGTTCAGATATCAGGGCACGCAGGGCATGATGTCAGGTGTCCCATCGTTTGTGGTACAGCACCACATTTACATTCCAAGCTGGAATCGTCTATGAAAAGCAGTTATGTTTAAGTCCCATGTAATAAGGAGCGAGCTTATTGCCATCAACCGGACACAAATTCACACCCCGGCTGCTACTGTGGAATTCCACATGGAAAAACCCAATAACACTTAACATGACATGGGGATCAAATCCAGGACCTCACGATCAGCAGTCGCGCTTGCCACCACTAGACCAACGAGGCAGTTACCTGTATTTAGAGTAAAATTGCATCATTATTAGATAACCTAACAAATCATGTGATTCGCGCGGTTATTAATACAAAACTCGCATCTAATAGAACATGTCCTAAAAAGTGACTAATGGCGATGCAATGTTGCAATCACATCTACTTAAAGAGGGGAAGACCTGGTCACCTGAAATACAGGTCAAAAGCCTAGATCAGGCACCAGTCTCCCACACTATAAAGTACAATTGTTGTAATTTTTTTTACCAGTGATAGCCTAGTGGTGCGACCGTCGGACTACCAAGTCATAGGTCTCGAGTTCGAACCCAAGGCACGCACCTCTGACTTTTCGGATTCATGTGCGTATTGTATAATTATCACTTGCTTAAAAACGGTGAAGGAAAACATCGTGAGGAAACCGGCATGCCTGAGAGTTATTTCTCGACGGCATGTGAAGATAAGTCAGAGGCCCATGGGCGGCATAAACTCTGACACCAGGTTAGTCACTAACCACACGAAAAGAAAGAAAACGAAGTACTAAATTTGCCACGAGCCCACGGCATTTCATTTAGCGCCCCAATCTGAATACCGCCAATTCTAATCACACCAATAGTATTCTTATTCCTTTTCGCGTAATGCGTATTGGTACCATTCAAATCGGTGCGCTAAATGGAATGCCTCATTTTATCGAGTATTACATCGATTACATTTCACGATGCCATTTCAATCGATTACATAAAAACTACGAATACTTTAAAACTGATAAGGTGTTACAAACCATAACTAGTTACTGTAGGTAGTACGTGTTTTACTCGTAAATTTTTTTTGTAATATTGTTTATTTATGTACAGGGAAATACGACCATAAATTCGCAAAAAGCTGGATGGGTTTAATAATAATCCGAATGACATGAGAGGTCGTATGCTTGATGTGATAGGTATACACAGCGCAGGGCCTTTTTTTCTCTCGTTGGTAAACCCTCATGGATGTCCCTCGCCCGGGGAAGGCGAAGGGCTCTGCCGAACTCTTACCAGCTAAAAACCAACGGTGTTCCTTCTCCTGACCGTACTGCCGGGGTCGCGGGATTCGCAAAAGCATGCACCGCAACCCCGGCAGGGCCCTGGGGTAGAGCGAGAGGAGCGGTCGCTATAGGTGCCAGGTGGCAAAAGGCGCCAAAAGTAGATTTTTGAAAAAGTTGGTAATTTTTATTTATTAAACAAACTGGCCCGGTTGATAGCAATAGCCTCGCCCCCTATTACATAACTGCTGATCGTGAGGTCCTGGGTTCGATCCCCGACAAAATGCTATTGGATTTTTCCGTGTGGAATTCCTCAGTAGCAGCCCGGAGTTTGGATTTGTACCCGGTCAATAGCAATAGGCTCGCCCCCTTAATGTAATCATGGGACTTAAACATAACGGCGAAATGAGGGTGTTACTGTACACCTCTCCCCAATCCTTCGGGGAATACAGGCGTGATGTTATGTTTATGTATGTTATGTAATTATAGGAATGGGCCATAATGGGATATCATTCATGCTATCCTGTATTGGTTTATGTGAAATAAAAAAAATTTGATTTGATTTGATTTGCTAGGCCTATAGTCACAAAACAGATAGGTACAGAAGTCAATCACATGTATGTACTTCACTTTTCATAACTACGCTCCATTGAGAAGCGTGCCAAGAAGCTCATCAGCAACGACTCCCTTGTTCAGACCAAGCTCCAAAGTCTTGAGCATCGGCGCAAAGTTGCTAGTCTATTGGTTTTTTATCGGACACATTTCGGAGAGTGTGCTTCAGATTTGCATGATCTAACACCCCCCTGCCCTTTTTTCTATCGGACGGCCAGAAACACGAAAAAGCGCCATCGGTTCATGGTTGATATACCAAAAACCCGAACGAAGCGTTTTGATTCCACTTTCATTGTGAAAACCGCCAAAAGTGGAATGCGCTGCCCGAGTGGGTGTTCCCCGACAGTTACAATCTGGGTGTCTTCAAGTCAAGAATGAATCGGTTTCTTCTGGGCAAGCGTGCTCCATCGTAGACCGCATCATCGCTTAACATCAGGTGAGATGGCGGCCAAACGCAGGCCTAGTAACAAATAAAAAAAAATAAAAAAAAAAACTACTCTTGGCGGTCACTCTATATATCTATCTCTCTCAAGCGCACGGCATTCGCGCTCGCGCTCACTCGCACACTAGTCCCAAACAGTCCGAGATATCGTGTCCGTGAGCAGTGTCTATATGTGCGTTGCTCGAGCGCACTTGTATGTAGATTGACTTCTGTACCTATCTGTTTTGTGCTATAGTGCGGCTAATGGAAATCGGTCGTACACGTACTGTACAATAGTGCTTAATTAACATCTTATCATCATCATTATCAACTCGAAGACGTCCACAATCAAGTAGAGCTTAGTATAGTAGTAATCTATACTAATATTATAAAGAGGAAAGATTTGTATTTTTGTATGTAACGAATAAACTTAAAAACTACTGGACTGATTTCAGAAATTCTTTTGCCGTTAGAAAGCTATATTATCACTGAGTAACATAGGCTACGGGCGGAGCAGTGAGGACACAGCTAGTATAGTATTTTTTTTGCAAATAAATCTATTCTATCCACATGTTAGTCATATCACTTACACAAACAAACATTTAAACAAAGTTTAGCCTACCTACATTATGTTTACTGCTCTACTTTAACCAAACATCACGCCTATAATCCCCGAAGGGTTGGCAGAGGTGTATAGTAACACCCTCATTTCGCCGTTATGTTTAAACCCCATGTAATAGGGGCGAGCCTATTGCCATCAACCGGGCACAAATCCAAAGATCGGTCTGCTACTGAGAAAGTCCAAACGGAAAAACCCAATAACACTTCGCCCGACCTAGGGATCGAACCCAGTACCTCACGATCAGCAGTCGCGCTTGCCACCACTACACTAACGAGGCGGTTAACTGAGTTAGTTTGCTTTACTTTATCTCAGAAAAATACTAAAACGTTGAGGTTTTACACATAGCATAAACAGGCTATTACTGACTCACTGCTGGGCACATGATTCTTTTAAGAATAAAAACGGTTTATTCTGGCTTGGTGCGGTTTGGCAGACTACACACACTACCGAGAACTTTATGGAGCCTTCTCTGGTTTGCAGGTTTACTCACGATGTTTTCCTTCACCGTTAACGCAAGTGACAATCATAATTTTTATTGTTATTCTTAGCTTTTTTCGATTTTGACCCTAGTCTCACTTGATAGTAAGCGCAGACAGGGTCTAAGATGGAGCACACGAATCCAAGGAATTCTCTGGATCTCACATACACACGACGGAAAACAATTGCTTGGCATGACTTTAATGTGAGTGTGGTAGCTAGCCAGGCGAACCGTACAGATCCTACCACCAAGCGTGCTGGGTTTTGTTGAATCTTACAACACGCGTCTATACCCAGCGTGAGGAAGTTTTATATTCTAGTCCGTCCCCAAGCGTGATAAATCTAATTCTGATCCACACATCTGTATAGTCAGATCCACTAACACAAGATAGATTCAGACGAATTATTAACCCTATAGGCCAGAAGCACAAGGAAGTAAAGTTCCATTTGACGTCATAAAAATAAAGTACCTACACTATAAAAATACCAACGTGCGATACTTAGAAGTGCGAAGTGTAAAGGTCATACGAATTAATTGAGTGATTTTATATATATATTTATCTACTCAACCAGTTCTAGAAGATAATTATTAATTAGGTATCGTACGTATCATATTCTAAGTTAGCAAGCTGTCGTCTGGGGTGTACTACCACCACAGACATCTAAATATTAAAACAAATTATTTAGATGATGAGGCCTCCCACTAGGTGGACCGACGACATTGTTGGTGAATCTGACGTTAAAAATGCCAATGCATTCTACCAACTTCTTTGGTAAATCATTCACAGTTCAGGCTGTTCGGCTTTGGAATGCTTTGCCAGTTACAGTTAGACGTGCGCAATCCTTGATCACTTTCAAAAGACTCGTCAAGGATCACTACCTATCAATATAGTTAATTTTGCATCTTTATGTATAGTTATTTATTGTCTGTTTAAATTATGTATTACATTCACATTACACTATATATATTTATATATATATATATATATATATATTTATTTCATATTTATTGTATAATTATAATATTTATTTATTTGTGCTTTTAGGTTTATTTAACGTACATAATTTAATGTCTCCTAATTAATTGTTACAATGTGAACTACCTCTCTCTTTTTTTCTTGCACTTCATGTCCATCCAAAGGTTGTCTGGAAGAAATCGCCTAGTGCGATAAGACCGCCCATTATACATCTCTATTTTTATAGTAATGTTTCTTGTTTGTTTTGTGTACAATAAAGAGTATTGTATTGTGAAAGTCGCGGGCAACCGATGGATGCAAATGGCGGATTGTTGTTCGATGTGGCGGTCTAAGGGGGAGGCCTTTGTTCAGCCGTGGACATCTTCAGGATGATGATGATTTGGATGATGAATAACTTTTCTTTCTTTTTACTTTAAAATTTTCCCCGCTCTAGGATTTCTCCTGTATCGTGGGTGCGTCTACAGACACAAATCTTCACATGCACAAACGCCCAGATCCGGAACAACTATTTGTAGGCCATACAAACATTTGATCTGTGCAGGAATCGAACCCACGACCCATAACGCAGAAGCCAATCGCTCAATCCTTGTACCACGTCAAAACATGTAATAGGGGGCGAGCCTATTGCCATCAACCGAGCACAAATCCAAACTTCGGGCTGCTACTGAGGAATTCTACATGGAAAAACCCAAAAACACTCCCGACCTGGGGATCGAACCCAGGACCTCACGATCAGCACTAAGCGCTTGCCACCACTAAGGCAGATAATAAAAAAATGCAAAAACATTTTTTTTTCAGACAATACCGTGAGCGGACAATCTTGGGTTACGGCGCCAACGACACGATCAAATACATGCTGCGCAAGCACTTCGAGTTTGATGCTGAAGCGTCTGGCGCACTAACAGAAGACGATGAATTGACTGTCATTCATTTCTCATACTTGGTAAGGAACATGTTTATTTTACTACTACTACTTAGTAAAGCTAAGTGGCTCGTGGCTACTTAACAACCACGCGGATCATAGACCCCTCCGTGCCTCGGAGAGCACGTTAGACCGTTGGTCCCGGGTGTCATACGAATACATTATGACAGTCATTAAGGGAAGTCGCAAGCCCGAAAGTCTGACAACCCGTCTAGAAGATATCGGCATTGACATGTAACTGGGTTG
Organism: Amphipyra berbera; assembly: GCA_910594945.2. NCBI lineage: Eukaryota > Metazoa > Arthropoda > Insecta > Lepidoptera > Noctuidae > Amphipyra > Amphipyra berbera. The sequence continues at coordinate 19,375,901 of OU343127.1, forward strand.
CGGAGGTCTGTGCAGTTGCTCCGTGTAAATTCAGCCGCATCTGGTTAGACTGGAAGCTGACCCCAACATAGTTGGGAAAAAGCTAGGAGGAAGAAAGACTTAGTAAACTGTCTTTCACTGCAACCTCCTATGGTCTTATAGTTATAAGTGTGGCAACCAAATGTGAGAGCATGAGTTTGATTTTCAGACAAGGCAAAATGTATACGTCATCCATAATATTCTTTACATAGTATAAAAAAGCTCCCGCTGTCTATACGCTTAGATCTTTTAAACTACGCAACGGATTTTAATGCAGTTTTAGCAATAGATAGAGTGATTCAAAAGGAAGGTTTATACGCCCCACATTAGTATCTACATTGCACTCGTGCGAAGCCGGGGCGGGTCGCTAGTAATTATATAAAAATCGTGCGTGTATTGCAAGATGTATGAATGTGGACGAAACGAAAGGAGTGTGTAAAGATCGTAGCATGTGGCGTTCTATAGATTCATTGGAAAATGGTGAGTTTATGTATGTATGTAAATTATATCTAACCGTCCGTTCACACAACGCACGTAGCTGTAATATGTAATTTAGTGACGAAATGATTACATATTTATAAAATAAGTACATATCTAAATAATATTTGACATTTCCGGATCGGAATTTCCGGTTCAGCAGCTAATTAACACAAAATAAGGAAGTGCCCATCGCCGGAAACTGCACAAATATTAATTAGTAGCTGTGTGGCTCCGTCCGCGTAACAAGTTTTAGTCCAGTAATAAATATACCATGTGTGACTCAGTGATAATGTAACTTTATAACGGCAAAACAATTTTTGAAATCAGTCCAGTAGTTTTTATATTTATTCGTTACATACAAAAATACAAATCTTTCCTCTTTATAATATTAGAATAGATTTACATTTTCTTTGTTAAAATTACTGCCTTGTTGGTCTAGTGGTCGCAAGCGCGACTACTGAGCATGGGGTCCTGGGTTCGACCCCCAGGTCGGGTAAAGTGTTATTCGGTTTTTCCATTAGGAATTTCTCAGTAGCAGTCTGGTCTCCGGATTTGTACCCGGTTAATGGCAATAGGCTCGCCCCCCTATTACATAGGACTTAAACATAACTGGCGAAACGAGAGTGTACTAAAAACACCTCTGCCGAACCCTTCGGAGAATACAAGGCGTGATGAATTATGTTGTGTTAATTAAAATGAATGTAATGAGAGAACAAAGTTTTGCGAATTGCAACACGAGCTTACATTTCTGCTGAAGGAAGTATTACAAACTTTAATGAATACTGTAGGTAACGCTGTCTAGTTAAAATAAAGTTTATGAATAAATTCTACTGCGATAGTTACTTAAGTAATTGAAAATGTTAACATCACTGTGCGATGAATAACTTGTTCTTGAAAATGTTACTTTAAGCTCTCCTTTCTTCTTCTTCTTCCTGCCCTTATCTCACACTAGGTGGGGTCGGTACAACATGTATTTCATAAATCCATGTTGTTAGAGGTTTTAGTTTATTGTTCTATGCCCGGCCGCCTGCCTGACATCAACCCTCTTTGGGAATACTCGTTGCGCCGTCGCGTCGCGCGGGTGACCCAATGTGCTTGCTGATATTATGCACTGGGTCCCAAAGTGATATGCTTGTCTTTAAAACTTGAAACTTCTCATAGGTACTCAACATTACACACTACTATTCGACATCGTTTACAATAGAAATAAACGGCGATTTATAATAATAAATAAAAAAAAAAAAGAAAAAAAAACTCAAACATGCATGGAAATATCAACTTCAAGCTCTCCTTTATTGCTTTAAAATTGGTATGCTTTTTAGTATTCATTTAATTAATGAAATGGCAGTACCGAGATATCTTTACATAGTATAAAACAAAGTCGCTCCCGCTGTCTGTACGCTTAGATCTTTTAAACTACGCTACGGATTTTAATGCAGTTTTCAGCAATAGATAGAGTGATTCAAGAGGAAGGTTTATATGCCCCACATTAGTATCAATATTGCAACCGTGTGAAGCCGGGGCAGGTCGCTAGTGTAGTATAAAACAAAGTCGCTCCCGCTGTCTGTACGCTTAGATCTTTTAAACTACGCAATAGATTTTAATGCAGTTTTCAACAATAGATAGAGTGATTCAAGAGGAAGGTTTGTACATTGCACCCGTGCGAAGCCGGGGCGGGTCGCTTGTTGAGTATATGAGAATCAAGAAAAAAGATTTTTTTTATACATACATACATTTACTGGTAGATAAACTGGCAACCTATTACTATACGCTTTTAATGTAACGTAGCAACATCACGCCTGTATTCCGAAGGGTTAGACAGAGGTGTTTTAGTAACACCCTCATTTCGCCGTTATGTTTAACTCCCATGTAATAGGGGCGAGCCTATTGCCATCAACCGGGCACTAATCCAAATTCCGGGCTCCTACTGAGGAATAAAAAACAAACTGAAAAACCCAATAACACTGCCCGACCTGGAGATCTAACCCAGGACCTCACGATCAGCAGTCGCGCTTGCCACCAGACAACGAGACAGTTACGAGTAGTGCAGTAATGGCGGGATTATGTAAATCTGTAAATACCATAAATGCAATAAATATTTTTTTCTTTTATTTTCAATATTGATTCCTATACTCCTATATTTATAACCCTAGAAGGTTAGTCGGAAAGGGGGTACTAAGCCGAAAGGGTGTTAAAGTACCCATAATAATGCATAACTTTTGTTCTACAACTTTCCCCAAAAGTCATTAGTTTAAGAGAAATAGCTGTGCAAAGATTTCATTAAAAATACGCTACATTCTATCTATCCTCAGCTACGATCAGCTGTGTTTACATTTTAGGTCATATTTGAGGTCACGGATTAGAAGCTTCATTTTCTGAAGTTGTAACTAAAGCAGGGACAGAGAATTTTTGAAAAAACTATATTAAAAATCATTTTGCATGGATATTTTTTTATCGAATTTCGAACTTTTAACCCTTTCATTAAGACAATCATCAGTGATACATTAAGTGGCCCGCGGCTTAGTACCCCCTTTCCGACTAACCTTGTATTTATTGTTGCAGGCTGCCCTGTTGACTGTTCATGATATGATACCAAGTTTGGTGGGAGTGGTGAACAAGGCGCTGGAGCAGTTCTTCCCGTCTCTCGAGGACGCCTTCCTGAGGGTCAAAGTAAGGGACCTGCTCTTTGATGGCATCTACCTTAGCTGTGATGGCGATAATGCTGCTTTGGGTAAGATTTCTTTTATATCTCCTCTTAGCACTATGTATAGTGGTACCAAGTATCAGGGGCGGTTCCAGCCGAAGACTTTGACTTTCATATTACCAATAAAATTAGTTAAGCACAGAATTTATTGCACATTTTTTTTTGTTATTGACTATTTTTAGTAGGTTTGTCAATTTGACGTGTACGATTTTGGCGGGGGGTCATAATCCCTACGACCCCCCCTCGAACCTCCACTGCCAAGTATGGTAGGCTGCAATATAGAGAATTCAATTTTAATATACTGAAATTGACATATTGTTGATATTAGCTCATAATTAATTTGAAAACAGAATGCCGCCATGTTTTATTTTACGCATTCATTTGGCAAGGCCGAAGATATAAAACTAAAACAATACAATTTAGGTCTTATGAAACTCCCCCATTAACAATAGATACATCTTTTCGACATATAACTTTAGAAAACGTAGACACGTTTAACTTACTTGGCATTAACATAGACACCCACATTAACTGGAAAACCCACATTGAACATATAAAGTCAAAACTATCAAAATTCACTTACGCTCTTTTTCCAATCAAATGTAGCACAAACATTGAGACAGCGCTATCGGCTTACTTTGCTTATGCGTATTCCTGGTTGAGATACGGCATCATGTTATGGGGAGATGGCGTAAACAATCATAACCTATTTATTTTACAAAAAAAAATGTATACGAATCATAGCCCAAATAGATAATCAAAGTAACTGCAGACCCTTATTTATTAAATATAAGCTTCTTACACTCCCATCTATTTACATTTATGACATAAGCATATTCGTTTTTAAAAATATAAATAATTTTACGAAAGTTAAAGATACCCACAATATAAACAAAAGGCATAAAAATAGGCTATATTTACCACCATCTAGGATTAAAATGCTCAACCAAAGTCCCTACTACATGGCAGTTAAAATATTTAATACTATAATAAACAAAAGAAATAGTATTTAATAGAAAATTAAAAACATATTTAATAGAAAAATGCTTCTACTCAATCAACGAATATTTTGAAAATAAAAAAGTTAAAAACACCCAATATCAGCAAAAATAACATAAACCTAAATAATAAACATAAATAAATAAAACATACAATTTATAATACACCTACTATACCAATACCTATTTACTCGATAACATATGTAAATTACTCGATATACTATGTTGTTTTGGTTCTCGTATCCTTAATTAAAAATATTGTGTATTAAGAATAACAATAGTCAAGAATTAAGCACTATGTATGTACCAAGTAGACACATAAGTAAATTTATAAATATACTTTTATCTAATTAGAGCCCTCAAATATTGCAACACCTGGAAAAGGTTGCTAAGCTGTACCTACTCTATACATATAATAAGATCTGTATTATTTACCTTAGTGTGCAAATAAATATTTTGAGTTTGAGTTTTATACGCGAACAATGTTTTTTTTTTCTATTCGATGGCTTGTATGTGGTCTTGTGTACCATTTCTACATAATTAAGCAGTTATTGGCGAGACCTGAAGGGTCTCCAACCGATGCGAACAATGGTCGGTGCCTTCAACTTTTTTATACTTCGTTACATCGTGACTTATTACTGACTTCAGAAAATGTGAATTTTATTCTTATTCTTTATTGTACAAAATAATAATATACAATACAGTTTTGTTGGTAAATTCATGTACAAAGGCGAGCTTAACTCACAAATGAGTTTTCTAACAGCAAACCTTAGAGCGATAGAGAGATTTGATGTTGAGGAGAACAATTACCTAAATGTACAAGTTATATAAAATTACAAATTAAATATATAATAAATATACACATCTATACATAAACTAAACAAATATGTGTATTGCACACAATACATAAACGTAATACATACAATATAATATATAAAATACTACATACATACATACATACAGGTCATGTAGACAGGAAATGTTCCCTAATTCTTTTCTTAAAAACATCTAACGACGGGCTATCACGTAAGGAGTGAGGAAGAGAATTCCAAAGGCGCGAAGCACGAACAGTAAATGATCCATCATAACGACTCGAGGTGTGGGAAGGCATACGAAGGAGAAGAATTGAGTATTAGTGACAAGGTTTCCTTTAGTTTATACCTAATGGTTGGTTTATTTTAGTTTATAACCGGTATGATTTTTTAATTAGGTTCTATTTTTTCTTTAAGTTAACATAACATGACGTCTTTATTCCACGAAGGGATGGGCAAAGGTGTATAGCAAAGACATTCAAGGGCGATCCTATTGCCATCAATTTAAGTTAATATTTCTCAAAACGGTGAAGGAAAAACATCGTGAGGAAACCTACACACCTGAGAGGACTCCATAAAGTTTTCAATGGTGTGTGAAGTCTGCTAACCCACACCAGTTCAGTGTGGTGGACTAAGGCCTAAACCCTTCTCATTCTGAGACGAGACTCGTGCCCAGCAGTAGGACAGTAATGGGCTAATTGTGTTATGTTATTTCTCAAAAGCTTTATTAAACGTTTTTAATGATACAAATTCCGTTTTTTTAAATTGTATTTTAGAAACGTATTTCTTTGAAAACGCCCCAAAGGGACTAGTGATATGAATAAAATTCTAGGTCAGTCTACAAAACGGCACGTACACATACCCTTTTGGGCTCCCAAAATTGAATGACCCTACAAAGGTCGACCGTGGGTCGGTCTATACTAAAATAAACTATTGAGTCCCTCATACATTATTAAATGTTTACTTTTCTGTTCATTTCAGGACTCGTCTGTGGAAAGATAAAAACGGAGATGCCTCCAACTATGCGAGTAGCCGAAGGAATGAATGGATTTTATTTCTCCATGTTTTCTCATGTACGTATCTAGTGGTATTTCTTCTATGGTAGTGATACATAAACTCACGCCTTTTTCACGGGTAGGCAGAAACTATAGAACGCCACATGCTACGACCCTTACATACCCCTTTCGCTTCATCCACATTCATACATCTTTTCATACACGCACGCCGGTTGAGAGTACTACGCACCTGACCTTTGTGAAGAACATCACCAATAACATCGATGTATGTCCTTCTAGGACGTCCTCTACCGGCGTTTCCATTGACATCCGCCTTATAAATTCCTTTTGTTAATGGCCGTTCATTCATTCTCTCAACATGACCAAACCACCTAAGCATACTCCTTTCAATTCTTGTCACTACATCATCTTTTAAACCGCAACCATCATTTCTCAATCAATTCAAAGTTACACCGCACATACTTCGCAAGGAAAGAATTTCCACGGCATTTACTCGTGGTTGGGGAAGGGTGGGCACGGGGGGCACGTGCCCTCCTCTCCTCCAGACGGTTGACATTGACCATACAAAGGAAGATTAGGTCCCAGTAGCTTATGGTGAAACTCTCTGCCCGTCTTTACCTTGTACCCAGCTTTGGGTGGTTGCAGATATGAATTCCGGTAATGATCCGAAGAAGTGATTTTAGAATAAAATTAAGAGCTGCAGCCACTGTGCTATGGAAATCCTGCGTTCCATGAGTACCTATTAATATTATGTTTAATAGCCGACGAGCAGAATAAAGGCAGTTAGTGTTTGAATAGTAGAAGCCTAAAGTCCGACAGTGGACTGCAGTAAGCTGAGATGATTAATTATGTTGGTGCTATATGCTTCCAGTAACTCTACATGATATCTACCATTTTATCAATGTTCAAGGAGTTTTTTTTAACACCAATTGTTGAGACTAGTAGCAATGAAGTATGTTCCACGATTAAGAAGAGACCAACTATACTCTCCAAAGAATTATTGTCTCTTCCATTGTAAGACTTGTTCTGTCTACCCTTTTCCCAAATATATTGAGGTCAGCTTCCAGTCTAACCAGATGCGGCTGAATACAAGTATTTTACACAGAGCGACTGCCATCAGATCTCCGCAACCCAGTTACAGGATAATTCCGATATCCTAAGGTTAGACCCATTGCCAGACTTTCGGGCTTCTGACTTCCCGTAACGACTGTCATAGATATTCGTATGACAGTCGGGACCAACTGTTTAACGTAAGAAACGTCTCATAATTCGTAAGTGACCAAACAAACTCTGAGGTTGCATATTTTGCTATAATTACCTTCTTCTTCCTGCCCTTATCCCACATTAGGTGGGGTTGGCACAACATGTATTTCATAAATACATGTTGTTAGAGGTTTTGGCTTATTCTTTTATGATCGGTCGCCTGCCTGACATCAACCCTGCTTTTACAATTACCTACTACTTTTAATTATTTCCAGATGAATCGCTCAGAATCAGGTCCGTTTGAGATGAGGCGCGGCCGAGAGAACGTGTATGACTTGGGTAACATAGTCTCCTACAAAGGCAAGGAGGTGATGCCTATGTGGGGGGACCAGTACTGCGGAAAGATTAACGGATCAGACTCGTCTATATTCCCGCCGATCGATGAGAACAATGTTCCGAAGAGGATCTACTCCTTCGAACCGGATATCTGCAGGTAAAAAGCTTAAACCGTCCGCGTTGTAGAAGTTACCAATGGTACCTACGAATAGTATATCTCTTTATAATAAGCTTCACTTCATAATTATATTTGTTTGCTTGTTTGTTTCAAATCTTGCGACAGATTTTTCAAATACTTTTGCTGAACCGATTCTCCTGAAACTTCGCACACAAATTCAATTCCCATTACAATAATAAATTTCCATCTTCAATCTTCATATACTGATGCTGCAGGAGTACTACTAGGGGTAAAACCGTTAAACTTCAAAGATCTTTTACCTTTATTTATTTGGGTAAGCACCCGTTCACACAATGGATCCGTTTTAATGGATCCGTCGGTACTAGATGTGTTGTTCACATTTGTACCGACGGATCAGTTAAACAAATGGGAGCTGCGTCGCATCTGGCAGACATGATACGATAAAAATAACGGATCCAGTATTTTTTACTGGATTTTAGATTTTCGTCACGTAGTCAATATCCTCTAGGGAAATCTCGAGCTTTTTCGAGCTATATTCAAATATGGCGCGCAGAGTTTAGCGCTTTTTGAACTCACAGGTGGCAACACTGTCGCACTTATGAGTCAAATATTCTTTTTTAACGTTCTGTTTGCAAAAATTGATTTAAAACCATATTTATATATTACTACGTGAAAACTAGAGGGGGGGGGTATTGGCATATACTACGGGTGGTCACCGATGGGGGGAGGGGGGTAAAAAATAATAAAAAATTGGTCACGTAGTATGGGTACGTTCCCTAACAACATTTGACATTGTTCGTGATCCGATATGTTTAAGTAAGATGGATGGTCTGAATAATAAGACAGCTTTGGTTGAGGGAATATTATGATCACTGGATGTTTCTATATATTTGGTCATCTTGGTTGCTACTTACTAATGACGCTGACTGTACTTCATTGGCAAATGCATAGAAATGTAAACATCTATCGTGTCGGCACGAGCTATATAAGAACAGCTCATGGCGTGGTGAAAAGATTAGTCAGTCAGCAAGGTTGGTAGCAAGGGTAGTTTGCCCAGGGTGCTCCAGACATACTACCGTCACTCGTCGAGGCTCTTTTCTTCTTTTCATGCTTACCTTAGAAATAATCACTTTTTAACAAAAATAAAACCGACTTCAAATGGTCTATCTCCGAAGTTCTTCATCAGATCTTCACCAAATTTAAATGAGACCACTTCGAAAGAATACTCTTTCAAACAAAAAATGAATCATTAAAATCGGTTCACAATTAGCAAAGATATCGCGGAACAAACATACAAAATAAAAAAAACATACATTCGAATTGAGAACCTCCTCCTTTTTGGAAGTCGGTTAAGAAATACAAATAAAAAATATTTTTACACGTTTAAGATGTGGGTATTCTCTCCACCTTTTTATAACTACGATTACCATTATACAGAGTTAGAGAAACGTTCCAAGCAACAGGTTGCCCACCTGTTCTCAGACGAAGGTTCAAGTGTATAAAATCATTATATTATTCAGGTGTTACGGTTTCATTTCTGCTTTCATACAATAGATACTATGAATATTATTTACGTCGTCGTTTCATGACCTTTGTAGCAATGATAGCCTAGCGGTTGAGTGCTTCCCTTTCATGGTTTGACTTCAATTCCAACCCACACCTCTGACTTTTCGAATTCATGTGCGGATCATAACTTGATTCGGTATCACTTGCGTTAGTGGTGAAAGAAAACATCGTAAAAAAACCTGCACACCTGAGGGGCTCCATAAAGTTCTCGATGGTGTGTGTAGTCTGCCAACCCGCACCAGACCAGCGTGGTGGACTAAGGCCTAAAAACCCTTCTTATTCTGAGAAGGGCCTGTGCCATGCAGTGGGATAGTAATGGGCTGATTATGTTATGTTATGACCTTTGAATGTACTTATAAACTACCTACTTTTCTTACAATATCATCGTGTGACCTCCGACACCCTAACTTCAAGTTTCATTAGGCTGTTATTTTTATTACACCGGTGAAGCGGTGGCTCGTACCAAAGGTGCTGCGTTCGTTCAGAGTTCGTACTCTCTTGCTAAAATGTATTCATAATAATCATTGCTTCCCACGGCCCATTACTGTGTCGGCACAAAAATACATTTTCCTTTACTTTATCAACGCGATTTTGCAATTCAAACCCCAATTTGAACTCCCTAAGTACCATTTTTCCCTGCCTTAAGCAGAGACAATTTGCAAACCCGAAACGGCAATAACAGTATCTTTTATTTCGTTTTATAGGTCTGTTTATGTGGATTTGGTCGGAAAGAAAGAAATGTTCAATATTAGCACTTATTACTACGAGATCTCCGAGTCAGCGTTTGCAGCGAAGAGCGCCAACCCCAACAACAGATGTTTCTGTAGAAAGTTAGTATTCTATATTATATTATTTATAGTATTTTCTAAAGTGAGGGGCTCGTATGGTCTACCGCGCCCATCATACAATTTGCGACGTTAACCAGCGCTTGCCGCGGTTCGTTACACATAGAGACCCCTCCGTGCCTCGGAGAGCACGTTAATCAGTCGGTCCCGGGTGTCATAAGAATACCTAATCCTTCGGGGAATACAGGCGTGATGTTGTTATGTTATTCAATAACGTTAATTGGAGCGAGCGGCCCGTATTTCCTCAATTTTAACGATGTTGAATGAGTCCATTGTCGGCATTCTTCAAAAAACTTGCTAGTCGATTAGTTATGGCCAACGCGACATGAAGGATAACTAAATAGACGTGATCTGTGTGAATCTGCGCTGGCGCATACGCACAAACCTCTTGATCTTCTTCTAGTGTTGTTCTGCCTAGCCTTTTCCCAACTATGTTGGTGTCAGCTTCCAGTCTAACCAGATGCGGCTGAATACCAGTATTTTACATGGAGCGACTGCCATCAGACCTTTGCAACCCAGTTACTGGGCAATAACGATATCCTAAGATTAGACCGGTTGATGTTGATCTTTTTCTAGTATCCATAAAAAAGCATTTCTTAACTCTTATATAATATTTCAGGAACTGGAGCGCAAACCATGACGGCTGTCTTCTCATGGGTCTGCTGAACTTGATGCCCTGTCAGGGTGCGCCGGCCATCGCCTCACTGCCACACTTCTACCTCGCCTCCGAGGAACTGCTAGAGTTCTTCCCGAAAGGCGTCAAGCCTGATAAGGAGAAGCATAACACCTATCTTCATATTGATCCGGTTAGTTTTGTAAATGGTTTGTCTTAGGTAGACCCATAGGCGTATAAAATGTCGCCCCCCACCCCCCATCTGCCTTTATTATTGCTGACATGAAAGTTAAGTCAGAAAATCACATCACAAGTGCAGGCCACAACTGTTGGCCGCAGCTGGCGGGCGAAGCGAGGCGAGGGAAACTATGTAAACTAAGCGAAGCTTTGGCGAGCTAAACTATGTGGATCCACACCGAAAACTACGGATGGAGTGGCTTATCTCTGTAGTTCGGGGTGTGAACTGAAGTATGAAAAGAGGTGAAACGATGCTCGCCCGGCGCGTTCGCTAGCTCGCTTGCTGCCGGTGTGGCCTGCGCTTTATGCTGTTATATTATCCAGATGCGGCTGAGTCAGTAATTCAGTCGATAAAAAATTATATAAAACAATGTGATAGCCTAGCAGTTTGTACGCTTACCTTCCAAGCAGGGGGGTCTAAGTTCGATCCCCGCTCGTACCTCTGACTTTTCGAATCCATGTGCGGATCATAATTTGATTATCACTTGCGTTAACGGTGAAGGAAAAACATCGTGAGAAAACCTGCACACCTGAGACGGCTCAATTAAGTTCTCGACGGTGTGTGTAGTTTACCAACCCACACCAGGCCAGCGCGGTGGACTAAGGCCTAAATCCTTCTCATTCTGAGATGAGGCCCGTGCCCAGCAGTGGGACAGTAATGAGCTAATTCTGTAATGTATTTCCATAGGTGACAGGCGTGGTCATAAGCGGTCTGAAGCGACTTCAGTTCAACATAGAATTGCGACAGATTGAGACTATCCCTCAGCTGCAGAGCGTACCTACTGGCCTGATCCCGTTACTGTGGCTTGAAGAGGTAAGATTAATCACTTATCTGGATTAGGGCCGGTTGTTTCAAACGATCAGTAAAAGTATATTACGTTAGTCAAATATTAACTACTAGCTATTTCCTCACGGCTCCGCCCGCGTAAGAAGTTTTATTCCAGTAATAAATATAGCCTACACTGGCCTGCAAAAATAAGTATCACACTTTAAAAGTAAATATCATTAAAAGTGTAGTACTTATTTTTGCAGGCCAGTATATGTTACTAAGTGATAATGTAGCTTTCTAACGGTAAAATATTTTTTGAAATCGGTCCAGTAGTTTTTAAGTTTATTTGTTACATACCAAAATCCGAAAATACAAATCTTTCCTCTTTATAACATTAGTATAGATTACGTAGGATGTTTAACGTCCGTCAAACGCAGAGCGTTGTATGTCTTTTGACGTATGTCAAGAACGACAAAGCGTGAAACATCGCTTATTTTTATTTAACCATCGTTAACGCCATTTTTAACTGTTACCCGTTAGTAATGTAATCGTGAAACAACCGGCTCCTAGACATGTAGGTACTGACTAATGGCCGATTCTTATAATTTATGAAGCGTTATTGGTTAAAGTTGAGACTCTTGTCTCTATACCAACAATGAAGCAAAGATGGCTTCGTAAGGTAGACCCTCCTATATGGAAGTAGCTACCACAGGTACAAAATTAGCTTACTAATCTATTCATACAGTTTGGCAATAAAAATACTACCATTGGTAAGAAAAACGATTCGTTTTTGTTTATAGGAACTGAGCATTACTATATTCTGATAGGCTCATGCTCAATGTATAATGGCTACAGCGAAGTAATTCTACGATATAGACGCTATTCATGACTGCATTGCGTAACCAATAACGGTTGGTAAGATAAAGAAACCGGGTATAAATTACCTCTTACAGCAATTATTGTGTACCTAACTACTATTACGAATTGGTCTCTACTGTGACGCCTGAACAGGTGAAGGATGCAAACCTACTGTTACCATGTTTCATTATCATCACTTTCTTCACAATTATCTTTCTGATAATATTGCTATTAAAGAGGATACTACTGCTTATCCTCTATCTATAAATTAATTTTCCGAGTATTTAAAAAAAAAATTGATTTTGTAGTGTAAATCGCCGTTAATATCTATAATAAACGATGTTGAATACGGAGTACCAAAATTCTCAAGTTTTACAGAGACGCTCACTGTGCTATATTAATTTACGATGTGTCAGAATCAGAACCAAAGTCCCTAGCAAAACTGAATGAGTGGATCGAGGAACTTCAAGCATACCCCACCAAGAAGAACATAGTCTACTTAGTTGTCGGCAATAAGATTGACAAGCATTTCATGTTGGGACTCAGTGCATAACACCAGCAAGCACACTGGGTCACCCGCGCGAACGCTCAACGAATATTCCCAAGGAGGGTTGATGTTAGGCAGGCGGCCGGTCATAAAACAATATGCCATAACCTCTAACAACATGGATTTATGAAATACATGTTGTGCCGACCCCACCTAGTGTGGGATAAGGGCAGGAAGAAGGAGAAGACTACTGCTTATCCTCTGGTGGTGTCTTTCAACACCCCTGGGAAGAGAGGGATGGCTATATTTTTCAAAGAATCACACGACTAACATAAATTTGTTTCCTTTTAAACCAACATGGAAATTTTCATTCATTCACTGACAGCTGTTATCTGTTGTTATAAACACCTATCTTATCGCTGTAACGGAGAATCTTATCTACGTACTGTAAACTGTTTCATAATAATATTAAAAGATACTCGATCTTCAGGAATATTTTCATCTTATCGTTCCTTTTATAGACCAGATAAATGATTGGTACTGCTACTTCGAACTTATTAATAAGATTAAATAGACTGTAAACGCGTGTATGACAAGATGTATGAATGTGGATGAAGCGAAAGGAGTATGTAAGGATCGTAGCATGTGGCGTTCTATAGTTTCTGCCTACCCCCATGGGAAAAAGGCGTGAGTTTATGTGTGTACATAAAGTAGACTATTTATAAAAGACATCACAATCCTCAAAACGTAAACTTCCACTGGTATACATGGCTCGTATAATGAAATCAAAGAAAAAAAATTGAGGAGCTAACGCTTTCGAAGTTCTTGGAGGGGACATTTTCCATCCTTGTGTCGTGAAGTTAGTCTTGTACGAGAATAATTGAATTTACCGTATGACGTCACTATGGTAGTAATGTTGTCTCTGTCTAGTATTTTTTATAAATCTGTTTTAACTTGGGCATTTTATTAAATATACTGGCCTGCAAAAATAAGTATCACACTTTTAAAATTTCAATTTTTTCTAAACTATAGAAGTTAGAGATTTAAAATAAAAAACGTTTTATAGCAATTTTTATCAGCTTTCTTTGAAACTATAGTAACAAAGTTAAACTCTTTTTTGAGTCCTTTTTATTTCGAAAATATATCTTGTGTACTTAAAAAGTTATTGCAATTTTAAAAGTGTGATACTTATTTTTGCAGGCCAGTGTATTTGATCGCATTTTTTACTGTTACTTAAGATTTTTATAACCTTTATCTTTACATAGTAAACAAAGTCGCTCCCGCTGTCTGTCTGTCCCTATGTATGCTTAGATCTTTAAAACTACGAAACCGATTTTAATGCAGTTTTCAGAAATAGATAGAGTGATTCTTGAATCAAGGAAGGTTTATATGCCCCACATTAGTATCTACATTGCACCCGTGCGAAGTCGGGGCGGGTTGCTAGTTTCTAATAAAAAATGATAGTCAAACACCCTATGATTAATTCGAATTTACAGCATAAACTGCGGCATACTTATTGTATTTATTTTTTAAACCTTCCCCTTTCTTGGAATTCCCCTGTAATGTATGCGTTTACAGACACAAATCTACACATACACAACCGCTCAAACCCGGAACAACTATCGGTAGGCCATAGAAATATTTGTTCTGTACGGGAATCGAACCCACGACCCGTAGCGCCGAAAGCCGATCACTTAACCACTGCACCAAATGTGTCGCCAAAACGTGTTTTACTTTAATGTAGGTGTGGAGGAACGACCGCCGACGAAAAGGAAGGACCCTCCAACGAGGCGGGTCTTGGGCCTGGCGGGCTACTGCCCGGCGGTTGATGTTGGGAACTTATATAATTATGTATATACTATCTGCGTGTAAGAAAGTAGAATAAATGCCGTGGAAATGCGTTCCTTGCGAAGTATGTGCGGTGTAACTTTGAATGATAGATTGAGAAATGAAGAGATTAGACAAAGTTGCGGTTTAAAAGATGATGTAGTGACAAAAATTGAAAGGAGTATGCTTAGGTGGTTTGGCCATGTTGAGAGAATGAGTGAACGGCGATTAACAAAAGAAATTTATAAGGCGGATGTTAATGGGAACAAATTGGTATTGTTTTTATATTCGAGAGTTATATTTTGTAGAGGACGTGCTAGAAGGACATACATCGATGTTATTGGTGATGTTCTTCACAAAGGTCAGGTGCGTAGTACTCTCAACCGGCGTGCGTGTATGACAAGATGTATGAATGTGGACGAAGCGAAAGGGGTATGTAAGAGTCGTAGCATGTGGCGTTCTATAGTTTCTGCCTACCCCCATGGGAAAAAGGCGTGAGTTTATGTATGTATGTATGTATCTGCGTGTCAAATCTTAATATCGCGATGCAGGATTTGTGACATATCATATGAGAGTTGTCATTTGTTGTCGCTGTAGTCTGCTAGACATTCGTCATGCTGCGTGCTTTTTCTTCTCAAGTAACTTACCATATTATTATCTTTTCCAGGGAGTCTCAATACCGCCATCAATTCAACAAGAACTCCGCGACTCTCATAAACTATTAGGCTACGTTGAAGTAGCTCGATGGTTCCTCCTCACAGTCGCCATAATAGCGGTCATAGCGTCAGCGGTGGCGGTTGCGCGAGCTAACGCGCTGTTTTCGTGGCCACGCAACAGTAATTCTGTTAGCTTTATATTAGGACCTAGTGTAACTCACGTTAATAAAGGAAATTGATAGAGAATTGTGTATTTTTTTTTCAAGTAAAAATATAATAATAACTTAACTTTTTTTTTCTTTTTTAAAAAACGTTGCCCCACACTAGGATTTCTCCTGTATCATGGGTGCGTTTACAGACACAAATCTTCACATGTAGGTCATACAAATATTTGACGCGTGCGGAAATCGAACCCACGACCCGTAGCGCAGAAACCAATCACTCACCCACTACACCAAACGTGTCGTCATACCGTCAACTGCCTCGTTGGTCTAGTGGTGGCAAGAGCAACTGCTGATCGTGAGGTCCTGGGTTCGATGCCCAGGTCGGGAATGTTATTGGGGTTTTTCGTGTGGAATTCCTCAGTAGCAGCCCGGAGTTTGGATTTGTGCCCTCGCCCCCTATTACATGGGACTTGCGAAATGAGGGTATTAGGTACTATATACCTCAGCCCAACCCTTCTGGGAATACAGGCGCGATGTTATGTTAACACCCGCAGCAAGTCGAGTTCTGCAAATTTTACGAACTAAACTAGCAATAGAGTCCAATAACTTGTGCAGTCAAACTTCTGGATTTCGCAGTTTACCCAAAACTCCAATTGAAGACATACCGATGAACTGATCCCTACCCTCGACAAAGACACGACACGTTTGGTGCAGTGGCTGAGCGACTGGCTTCTGCATTACGGGTCGTGGGTTCGATTCCCGCACGGATCAAATATTTGTATGGCCTACAGATAGTTATTCCTGGTCTGGGTGTTTGTGCATGTGTAGACTTGTCTGTAACCACACCCACGATACAGAAGAAATCCTAGTGTGGGGCAACGTTTTATTATAAACTTAAAGATCTCTTAATAAAAGAAATATAAGACACTATTTCCAGAGACATTTTTATAGTAGGTATTGTCAGCACACAAGATAGTCGGAAGCCATATTTGTGCCTACCGACGGCTTTGCCGACAATGGCTATCTGCTTTGCCCCAAGCCATTACAATATGACTATGGATAGTATGGCCATCCGTTCTTTGTTGGGGTCAGCATCCAGACTAACCAGATACAGCTGAATACTAGCACTTTACGCGGAGCGACTGCCATCAGACCTCCGCAACCCAGTTACTGGGCAATACTGATATCCTAAGGTTAGATCGGTTGCTAGGCTTTTGTGCTTCCGACTACCCGTAACGTCTGTCATAGGTACATATAAGTTATATCTATAGTCAGATACAACTGCCTTGTTGGTCTAGTGGTTGCAAGCTCAACTGCGGAGCATGGGGTCCTGCGTTCGATCCCCAACTCGCGCAGTGTTATTGGATTTTTCCATTAGGAGTTCTTCAGTAACGGCCCATAGTCTGGATTTGTGCCCGGTTAATGGCAATAGGCTCACTCCCTATTACATGGGACTTAGACATAACTGGCGAAATGAGGGTGTACTAAAAACACCTCTGCCGAACCCTTCGGGGAATGTAAGGCGTGATGTTATTATGGTAAATATATATATATATATTATTATATTTTTTTTATTACTATCATTACTCTCAAGATATCTTTATCTTATTTTACAATGATTTTTTAGCTAAGTTTTGATGACATTTAACTATGTCAATTGTTTTATATAGTTTAGCTTCCTTTTCACTTTTGTAAATGTGAGAACTTTGTGGACCTGCATCTATAAATTTGTAAATTACTACAATATTATTCATATTACTTTTTTTTAAATTTTATTTTTGTTTGTTAGTTTTTGTACTCAAGTCTTTTAGAACTATATTACTCATTGGTCTGTGGTCAGGACCTCATTGTTCTCTCACTATCCTAAATCATTGTACTGTATCCACTGAAATTGTTAAAGGTATTATTTTTAAAAGAGTAACCATGGAGTTTCTTGCCGGCTCTTCTCCATAGGAAACAACTAATTGGAACCGTGCACCTAAATTCGACGTTTCATAAGCACCTGTATTGGTTTATGTGAAATAAAAATTTTTGATTTTGATTTTTGATTAAACAAAACTATACGTTTTTAGCCATAGGAACTGGGCATAATTAATTTAACTAGGTACTTTATTAGAAAATAATGAAAGACACAAAAAAAAATACAAAATCAACACTTTATTGCTTATCAATCACTATCAGAACCCGTCCCTCGTCCACTGGATTCCTTGTCACTGTCCATCGGTTCATCGACTTCCATCTTCGGCGTCATCTCACCCACGGTCTTGATGCAACGTATCGTGTATTTATTGAAGTCGCATCTGTGGGCAAAGTCAAATATATTACTGTAGTTCTCCGAATATTTAGGTTCTAAACAGCGAATCTTATAAAAACAAAAAACAAACATTTTATAAGAATCCGTTTTTGATATTTTTTAACCAGAATTATACTCAACATGTAACGTTAAAATATTTGTACTCCGATTAGGCTAGACATAGCGTTCACTAAAATAATACCACCTATAACTGCCTACCTATGTTCTACAAATAAAATATTTTGATTTTTGAATGTTCCTCCTAGCTTTTTCCCAATTATGTTGGGGTCAGCTTCCAGTCTAACCAGATACGGTTGAATACCAGTATTTTACACGAAGCGACTGCCATCAGACCTCCGCAACCCAGTTACTGGGCAATGCCCACATCCTAAGGTTAGACCAGTTGTCAGACTCTCGGGCTTCTGACTACCCGTAACGACTGTCATAGGTATTCTTATGACACCTGTGACCGACGGCTTAACGTGCTCTCCGAGGCACGGTCCCCCATCCACGGACAGACCGCCACAAATGCAGCTTAACCGAGCCCCTAAACAGCGAATACAGAGAAATATAAAATTGCAATTCCGTTTCCCAATTTATGAGATAACAGCAAGTTATATAATGCAATCAAGAGGTGCGAATTGAGATCAGACGTCTTATCAGAGGCGAGTCAAGATGACAGATTGCATGCTATCGAGTACATCGCCTTAGTAACTCATAGCCTTGATTTAGTACTTTTACATGATGATAAACAGCTGATCCTATCTTATCTTTGCGTGTTTTTCTGTATGAGCAAAACCCGTTAATTAATTAACGAGGTGTCCTGCGTAAGCGACAATTCGGCGCTTAAGTTCTAACTCAAAATAGTTAACTTTTCAGGAGAGCAAAAATAGAAATGTTTCTACTTATCATATAATTGTTTTTAATCTACAATATTCTATTTTATTTTGGTTTTTTCGACGGAGCAGTTTCGCGACACGATCCAGTATGGAACTCACCTGACTTACACGCTGGTTTAGCTGTTTACATAGCTTAATGGAATGCGTTTTTCGATTCCGTATCGAATGACGTGCGTAACTCAAAACTACAATTTTTCGAGTTACGCGGTGTTAGAAGTTATGCGACGAATTGCGACATGACGCGATGCTGAGAACGCAGCGAACGCGATCAGAACAACGGCATTCCCTACGGGCGGCTTATGTAGTGAGGTGCGACGTAACGCGTACTCGTTCCGCGTCGTGTCGCGTCGCATCGCACAGCGTCGCGTTTGTCGCTTACGCAGGACATACAGGGGGCCATTTTTTTCCGTAAACCTACTTCTTCACAATATAAAGCTAGTCTTTGATAATGATACCACGGGCTACACGCTACAGCCACAAGTGGCCGACTACAAGCTGTTTCCATACATTTCGTGTGGCCACACGTGGGCGGCGAGTAACAGAAATGTTTGGGAAAGTTAGTCCGTAGCTTAGCGAGAGCCCGCATGCGGGCGGGCACGCTAAGTCTCAATTAAATGAGAATTAATTCTTAATTAACAATTGTTCTTAGAAAAGCATTCACGGGTGATGATAATAAAATACGTCCGGCGCGCCTTTGGAAGTCAGAAGTTATTTAATATTACGTTCATGAGTCCAGTTAATTGTAATTTAAAATGAAGTTAGTTAATGATTAAAACGGAGCAAAACTGTGTTATAAAATTAAATAACAAAAAAATCTAAAAAAGTCTCTTTCGCTCTGTCGATTTTCAAATGCTTCCGCCGGATGCAGCTGGAAACGCCGGTTAGAATTTGTAATTTAAAATTCTATTTCATTTTAAATGTATGTTTTAGTTTTTACTTTACTTTAATTACAGAGGAAATACATTTTATGTCGAACCACTGAGTAGTACATTTTAGTTAAATTTTTTGAACTTTCCCAAGTCACAAAATATTATCGTACAAATCAGCTTAGATTCAGTTTTTTTCGTTCGCACGAGACAGTCAGCTGATTTTAATCACGTGTAAATTGTAAGTGTCAACTGAGACGAAACATGGAAGTAGGCGCTGACCTTGCATTTGGGTACTATGCGTTGGAATGTTATTTAGTAACTATTGGTTATATTATCGATCAATTTAGAAATGTTATTTGATTAGATTGAATTTAGTAAAGGATTAGTCGGAAAGAGGGTACTAAGCCGAAAGGGTGTGACTACTGTGTGTGTAATACTTTCTTTAAATTAAAACAATCATCAGTGATACATAAAGTGGCCCGCGGCTTAGTACCCCCTTTCCGATTAACCTTGTATACTTCGTAAAAGCGTAGCTTTTTCTCTATCAGTCTGGTTCATATTTTTCTATTCCTAATCAGTTCCGAGATCCATGGACCACTTAGACGGCTAACCACATCATTTTTGGAATTGTACAATCCTAAAATATGGTCAACTCACACAAAAGCTGCAATTTTAAAAACAATATTAGTCTCGTAAATCATAGAAAAATACACAATGTAAGCTTAAAAGTAGCCCAATAATTTGGTATAACAAAAACACCTGTATGTCTTCAGAATTTCCAGGGACAAAATTTTCAACGTTTTTGCTTATTACTCAAAATTAGGTTAACTAACTTAACGGTGATATCCTAGTAGCAGTAGTAGTAGTTTATAGCAGTGATAGCCTAAGTCGTATGACCGTCGGACTGCCAAGTCAGTCCTTGAGTTCGAACCCAAGGCCCGCACTTCTGACTTTTCGGATTCATGTGCGTATTGTATACAAATTTTAGCAAGTTATAATTATTATAACTTGCTTAAAAACGGTGAAGGAAAACATCGTGAGAAAACCTGCACGCCTGAGAGATATTTCTCATGCATGTGAAGTCAAGTCAGAGGCCCATGGGCGGCATAAACTCTGACCCCAGGTTAGTCACTAACCACACGATAAGAAGAAGATTTAAGGGTCTTTTACAAATCGGACGGCAGAAGTGGACCCTGTGTGAGCAGCCTCAGTGTCTGTATTTCTGACACTCAGTACATCAGTCAATTCTGTCTACCATTTAGGGATGAGTATATTAACATCAGAACAGAAATCTGCTGTTATCTCTCTATAAAATTTTGATAACAAGAAATCAATATGTTATCAGTAACTACGAAACCCGTAAAACTAACACGAAGGCTGTCGAATTATTAACGTAAACTAAACGTTATTCTAAGTGAATTTTGAATCGGAAATACTCGTTTCACACATACTATTTAATGGGGAAGGCAACGCAAAACGAAAGCAGATGGCAGCACCTCCATACTTAGTTATTTGACCCAATCAGAACCATCATATTCATATTAGCAATAATGTCAAACTTTGCAACCAATAAGATGGCAAAGGTACAATCGAAAGTGGCGCCATTAGTTCCACAGTTACCTACCCCATTCAATTTAAAAGTTTATTCATATACAAGGTTAGTCGGAAAGGGGGTACTAAGCCGCGGGCCACTTAAAGTATCACTGATGACTATTTTAAAGAAACTATTAAAATTTCAATATTCGATCATTTTTATTTGCATTCAAAAACATTTTTATTTTAGATTATTCACAAAAATATCACACCTGCTTTAGTTATGAATTCAGAATATTCAGTTTCTAATCCGTGACCCCAAATATGACCTAAATTGCAAACACAGCTGATCATAGCTATGGACAGATAGATTTTAGCATAATTTTACGGAATCTTTGAAAAGCTATTTCTCTTAAACTATTGACTTTTGCGAAAAGTTGTAGAACAAAAGTTATCCCTTGTTATGGGTACTTTAACACCCTTTCGGATTAGGACCCCCTTTCCGACTAACCATGTATATGTATGATACAAATTGTGCATGTCGCAAAAAAATAAACCCAAATGTTATAGGACAGTTGGTATTTTCGATTCATATTTCGCTTACATTAGTGATATTTTTACGATACTATACATCAAATCTTCGTGCTGGGCCTACTGAATACCGGCAATACAGAAATACCTCGTAAATCATAGTATTTCCCAAATCTAGATCTATAAATCTAGACATTTATCAATTTGATGTATGTTTATGGGGAATGCCGAAATATCTGCCGAAGAATTGTCGCCTGAACTGATATATTTGTCGGATTTTATACAATGTGTAAACAAAATCTTATAATTCCTTCAAACCTCGTGATGTACTGCTGACATAGATTAAAACTACAAGGGATACATTTGAATACAATAAAAAAAAATTACAAGAAGTAAACATGTGTTCTTAATATGAGGCATTTTACCGCCCCGAGCGAATTGTGCGGCTATCGATCGCAGCGTGGTTATTTAACTCGGGGCGCTAAAATGCCGTTAAGAACACATGTTTACTTCCTGTAATTATTTTTTTATTCAATCCAAAAGTATCCCGTGCGGAGTTAGTCTATGTCAGCAGCACATCACGAGGTTTGAAGGAATTACGTGATTTCGTTTGCACACTGTATTTGTTGTATTTTGTATGCGATATCATCGATAGATGCTTATTATCAGTACCTGTGTGAATCCATCCAGACTTTTGATTGTAATCTTATAAATTCTTGCATTCACTACTAAAATGCCTATCTTTATCTATAGAGATATCGCTCAAAAATCTTAAAAAAAAACATATCGTTCTGCCTAGCCTTTTCCCAACTTAATTGGGGTCACCTTCCAGTCTAACCAGATGCGGCCGAATACCAGTATTTTACACGGAGCGACTGCCATCAGACCTCCGCAACCCAGTTACAGGGCAATGCCGATATCATAAGGTTAGATCGGTAGTCAGACTTTCGGGCTTCTGATTTCCCGTAACGACTGTCATAGGTATTCGTATGACACCCGGAACTGACTGCTGAAAGTGCTCTCCGAGGCACGAAGGGGTCCTGATGTGTAACGAACGGTCATCAATCCACAGACTGACCGCAGCAAACGCAGCTTAACCTCGCAAATCGATCCACGCGGTTGGTAATTAGAGATGAGACCCTCCAAAAAAAATATTGGTACAGACGAATTTAAAACCTCCTCCTTTTGAAGAAGTCGGTTAAAAATAGTAACGATGATATTATTATATGCGATAGTAGGTATTTGCCAGCTAGTATCTGAAGTCAAAGATATAAAGGTGTATTTAAAATTAACTACCTCCATCCGTGTGTCACTGCGGGGGTGCCAGCTGAAAATCAGCGCTGGGTGTTTTGACGCCTAGCATATGCTGAGTTGGTAACCTTTTCGGCATGGACATGCTCGACAGCATAAAATTTGTGTTTAATTCTTATTGTATTGTTCTTTCTTTGTTTGTTTATTTTATTTATGCTGTCAGTGTTCTTGGCTGAATAAATACATGTTCTTTCTTTCTTCTTTCTTTCTATTTACATTCAACCAGTAGCTGAATCAGCGTTGCTGGATTCCGGCACCTGGGTAGGCATTGGTCTAATGTAAACACGTGTCAAACCAGTCCAACGTCTAGTACCCAGCGCTATATGGCAGGTTAATTAATTCAACACTCTATCCTATACTTTGATCAAAAGTTTATTATAAAACCCGGATAACCGCTTCCTCCAAGCATACTTAGAAGAATCTACTTAATAAATCACACAACGAAAGCTTAAACCGCTGGGTCTAGAAGCATGAAATTTTGCATAGGAGTTCTTTATACAACGTATGTGAGGATAAAGAAAGGATTTTTGAAAATTCATCCCCTGAGGGGGTAAAATAGGAGGTGAAAGTTTATATCGTCACCGGAAAGCCAATACTACTTAAGCGCCATTTTTAGATTGGATTGGATTAAATCCAATCCAACGATATATACGAGGTTCGTCAGAAAGAGGGTACTAAGCCGCGGGCCACTTAATATAAATATCACTGACGACTATTTAAAAGAAAGTGTTAAAATTTAAAATGCGTTTAACTTTTTTTTCGATGAAAAATTATTTTTATTTTAGTTTTTTCAAAAATTCTTCATCCCTGCTTTAGTTATGAATTCAGAAAATGAAGTTTCTAATCCATGACCCCAAATATGACGTAAAATGTAAACACAGCTGATCATAGCTGAGGATAGATAGAATTTAGCGTATTTTTTATGAAATCTTTGAACAGCTATTTCTCTTGAGCTATTGACTTTTGGGGAAAGTTGTAGAACAAAAGTTATCCATTATTATGGTTACTTTAACACCCTTTCGGCTTAGTACCCCCTTTCCGACTAACCTTGTATAACTCATTTCGGCCAAAAATGGCGCTTAAGTAGTATTGGCTTTCCGGTGACAATATGGAAGTACGACATTTTTGAAGTTAGAAGTATGACATTTTGTACAGTAGTTCCCTAAATAACATACGAAAGGATTTTCGAAAACTCATCCCGTAAGGAGGTTTAATCGGACACACGACTAGTACCTACTAAAGTAAACTTCATTCAAAATCCTGAAACTACATCGAGACAGTCATTAAAATGCACTACAATATCATCGATCTTTTACAGCAATATTTCCAAATATTCAAAAATGGCCTCCAAAACGAACGTGATCACTTGACCTGACACACGTCACGATTACGTACGTACCGTGCGTGATTTATCGATGTTACACGTGATCTAACTACAGCTGCTAATGTCGTAAGTTTGGCAAAATTCTGTAGAAGTGAAGACTTTCACGTGAGTTTAGTAGGGAATTAGAAAAACAGATGGATAATATGAGCAACTAGCGGACCGTCCCGGCTTCGCACGGGTGGACATTTTTCCCGTTTTTGCAACATTTTTCATTTATGGTCCGCTCCTATTGGTCGTAGCGTGATGTTATGTAACCTATAACCTTCCTCGATAAATGGACTATCCAACACAAAAATATTTTTTCAATTCCAACCAGTAGTTCCTGAGATTAGCGCGTTCAAACAAACAAATTCATCAGCTTTGTAATATTAGGTAGTATAGATAGATTTAACTGCCTCATTGGTCTCATTGGCAAGCGCTAGTGCTGATCGTGAAGTCCTGGGTTCGATTTCCAGGTCGGGCAAATTGTTATTGGGTTTTTCCGTGTGGAATTCCTCAGTAGCAGCCCGAAGTTTGGATTTGTGCCCGGTTGATGGCTATAGGCTCACCCCCTATTACATGTGACTTAAACATAACGGCGACAGTGTTACTATACACCTCTGCCTAACCCTTCATGGAATGTAAGATGTGATGTTATGTTATTATCTAAGAAATACCCAAATTTCCAAGTGCCGCCCTTTTTATGTTACATGACGTTAGAAAGTGATGGGAATATTTTAAATCTGGGTTTAGTTATGGTTAAATCTTCTTTATTACATAGTATAAAACAAAGTCGCTTCCGCTGTATGTCTGTCCCTATGTATGCTTAGATCTTTGAAACTACGCAACAGATTTTAATGCAGTTTTCAGCAATAGATAGAGTGATTCAAGAGGAAGGTTTATATGCCCCACATTAGACCCATGCGAAGCCGGGGCGGATCGCTAGTTTATTATAAGAGGGAATGTATTTTACCAACAAGTCGGCGCTACTTTATTAGAACATAGGTTAGTAAAAACTAGACAATTAAATTAACAAAGACGTGGTAAGTGTTACGAGATGAAATAGTTACGTAAAAACGTGTAGAAATAAGTTTCGTGATTTTAAATTATAGTTCAAGTATTTTGTCGTAATGGGGACACTGAGATGCACCTTTTTTTTATCGTGGGAGTACCCTCATTGATGTCCCTCGCCAGGGGAAGGCGACGGGGTCTGCCGGACTCTTACCGGCTAAAAACCAACGGTGTTCCCCCTTCTAACCTATGGCCGTGGTCACGAGATTCGCTATTGCATGCACCGCAACCCCGGCAGACGGAGATGCGCCTGCTATTCAAAGATGCAACGATATACAACAAAGGGCAACAAATGCACCGCAACTTCTCTGAGCGAATCGCAAAATTGCGTAATTCTGTACTGAGACACTGAGTGGTTTAAATTAAATAAACTTAGGTTTGAATCGCAAAACATAATAAAATAAAGTGGGTTTAGTTGAAAGAGTTCGTTCGGCCTAGCTTTTTCAATCGTTTTGGGGTCGGCTTCCAGTCTAATCAGATGCGGCTGAATACCAGTATTTTACATGGAGCGACTGCCATCAGACCTCCGTAACCCAGTTACTGGGCAATGCCGATATCCTAAGGTTAGACCAGTTGTAGGTACCCGAAACGACTGTCATAGGTATTCGTATGACACCCGGGACCGACTGTTTAACGTGCTCTCTGAGGCACGGAGAGGTCTCGATGTGTAATGAATGGTCACCCATCCACGGACTGACCGCGGCAAGCGTTGCTTAACCCCGCAAATCGCATAATCCGCGCTGTCGTTAATAAGACATAAGCCTCATTTAGTTTAGCGAGTGTCTTGTACGAAATGTATGTATGTTCCGACGCAAGTCAGACATTTTCTGATAGAAAATTTCTTAAAATATGTGGCTAATATAACAGTGCTAGCCTAGTGGTGTGACCGTCGGAATGCCAAGTCATAAGGCTCGAGTTCGAACCCAGAGCAAGCACCTCTGACTTCGAATTCATGTGCGTATTGTATAATTATCACTTGCTTAAAAACGGTGAAGGAAAACATCGTGAGGAAACATGAGGCATGCATGAGAGATATTTCTCGACAGCATGTGAAGCCAAGTCAGAGGCCCATGGGCGGCATAAACTCTGACCCCAGGTTAGCCACTAACCACACGAAAAGAAGAAGATAATAAATGTGGCTGGCCTTAACTGAATTCAAGAACGTTAGAACACAATTGAGAAAAGGCTACATCATGACGAAAAATTAAATAAAAGGTACTTACATCTTACTAATCTGAGAGTACTTCACAGTGAGTACTTTCTCTAAAGCCAGCAGCACACTGGGCGGGAACTTCCGTCTCTTCACGGTGACTATGGCCTTCACCCATAGCAGTAAGTGTTCTAAATGTCTGCTGTCTTCTAGTAGGCGGGCTATGGAGCTTAGTAGACGGTCTGCGTAGTCATCGTCTAAGTTGGCGACTGTTAGGGTTACTGTGAGGAAAATGATGATTATTGAGCATGTTCTTTTTGGAATTGATTACCACGAAGATATAGGTAAAACTGGAGATCAGACTGCAAAGTCCTAAATGAAGTCAAAAAATTTGGACTTTAATATTTAGTTTGGTGGTCTATCTCTTTCTTACAAGAATGGATAAAATGAGGGATGAGTATATCAGAGGAAGTTTGAAAGTAGCGCCGGTGACTGAAAAGTTGAGGGGTAATAGGTTAGCGTGGTATGGACATGTTATGTGGAGAGAAGAGTCATGTCATTATACATACATACATAAACTCACGCCTTTTTCCCATGGGGGTAGGCAGAAACTATAGAACGCCACATGCTACGACTCTTACATACCCCTTTCGCTTCATCCACATTCATACATCTTGTCATACACGCACGCCGGTTGAGAGTACTACGCACCTGACCTTTGTGAAGAACATCACCAATAACATCGATGTATGTCCTTCTAGGACGTCCTCTACCGGCGTTCCCATTAACATCCGCCTTATAAATTTCTTTTGTTAATCGCCGTTCACTCATTCTCTCAACATGGCCAAACCACCTAAGCATACTCCTCCTCATGTCATTATAAGAGTGTTAAATGAGCTGTGTTATGCTATAATGTGTCAACCCACAAAAATATTACTTCTGTGTTAACGTCATCTAGTTATAGTGGTAGGTCTACCAAATGCTTGAAAAATGCAAACTGCATTAAGATATTTTTGATAGACGCTCTATTAAATTTACTACAGTTCTGAGTATTTTTTCAGGCGTTGAGTAGACCTACCACAAGAACTAGATGACGTTAACACAAAATTCATATTTTTGTGGGTTGACACATTATTGCATAACACGGCCCAAATATGAATGTCGATATACAAATAGAGGTAGGCCAAAGAAAGGATGGATGGATTGTGTGATGTGGTTAAGAAAGGAGTGAGTACTGAGATGACGGCTGATAGAGGAGAATGGAAGAGGAATACTTGTTGTGTCGACCACACCTAGTGTGGGGTAAGAGCAAGGAGATGATGAAGGTATAAAATAGAATATTTATGATATTTTTTATAAACTAAATATTCTATCTCTTTCTAAATAGGGTATTTAGAAAGAGATAGAATTTTTCAAGGTTAAGGTTTTGACTACAGTTAGGTGTTCGTAGTCTGGTCTCCAGTTTTACCTATAAGCTTCTTAGTGGTTACAAGTCGTCCGTTACCGCTATCCAGAAAGAGGTTACTACTGCAAATTTTCTCACACCACCCTTTATAAAGTGTGTATTGCTATAAATCGTCGTTTAGCCCTCTTCAGAGAGGTTATTGCTGCGAATCGGCCCTTACCGCTCTCTAGAGAGTGATTACTGCTGCAAATCAGGCCTTACCACTCTCTAGAGAATGAGTCTTGTTGTGAATGGTCCCTGACCACTCTCTAATAACAAGTTACATTACATCGCTTTTCGCTTCCTAGAGTGTGTATATGCTCACTAAAGAGCGGTTACCTCTGCATATCGTCTTCTAGATGAGTAAAACGAAAAACTTACTATCACCGGCAGGTACAGCTTCCACGCACTGCTGTATTACGCTGTGCTCGTTCAGTTGTATGGCGCCAACGAGAGCTGAACCCCATGCTTCTTGTGATAACAGCTGCTTGACGGCGTAGGGCGTGGAACTGGCTTCTAGACGGTATGGCCTTGGAAGAAAAAAATTCAAGATTAATAGCCAATTTGGAACGTCGCGAGGACATCGCCTCATGACGCAACAGGCTGGCATGTTCCAGCATATCTTAAGTTCACGTCTGGAAATGTCTACAGAATCTTTACATAGTATAAAACAAAGTCGCTCCCGCTGTCTGTACGCTTAGATCTTTTAAACTACGCAATAGATTTTAATGCAGTTTTCAGCAATAGATAGAGTGATTTAAGAGGAAGGTTTATATGCCCCACATTAGTATCTACATTGCACCCGTGCAAACCCGGGGCGGGTTGCTAGTAAGGAAATAAATGAAGTTTTTTTTCTATTACATAGTTTCGAACAACGGACGTCGGTAATTCTTCAGCGTTTAGCATTACTGTGAACGTTTCCAACTACAGTCAAGCGGAGGTGATCACATCCAAGTGAACACCAACACGTCTACGGCCGATCTTAGCCGGGCAGAGACATTGTATAAGCGTTTAGCTCGAGACTATTCCAGATTGAACAGTTTACAGACGTCTTCAAAATGTTAGCAGATAAAATATTAATATAATACTTTGTTTAATTCTCAGAGATTTATTAACATAACATAACATCACCCCTGTATTGAGTGAGTAAGACGCCTGGTGTGTGTAAAATAACACCCTCAGTTCGCCGTTACGTTTAAATCCCATGTAATGGGTGGCGAGCCTATTGTCATCAACGGGGTGCAAATCTAAACTCTGGGCTGCTACTGAGGAATTCTACACGGAAAAACCGAATAATACGGATTTATTAATATTTCAAATATAATTCACAGTACCTGAATGTGCCATCGATGCCGGCGTTCTGACTGTATATTAGGAGACCTTCTGTCGCTGCCACCGCGAAACTGTCACCGGTAGGAGAGAACCTCACGCAGTGGACTCGCACCTTAGAATTTGGAAAATAGTTAAAAGACATTCCAAAGGTAAATACTTTAAAGATAAAATATTCCGTTAAAAAAGTTGAAGTGACTGACATCTTGTTTTACAGCGACGACAACTATAGCTGACTATAGTCAAACGGTCAAGGCATTGACACATATTTTTTCTTTTTTTTTCTTTAATAAAAATATTACCCCACACTACGATTTCTCCTGTATCGTGGGTGTGTTTACAGACACAAATCTTTACACGCACAAACGCCCAGACCCGGAACAACTATCTGTAGGCCATACAAATATTTGTTCCGTGCGGAAATCACACCCACGACCCGTAACGTAGAAGCCAATCGCTCACCCACTGCACCAAACGTGTCGTCAAATTTGAATTTGGAAGACTTTGGAATGATCTTCTTTGACTTGTATGGTGATAGAAAAAAAGTCAAAAATATTTAGCATCCCTGAACAAATCAACAGTGATAATAATCTCTTAAAAACACTTTAAAGTTAAACTGTTTTAACTTGCAGTAGCAACTTTCAATCCTTAAATACTGTTGAAAGTTGAAATTATTATAATGTTGTATTGTCGTGGGAATTGAATTTGTGTGCGAAGTTTTAGGAGAATCGGTTAAGCAGCGATCTAACCTTAGGATATCGGCATTGCCCAGTAATTGGGTTGCGGAGGTCTGATGGCAGTCGCTCCGCGTAAAATACTAGTATTCAGCCGCATCAGTTTAGACTGGAAGCTGACCCCAATATAGTTGGGAAAAGGCTAGGCAGATCGATCGGTTAAGCAGAAGTAGTTAAATCTGTCGCAAGATTAGAAACTAACAAATATTTATACGAACTGAAGCTAATTAAAATAAAACCGTTTAAAAAAATATGTTCCTCTCACCTCCGGCTTCACTCTCCTGTCGGCCATGTCCCCCTCCTTGACTCCCGGTAGTCGCATGTTGACGTCCCCCCCCTCTAAGTCCCCCCTCTCTTCGACTAACGCCATATTGCCGAACTCTGTCATCAGCCGACGGTTTATGAAGTCCTGGTCGACAAATAAAAGAAGCATAATTTTATCGAAGGCTTATTTAAATATATAAAGGTATAGTTAACTATTAAATCGGTGGTTACGTGATGTTATTGCGAAGGAGCTATAGTTTCCGGACACGCTATTAAGCTATATTAGGTGTACAATATTTCTAAAGATTTAAAATAATTATGCTTTATGGTCTAGTATAATAACGGGTTCAGGATGTTAATGGGGCTGCACCGTATCTGCAGTGCATTAGGTATGTTTGCACAAGCACACATCAATGGCTTCCATGCCATCGCCAGGCATAAATCTGCCTCTTTGCTCTGCAGAGTGCGGGAAAGCTCCAATTCCATCCTAAATACCATAGCAGGGATGTATGATTATCCTTTGTTCTTTATAATCGTGAATAAAAATTAGTTGTTCCATACATTCTGTCGAATTATGTGAACATAAATGTATGGAACACCTGATTTTTGCAAGGTCAGTCATGTCAGGGTTGGTCCCATAATAAAAGTCCCATAATGATGAGTACAATGATCCCAATTCGGGTTTAAGGTATACAAAAACTAAGGTTGTATATCTCTGTTAAGAACTAATCGACGACTGTGAAAGAAGCTCTTATTCTACGCAATTAAGACGTCAATTAAAATAGTATACTTACATTAACAGCATCCAAAGACCTGTTCTGCGTGATGACGAACTTCTTTATAAGAATAGATTCTTGCACACTGTATAAACATACATGTTTGGAATTACCACCGCCCAGTATACAGGAACCATCGGCTGAGTAACATATAGTTGTGAATGCTCTGAAACAACAAATCATCATTATCAGCCCATTATGAAAATGCGCATTAATTATTTATTTATATACTCTTTATTGTACATACACCAGGTTAACACAACAGGAAAAACTATTTAAATACAAAAATGCACAATGGGCGGTCTTATCGCGCAAGGCGATCTCTTCTAGACAACCTTTGGATGGACTGGGAGAATGGAAAGAGAAAAATGAGCAATCTAGGTGTACAAGTACATTACGTACCTACATAATATTACTTAAATTTAATAATATAAACTAATTACATAAATATGAAAAGGAAACATAAATAATATAATAATAAACTAATAAATATATGTATAAGAACGGAGGAGAGGAATAAAATAAATAGCAGATTAGAGCGACAAGTAATGCTCCAAGTATTGCATTGTATTAATAGAATGACAAAATAGTATAAAACCATCTGCCTCGGTCTAGTGGTGGCAAGCGCGATTGCTGAGGTCTGAGTTCGATCCCTAGGTCGGGCAGTGTTATTGGGTTTTTCCGTGTGGAATTCCTCAATAGCAGCCCGGTGTTTGGATTTGTGCCCCGTTAATGGCAATAGGCTCGCCCCCCATTACATGGGACTTAACCATCATCATCTTCCTGCCCTGGTCCCAAGTTACTTGGGGTCGGCGCAATATGTTTTTCTCTTCCACTCTTCCCTGTCAGCCGTCTCATTATCATTTCCTCCCTTATCTTTCATATCCTCCCTCACACAATCCATTCATCTTTTCTTAGGTCTCCCTCTCCCCCTCCATCCATCAACATTCATATTCATCACTCTCTTAGTCACATGTGTTTCATCCCTCCTCAGCACGTGCCTATACCAAGACAAACGCTTTCCTTTCAACTTTTCTTTTTTTTTTCTTTACATGGGACTTAACCATAGCGGCGAAATGAGGGTTTTACTATACACCTTTGCCCTACCCTTCGGGGAATACAGGCGTGAAAGTTATGTTAATAATCAACGAGTATGTTATCCTACTTAGTATACTTAGCCGAGAGTACATATCGATGCTCGACAGTGAAAACCTCGTAAACCAAATTATCTTCAAAGGCGTTTTATTTGTTCTTTAGATTGATAAACTCGTCATACACGTACTAGTTCAACAATTTTTCAATTCAAGTACTTCCAAGCTATCTATGACGTACAGTGACAAACTTGTATTAAGATTTGATCGGCCATTTTTTTAAGGAAACAGTTTTTAATGTCTCTTTTAAAAATGTGTATTTTACACATACATGGTTTTCACTGCTGACCGTCAATATTGAACCCCCTAAAGCTAATAAGCGCGAAACTCACTTAGTTTTCAGCATCTTGTCAGGTGTAATAAGATCAGTTTCAGCTCTGCCAGATCCGAGGTCGTTCCTGCCTTCGATGCTGCCCATCTGGTCGCCCGTCGTCGTGTTGAACAACGTTATGTTGCCGTCTAGCGTTGATACTGCTATCTGAAAACAGAATAAAGATTTTGAACCCTATCATTATTGCGTCAATTAACTACTACGAATATGTTCAATGGTGCCGATTCTCTTAGGTATTCACCAACTAAACTAAATAATTGCTATATTTTACTAACAGTCGGCGCGAGAAAAGGATGGTAATAGCTAAGAACTAAGTTAGAGATTTCAAACTAGTTTACGCCTTGAACATCAACGTGTTTTTAGTCTACGCGTTCCGACGTGTCCGACGTGTTGTCTAAAGTATGGAAATTTTAGTTCAAACTAAATTTGGCAGCTCCTAGTTATGTCCATCTCTTTCTTATTTCATCAGAGTGAAAAAGATGGCAATAGTCTAAATTAAGTTTAGTTTGTGCACAACAGAATCGACACCAGTGCCGTACAAGAACAGCGCCACAAAAATTGCATGGAATGTCAACTGTTCAAATTGAAAGCATCCAAGATAATTCTGTTACTTAATTATTTAATGGGAATGAGTGTTGCATAAATATTTATAGGCTGAGGGAAATGTAAGTATTAACAATAAATCAATAAAAATATAAATAACATTTCTTTTTGCAAATTACTCAACACCGATTGTGGCACCAGGACTAGCAGTATATGGATGAAAAGACACACACACGCACCTAGGCATCTACTGAACATGCAGTGTAAAGTATAATAACGAAGATACATTTTATCGTGCTTCTAATCCATGAATACGCGCCCCCATTCTTTGTCTAAATCGCTACAGTGTACATTTTTTCTCTATACAGTTGCTTGTAGATGGTCTTGCGGACCGTTTCTACGTAACCGGGCAGTTATTGGCGACACCTGAAGGGTCTCCAACCAAGAGTGTGCATTATAAATAGCTATTGTGTTAGTACGAGCGCGCACTGCGGTGCGGTGACTTGCGGTGCGTTTTTTTCACCGCAACGAACAAAATAAATACAATTAAATCAGTATGTGGTGAATAATTCGCAGTGCGCGCTCTTCTATAACACTCCATACTTCACAGATTATATATTAAAAAAACGCAAGACAGGCGCGCACTAGCCCTTAGTTCTATCACCACACGATAGTTGAAATGTGCGCATACGCACCACGCGGCTACCGACCACAACAAGGACTGGGATACGTCTGAAGTGGATTGACCGCACTGTGATTCATGACTGTTTATTTAACCATTTTAGTACAAGTTAATAAAAATCGCTCACCTCTTCACCATCAGGCCTAAACGCGACTTGCAAAGCGTCCGACGTAAGTTGAACCGTCTCACAGTCGGTACTGCTCTCAATACAGTTCCATATTTTGATGGTCTTGTCCCAACTGGCCGATACGAGGCGGGAACTCGCTAACGTGGGGCTGAATGTTACGCACGATACTGGCGCTTCATGACCTCCTAGTACCTGGAAAAAATTATTAATAATTGTATTGTTCAGAAATCAATATTCTACTATTACCAACAAACTCTGCAGGGCTAAGGACCAAGCCACATCTGAATGAACTTTAGTAACGCATCTTCGGTCAAATGTGTACGATGTGAGGTGTTTGTATGGAATTATGTGTGCCGGCGGAATATCGGCGACGTATCGTCTGTCAGATATGGCACGGCCCTAAGAAAAAGAGATATTTTGTCCTATACAGGGTGTAAACGGAATCATGTAATTCCTTCAAACCTCATGATGTACTGCTGACATAGATCAACCCTGAACGGGATAACATTGGATTCAATAAAAAAAAAGTAAACTTAACGTGTGGCATTTTAGCGCTCCGACCGAATTGCGCGGCCATCGCTCTCCACGCGGTCATTTAACTCGGCGCGCTAAAATGCCTCACGTTAAGAAGACATGTTGACTTCTTGTAAATTTATTGAAACCAAAAGTATCCCGTGTGCGATTAAGTGTCAGCGGTGTCTGTGCGGTGTCAGCAGAACATAACAAGGTTTGAAGGAATTACATGATTTCGTTTACACCCTGTATAGTTACATGATTCTATGAATCCATTCTTTGTTGCAAGACCAGACTAGGCAAGTTTTCAAAGGTCCAGTATTTTTCAGTTCTATCATGAAAACTAGCCAAGTTTGGTCTTGGCTAATGACTTAGCAGAATTTCTACAATTTTTTTTTTTTTTCAAATAATAAAACACATTCCAGACCAGTAGTTGGCCTGTTTTTTATTCCATGTATGTTTTAGGTGGAATAATACTCACATCTAACAGCTTGCCAAACTTGATGGACCACAAGAATATCTCGAACACATCCTGTCCTCCCGCCGCACACAGCTCACTGCTCGAGTCTAACGCCACACAGCTGAATTGTACCAGACTGGGCGATGTTAGTGTGCGGAAGTTGCGGTATCTGAAAATGAGCATTATTTTGTAGTGATAAAATTGGATTTTGATTGAACGGACGTGTCTTCTTTCGTGATTTTATGTCTTGAAGTTCGATCTTTTTTCAACAGAATTTTAAATAATTAATAATGATGGATAAAAAAATCTGTAGTAGGCCAAATATTTTTAGGTATGCGAGAATGAAAACCACAGCGAGCGTAAGTACTGAACGTCGAATTATTAACTTGGGTTAAAAACACAGGTTATCTCCGGTAATATCCAAAAATTGATGTTATGGGTTTTTCCGTGTCGAATTTCTCAGTAGCAGCCTGGAGTTTGAATTTGAGCCCGGTGGATGGCAATAGGCTCGCCACCTATTACATGGGACTTAACATAACGGCGAAATGAGGGTGTTACTATACACCTCTGCCCTACCCTTCGGGGAATACAAGCGTGATGTTATGGTACCCAAAAATCTGAGATCACACCGGACTTCTTCGACTTATTCTTGTTATACCGATAGACTACACCCTGCCAAAATACTTAATTTAAAACTGTTTTCTCACAACACACGACATGACACGACAAAATGTGGTATATTACGACAAAACTTAGAAGTCGCATCCGCAAACTTCGTACAACCGATCACTTCCGAACTGAGTACGACTGTAAGTCCACGAATATTTATTAGTAATGCAGTAAAAAAATATCTTTACACCGACGCGCCGTAGCGACTGCCATGGTTGTTCAATCAAGTTTGCCGATGCGACATCTTAGTTGTGTTGTACTATAACAATACATAAAAAACTTAACTTACCTAGTCAAATCATAACACCTCACCGTCCCATCCAAGCTTGCCGACACAAAGAACTTCTTGTTAGCACTAAACGTAATACTAGTCACCGTAGACTTGTGTTCACTGAAGGTCACGAAACAGAAGCCGTTGGTCGTGTTCCACACTTTGACCTTCCCATCGTAACCTCCCGTGACTATGTAGAGACCGTCCGGGGAATACGCGAGGCAGGTCATGTCTAGGGAGTGACCTTGCTGTTTCATCACGTATTGCTCGCCTGTGGAAGTGAACTTTGTGTTACAGACATTAGGTTGATTTTTAAATGGCTGCAGGTACGGAAGTTCGGTGACGTGCGACTGTTGAAAATTGATCTTTATGTTAGGTGTGTAGAATTGATATTCGAATGACATAATTGTATAAATCAGTGAATAGTTTTTAATTGTCACGTATTGTTTAAAATTAAGCTTTATGATAGGTGTATAAGGTTTAGATTAGAATGACTAGTAAGTATAACTGCCTCGTTGGTCTAGTGGTGGTAAGCGCAGCTGCTTTACGTGAGGTCCTGGGTTCGATACCAAGGTCGGTCAAAGTGTTATTGGGTTTTTCCGTGTTGAATTCCTCAGTAGCAGCCCGATGTTTGAAATTGTGCTCGTTTGATGGCAATAGGCTCGCCCCCTATTACGTGGGACTTAAATATAACGGCGAAATGAGGGTGTTACTATACACCTCTACCCAACCCTTCGAGGAATACAGGCGTAATGTTATATTTTTTTTTAGTAAATATAAAGCCACCCGTCACTATATAGTTTCTGAGGATTAAGCGATACAGGTCATGTCGAGGGAATGTAAATTATAAGTGAACTGTGTGTTAAAGGTGTAAGGTTCATATTTGAATGACTACTTATACATTGTATTCATCTTCTACTGTTAGGAATTGAAATGCTGCTGCGAAGTGAACAAAGTTAATTGGAGAAATGATTGGTCTGGTTATGTTCATAAATATGTATATTAACTTTTTGGACCACTTACTCTGCCACTCCCAAACAAGCAGCTGTCCGATATTAGGGCAGCCGAATGCTATCCAATCTCCGGGTGCTGATATAGCGATGCTACTGATCCGATGTTCCGATATGCTTAATGTGTGGATGAGATTCACGTCTGGCATCTCATGTAGAAAGAATATGCCGTTGGAGAAACCTGGAATTATAAACATTTGATTATAGTTATTAGTGTCATAAAGAGTAAATATAGCAGTGATAGCCTAGTGGTGTGACGGTCGGACTGCCAAGTCATATGTCTCGAGTTCGAACCCAAGGCCTTTGACTTTTCAGGTTCATGTGCATAGTGTAAAATCACTTCTTTTTCTTTTCTTTCTTTCTTTTTTTTATACTTTTCCCCACATTAAGATTTCTCCTGTGTCGTGGGTGCGTTTACAAACACAAATCTATACACGCACAAACATACAGACCCGGAACAACTATCTGTAGGCCATACAAATATTTGTTCCGTGCGAGAATCGAACTCACGACCCGTAGCGCAGAAGCCGATCGCTCAGCCACTGCACCAAACGTGTCGTCGACTTACTTAAAAACGGTGAAGGAGAACATCGTAAGGAAATCAGCATGCCTGAGAGATATTTCTCGACGGCATGTGAAGCCAAGTCAGAGGCCCATGGGCGGCATAAACGGCTAAGGTCGACTGGTAGAAAATGCCTAGGCATTAAGTCCGCCTCTGTATAAAAATTGTTTTTTTGTGCGAAAGTATAAATAAATAAACTCTGACACCAGGTTAGTCACTAACCACAAGAAAAGAAAGAAGATCCTTCGTGTGTATACATACCTGTAACCAATATCTTGGTCTCCTTATGATACTGCGCGGCTGTCAACTTGACTTTGTGATGCGATCTCCTTATTTCATCTCCAATGTAGTGCCTACCCAACTTTTTATATAGTAATTTCTTATTATCTTCCGATTTAACTTCTTTTTCTGCGGGAGTGTCTGCTTCGTTGTCACTATCCTGAAATCAAATAAGTCGTTCAATGTATACAGGGTGACAGGGAAATTCAACCTATTCCTTGAAAGGAGTTATACTAGAGGTCATTAGTAACAAATTAACTCCAGTTAACTATGGGTCAAAACTGAATGGTTACCGAACTGAGTCGGACCTTCGATTTTTTTGAAATTTTCTGTCTTATTAGCAAAAACAATTAAATAATAAATAATATGGTAAATAATATAATAATATGGTAAATAATATGGTGTGTAATGGCCAAAATGGGGTCAAAGACAATAGTGTACGGACCGGAGCCGCTACTGCCCATACCCCAGGCCCAAATAAAAACATGGCTGTGCACAAAAACAGAGGAAACCCATTTATCAGAATGGACAAACAGCGAGGGCTGCAGGCAAACTAAAAATGCAATTCCGGTAGCATCAAAAAGATTGTCCCACAACCTCATCACATTTAAAAGGGGCGACATCCGGAAGATTATTGGAATCTTAACAGGACACTGCCCTCTAAACAAGCACCTATTCACCATAGGTGTAACAGATAGTCCCCTGTGCAAAGGATGCATGGAGACAGAAGAAACGCCGCTGCACGTGCTTATGGAATGCAGGAGCGTGGCCGAACAACGGGCACAGATTCTTCAATCACCAGCATCGCTCCCGGAGGCCTGCAGCAGCCTGATAAGGCTGCTAACCTTCTGGGACGACCTGGGTTGGTTGGAGTGGGAAGGTAAGACGAAACACGCACAATGGCCCAATCAAGAGGCTAAGTGTGGACACAGCCCAGGTAAACTAAACTAAAAACACCCTCATTTCGCCGTTATGTTTAAGTCCCATGTAATAGAGGGCCTAGTGCCATCAACCAGGCACAAATCCCAACTCCGGGCTGTTACTGAGGAATTCGGAAAAACCCAATAGCACTGCCCGACCTGGGAATCGAACCCAGGACCTCACGATAAGCAGTCGCGCTTGCCACCACTAGACCAACGAGGCAGTTACTAAAAATACTTAGCTCAAAAAAATACATACATATTCCTTATCCTTCTCAATTACAGCTTTTTCATCAACCTCATCTTCACTTTCCTCATCCTTCACTGTCTTACGTTTCTTCCGGTGAGATATCTGAACATCAGACACCACCAGATCATCAATATCTATATTAGCCTCCCACAAACACACTTGACCATTCCTGCTGACAGTTATCAAGTCCAAACTCTTCTTCTCAAAGAAAACTCCAACTATTTTGTCTGTGTGCCCACTCAAAGAGTACATACTGAGGTTATCCAAGTAATCTATGGTGTAGATCTTGGTGGTGGTGTCTTTGGAGCCCACAGCCAGGAGTTTAGAGCATGGTGACCAGTCTATACATGTGACTTCATCTCTGGCTTTTTTGAAAACGCGCTTCATTATGAATGAACGGAATTCACCGGTAAAAGTGCAGGGGGCCGTCATTATGAAAACTGAAAAACAAAATTAACAAATGAACAAGTTCCACAAAAGTACATCATGTCTACAGGCTGTCGGACTGTTATACAACGTGTTACAAAAATACCCCTAAAGCCGAAAGGGGTTAAAAGGTCCCTTGTAAAGAGTCTATTGGCAATATTTGAAAACCATAGTATGACCAAAAAACAATTATTGGGATAAAACATAAAATAATCATCATTGAAACGCAACCCTGAAAACAAAACTAAATAGTAGACTAGAAAGATATTTACATTCTTACCTAAATTCCTCTGAGAGGTAAATGACAACAAAGATAAAAGACTACTTGATTATTTACATTTTTCATGGGGAATTATGTAACACATTGTAAATATTAATCAAATCAAGTAAATCAAACAGATGACAATGACGTTCGGCGCAGTGCCAAAGTGATTGGCTTTCTGTGGTACAGGTTGCGGATTCGATACTGCATGAAAAAAATATTTGTATGGCCTACAGACAGTTATTCCGGATCTGGGTGTTTATGGATGTGAAGATTTGTGTCTGGAAACGCACCCACAATACAGGAGAAAACATAATGAGGCAAAATATTACAAAAAAAAATGTTACATGGTGCCATGTGTTTAACTGCTCCGTTGGTCTAGTGGTGGCAAGTGCGACTGCTGATTGTGAGGGCTTGGGTTCGATCCCCAGGTCGGGCAAAATGTTATTGGGGTTTTATGTGTGGAATTCCTCAGTAGCAAACCGGACCTTAGATTTGTGCCCGGTTGTTGGCAATAGGCTCACTCCCTATTACATGGCACTTAAACATAACGGCAACATGAGGGTGTTACTATACAGCTCTGCACAGCCCTGCGAGGTATACAGGCATGATATTATGTTAAAAAAAGATAAACCAATACCTATATCATCACAGCATGCTGCAAAGTATTTGCCGTCAGGACTGAACTTGACAGCGTTCACTTGCTGCTTGAATTTGTACTTGTGTATCACGGTACATGTGAGCAGACTGATCATTTGAGCCTCACCCTCTGGAAAATAATGAACATTTATTTCAATTAATCCAATTATGTACATTGAAATGGCAACTTCCCGTTTTTTGCAGGATCTCAATAGCTCTATTGTGGACGAAGTCTTTAAGCCCAATGACACAAAATTTGTCAGATAAATTCTAATGCATGCGCGACTGCGTCCTAGACCACGGTGTTACAAAACAGATAGGTACAGAAGTCAATCTACATACAAGTGCGCTCGAGCAACGCACACATAGACACAATTCTCACGGACCCGATATTTCGGACTGTTTGGGACAAGAGTGCGAGTGAGTGCGAGCGCGAGTGCCATGCGCTTGAGAGAGATAGATATATAGATAGAACGACCGCCGAGCGTAGGTATGAAAAGTGAAGTACATACATGTGATTGACTTCTGTACCTGTTTTGTGACGTGCGTGTGCTGCGTCAAAAAAACAAAAGACAGTCATAATGATAAAACCATACATACTTTCATTGACCGCCAACAAAGTAGATCCAGTAGGAGACACATCGATAGCAGTGTAGTTGTAGTAGCTCTCAAATGATAGTGTATTGCTTTTGTTCCTGAAAATTTAAATTAGTAATTAGAATTAATTAGTCATGTAACCTACTGTTCAAGATGCCAGTGTTGAGATAGTTAGTTTAAACGGGCAGGTTTCCGCAACTCCATATATCAATGCGCATATTTTGACTGAGTGAGATGACACTGCATGGCAGCTGAGCACCAGAAAGAGCAATTATTATGTGATGACATATCATGAATGCTGTCCACATGTGAACATGTTTAAAGGTTCCATGGACTGTATTGGCAGGAAGAGCATTAGCATGGCTCGACATGCCAAGCCCCCACCAATTTTATAACCAAATTAATGCCACATCGGAATGAAATTTTTTACTTTGTATTTTCTTGGAGAATTATAGTTAATATTCAAGTGAAGTTGATTGTTTTAATCATCATCACTCTCAACTGCCATTGCTTAGTTATTGAAGCTAAATATTGCTTTCAATATAATTAAAGCAAGCAACATCATGTTGGTAGCATAAGACAATGGCTAGCGAGGCAGCTATTATAATATAATGTGTGCAAACATTGTCACTATTTTTTTTAGCTTAAAAGAGATTTGGATAGTTTATTTTGATCGGTTTTTTTTTAAACTTTTATTTATTTTTTTAGAAACTGCCCCACATTTGGGGTTTCTGCTGTATCGTGAGTGCGTTTACAAACACAAATCTTCACATGCACAAAGGCCCCGACCCGAAACAACTATTTATAGGCCATACAAATATTTGATCCATGCGGGAATCGTACCCACGACCTGTAGCGCAGAAGCCAATCGCTCAGCCACTGCACCAAATGTGTCGTCAAACTGTTACCATATGCACAGTTTGATGACACATTATACTACACTATTATATCTATACTAATATTATAAAAAGGAAAGATTTGTATTTTTGTATGTAACAAATAAATTTAATAACTACTGGACCGACTTCAAAAATTATTTGCCATTAGAAAGCTACATTATCATTGAGTAACATAGGTTATATTTATAAGTGGAATAAAAATTCTTATGCGGGCAGAGCCATGCACAGCTAGTACACTATATACTATTATACTTAGCATTTGGTATAATAAACAAATATTCATTAATGTAACTATTAAATAAATAAATTGTGGCGCAAACATAACTCTAATGATAATTAATTAGAAAATATGAACATTTCTTTACTTACTGTTTAAGGTTGTACACAGTTATCTTATTCCCCACTGGGCTTACAACACAATTTCCATCGGCAGTGAACAAAATATCACCCCTCCGATATACTGTGCCCAGCAAATTTTGAAACTGAAAAATCGAAACAGGTTATGTTTATAAACAGTTCTTCTATCAGGTTCAGCTACATTATAAACAGAAACGTTTTTAATAAACAACACATACTAATTGTATTGAATAATAGTAGTTTTCTAGATTATTGTTGTGTTTTTAATTTAAAGTTTAAAATAAATAGCATAATAAGTGTAAGATTGTGAACCTATAAAAACTAATTAATATTCTATTACCTTGTAATGAAACTTCATTGTAAAAACTCAGAATTAATTTGGTGTCTTATAATATATATTTTAATTCAGTCACACATATTTTTAGTTTTATTTTACAAATAATGTTTTTGAATTTCGCTTAATACCACAACCCCAACGTTGAACAAGCATGGACATTGGGGGCGGGCACAGAAACGTCAACGTCAAGTTATTGTTTTGAAAGACCATAAAGCTAGAATGGAAAAAAAAACTATGTCTATGGGTTAGACATATCATCAGCTGTCTTGTATAGCGTTAGAGCAGAAGAGCATTATACAATATAATACATGACAGAAAGAGAAATAAAATTAAATAACGTAAAGCACGTGATACCCCATGGTGATTCTCAAGAAGCTTGTAGAGTACTCAAGTGATACTACTACTTATTAATTCCATGAGTTCCATTCGGATACACACGTGTTTTATACAATATGTCCGGATATATGTAGTAATACAACTTTAAGGGCGGTATATACATTGAATTCTATAGACAAAAGCACTCGACATGTGGGGTAGATTACCCATTTATAATCTTTGGAGGATTGGAGAATCGACCCCAAAACTGGGGTGTTTTTGTCTTTATAATTGAATGTATTGTATATATACCACCCCTAAAGTTTTATTACTACATACCCGGACACATTGTATAATATTCTTGGGAATCTTGGGATACATTTACTTAAGTGACCGGTCACAATCATAAAGGTCAATGAACGATGGAATTTCAAATTTAGATGGACGTGTATCTAAACATTTTAAATTTGGAACTGCTTTGACAGATAAATGATACCCGATTAGAGAAATACAATTTCTTCCATTTACACTCCAAGGACTTGGCGTAGATGAAGTACCTAGGTGCCTACTAGATAACGGAAAATATTTGAATGAAATAAACACTATTTTATATTGTTATGGCAAAAGTAAACAAGTCTCTTGTTTC
The DNA here is from genome assembly GCA_910594945.2 of Amphipyra berbera. NCBI lineage: Eukaryota > Metazoa > Arthropoda > Insecta > Lepidoptera > Noctuidae > Amphipyra > Amphipyra berbera. The sequence goes on from OU343127.1 coordinate 19,419,442, forward strand.
CAGTATTGTCAATACTATTATAATTTATTTATTGCACAATGTAGTTACAGAGAACTTATAAAATAGTTATCCTAAACATACATAGACCCTGTAAGGGTATTGCAATTTATGGTGGTAATTTATGGTGATTAACCCTTCTTTCCTTTTTTTCTCTGCTCGTTCGTATTAGAAGTGCGCAGTATGCTGACGCTGAAGCTGCTCCCGATTATCAACCAAGTTAGCACGCATAATCCTTTCCCTTCAAACTAATCAACACAACAACCAATTAACCTTTAGCACGTAGAAGACAAGTTTTTTAAGAACATTAGTGAGACTTTTTTAGGAAGGTGAAGCACAGAGTATTGAGCGTATTCTAGACGAATTTAATAGTAAACCTGATTAACACCTAATAGAAGATCGAACGCAAAACGAAAGCAGACAGCAGCACCACCGTCAGACCTCGTCACAATCACAACCAATCAGAACGAGATAACTTGTCATTAGCAATAATATGAAATCAATTTTAACCAATGACATTTCTTTGATAAAAGCGGTAGTGGCGCTATTAGTTCCCCAGTCACCTATTACAAACCATGTCTTCTGGAATACATTATAATGGTTCGGCTACACCCAGCGACTTGCATGCACAAAGCATTTGTGTAAAAATTTGCGCTAAAAAGCACGGTAAACTATACAGCGACTTACATCTGCAAACGGTATTGCTGATCGTGAGGTTCTGGGTCCGAACGCAGTTCGGGCAGTGTTATTCGGGTTTTCCTGTGAAATTCCCTAGTAGCAGCTCGGAGTTTGGATTTGTGCCTGGTTGATGGCAATAGGCTCGCCCCCTATTACATGGGACTTAAACATAACGGCGAAATGAGGATGTTACTATACACCTCTGCCAACCCTTCGGGGAATATATGCGTGATGTGATGTTATTCTCGGTACTTATGGCACTGCGGATTATATTTTTTTGCTGTCTTAACGTACAGCCTTAAGCTTGTGCAAATTAAACGTTTGTGCTAGCCGTTTGGGCGGTATACTATTTTGGCGTCTTAACGTACAGCATGTACAAATTATAATTGGCGCAAATAAGATTGAGTAATCTCAATAATATAATTATTGAAACTTGAAATCACAAGTGGAAAACAAAATATTACCAGTTAGTAGATTCAATAAAATGGTAAAATTTTAACTTAGAACTTAAAGAATTAATTATATATCTAAGTTGATAATTTTCTATTAAATATAACAAAAAAAATAATGAATTCTTAAAAAAATATTTAATTATTGATTTCTAAAGACTATATAAAAATTTTATATACCATTTCAACGGAATTTAATAATTTAAAAGTTGTGAAACGATCAAACAGTACATGCGCACAAGATAAATGCTGGCCAGCGATCCACATCAATGTTCTACGTCATAACGTATCCAAATCTTTAGCTCAGGATTGGCCGCGCATTTCGGAAGTTACGTAGCAAAACCAATCAGAACTTAGGTCATATCGAGCACTGCCTTGAACATCAATCGTCATTCGTCATATGACCCATTCTATCGAGTCTGCAAAGCTTGGGCCATATTTGTCTGTGCAAAAGTAGTTCCGTGGAGTGAGTGTGCAGATAGTCATCACAGTTTTTGGGACCTGTAAATACTCCCTCAATAAACCTTCAAAATGACGACAGAAAACCCAATCTACGGACCCTTCTTTGGAGTTATGGGGGCGGCGTCTGCTATCATCTTTAGCGGTATGTATTTTGTGTGGTCCATTATCCTACAAATGGCTGTCTTGAAGGATTATCGATCTCCCAAAATGGGTTACAGGCATATAGAATCCAGTGATAGAATGTGAGAAATGTTTGTTGTATACAATTTCTATGATATTGCTCTTATAAATCAGTTCGAATCTGGTTATTTTAGGAGCACTAATTATAGTAGTTGCCGCACCTTGTGCTTTACGTTATCCCTACATTAATTATATGTTATAGATATGCATGCATGACGGAATGAGCCAATTTGATAATTATTCGGGTCAAGCAGTCCATATTTTGCGGGAAAAATATCATTTTCGGGGCGTTGTTTTCGGGAATAAACTGTGAATAATTTTATAGTCATGTGATTGATTTGATAGGTTGTCTTTTCGGTTGGTAGCACTGTTCAAATGACTGAATCGGCAACAAAAGAGTTTATACCTACGCTAAAATGTCTGCTACCCTAGTATTTTGTTAATGTGATTGTTTTGAATGTTTGAGGAAAATCATGTTTTTATCGCGAGAATCACGGGAAAACCCATTCTTGTTCAAAAACATGCATGGAATTATGTGAGGATGTAACTCTCCATTTCACAATAATCATTCTATCAGTAGTACCTATTTTGATTTCATGCATTTTGTAGCATTGGCCCTGTGCATGCATTGGAAAGATATGAATGGAAAATCTGATTTTGGTCATCACATGACCAACATAGTGACTGGTCAGCTGTTCATATTATAAGTTAACTTCTAAGTTAACTATTACTTAATCTAACTTATAACATAACAAGCACCTAATAGCCCCATTACATAAAATCATTATCAAGTTTGACATAATAATTTTCAATTCAAGTCATCATGTGACTGAAAAGTACACAAGTACTTACAAGTTTTTTTTTCACTAACTACTAAAGATGACATCTACACTACCAAGGCATTATAACAATTACAGTGCCAGTTACAATGGATAATTGTATAATAATAGTAGGGTAGCATTAATTATTATGAAAAGCATAGACAGTTGAAATCACATGACACCTTAGTAGGGATTTAGGTTATGTCAATGAAGGCTGTACCTTACCATGTATTACACAAAGGTTGTAATAGCATGCTTCTGTCTCATCAATACTTCCTTATTGAATATGGTATCCTGGTACATGGTAAGGAAGAATGGGATAGTAATAGGGAGAATATATTGATCCCTGGGCCCCAACTTACAGCATCTGTGCAATGTTAATTATTACCACAGTCATTCAGTACTTATAAAGTACCTACAAATGTCATCATGTGACTAGGTTTCAACTTGGAATTTCCCATGTCTGCTTTAGACATCATTACAAACTATACCTACTCATTTGATTACTCAATGCTCTGATATTCCTTTATCATGGAGAAGTCTACCCATATTTCAATATTTAGTTGGGTGTGGCCATTCTATCAACCTCTGCATCAACTTTTAACTTAAAAGATCAATGCCAAAAGTACTAGGGCTGAACCAACCACCTTCAATGATAGGAAACCAAATATCTTTATTAAAGAATGCATTTATCTTATAAATTGTCCTTACTACCCACAAATAGAAAAAATAACAAATTAAACTCTAAAGGACAAAGGCATAGGTGGACTATTAGGAACACTTTGATGATGATGATGATGATGTAAGAAACCTACTAGACTGGGATTTATTTATTGTAGTTTCATGTATAATAACTGGTGTGCATATAAGACAAAATGTATGAATGTGGGTGAAGCAAAAGGAGTATGTAAGGATTGTAGCATGCGGTGTTCTATAGTTTCTGTCTACCCCCATGGGTAAAAGGCGTGAGTTTATGTATAATGCAATCAAAATGTCCAATCAAACCTGTATGACAACTTTCCTTACTAAATATCTTAACTTATGCCTTTCCAGCGCTGGGAGCTGCCTATGGAACTGCCAAGTCAGGTACCGGTATTGCCGCCATGTCGGTGATGCGGCCTGAGCTCATCATGAAGTCCATCATTCCTGTCGTCATGGCGGGTATCATTGCCATCTACGGACTGGTAGTGGCTGTCCTGATTGCGGGATCCCTGGACTCCCCCAGCAATAACTACACCCTTTACAAGTAAGTAACCTTCATCAATGTTCTTAACACAAGCATGGAATTAGGATTTTGTTATATTCATACACTTATATCATACATACATATTGCAATATTTAGGTTAGTGTCTTTAATAATCAATGCAATTGAAGATATTGTTTCAATTGTTTTTCTCCTGGAAAAAAGATGTGTACTATGAAATTATGTGATATAGCTGTGCCTTCGCGGCTCCGCCCGCATAAGGAGCTTTATTTCATATAAATATTTTTTTGAAAATATTCCTTCGCTTATGTTCATCAGGGATAATGTAGGATTCTAATGGTGAAAGATTTTTTTAAATCGGTCCAGTAGTTTCAGAGCCTATTCAATGCAAACAAACAATCAAATCTTCGTTATAATATTAAGTTTAGATTAAAAGCATATTGCTAATATTACACATGTATTCATGATTGTGGTCTAACTAAGAAACAAAATAAGCTATTGATTAGCAAGTTTTGTCTTGCAAAATGCACCCCACCACTTGCTTAGTTTGTAGAACTTGCAGGTCTACTTGATGTGGGTGTGGCTTGAAAGCCAGTTGCATAACTTGCACAGTAGCATTTGGAGCTTAAAAAGTAAAAAATTGTGCAAAGGACTTAATAACATCAGCCTCTGATGCATTGCATACGTTTTACAGATTGTTAATTTAATTTATTTGCTCTTATATAACAAAGAGCTTAATTCAATAACATCGCAGATTACATGTACATGTAGAATCATGTGCAAGATTTCAAAATGGAGCTCCTACTTAAGATACCAACCACTTGATATTGTTAATTCAACACTTATCATTGATTTCGAGACAGATACCTAAGATTAACTTCTGTTTCAACAACTTCTATATCCTTTGTTGAGAAATCGACAGTCCCTATGTATAATATTGAAACTACAAAATCCCAGTTTTTATTTTATTATGTATGTACACCGATTATGCTGAGATTTATGATCTGTTTTACGTGATTCTTCTTTAGTTTGATGCGGAATAGTTGCCATTTGGTCCCATAAAAATGTATTATTTTATAACCTTTAAGATAACATAATTTCAAACATTTTAAGCAGATAAAATAAAAACTGAGATTTTCTAGTTTCAATAGGATATCTAGGGACCGTCGAAATCTGCCAACCCATGGCAAGTCAGGGTAGTGAACTACTTCTTATTCTGAGAAGAGGCCCATGCCCAGCATGCAAAAATACATAAATCCTCCCAAGTTATTTGTCACTGCTGTAATTTTTTTATGTCTATGTCCCAATTACTCATCTATGGTTCACTGGTTTCCTGTTAGTTAGACTTGAACAAGGTTACATAAGCAAGGCTATTCGTAGGAAGCTATTGTTATTTTTCAAACCTATTATGTTTTTATTTAACTTAAATGACAAGTTATTTAACTATAATTTTGAACAGGATTACTTAATAGCAGTTTAATTTGACGGGAAAATATATTTATGAAGTGAAAGTTCTTGGCTGAATAAGAAAGATGAGATGGCATCTTAAAAAAAATTTGCTTATTTTCTCAATTTGGTTCTGTTTCAATTACATCATTTGAACAATGGTAGACATTACAGGTTGATTATAACATAACATCACGCCTTGTATTCCCCAAAGGGTTCGGCAGAGGTGTTTTTAGTACACCCTCGTTTCGCTAGTTATGTTTTAGTCCCATGTAATAAGGGCGAGCCTATTGCCATTATCTGGGCACAAATCCAGACTCCGCGCTACTACTACTGAGAAATTCCTAATGGAAAAGCCCAATAATACCTTACTCAACCTAGGGATCGAACTCAGGACCCCATGCTCAGTAGTCGCGCTTGCGACCACTAGATCAACAAGGCTGGTTGTTCAATCGTGCCTAAATGATTGGTATACACATTAATTATTGTATCTCAATCAAAACTTGTCTAAAAAGAACAAAGATTGTTCACAAAAAAAAATCTAGATCGAGAGTTTATTGGTCAATACTGTCTGTACCCTACTTTTTAGTATTACATATCTTGGCCTACTGCCAGGATCTACTTCCCGACAATATATTCTAGGCCTTAATTCTTTTATGCCCTGAATGGGTAAATAGATAGCTCTCATGTCTGCTATGTGCCAGACACATTGTCTAGTCATGATGTTTTTTATGTAATGTTCAGATAATCTGTTTTGTTTTTGCAACTTCTCAGCATAGTTCAATATTTATTGTTCACCTATTTGAGACAGTTGAGTAAATAATGTAACGTCTTTGGTACATATGCATTTCATTGTACTAAGCACAAATTCGAAATATCCTTACTAATATTATAAACGCAAAAGTTTGTATGTATGGATGTTTGTTACTCTTTCACGCAAAGACGACTGAACGGATTTGGATGAGATTTGGCACACATATAGACTATGCCCTGGATTAACACATAGGATACTTTTTATCCGGGTACATCAAGTAGTTCCCCTAGGAATGTGGGTGAAACCGCGGGTAATAGTCTAGTATTCAACTAATGTATAAATTAGTAATTCTGATTTCGATCTCAATCAAATTGATAAGACGAAATAAATAATTCAGTATTATTTTAAGTGTTGCGCAATCTATTAACTGGATTTTTATATTATTATTCAATTCAACACGACGCTTACATGTAAGGCATTCTTCCTGCCTCTCATATACATAGCTCTAGTATTAATCTTCCTTACAGAAATCCATTTTCATTACTTAGTGACCTACTTTGCAAGAATGACGCCACCACAGCAGTAATATTTCAACCTGACCTATATAAATCCTTTTTCATATTGGATTTCTAACAATCCATTTCAACTTTAAAAGCAACCCAAAGTCACATTATTTGGGACTGATTGTGTATAATTACGCCCATGGCAGCTACACGAGCGTGGCATTACTTTGGGACATTTTTCATTTCATTGCCGACGACAATTCGTGCGAGTATGTTTCACGCTATTGACCTCGTAACTACTTTTTTGTGTAACATTGCCCTGTCACATGTAGCAATTAAAACGGTTTAGCGATCTGTAAATATGTAGCAACGTATTTCATAGTGCTTTTAGGTAGCCTTAAATAGTTCTGTGAAGTAGATATAAGTATTATCATTGGTATTTTAGATATCGTTGAATTAAACGTGGTTCGGTGGTTCCTACGGTATTGAAGAGAGTTGCCATTAAAATAATACTAGTTTTATTATAGCCTACATTGCAATTTAATTATTTTCTGTATGTACTAATGAAGTTTTTGTGTGTTTTCAGAGGGTTCATCCACCTGGGAGCTGGTCTCGCCGTAGGGTTCTCCGGTCTAGCGGCTGGCTTTGCCATTGGCATCGTCGGTGATGCAGGTGTCCGCGGTACCGCACAACAACCAAGGTTATTCGTCGGCATGATCCTTATCCTCATTTTCGCTGAAGTATTGGGTCTATACGGTCTCATCGTCGCCATCTATCTTTACACGAAACAGTAAACGCATTAAGCACACTCTTACTCCCGTCGCCCGTGCTCCGAGTTTCTATGCCACAGAATCTGCTCAGTCACTCATTCGCGCACAGGGAAGTCGTCGCGTCGGTAGCGAAACGACCCGCATAGGGCCTCGGAGCACCTAAAAACATCTTGTATAGTACTTGTTGATTACTTGAACGTTAATCATTTATATGTTTTCGCATATCTCCGGCCCGGTGTCGCCTCGATGCTGCGGCCGCACCGCGCCTAGAGACGCGAATTGTATAAATAATTTTTCTATTTCAATTTTATAAATATAACGATCACTATTTTCGAATCCCAATCATGGTTTTACAATTTAAACGCTACCGCGCGATGACGGCGTAATTTATTTCTTAATTTATTACCGCATTTTTATTTTGATTTCGGTGACAGGAGATTATTTTGTTTCACCTATCGACATATCAGAAGTTTATTTGCGCGTTTACAACCCCCCTGCGAACGTATCTTCGTACCATCCGACGATATCGCTTTTAGATTATTTTAGCGTTAAGGCGAAACTAATGTACAGTTAGAGTAGAAATTTAAGTCCAAACAAGTTATCTTAATAATTTATGAAACCGTTAAACCCCCAGGGTACTGTGTACCAATGTCTATCGCTGAGAATGTTAAGGTAAAACCTGGCTTAAGTACCATGCTATATAGCTTTCAGTGTTATAGTGGATGTATGTATCCTTATCGTACTGTTATGGGCCTGTAAATGTTATCCTCTCTCGAGTGGCTATTGATAAATTCAAAAGCGAGTCACAAACATTGTATTGCCAGGAATCAGTAAATAAACGTGGTTTGTACATTCCATATTATTTTGTTTCTACTTGATTATACTGTGTGTTTTATTTTCCTTTTCGATCTTCATGCGAGCGATATAAATAAAGTATTCGGAAGGCAGATGCTTTCATGACATTATATAGCAACTATCGCAATCAAATTATAACTATATAATAATAATATTAAATATTTAAATAGTATTATTACATTACTGACGACTTATAATGTGAAAAAAAAATATTTCATAATATATTTATTCTGTATACCTCATAGTCGAAATGATGTTTGAATGATTATAAATTGGTAAGTAAAATACATTTTAGGTAAAATTGTATTTTATTTTAGGTTTCATGTTAGAGAATGTTATAATCTTTGGTGTTATTGAATGAATTGTGTTAATAAAATATTTTGAAAACAACTAATGTAAATTATGAATTAATTGTTTCACTTTAGACTGTTCTTTTGTTTTGAAATGCATTTATCCAATACTCTACTGATACAATGCTGCTTTGAAATCTGTGTTACTACTTCACAGTATTAAATTGAATAAAATTGACTCATTTCTTACTGGGAAAAGAACATTAGAAGTTTTAGAACTGTTTTCAGATAAATACTGAATAAATAACGATTTCAAAGTAGCTAGAATATTTAATTGACCACATGACCTACATAGAAGGGTCAAATACATTTCAACTGAAAACTGGAAGTATGTACACCTACCTAATCAATAAATAGTCTGTGGGTGTTGGAAATGGTTGTAAGTATCTATGTGCGAGATTGTAAGTATTACTATGTAGGTACCTAACTACGTAGAAATGATTTTTACCGCTTCATCATTATAACGTCTCGGAGCTTAGTTCCTCGGATGCCACCCATTAGGCCGTGGCCGCACTGGTACGGCGACAGCGACGCGACGGCGATTTCGCAAACAAATAAATTTCGCTTGTTGCTTCTGCAGTGCGGCCACGGACAAATGTCTATATGAGTTTATCTATATATATATCGCCGTCGCGTCGCTGTCGCCGTACCAGTGCGGCCCCGGCCTTACACATACACTGCTGAACTTGGTCTCCCAATGAGCGCACAATCACGAGACTACGCCGCTGTCCCTTATCAGAGTAAATGACTATGTTGCCATCAAGCTGGCGTCCCCAACGAAACTGGTTTCAGGACATTTTCTTCTATACCTACCTATCTATCTAAAAAAAACTGGTTAGCGTGAAGTTTTGGTGGCGACCAACGATTTCAGGTTATTAACAAAAAATAGTCGAGAGCATCGATAATGTCTGGCCCCCAAAACCCATTTTGGCAGGTACCCGTTAATAATAATAATAGAGACGTACCTACCTACTCTTCAGAGGGAGATAAAAAAGTTGTCAGATATCTGACAACCTGCTGGTCGATGTCAGGAATCCTGACCCAACAGGACCCAGACGTCCTGAAGCAGGATGCCTGGAACTCTGGACCAGATCTACTTAAAATGCTTTTCCGAGTTTGAGCAGCTAAGCGGAGGCCACACCGCGAGCTGGCGGGCGGCCGAGCTGGCATTTTCATACTTCGGTTCACATCGTTTGAGTAAAGCAGTGATAGCCTAGTGGTGTGATCGTTGGACTGCCAAGTCATAGGTTTCGAGTTCGAACCCAAGGGACGCACCTCTGACTTTTCGGATTAATGTGCGTATTGTATAATTATCACTTGCTTAAAAACGGTGAAGGAAAACATCGTGAGGAAACCGGCATGCATGAGAGATATTTCTCGATGGCATGTGAAGCCAAGTCAGAGGCCCATGGGCGGCATAAACTCTGACGCCAGGTTAGTCACTAACCACACGAAAAAGAAAGAAGATCGTTTGAGTCGCTAAGTAGCTAGGCTCGGTGAAACCTTGCTCGCTCGCTAGGTGGCGGTGTGGCCTGCGCTTTATAGGTGAGACGCTAGCTTGACGTCGAGCTAGCGTGGGTCCACACCCCACTGACCCTACAATTTAATTTGGAAAAAACTATTTTAACAAAGGGCCTTAAAATTATAATTGCTTTATATAGAAAACGCCTCCGTCAAGCCAGCGTCCCCCCATAAATTCTTAGAAAGCCATAAGTACTTGTTAAGTTCATAAGTTGGATACTAGGTATGCCAATAAATAATGTCTTAATTAAAAAGTTGCTACTGTGTAGATACTAGCTATGCCGCGCTTGACATGTGCTGTGCATTCGATGTGGCTGAACTTGGTTATTTTACAAAAACTACAGTCTGCAGCTTCATTTTAAATTGATCCGGCCAGCCCAAAATCACATTTTTGCCGGCCTTACTGAGATTGAGTGAGGTACCTTATAAGTCAGGGCCTAATTTATGGTTTGAACCGCCACTACCTAGGCTAATATAAACTTGGCGCCCTATCTGGGGCACCTTAGTGAATCTTATTGTCGCTACCCAGCTTATCTCGTTGCACCCTTCAGGACCTTGCGCCCCCAGGCTTCAGCCTATTTAGGATCAATCAGGCCCCAGTAGTAGTTAATATTCATTTATGGGCCTGAAGTTGGAACTTGTCATTTTGTATGGCGACGGGTCGTCTTTAATCTGTTTCTAATCGAGGTCAAGCAGGAATAATTTCGGCCGGCCTACCACCTATTGTAGTCTTTGAGCTCGGTGTATTTTCAGGCGTTGTAGTCCTAAGTACCTATTTTAAATTACTATTAAACTCATCAAACGACAAGACAATGACTAACGTACGGACAAAGAGTATAAAAATACAAAACATACTTCGTGAACGCGAAGTTAAGTACACGTCATTCATTTCTGACGTTTGTTTTGAGGTGGCAAACGTCAAACTGCTTTCCATTTACAATTTACAATAGGTGAAATATATTAATAAGTTCCAAAATGAAGTATAAACTTCTATTATTCCTTACAATAACCCTTACTTACTATGAAGGAGAGGCTCAAGTACGCACAAAAGGGGTAAGTTTAAGTATTTCCTCTCGATAATCAAACCGGCATTTTCTAGTTATCTTTTCGCACTAACTAGCCATATAAATCCATTAAATTTGTTTTTAAACACTTGATAAGGAGCTTAATTAAGCTTATTTTATGTGACCATGATTTTACAAGTCATGATGGTTTATTTTTTTAATCTCATAAACTTTAGCTATATAGGAAATGGATACGGAAAAATGGGCTTTACTATGGTGTAGCGTGAACTTAATACTTCCCTATGAATATCAAATTGTTAATTATTCTCCAGTTTTATATTTAAGGCGAAAAAATAAATGACTCAGACCTAAATTGGAAAATGCTTGTCTGTACTATTTCAGAGTGTGAAATGATACACAGTGCTGTCACTGGCACGATAGTACAATGTTTTAATATTCATAATTACATAGATTTATATACTAAACAAAACATGCTGCATTTATGCTTACTGTCTACTTCTCCCTGCCCTTATCCCACACTAGGTGGGGTTGGCACAACATGTATTTCATAAATCCATGTTGTTAGAGGTTTTGGCTTATTGTTTTATGACCGGCCGCCTGCATGACATCAACCCTCCTTGGGAATATGCTTACTGTTTATGATTATAGTTTTCTTACAATTTAACCTTAGATACCTAAACCTATGTGAAGTATGTGGGTATGTGCTACCACACCACACTAGGATTGAGTTTAACATTATTCTAAGCTACAATTATGTTTGCAACACCTTCAACATCAGTCAGGGCTAATTACTGGGTCAATTTAGATTTAAATCAAAGGACATGTTATGAAATGGGCTTAAAATAATTTTATTTTTGAACCGTTTACATGTGCAGTTTTTCTGATAGGGAAAACTGTCTAGGACGTGCTTACAAAACCATTTTTTTTTTAAAAACCACCATTATTTAATTAAAAAACATTTAAAATCCTGATTTTTTTTGTTAAAAAACTAATAAACTGACAAAAAACTTGGAAATAAAAATGATATATATCATTTTCGAAAGCATAATATTTATCCTAATATTAAAATAATATTAAACGGTTTAAATTAAAATAAAATTAATGAATTAACTTAATGGTTTGGATGTATGGCATTGATTCCCTTGTCTCAATAGAATAAAATAAAATATTTACTGTACATATGTCAGCAAGGTTGTCACTTGTCATTGTCAGTAATGTCATCAATGTCTAATCATGTCAAAGTTGTCACACAAAATCGCTATCTACTGTTGTTAAAAGCCAGGTCAAATAAAAAAAAACTCAAAACTATGGTACATAGTCAAAAACACAGGAACCACAGTCACAATAACAGACAACAGTTGAATTGAATTTGACTTTTTGACAATGACTGACGTTGACAATGACAATAAATGTCATCCAATAGAAGTGTTGCCAGAATTAATAATTATGGGTTAACAACTGTGGGTTGCATCTTTATTTTTTAATTCTAATTATTTAAATAAAAAAAAAACAATACCAGGGTGCTTTTAAAAAAAATAAAAAATATATACGGAAGCTCCATATTTTATGTACTTTTATAAAAAAATATCTCTTCTCTGTTCACAGCCAAAGCCCAGCTTCCATACAAAAATATAACATGTCCTTTGCAAAGCGAGATATTATAATGCTCTTGTCTGCAATGTCTGATAACAGAATGAAGTTAATAAAAGTTCAAGCATCCTATGAATATTATAAATATGAAAGTTTGTGAAGCTGGATGTTTGTTACTCAATTACACATAAACGGCTGAAGGGATTTTGATGAAATTCTACACACATGTAGACCATATCTTCAAATAAAATTATGGGTACTTTTTTCTGAGTATATGAAGCAGTTCCCGTTGGATGGGAGTGAAACTGTGGACAACAGCTAGTTTAATATAAATAGGATGTTACACAGATTTTTTCTAAATCTTTTAAACATAACATAACATCACACTTGTATTCCAGAAAGGGTTGGGCAAAGTAACACCCTCATTATTTTTAAGTCCCATGTAATAGGGACGGGCCTATTGCCATCAACCGAGCACAAATCCAATCACCGAGCTGCTATTGAAGAATTCCACATAAAAAGATCCAATAATACCAATCGCACCCAGGACCTCATAATTACCAGTCACGCTTGCCACCACAAGACCAACGAGGCAGTAATCTAAATAATCATTTAATTCTCATTTCAGCTCGAAGATAAAGTCCAGCAGCTCACAGACCTCACAGCCAAAAAGTCAATAGTATCATTAAACTTAAACAAATTCAAGGAGTATGTCAAGTCACCGCCAAGAGACTACTCCTTCATCATTATGTTCACAGCGATGGCACCGTCTCGTCGCTGTGCTATCTGTCAGCATGTGTATGATGAGTACTTGATCGTAGCTAACTCATTCAGGTTCTCGCCGGCTTATAATAATAAGCTGTTCTTCGGTATGGTTGACTTTGATGAGGGTTCCGATATCTTCCAAATGGTAAGTGTTATTTTATACTGTTATGCTGTTATTATAATTGTAATTTTAGTACGAAGTCATTTAATTCTGCTTTTATAAAATATGTTATGGACCTAGTGCAGCAGTCGGCAATTTTTCCGCAGGCAAGGGCCACATAGTGGCAAAATGAGGTAGAGGCGGGCTGCACTTGTTCACAATTTTGATAATAGCGTTCAGCGCTAGTTTTGGATTCTAACTCGCTTAAACTTTGCGCCCACATAACGTAATTATTTATTTAGGTATATACAAGGTTAGTCGGAAAGGGGGTACTAACCCGCGGGCCACCTAAAGTATCACTGATGACTGTTTTAAAGCAAGTGTTAAAATTTCAAAATTCGATAATTTTTATTTGCATGCAAAATAATTTTTATATTAGTTTTTTTAAAAAAAAACATACTTGCTTTAGTTATGAATTCAGAAAATTAATTTTCTAATCCATTACCCCAAATATGACCTAAATTGTAAAAACAGCTGATCACAGCTATGGACAGATAGATTTTAACGTATGTTTTACGAAATCTTTGAAAAGGTATTTCTCTTAGACTATCGAGTTTTGGGGAAAGTTGTAGAATTCATGTACAAAGGCGAGCTTAACTCACAAATGAGTTTTCTAACAGCAAACCTTAGAGCGATAGAGAGATTTGATGTTGAGGAGAACAATTACCTAAGTATTATTATGTGTACTTTAACATCCTTTCGGCTTAGTACCCCCTTTCCGTCTAACCTTGTATAAGAATAAGACTTTCATTTACAAAACAGTCGCGGGCCGCAAGATCGAGGCCACGTGTTGCCGACCGCTGACCTAGCTGATTCCAATATGACCGATAGTCAGATGCCATACATAATTACAACAGACTAAATTCTTACAAAATTGGGGAAGATCCCCTAGTTGAGAATAATTTAGAGTTTAGACGATTTATACTCAGCCAGGAAATAACTACATAATAATAATTATGAATTGTAGCAACTATTTTTATAAATAAATTATCCTGAATTATAAGTAGTGATAGCCTAGCGGTTGAACGCTTGCCGTCCATGCAGGAAGGTCTGAGTTTGATCCCGGCCCACACCTCAGACTTTTCGAATTCATTTGCAGATCAGAATTTGATTATCACTTGCGTTACTGGTCAAGGAAAAATATTACGAGAAAACTTGCATACCTGAAGGGCTCAATAAAGTTCTCGATAGTGTGTGTAGTTTGCCAACCCGCACCAGGCCAGCATGGTGGACTAAGGCTAAACCCTTCTCATTCTGACAAGAGGCCCGTGTCCAGCAGTGGGACAGTAATGGGCTGATTATGTATGTATGGTACCAAATTAATGTCCCAAATAACTATTCTTACTTTTCAGCTACGTCTAAACACTGCACCTGTTGTCATGCACTTCCCAGCCAAGGGCAAGCCTAAACCAGCTGACTCTATGGACTTCGAGAGGGCTGGAATTCATGCTGAAGCTATTTCCAAATGGATTCAAGATAGAACTGATGTTCAGGTAATCCCTTTTTCCAACTATTTGGTGGTCAGTTTCTGGCCGAATACAAGTCTTTTATACAGAACAACTGCTGCATGAAGTCCGCAATCCAATTCCTGAGGGATGCTGACATCCTAAGGTTAGATGGGTTGTCAGATTTTCAGTCTCCCAATTGTCTGAGTTGGTAACAACTTTCATATGTATTTGTATAACAACTGAGATTAAGTGCTTAATATACTTTGGGATAAGTACATAAATCATCAAAATATATCTTTACATAAAACAAAGTCGCTCCCGCTGTCTGTACGCTTAGATCTTTTAAACTACGCAACGGATTTTAATGCAGTTTTCAGCAATAGATATAGTGATTCAAGAGGAAGGTTTATATGCCCCACATTAGTATCTACATTGCACCTGTGCGAAGCCGGGGCGGGTCCCTAGTCTATACTAATATTATAAAGATGAAAGATTTGTATTTTTGGATTTTTGTATGTAACAAATAAACTTAAAAACTACTGGACCAATTTCAAAAATTCTTTTGCTGTTAGAAAGCTACATTATCACTGAGTAACATAGGCTACGGGCGGAGCCGTGAGGACACAGCTAGTAAATTATAAACAGCAATTATTATCAACACAGTTAATTGAAATATTCAAGGTATGAATGAATATGGTAATATATGTATATTCACAAATATGTAAATTTTACAGCTGTGTTTGATTAACAACAGATTGAGAAGCCATTAGCAATTCATTATAGAGACAGCGTGAGACCGCACTCGATAGCACTCACGCTGTCTTTCTCACTCTCCTGAGCGACAGACAAGGATAGAGCATGAAAAATCGCGATTCCGTGCTGACAGATATGAAGGTCCTCATGCTCAGCAGTCGCGCTTGCGACCACTAGACCAACAAGACAATCTACACTACGGGCCTGCGCAGACGAGAGACAATGGCTGCCAAAAATTCAGCGGTACGCTCTTATTAGTACTGCAATAAAGTTGCACTTTGTTCGCGCCAATACCTCATGTCGACATGGGGTATAATAAGACACCATATTGCAGTACTAATAAGAGCGCACCACGGACTTTTTGTCCGCCATTGTCCCTCGTCTACGGAGGCTCTAAGTATTCTATCTAAAGTGTAAATACCTTTCTTACAGGTCCGAGTGTTCCGCCCACCAAACTACTCGGGCGCCGTAGCATTCTCGATGCTGTTCATCCTAGTCGCAGGCTTCCTGTACCTTCGTAGGAACAACCTTGATTTCCTCTATAACAAGCAGATGTGGGCAGTCATTGCTGTATCCTTCTGTTTCGCTCTGGTCTCCGGACAGATGTGGAACCATATAAGAGGCCCACCGTTCTTCCATAAGACTAAGAATGGACCAGTATATATTAATGGAGGTTCACATGGCCAGTTTGTGTTGGAGAGTTATATTGTAGCTATTTTGAGTATCCTTTTTAAACAACACTCATATTACCATAACATCTCGCTTCTATTCCCCGAAAGGTTGGACAGAGGTGTATTGTAACACCCTCATTCCGCCGTTATGTTTAAGTCCCATGTAATAGGGGGTGAGCCTATTGCCATCAACTGGGCACGAATCCAAACTCCGGGCTGCTACTGAGGAATTCCACACGGAAAAACCCAATATCACTTTGCCCGACCTTTCGATCAGCAGACGCGCTTGCCACCACTAAACCAACGAAACACTCGTATAATTCTATTATTATCAAACTAAGGTTTGAGCTATACGTTGGCTGATGCATGCGTGTCGTCAGTTAGGACAGGTCAACTCAAACCTGCTATGGCACTTTTCTCAAAAGACCACTCCAGACGTTGCCCTACATTACTAACCAGACGCGGCTGAATACTAGTATTTTACACGGAGCGACTGCCATCAGACCTCCGCAACCTAGTTACAGGGCAATGCCGATATCCTAAGGTTAGACCAGTTGTCAGACTTTCGGACTTCTGTCTTCCCGTAACGACTATCAGCAGTATTCGTATGACACCCGGGACCGACGGTTTAACGTGCTCTCCGAAGCACGGAGGGGTCTCGATGTGTAACGAACGGTCACCCATCCACGGTCTGACCGCGGCAAGCGCAGCTTAACCTCGCAAATCGAATGATCCGCGCCGTTGGTAATTGGCCACGAGCACCTCACAATAGTTAGATCACTAATATAAGTAACTACTATTAATAAGAGATATGCGCATACGCACCACGCGGCTACTGACCACAAAAAGGAATGAGACTCGAATGAAGTGGATTGACCGTGTTAGCAAATGGATTCGTTTTTGGTTATAGGAACCGGGTATAAACGCAATTTACTTTTTTAAATTTTATTTGTTTTACTTTCTTTTCCATAGCAACTAGATAGCAATTGAGTTGCGATATGTAATAAGGTCCTTGAACTAATAGTTATAAACTATTATTACATATCGCAACTCAATTGCTATCTAGTTGCTATGGAAAAGAAAGTAAAACAAATAAAATTTAAAAAAGTAAATTGCGTTTATACCCGGTTCCTATAACCAAAAACGAATCCATTTGCTAACACGGTCAATCCACTTCATTCGAGTCTCACTCCTTTTTGTGGTCAGTAGCCGCGTGGTGCGTATAAACTTTATAACTTGATGGCGGTACCTACTTGTGCATCGTTAACTTGTTGTGCCAACACTTTTATTATACGTGTTACATAATTCCCTATTATTACTGTAAATAATCAAGTAATCTTTTATGGTTGTTGTCATTTACCTCTCAGAGGAAATTAGGTAGGAATGTCTGAACTTTCTGGGTAGTCTACTCTTTAGTTTTATGTTTTCAGGGTTGCGTTTCAATGATGATTATTTTATGTTTTATCCAATATTTTTTTTGGGTCATACTACGGTTTTCAAATATTGCCAATATACTCTTTACAAGGGACCTTTTAACCCCCTTTCGGCTTTAGGGGTATTTTTGTAACACGTTGTATAGTCCTACTTGCGTTTTCTTACTAAATATTTTGTTTCTCTGATTAAGTGAAGGAATGTATTCTTCTTTTGAGAAATAAATGTACCTTATTTACTATACCCACGTTCAGGGCAGTGTTGGCCTATTCTGTATCGCGATTCATACTGAAATATTTTCCTTAACAACACTCTCAGATGGAGCCGTTGTCGTTGGTATGATATTGATGATAGAAGCGGCGGGTGGCGTCAAGGGCGCGGATATCGCTCGCTCTCAGGCTGAGGGCAAGCGTCGAAGGTTCCAGTCGGTCGTGGGTTTGGTGCTCGTCTGTGTATTCTTCTCGCTGCTCCTCTCCGTGTTCAGGGCTAAGACGCAGGGGTATCCTTACAGGTATGTACTTTGTAGTTTTTATAGTATGTATTTGATCCGTAGAGAAAATAAAAGGGAGTCCATCTGTCTAGATGGACTGAAGATCGGGTTCGATTCCCATATTTATCGATATAATCATTATTTTTACTGAGACGTCCTTTATACTATTTATAGTGGTCGAGTTCACGTGTTGCCATAAGATAGAAAATTTGAAACAGCCACAATTTTTACAGAATTTATTTCCCTTAACATCCGTTTACATGCAGTGACTTGCATAAGCGAACGGTATTGTATACCAGGTTCACACGATTCGATTCTAGTTGATCAACTGCCAAATCGCATGCGATTTGAACCGTCTGAACAGACTTTCAATCAAATTGAATCAATATGAAGGAACAAAACGTTTCAACTTTTGTTGATCAACTAAAATCGAACCGTGTGAA
Source organism: Amphipyra berbera (assembly GCA_910594945.2). Lineage (NCBI taxonomy): Eukaryota > Metazoa > Arthropoda > Insecta > Lepidoptera > Noctuidae > Amphipyra > Amphipyra berbera. Next base: position 19,438,208 of record OU343127.1, read on the forward strand.
CCCGCTAGTAGTCTTGATCTCTGGAGCGATCGTCTTGTCGCTTGGAACTGTGTTTCGACTTTTGAGTGATGTGTGTGTGAAGTGTGTCTCGAGACACAAAATGTCTTCGGACACATTGTCCGGGCCCTTCAGTGGCCTGTTTGTGGTCAGCTTTTAATTAATAGCTAAACTAATAATTATTTTTATTTCCAGCTTCCTCTTCAAGTGAGGAGTTCGAATAATAGTTAGTACGGTGACCGACGTGTGAAGTCAACGTGTGTGTGCAATTGGTTTTACATAATAATATGGGTGTTTGTATTTGTTCCTCAGTTGGTCAATAAACTTGTTTCTATTTATTACACCGTGTTTTTAATTATCTTATCACTTGCAATACGTTTAAAGGACGATTAGCATAGCGAAAGAATAAAAAACGCGGCTTGTCTGAGACTCAGGTTAAGGTCAGTGTAACGTAAACAGTCCATATTTAATCACTTTTTTACAAAAATAAAACCTACTCAAATTGTCTATCTCCGAAGTTCTTCATCAGATCTTCACCAAATTTGAATGGGACCACTTCGAAAGAATACTCTTTCAAACAAAAAAGAATCATTAAAATCGGTTCACAATTAGCAAAGATATCGCGGATCAAACAAAAAAAAAATACAGTCGAATTGAGAACCTCCTCCTTTTTTGAAAGTCGGTTAAAAATATAAGTGGCATTATGCCGTCTAGGTTCGGAATCGGCACGGTCTAGCGTAAACCAACCTTATACTCAGGTCTATATTCAGCTGTTATCCTAAGACCGGTTGTCGAAGGTTCTAGCTTTGTTCTAGCGCCAGACACTACTTGTCTAGCATTTTTGCTGAACTGAGCGTACTATTTGGCGCAGCTGTGGGGCACACAACGGTACTTTTGGATCAAGTTTTATCTAAGTGTTAAAATTGTATATTACTGTCATTGGTATCGATTCTGTAGCACATTTTGACAGTACTAAACTAGACTAAACGCAACTGTCACTTTCTTTTTCTATTGTAACAGAAAGAGACAAACACCCTTAGTTTAGTTTAGTCCTGTCAAAGTGCGCAACAGAATCGACACCATTGTGTGCCTCTGAGTGTGGTAATTTTTTTTTTCTTGCTTATTTTTTTTTTCTTTGGGCTTCTAGCCTTTTTTATTTTATTTTATTTATTTTATTAGGGAAAACAAACAATTGTACATTTTGTCTTGCATCTAGGTATACAATAAAGTAGATCAACGTACAATCAACAACGTTTCCACATATTACTATTAGTATTATTTACTTACATACAGTATGGATGAAAGAAAGGGCTAATTTTAACAGTAGGTATACTAAATTGTTAGGCTTTAAGTATATTAACTAATTCATTTCTAAATACGTTATGAGGTAATGCAAATATGTCTATCTTAACAAAATGTAGGTTATATATTTTGACTAATCTGTGGAGAGGCGCCCGCTCACCCGCATTCGTACGACTAGTGGTTGTAGCGAAGAGCGGGCAAGCGCGCACCTCTCGTCTTATAACAGTTCTGGGCACTATATAGAATATATTGTTCACAAGTTCGGGGCAATCAAACTTGTTGTGTATCAGTCCACGGAGCATCATGGCTTCCAAAATAGATGTGACAAGATAAGCAAGATCGGCAGCTAAGCATTCGACTTTCTTTTCGCTTGTGGTGGCTCGACACGAGCTATTCGACAATAGCTCATGCCGTGGTGATAAGATTTGCCAGTCAGCAAGGTTAGAGTCTGGCCAACGAAAGATGTCCACGAGAAACGGCGGCAGCTAAAAAAATCTTCAGCTATCCACACTAACTAAATTAACGGTACAATTGTCCAGAGAACTTGATTTTTGCTAGGTACATACATTAGTGTAGATTCATATGTGGAAATAGGTTAGTACTAATAAATAAGTAAATAGGAGTCGAGATTTTTTTAAATTGCCGCCATTTTGTGTGCAGTTTTCGTTGGCTAGACTGTAGTAGCGAGGCCGACTGCCAAGTGTGCGTTGGAAGTACCTACACAAGCATGTTCTTCGATACATGGATACATTAATTAATTATCAAAATACATAAATTTTAATCAGCAATTATAAAACAATTATTGAAACACTAAAACTCATGGGTGTATAAAATTTACAGCTGTGTTTAATTAGTAACAGATTGAAAGGCCGTTAGTACGAACAATTTATTATAGGCACTATGAGCAATTTATTATACCTAGACTGCTTATGTATAAGAAGCACAAAACAACATAGTCATCTGTTTATCTGTGTCTTTTCCAGTGTTGTTATTTTAATTTCATTAAAAAAAAATTGTGAAGATGGAGGTTAAAGGAAGATTACCACTAAACGGCTCGCATCGCATCGGATCGGAACGGATCTTACAATCTTTAAACGATATTAAATCGTGTACACAGTGTTTAAAATCTATATTACCAAGCCGCACACAGCAGCTTGACCACGGGCGTCTTCCGCGACACGCGATCGTGGCCGAAAGTATGCTGCGACGCGCGATCGGTTCCGTTCGCCTGTCGTCGTATCCGATTGGATCCTTTCGGCTGTCAACAAGGTAGGAATGAAATTATTTGACTAGGCGCAGAGACGGATACGTTCGCAAGTGACGGTACGGAGCCGATCGTATGCGCCGACATACTGCCGGATGCGATCGGCTGTCGCCGCATCAGTTCGTATCCTTTCCGATCCGATGCGATGCGATGCGAGCCGTTTGGTGGAAATCATCCCTCATATTACGGTGTGAATAACTACCATCAAAAAATTATAGTTAACGGAATATGAGCATTGCAAAGATTTGCGTGAGCTTGTCAAATCGACTGTGCGGCGTGTTTTCATACTTTTGGCGCCCATACACAGATGGATTACTCATGTCTCATTGCAAAGACTATTTATTACCTGTCTGAAGCAAGTTTTTCTGCAAGACTTTCAAACCGTGGACACGCTTGCAGCAAGGTTTCTGCGAGTTTTACGAACTAAGCAAGCAATGGAGTGCATTAAACTGAGCAACAAATCTTGCTGGTGGATTTGGTCTTCTTCTTCTTAGCGTGTCGATGGCAATCTAAATTGAGTCTGCCCAGAACTTAGCTACGAGTTTAGCGTTATCAGTAGCGTCCATTAGTTCCAGTAACGTGCAGGTATCAGGGCACGCAGGGCATGATGTCAGGTGTCCCATCGTTTGTGGAACAGCACCACATTTACACTACACGCTGGAATCGTCTATAAAACTCCACCTGAGCCGGTTTTCCTTGCTTCGACTAACCTGGGACCGGAGTCTGTTTAAAGACTTCCAGGTTAGCCAAGACAACTCGTGGCCAGGTGGGAGATTTTCAGCAGGTGGGACAAATGGGATGGGTAGGGAAGCACTATTACGCCACAGCTTTAACCTTTGTCGAGACTGTTCGCCAGTGAGCAGGACATACCTACCTTAAAAAACTGTGGATTTGGTGCTTGAAGCCTAAAACTTTATTCTTTACAGGTCAAAGTACCATCACACTACTCGGGTGCCGCAGCATTCCTGTACCTTCGTAGGAACATCCTGAAGTTTCTCTACAGTAAACAGATGTTGGCAGTCGCTGCAGTATGCTTCTGTTGCGTTCTGGTCTCCGGACAGATGTGGAATCATATCAGGCGTCCACAATTCTCCCTAAAGACTAAGGATGGATCTGTCTATATTAGTGGTGGGGTACGCTTTCAGTTTGTGGTGGAAAGTTATATTGTTGCTGTTATGAGTATCCTTTTTAAATAGGTAATATTTTATTCTTTATGTAGGTACTTACTTTATTGCTTGGTGGTAGGTAGCATGTTGACGGTCAGTCTGGCTAGCTACCACCCTCACATTAAAGTCCGGCGCCAAGCAGTTTATTGTTCTGTCGTCTATATGTGAGAGCCGGATGGGTATAGGGGACTCCCTCTATATCCTTGCTTCTTGGACTCGTGTGTTCCATCTAAGACCATCTGCGCTTACAATCAGGTGTGACTAGGGTCAAAAGCGACCAAGAAAGAATGTTGGGCAGAGGTGTATAGCAACACCTTCTTTTCGTCGTTATGTTTAAGTACCATGTAATAGGGGGCGAGCCTATTGTTATCAACCAGGCACAAATTCAAACTTTGAGCTGCTACTGAGGAATTCCAGACGAAAAAACCTAATAACACTGCCCGACCTGGGGATCGAACCCAGGACCTCACTATCAGCGGTCGCGCTTGCCACCACTAGACCAACGAGGCGCTATTATCATACCAGTCCGTAAACGTCTACTGCTGAACACGGGCCTTCCAACGATCGCCACAATGAACGATCAAAGGCGAAATAGCTATTATCACCACCTTTGTCAGATAAATTGGTGATTGCAACTTTTACGACATCCCACGCCCCACCCACGGATGGTATTATCTCTGCCAGATCCACACGGAACATTTTTGCAATGTTTTCCTGAAAGACCTCAGATGGAGTCGTAGTCCTAGGTATGATCCTCATGATAGAAGCGGCGGGAGGTGTCAAGAACACAGAGATTCCCGCCCAGGCTCAGGGTAAACGTCGCTGGTTCCTGTCAATCGTGGGTTTGGTGCTCTTCTTTGTATTCTTCTCACTTCTGGTGTCTGTGTTCGGGTTTAAGAGGCAGGGGTATCCTTATTGGTATGTATCTACTTTGTAGATTGATTCATAGAGCAAATAAGAGAGTCTTGATGCTCAAGATGTTCAATTACCGGACTTAGGCTGGACATCCACCAGAGCTGTGCGAGGAAAATGTGCGCTGCGATAATGTGTAGCGAGGATGTGTAACGGTGTGACCCTTTCCACCAGAGGTGTGCGAGGAATGGGTAATGTGTTAATGTGTACAAATGAGCCGTGCGAGGATAGGTAGCGGACTCTTTTCGAATAGGGTGGTGTGGCGGGAGCGGTATACATTCCTCGCTTGTTTTGTATGAACAAAAACCTCGCACTGCTAGACCCATATCCACCAGAGCTGCGCAGAGCGAAGCTAGGTAAATGAAGTGATTCTATTGGTGCTTACAAAACATATTCCTCGCTACGCAGCTTAGCACAGCTCTGGTGAATGCTCAGGCTTATCGGTACCTACGTACATACCTACAATTTTTACTGAGATGTCCTTTTTTCGATTTATGGTGGTCGAAGTCACGTGTTTCAAACTCAGACCCTCCTGCATGGAAGGCAAGCGTTCATCTGCTAGGCTATCACTACCAACATAAACTAACTAATATTTATTATATATTTTGTTTTACAGCTTCCGTTTCAAGTGAAGAGTTCGAATGGTATAAGAGACCGACGTGTGTGAAGTTAGTGTGTAATGGTTTTACATTATAATATGGGTGTCTGTAATAGTCTCTATTTGTTCCTCAGTTCGCCAATAAACTTCTTTCTACTTATTAAATCTATACTAATATTATAAAGCTGAAGAGTTTGTTTGTTTGAACGCGCTAATCTCAGGAACTACTGGTTGGAATTGAAAAATTATTTCTGTGATGGATAGTCCATTTATCGAGGAAGGTTATAGGCTATATAACATCACGCTATGACCAATAGGAGCGGAGCATAAATAAAAAATGTTGCAAAAACGGGGAACATGTCCACCCGTGCGAAGCCGGGACGGGCCACTAGTTAGGTAATATGTTTGAAAGATACTTTTAGTAATACCCAATAGAGCTTGCGAAAGAGTTCGTCCGAAAAAGTACTAGTACAGTGCGCGTCAAATAAATAGAACCAAGATGACGTAGACTGCCAAACTTGAGGGGATTACTAGTAGCCACTGAAGAGTTCCACTATCCACCTCCTAGCTCCATCATCCGACCCTGAACTCCAAGTGCAATTTATTGGACTCATCAAAACGAATCATATGACCCGATCCTCACATAGGTCACGTAGTCGACGCCATTTTGGTTCTAGTTATTTGACGCGAACTGTACTAGCTGATGGTAGGTATGAATACCTTTTTTTATCGTGGCAAAGTCGAGGAGGTTTGCCGGACTCTTACTGGCTAAAAACCCACGGCGTTTCTCCTTCTGACTGTTGGTCGGGGTCGCGAGATTCGCCTACGCATGCACCGCAACCCCGGCGGGTCTTGGTCCACCAACTGCTGGTGGACCTCTCCACTGTGGGGCCCCACCCCACGATCTCCTGAGAGGCGCGGGGAGCATCCCACATCACCGGCGCACCAGAACACGTCACGCCGTGACCACCCCGGGGACCAAACAAACACAAGGGCGCCAGACTACCCCATGTCTGGGCGCCCTTGGTCCCCCTGCGACGGGTCAGGTTAGTGGCCCCGCCGCTTACCACTTTTCGGCCGCAGGTATGATTACCTACTGCCATCAAGCAGCATTGCTGTTTGAATAATATGAATGCCGGTGAAATTACAGGCACACGACCCTTTCCAACTTTGTCTCTAAGGTTGGCAACGCACCAGCAATCCACTTGGTGTTGTAGGTGTTAGTATAGGTGAACTGCCCTTCATCAGATGGGCCGTCGGCATATTTGCCGATTAATTATATAAAAAAAAATTTACTTATCACTTGCAAAATGCTGTAATTCTATGGAAGCGAGACTATGATTTTAAATGATCCTGAATGATAGATTTGATATTATTAACGTAACATAACATCACGCCTTACATTCCCCGAAGGGTTCGGCAGAGGTGTTTTAGTACACACTCGTTTCGCCAGTTATGTTTAAGTCCCATGTAATAGGGGGCGAGTCTATTGCCATTAACCGGGCACAATTCCAGACTCCAGGCTGCTACTGAGAAATTCCTAATGGAAAAACCCAATAACACTTACCCGACCTGAGGATCGAACCCAGGACAATATGCTCAGCAGTCGCGCTTGGGACCACTAGACCAACAAGGCAGTTGATATTATTAAAAAAAATATTATAGTCAAAAATATATTTTAATTTGTCACTAAAAGCTATAAAAATTATGGTTACTTTCTCTGCTGGGGTTAGGGTTACTATATGACTGGCATTTGCCGCATTTGACAGGATTTTAAGGTTTAGACAGGCGTGCGGCCGGCATTACTCTGAGACAGGCATAAGGGTGTATTCAAAAAGCCTCTATGAGTGACGATACTCAAGTAGGTACGTACGGAGCACACTGTGTAGAGAGCCCCGCTACCAACCTTGCTAACTGCGTAATTTTTTCACGACACGGCATGAGCTATTCTCTTGCCGACACGAGATAGAGATCTACAGGCATTTTTCTGTAAAATCAGGCATTTAAGGCACTCTAGACAGGTATTCCTCCATTTTGAAATGGTAACCCCAGCTGAGGTGGGTCAAAGATACAGTACACTTTTGCTTAAGTACCACACAAGTCATGGGCTGGTAATGTAGTCTTTTGACATGGCTTTTTGCCTATACTCAACCTTCAATTTCGGGCTTATAGTTGTACCGTTAATTCGGTCTAACCTTAGGATATCGGCATTGCCCAGTAACTGGGTTGCGGAGGTCTGATGGCAGTTGCTCCGTGTAAAATACTGGTATTCAGCCGCATCTGGTTAGACTGGAAGCTGACCCCAACGTAGTTGAGAAAAAACTAGGAGGAACGAGTTGTACCGTTAATTCGATGCAGTAACTTGACAGTTCAAAGCAAAATAATGATGCCATACTAAAACGAATAGTGCTGGGTAGTGAACGATTTTACGAATAGAACGAATACGAAAAATAGTTCAATATAAATAAATCTCTATAAATTCTTTGTACCTCTTCACGATGCTGTTCTCTTAGACCCAAATTGACTGATAGAGAATGCCTTATGACATTAAGTCCGCATTATGTACCACAATGGTGCATTGAACTATTGAATAAATAAATATAATTAACCTTATGTTCAGTTATTTGACGCTTCAAAAACGTCATATCAGTAGTTACTAGTGGTTACGGCTATTTTTAATAGTGATATATCGTGTTTTGATCTTCTAGTTATTAAATTCAATAAAAAGTATGCATATAAGTACATTATTAAGTTCATTCTTTTTTTCACCTCACTACCTTTTTTTTGTCAAAAACTGGTATCCCTCTAACTGTCAAGTTATGTTATTAGGACTATAGTTCATAATATTTACTAAAAATGTAGGCTGCGAAATGGCAAGGTTGAGTTTGGCTGCCAATACAATTTCGTTGGTCACAATAATTATATAGCTAAATTAATATCTACTCCAATAAATAGTTTAAAAAAATAAATGCTCAGTCTTCTTAATTTAAAAAAGCGCGGTAAATCACAGCAGACGCGGAATAACTGCGAATCTATTCGTTGGGTATCTCTCAAAAGTTTTCTTGTACCATTCGTGGGCTTGGATAGCGGTTTGAATCTGAAATGGAAATAAGTCATTAAAATTATATGAGGACGGTTTTGAACTAGAGTTGACGGAGGAGGGTTGATGTCAGGCAGGCGGCCGGTCATAAATCATAAAACAATAAGCCAAAACCTCTAACAACATGGATTTACGAAATACATGTTGTGCCGACCCCACCTAGTGTGGGATAAGGCAGGAAGATGATGATGATAATGATGGTTTTGAACTAGAGTCTGACCATATTTGATAAATAAAATTGGTTGTACAGTCACGTGTAATAATATGTATACACATAGCGAACTTAAAAAGCGAATTTCTTTTAGATAATAGTTTGTATTTAAGAAATATTCGATACCATGATTCGTATGTATTTGTAGAAACTAAGTGTGTAATATTTCATAATTCTAATAGATATTTTAAAAGAAAATCGCCTTTAAATATCGCTATGTGTATACGTATTAGTACACGTGACTGTACATCTTATGCAGCGTACACACCTGGTCAAAGAACGCCAACGAACCGTTAAAAACCTAATGAAACCGAATTTATTCAAACACATAACATCATGCCTGTATTCCCCGAAGGGTTTGGCAGAGGTGTATAGTAACACCCTCATTTCGCCGTTATGTTTAAGTCCCATGTAATAGGGGGCGAGCCTATTGCTATCACCCGAGCACAAATCCAAACTCCAGGCTGCTACTGAGAAATTCCACACGGAAAAACCCACTAACACTTTGCCCGACCTGGGGATCAAACCCAGGACCTCACGATCAGCAGTTGCGCTTCCCACCACTAGACCAACGATTCTATACAAAGTTTGGTCAAATGCAACAAATGACGAACGTTCGTTGGTGTTCGTCGGCTAGGTGTGTACGCTGCACGAATCAATACAGACAGCAATAAAACATCAATTGATGGTTATATTTGGAACTAGCTTTTGCCCGCAGCTTCGCTTGCGTGATTTTTTTTCACCCCCTTAGGGGTTGAATTTCGAGAAATCCCTTCTTAGTGGATGTTTACGTCACAAAATGAACCTACTGTCAAAATTTCAAGTTTCTAACCCCAGCCGTTTAGGCTGTGCGTTGATAGATCAGTCAGTCAGTCAGCTTCTCCTTTTATATATATAGATATTGATTCTGCAATTTCTCCATAAATCAGTGCAAAAACAACTGATTTACAAACAGTTTGCAAAATCAATAACAGTTTCCACCGGAAATATAAACAATATTTATTACTTCCTAAATCTTTTCTGGGATTTTCCAACCAGACATAGAAATGCTTAGATTAAGTACAGTTAGATTACAGTAGGAAGTGTGGAAGTGAGAAGCATATACAGGGTGTAAATGAAATCATGTATATCCTTAAAACCTTGTGATGCACTGCTGACATAGATTAACCCTGCACAAGAAACTTTCGGATTTAATAAAAAAAATATTACAAGTAAACATGTGTTCTTAACGAGAGGCATTTTAGCGCCCCGAGTTAAATGACCACGCGGCGAGCGATAGCCGCGCAATTGGCTGGGGGCGCTAAAATGCCTTACATTATTTCGTTTACACCCTGTATATAATCTAAGTAGAAATGTTGCGCAAATACTCTGATCGTTTTAACAAAATACCCGCAAATATGCAAAAAATAATTTCCTTACCTGATTCCCCAAAACCCATAAATAAATACAGAAGAACGTCTTCGTCGGAACCAGCAACAGTAGAATCGTGTACAGAACAATCTCACACATCCTATGAGGGCTGGAAACATGTTCAAACATCCTGCCATGAGGGATCTTATGATCTTCTGTCACAACCTGGCCCGACTTCTTGTCCTTGCGCAAGTTTGCGAAGATTATATTCGTTCTGAATTGTTCATACCATGTGATCAGAAATATGATAGTGCAGGGAACAGCTAAGATGGTTGTGTGAACATCGTTCCATTTAATTGTGTCTCTGGGTTGGTGACCTGGAAAGTTAAGAAGTTGAATTAGCTCAATCAAGGGCGGATTCAAGAGACGGAGCGTGGCAGGGGCACGAGCAAGTTCACCAACCCACACCAGGTTAGCGTGGTGGACTAAGTCGTAAACCGTTCTCATTCTGAGAAAATTTCTTTGTCCAGCAGTGGGACAGTAATGGGCTGATTATTTTTATATGTCCGATAGATCTGCCATGATATTATCATAAAACAAACATAATTAGTCCACTGCTGGGCATGAGCCTCTTCTCAGAATGAAAAGGGTTTAGGTCCACCACACTGGTCTGGTGCAGGTTGGCTGACACACACACACCATTGAGAACTTTATGGAGCCTTCTCAGGTGTGCATGTTTCCCCACGATGATCCTCCACCATTAACGTAAGTGATAATCAAATTCTGATCCCCACATGAATTCGAAAAGTCTGAGGTACAGTCTGGGTTCGAAATCAGACCCTCCTGCATGGAAGGCTAGCTTTCAACCGCTAGGCTATCACTGGTTCCGTTATGATACTATAAGGCTTAGAATTTTGTTTTTGCTAAGGATTAAACCAATTATTCTATTCTACTCACCACAAAACAGAGGCGCCTGTCCGACCACAGCAATGATACACGCAAAGTAATGTATGATCCCAGCGAGATAGTGACTCAGGTTCATCTTGCTGGCTTTGGCAAATACTTGCAAGTAGTAAGTCTCATACAGCCTTCTTGTACATTGGATTGTGAGCAGAGTCATTGCTATTAAAGCTGCTGAGACTGACACTGAAATAAAAGTTATTGCGTGACTTAGTTCGGTAATTGAGGTTGATAGATATTATCATATCATACTATATTAATGCCTGAACATCATAGTAGCTTGAAGCTGGCTATAACCAGAAAAGAATTGGGGTGAGGGTAGGGTTTAAGAGATGTTTATCACAAAAGTAAATTCTCAGTCTAGCCTTCTTTGTGATAGCAAAATGTATAACATCTTTTGCAGAGAATCAACGTCAACAGCATCCCAGTCAGTTTTTCCTGGCTGCCAGTTGAACATTTGGGGGCTGGCAACCTTGGGGATCTCGTCCGAACTTCAGCCTTGCTTGTAAACATTGCTCGCTGAACATGAACCAAGAACAATTCAAAGTTTCAGGTTCAAAAACAACTTAAAACTCAATAGAACTTTGCATATATACAGAAAGTAGATTTTTTAAGAATTTTAAATTTATGAAAATTTGAATTAATCAACCTAATGCTATTCTTGATAGTTGAACAGATGTTATTAATAATTCATATTATGACAGCCTGAACAAATAATTGAAATAGAGAATGGAACAAATTGAAACTATGAATCATCTGTCTAATAAATAAATGTGTGTGTGTGTATAGTGTATGAAAAATGATTATATTAGCTGTTTGTATTTAAAAAAAAAAAAAAATACTTATTCTATTTATATGGCACAATATTACAATATAATATTATAAGAGGCTTATGTAAGAATTACATAAATGCCTTTGGCATTTTTATTTTGAATGCTTCCAACATGTTTGCAATGAAGAATGTTGTATCATAGTTTTTCCTATTACACAAAGACATTGGGGCTCCTTAGTTTAATAGTGTTCTACTGAATATAAATGTTTATAACAACAGGCCATACATATTAAATAGGTGTTTTGCAAGTAGGTACACTCCAAGATCTTGATTATGAATTAAAACAAAGATTTTATTTAATGTATGACTGTACTGTGAATAGAACAGCAATTTATAAAATAATTAATATAAATATACTTCAGTTTCATATTGGTTATTTATTATTGAAATTAATTCTCATGAATGTATGTTATTGTACTCAGGGACCGTCCGGGTAGTCGTTGAAAGGGTTTTTGAAGGGGTTTTTTTAAGCGCTTAAATAAAAAACCCTATGGTACGTGTTACACCCTTGAACGGGTGCAATGTTACCGCTTCTGAACTGGTAACCCTTTCAAAACCCTGTAACACGGTAACAGGGTTTTGAACTGGTAACCCTTTCAAAACCCTGTAACACGGTAACAGGGTAACCCATTCCGACCCAAAACATTGTAATATAAACTCTTAGTAATCGACATTAGTTTGAAAATTGCATATCCACGACCGCACATGACATGCTCCTTCTCGGCGGTGCCATTGTTGCATGTACCGAGCGACTTGTAAACGTGGAATAATAATGGTTATTTTTATGTAAGTACAGTTCAATTTTAATTTTCGCACATACTAAACATTGAAATATTTCTTTTTTTCGTGTCAAAACTTGTTTATTCTCATCATTCGTCATATAAGTCGGAACACGGAAGTGATAAAAGCATTTCAGAGGTGTTTTAAAAAGTGTTTATGTTGTAGTACCTACCTATTATATAGCAAATATTTTAGTTATTCTTTCCATCTATGAAAATGCCACAGCCGAGGCGAGATGCTGTACACCGCTATTATGTACTAGCTTTTGCCCACAGCTTCGCTTGCGTGAAGTTTGAAATCCTCGTTAAGCCCATTTTAAAGTGACATTTTAAAATCCAAAAGTTCGTCTTTTATCACCCCCAGCGGTTTAGGCTGTGCGTTGCTAGATTAGTCAGCCAGTCGGTCAGTTTCTCCCCATGCTTCTTACTTCAAAAGTAATAGATTTCTCATACATTTTTTCAACACTTATTTCACCCCCTTAGAGGTTGAATTTCCAAATATGTGTACATTTATTCCTAACCAGAAACCTTAATATTTAATTTCATCTTTCTTACTTCAAAAACGACGGACTTACAAACTTCAACCCCCCATTTCACCCTCTTAGGGGTGGAATCTCCAAAAACCCTCAAACACCTATACGTTTATTTCTTACCAAAAGCCTAAATATTTAATTTCATGTTTCTCACTTCAAAAATACCAGATTTCTCATACAAACTTTCAACACTTATTTTACCCCTTTAAGGGTTGAATTTCCAAAAATGCTCAAACAGGTGTACGTTTATTTCAAACCAAAAACCTTAATATTTAATTTCAAGCTTCTTACTTCAAAAATGACGGACTTACATACAAACTTAAAAACCCTATTTCACCCCCTTAGGGGTTGAATTTAGAGAAATCCCTTCTTAGTGGATGTTTACGTCACAAAAAGAACCTACTGTCAAAATTTCAAGTTTCTAACCCCAGCCGTTAGGCTGTGCGTTGATAGATCAGTCAGTCAGTCAGTCAGCTTCTCCTTTTATACCTGGTCTTGCCATAAATATTGTCACTAAGAATTTTTTTTTATTGCAATTAATATTTATTACTTTTACAGTGTATTAGTTTAATACATAAATATAAAACAATTTAAAATATAAAAAGCTTATTCGAAGTGGTCTCCATTGGCTGCAATACAGTCCTTTAAACGTTGAGGCCAGTTATCAATAGAAGCACGCACTCTTTCCATGGGAAAATTCTTCACTGCCAATCGTATGGATTGTTTTAGGGACTCCAAATTATCATGGCGTTTAGAGCAAGCCGTACTCTCTAAAACTGACCATAAATCATAATCCAGCGGATTAAGATCGGGACTAGACGACGGCCAGTCTTCAGCTCTGATGAAGTCCGAAACGTTCACTTCCAACCAAGACTGCGTGGACCGAGCTTTATGACCCGGCGCCGAGTCTTGTTGGAAGGACCATACTTGGTTATTGAACATGGTGTTGTTAAGGGGCTTAACTACCTTCTCAAGAATGGTATCTTGATACACTTGTGCCGATGTTTTGATACCTTTTTCACAAAAATATGGCTCAGTCACTCCTTCATAGCTAACACCCCACCAAACCATCACTGAAGTCGGATAATGCCCACGTTGCACTCTGTCGACTAATTGGGTGGCTTCTTTAGAGCTTTGAGCATAAATACGGTCATTTTGTTTGTTAAAATGTTGCTCAATTGTAAAGATTTTCTCATCCGTAAACAAAAATTTTCTGTGACCTCCCTTTGCGTACCGCTTCAGTAGTTGTTTCGATTTTACCACCCTATTCTTTTTAAATTATCAGTTAAAAAATGACCAGTGCGTCTCTTATAGGCTGCAAGTCCTAAGTCATCTTTTAAAATACGCGACATGGTTCTGGGTGCTATCTTCATCTCCCGAGATAAAATCTTTTGCTTTCGGGCAGGATTTCTTCGAATTCTTTCCCTTACTGCTTTGACCACCTTTTTCGTATGAACACTACGTGGACGGCCAGATCTTTTTCTGTCACAAACAGAGGAAGTCTCATTGTACCTATTAATAGCCCGGTACACAAACATTTGACTAATACCAAGCGTATGGAGAGTTTTAAAAATTGCATTTGGCTCCATACCCACTTTGTGTAATGCAATCACAGCGATTCGGTTCTCTTTATCACCCCACTCCATTTTAATATCGTAAAATATTGTACAATGTATTGGCGCTAAAATTAGAAAACTCAATGAACAATCGTATAAAAATGACAGATTCCAAATTCAAATGTAATATCTTTCTTATTTTTAATTGTAACAGTATTTATGGCCAGACTGGGTATATAGGTATATGGATTATTATGATGCATCAAGTAATACAAGCAAATGTAGTTTACACACATCAAAAAAAGTTTGCGATCACTATGAAAAACCGACTTTTTTTGTTACGGTAGATTATATTATGGTTTCTTCTTCTTTTTAGATTCTTTATTTAAAAAAATAGATTTAGAATATAAAACAATAAAAAAAATTCAATTGTTTTTCGATATAAAAAGGCTTTCAGTCCTAGCTTACGCTCATTCAGAAATCAGATTTAGTCAATTTTACCGGATTTAAAATAGATTTCGCGGAAAGTTGTGATTGAAAAATGCCAAGAGGATTATCAGAAGTTTTACGAGCAAGAATAGTAACTTTGAGGGAAGAAGGATACACCACGAGAGAAATAGCACGCAGAGTTGCTATATCCCAATCCTGTGTCGTGACCAAGTTGCAGAGGTACCACGGGATGGGTAATTTAGCTGACCGACCCCGCAGTGGTCGCCCAACTGTTTTGACTGCTGGCCAAAAGCGCTATATTAGATTGCTGGCAGCCCGTGACCCAACAATCAACGCCACTAAAATAAAAGCGGAAGTTCGGGCCGCCTCTGGGCTTGAAGTTAGCACTCAGACCATTCGGAATTGCTTGCACCAGGCTGGATTACGAGCACGGAGGTCTTGGCGAGCTCCTCTGAATTCCCGGCAACGTCAACGACGGAGATTAGAGTGGGCTAGGCTTCGGCAAAATGAAGAAGAAAACATTTGGCAAAACTGTCTCTTCGTTGACGAATCCCGAATCAGTACTCATCCAGATAACCGACGTGTCCCTGTCTGGAGAAGACCGTGAAAGGCAAAGAACTGCCACTCGAACAGTTCAGCAAGGCGGGAAATCGGTGTCCTTTTGGGGTGGTATTATGATTGGAGCTAGAACGCCTTTGATCCCGTATCGAGGCTTCATGACTGCAGATGCAGATTCATTCATTCAGACAGACAGCATGTACAGAGCAGTTGCTATTGATGAAATTGTCAGACCATTCCGAGTAAACCATGGGCACCAATTTGTACTGGTCGATGATAATGCGCCCGCCCATCGAGCTCAACGAGTCAATGCTGCTCTTCGAGAATACGACATTACAAGGTTAGACTGGCCTGCTGGCTCACCTGACTTAAACCCAAAAGAGCACGTGTGGGATGCTCTTAAGCGAGCTGTTTGGAACCGTCAGCCACGTCCCCAGACAGTGCCAGAGCTCAGGGAAGCCGCTATTCAAGAATGGGACAGGTTACCCCAAGAAATGCTGGATAACTTGATTCTCAGCATGTCAAGGAGGATTTTCGCATGTGTTCGAGCCAGGGGAGGAGTTATATTATATTGAATATAAACCTTTTATTAATAAATTGTTGTTTAAGTTTGGTTAAACAGTCTTTTTCTTTCTATCAAATTTCTGTTACAATTACATTATGATTAATTACTCAATTTTTTTTATAAAAAATAAGGAATAGTTTTATTTTTTAATTTCAAACTGGGTATTTCTATTTAAAGAAAACACACAACAAAGATTTTTTTTCTTGATAAATTTCAATTTAAAAAATTATATCAGCTTATGCTAGTGATCGCAAACTTTTTTTTTTTGATTTGTCGCACGCACACCGATACGCGGTCTTTACACGGCGCCGCGGCCCGCGAGCGTTTCATCGAGTGTCGCGCCATAATTACCTACTGTGATTCCTCGTTTTTCTAATGTATTTTTTTTAAAGTTCGTATAAATATTGAGATTATTGAGTGAGATTTTTATTACGGATATTTTGATGTAGGTAATTATTGCTTAATTTGACAATTTATTACCTAAAATCTAATATCGAAAAGATACCAAATACTTACCTACGTTATAGTAGTAGCAGGCTTTGTTAAAAATCCGATATCTTTATCTATTTATCTTTTATCTATACTTATAAAAAGAGAAGCTGACTGACTGACTGACTGGGTGACTGATCTATCAACGCACAGCCTGAACGGCTGGGGTTAGAAACTTGAAATTTTGACAGTAGGTTCATTTTGTGACGTAAACATCCACTAAGAAGGGATTTCTCGAAATTCAACCCCTAAGGGGGTGAAAATAAAAACATGTAAGCGAAGCTGCGGGCAAAAGCTAGTACATAATATAAAAAGAGAAGCTGACTGACTAACCGACTGACTGATCTATTAACGCACAGCCTAAACCGCTAGGGTTAGAAACTTGAAATTTTGACAGTAGGTTTCTTTTGTGACGTAGACATCCACTAAGAAGGAATTTCTCGAAATTCAACCCTTAAGGGAGTGAAATAGGGGTTTTATGTTTTTATGTATGTCCGTCGTTTTTGAAGTAAGAAGCATGGAATTAAATATTAAGGTTTCTGGTTAGAAATAAATGTATACGTGTTTGAGCGTTTTTGAAAATTCAACCCCTATGAAAAATCTGGTACTTTTAAAGTAAGAAACATGGAATTAAATATTTACTTTTAGTGAAAAATAAACAAACATGTATTTGAGGGTTTTTTGAAATTCTCTCCTAGCTCGCTAATCTGTCGTCAACTCTTTACTCGTTGCCGAATTTGTAATAACTAAGTAAAAATAATAAGAATGAGGCGCGGCTCGGGTGAAACTGCAAGTTTCAAGGTCACTCACATGCAGCTCAAGTTTATTGGGTAATTTTGGGTAACCCGAATAAAAGCTTTTCATAAAGATAACCCCTTCAAAGGCTTAAGTTATTGAACGGGTTAACCCCTTCAAGGGGTTATCACAATGAAGGTGTTAACCGTTTTGCTGGGTTCCGAGGATGAAACCCGAATAAAATGTAACACCGCGATATAAGTTACCGCATATACGGGTTACCCTGTCGAAAGGCTTAACTCTTAACCGGGGTTGTACGGTCCCTGATTGTACTACATATATTTTAGAATGTTAGATATTAATAAAAATGAATATTGGTGTTTACTAACTACTCTTCTAAATCTGTCGGTCTTGACATCAATTAGAAGTGAAAGGAGATTAAGCATGGTTTACTTTCAAATCTGTAGAATGGTTGTTCTAGAAACTAATAGCTACTTCAAGCAAAAGTTTAACTTCTTGAATAATAAAAATAATGAATAACAACTTTAAAGTTCACTTACCAGATGGCTCATTTTCCTGTAGAAGCACCTTCAGCACGAAATGAACAGGAAAACTAACAGTTATCCCGAAGAAATATACTACAAACATATAGGACAACATCGAGGCACTGAATAGTGTTGAAAATAAATAAAAATGTCTATAATAAGCCTTTGGTATCTCAATAACTTGCAGATAATTGGCATCCGAGCCTTGGTAAGCGAAGCTCCCATACCTGTATCCCTTTATAATAAACGCAGGAACGTATTTCTCAAAATTATTTATGATAATACCGGTAAACGTAGCCGCGAAAGCTAAGTTTAGAAATATAAAATCTATTACGTTAATGTAGTCGTCCATGATTTGTTTTCGTTAAAAAAGGTAGTGAACAGTACGTGTTGTGATTGTAAACACTTCTGAGCCACAAATACGAGATCTAACGGTACATATAATCATTTTAACTTTCGTTCTACATTCCTACTTTTGTGAGTCAACTTCACATTCTCGTGATGTCGTCGTGCTTTTGACAGCAGTCAGCTGACACTGACAGTGACACTGACAATTGACAGATGAGTTAGCAGTTGCTAGTTATTAAACTCTAAAGAATTTGAATTTTGTGACTGCAAAAACTGTCTGTTGGAGAATGTTTTGATTCTAATGCGATTATAATATTTTTTATTTATTTTCCTTATCAGATATGTATTACATACATTTATACATATAAAAAGCTGCTGATAATTTAAAGAAAATAGCATGCATGGTTATTTAGTATTCTAATTCAGTCTTTTTATTTATATTTTGTATATAAGATTTACTGTAAACTCATAAATAAAAATATTTTTGTTTATTGACTTTTAAATACACAATATGTAATCCATTATGTAATCCCTCTTTTAGTACATAGACATTCCTACCAATTTAAAAAATCTTTTATTTTAGCAGTAGGTAGCCATAATAGAGCAACGCGGCCATAACGGATTAAAAAATTACACCAAAACTATATAAATATAATCAAAGAATACTTTTAAAAATGTCTATTCAAGACTTGGGAACACCGATATTACGTACGGAGACTTTTTGCTCTTGAATCCTTTATAAGCGAAGCTGCCGTAAAATACTGCTTTGTAAACAAATACTGGTGCATAGTTGGAAAATCCTCATTGATGTCCCTCGCCCGGGGAAGGCGAGGGCGTCTGCTGGAGTCTTCAGTCTCAACCAATAGTGTCTCTCCTTCTAACCTAAGGCCGGGGTCAGGAATTCGCTATTGCATGCACCGCAACCCCACACAGCTTCTTCTGGTGGACCTCTCCAGTGGTGGGGCAATTTCTCCCCTGCCCCACTTCCTTCAGAGAGGCGCGCGCGGAACACAGCGTGCCATCCTCCCGGGCCTGTTACTGGTCGGACGACGGGTCCCCTAACGCGCCGCCCACAGGCTATTCACTAGGGTGGTCGGAGATCGTCACGCGTCCTCCGGCTCCCGGTGCGTCTGGCGCGAGAAGGGAGGGAGGAAGACGCCTCCCTTTCCCTCTTCGCTACCTCCTTCGTGACCATCATCTCCTCGCAAAAGGAAGCGACAGCCTCAGCGATGGCAACGGAAGTGAGAGGTCAGCACTCACTGGTGCATAACATATCTACGAGAAATATACTTACTAAGAAAATTGATCCCAAATGCTAAAAACATTTTAACAAAAATAAAACCGACTTCAAAAAAACGATGAAAAGAATAAAATAATTACCATATTATAAAATTAACAGTTTCAGAAGTCGGTGCCTTCAATTTGGTTCAGCGTGGATTAGCACCGACTTCTAAAACTGTTAATTTTATAATATGGTAATTATTTTATAATAAAATAATAATAATAATCATTTTATTTCGGAATTTCAACATATCCATATCGTTGTTAGTAGCACAAAGACATTTATAAACTATGATTAGTAAAGAAAATACATATTAAAAATTAAAAATACATACATTCATTGATTGTGCCATGTCAATTTTTCGGACAATCCAACATACTGATGTTGGATTGTCCGATTTATTCTTTTCATCGTTTTTTTGAAGTCTGTTTTATTTTTGTTAAAATGTTTTTTATTTTTTTCGTTTTAGTGGCCTTAATTATAAAATATGTTGGGACCTACTAAAGACGCTGCTCGTAACATAATCACATCATCAAATTATGCGTACTGTTCGTCATTGAGGAGTTCTATTGTCTATCTCCGAAGTTCTTCATCAGATCTTCACCAAATTTAAATGGGACCAATCTGGAAGCATATCCTTTCAAATAAAAAAATATTATCTAAATCGGTTTATAAATGGCGGAGTTATGAGGTAACAAACATTAAAAAAAAAATTAAAAAAAAACATACAGACGAATTGAGAACCTCCTCCTTTTTTGGAAGTCGGTTAAAAATATTAATGTTTTATAAATTATATTTAAAACCATGATGAATACATTATTTCGAGCTTTTCTAAAACGCTAATAAGATGTAAGTTGGGTCTTTACTTTATAGAAATAACTATGTAAAAAGGTTATAGGCATAGTTTGACGTTAAGCACTGGGCAGGGCTTAAGTGGGCTTAATAAGACAATTGAAATTAATAGGTAGTTACGACGAAGTAGTTTCTTATCTGTTTCCTAATTAGTTTTTATATGCAGGTACTTAGCATAATCAGCCCATTACTGTCCCACTGCTGGGCACGGGTTAGCGGTCAGGGGGGTTCGATCCCGGCCTGTGCCTCAGACTTTTCGAAATCATGTGCGAATTAGAATTTGATTTTCACTTGCGTTAATGGTGAAAGAAAACATCGTGAAGAAACCTGCACACTTGAAAGATCTCCAAAAAGTTCTCAGTGTAGTCCACCAAAACGCACCAGGCCACTATGGCGTACTAAGGCCTAAACCCTTTCCATTCTGAGACGAGTTCCGTGCCCAGCAGTGGGTCAGTAAAGGGCTGATTATGATCTACATCAGCCTACTAATATCCTTTTCTTGTTATTTTTTTTGTCGTTGTAAAATCCTTATGGATGTCCCTCGCCCGTTGAAGGCGAGGGGGTCTGCCGGTCTTTTACCGGCTAAAAACCAACGGTGTTCCTCCTCCTGACCGTTCAGCCGGGGTCGCAGGATTCGCGAAAGCATGCACCGCAACTCTGGTAGGTCCCGGTCCACCATCCCCTGGCGGAAGCCCACTAAGGTCCTACTTACAACCCGTACCATGTTGCGTTATCCATTGATTCCAATATGGGGCCATTCAAGTATTACGTAAGCAGAATTTTAGTATTTTGGGCCCTCCCCTCCCCCTTGTCAGCAAAAGTAAGCAAAACTTTTGCCCCCCCCCCTCCTATGCTTACGTAAACATTGGTATATATTTTTTTAAAGCTGATCAGGTTTCTTTATTGTTATTCATGAGCAGCAGTTTTTAAGTCTAGAAAAATAAATAATAAATTAAAATTGCTGACGTTATCATCATCTAGACTCCCCCGTCCCCCATGTCATCAAAAATAAGCTAAGCAAAGACCCCCTCACCCCCCTTTCGTGCTTACGTAATACTTGAATGGCCCCTATGTATAATATAAACAGGATTCCCATATAACTCTCTTCACTTGCTTCGCTTGCAAAAAAAACTTATATTTTAATGCTATTTTAAAAGTTGTTTACTTATAATGCTATAGCGACACTGGCATCTTAGGTATTTTTGGTGCTGTAGAGCCATCACGCAGACGACGTCGCGGGCAGCAGCTACTAAATAAATAAATGTGTAGCTATGTTCAATAGATTCAGGGTTGCTGGCTAATTAACATCCGCACCGATCATACGATATGCGAGGTTAAGCTGCGCTTGGCGCGGTCAGACCGTAGATGGGTGACCGTTTGTTACACATCGGGACCCCTCCATGCCTCAGAGAGCACGTTAAACAGTCGGTCCCGGGTATCATAGGAATAACTATGACAGTCGTTACGGGACGTCAGAAGTTCGAAAGCCTGGCAGCCGATCTAACCTTAGGATATCGGCATTGCTCAATAATTACTGGGTTGCGGAGGTCTGATGGCAGTCGCTCCGTGTAAAATACTGGTACTAAGCCGCATCTGGTTAGACTGGAAGCTGATCCCAACATAGTTGGGAAAACGCTAGGCAGAACTATTGTAGACGATAGGGAGAGGAGGAAAAGATAAACACAGCTTTTGACCTTTTGTGCGTACGTCGCGACCGAGCGTGCGTCCAATTTGCATTAGCAAAACGATCTACCCTATGTACGTCTATTCGTACGGCGTAAGTTGACCCGTCTCGCGGGCCTTACCTCCCCCTTCAGCGCCTGGACGCACACTTGTACACGCCGAACTGTTTATTAAAAGACAAACAAACTCAATACTTAATAACTAAGACACATGATATGTATTAAATATAAAATATTTAAATTTTCGTCGCTAACAACTATGTTCAATAAATTCTTAAAGAACGTTGAATGTTTTTCACGATCAAAGATTTGTTTACCTTTTATACAATATTTAAATGGCCGGACTATACACACATCACTACCAAGTACCAACATAAGCATAATAATCCCGTACCCATATCATACCAACAGAAAAGTAAAGATTACGTTTGTACAACACCTGTCTCATCACATACGTTGGGTTTGACAGCATTTTATTGGATGCCTGATTTCCTATTCAATAAGTTTCGGGGTTTACATTACGGTGTGAGCTGGCCCGTGAAATGTTTCGGCCCAGGAGAGGGGAGCATGTGACTAACTCTGTTATAATAATGGCTGGCTTATTATGGACTTTTGGAGTTTTCGATTCGGAATATTGGCTGTTCAAAATTTTGGTTTTGTGTTTATATCTGAGGTAGTTATGGAAATAGATTTAAAAAGTTTAATGTGCTTGTTGTTTGCCAACGTGCAATGGAGCGTAGTTTCCTCGGTGTTAAACTAACCGATCGTGTTAGAAACACCACACTGCGCTCTATAACGCAAGTAGTAGATGTTGGAGAAAAAACAGCCAGGCTTGAGTGGGAGTGGGCCGGTCATGTCGCTCAAATGCACCCGGAGAGGTGGGCAAAGATTGTCATTCACTGGACGCCCGAAGAAGGACGTCGTCGTCGAGGTCGGCCGCGGCGTAGGTGGCGTGACGATCTAGACGTATTTGTGGGGGCTAGCATGGTTAAAAACGGCACAAAATAGAGAGGTTTGGAAGGCAAAAGCAGAAACCTTTGCTCAGCAGAAGGACATTCCACACGCTATTAAAAAAAATGTGCTTGTTGGAGTTGGGTCTTCATGATACCAATTTATATTCACAGAACAACGGGTTGTTCCAGCCAGTTTGCTTAAGGAAAAGTCTGACCCTTCAGCAAGCCTATGGACAACGGTTAGTTCATTCTCACCCATGATTAGAGCCCCCAACAAACCACTCTAATCAACTCAGATTTTGTGAACAACAAAATTGCTGTCATTTACTAAAACAAAAAACTATTGTCCGCAAAGGTCACGACATTTACAACAAAAAAAGTAAAACCATTGTTCGAATAGGTTGCAATTGTCCCCGCAGTGCGGCGAAACAATCGCTAATCGATCCTTCCTAATCGATACCACTCGAATAGTTCAATTATCGGCCACTATTAATCATTTCCCTCTCTTTCGCCCGCGGAAATCTTTTCACTAACAACAATGAACACTCATCACAAATGGGGACTCGGCCTGACTCGGCCATTGTGTCCCAGCTCTGCCGACGACGTGTACCGATAATTAATTAATAATTAAGGGCCACTCCATTATCCTTTAATTAACGAGTTTCATTTCTTTAATGTTACGGTCCATTGTGATGTATGAGAAACGCTATTGTTTTGGTGAAAAGACAATGGATATAATCTTTAAAAATGAGAAAGAGTCTTTCTGACGTTTAGCCCATTTGAGTGATGAGTATAAAAACTTGAAGTCTATAGAAAAAAACAGGGAACATAATTTCGCTTTTACTATGTTTTACGATAGCATAATGATAATGTTTAGGATGCAATAATAAGCATAATTTTAAGAAAAAGGGAGATGTTACATGCTTCTAATATGGCTTATTGTTCTTTGATTACACGAGCCAATCCCGTTGTCTGCAAACACGATATTTGTGCCTTAGAAAAGAAGAGCTTTTGCAAAGTGAACGGTACCTTTTTACGGAGTATGAAAGCCACATATCAGTTAAAAGAAAAGAGCACAACAAGATAACCGCAGTGATAGCTTAGTGGTGTGACCGTCGGACTGCCAAGTCATAGGTCTCGAGTTCGAACCCAAGGTACGCACCTCTGACTTTTCGGATTCATGTGCGCATTGTATAATTATCACTTGCTTAAAAACGGTGAAGGAAAACATCGTGAGATTTCTTGACGGTATGTGAAGCCAAGTCAGAGGCACATGGGCGGCATAAACTCTGACATCAGGTTAATCACTAACCACACGAAAAGAAGAAAAAGTAAAAAGAAAAGATCCTCCACGAGTGATGATACTTAAGTACCTACAGCACAATCTTGGCAGAGATCCCCGCGACCATCCTTGCTGACTGGGTTAACTTTTTACCATGGTACGTGCCGACAGAGAAGAAATAAAAGAACGCAATTCCACATACTGAGACACGTTCCCACTACCCAGAATAGAAATATAAACTTTGAAATGTAAAAATACTCACACAAATTCTATTTAATGTACATCAAACGTTACTGCCAATGTAAGCACGAACCATTGAAATTAGTACACGACTCCCGAGAGAATGGAAACACAATTTCCATTGAATGCTTCACGCCGATACCTGGCAGTTCCAGTTTTCTTCGTGCCGCTTTTGTCCGTCTGTACAAAGCAGAAAATACAGAGAACCCAATCAGGGATCTGTCTAAATGTCGGACGATCGGACAGGCGAGGGGTTAACGCAACGTATTTTGAAATATCCCTAAATGTACGTACAATTTTCTTTGGGTTGAATAAATTGTGATTTACGTTGCTATTTCTGATGGTTACTTAATAGACATTTTCGTATGTCAATCATTGTAACTTGATGTGGGTTTTAGTGTCACATCTCGATCTTCAGCATATTAAATTTAAATAATAAGCTTCTTACAACTTTTTTTACCTTTCCTAGTCAACGTTCTTTTTTTAAATTAACGACAGTTCCACTATGAAACTTCCATAGATAAAACTTAACAGTAAACAACTTTTTAATAGCTATCTTGTATTTGTCATCATTATCTTCATCGTTATAAAGTTTTTCAAAACTCCTCAATTCTGAGGAAACCAGAAATCTGGTAACACAACAAGTGTAGGTACGCTGCGTAAGTAACAGTTTCTTTTTGGCGCCATTTTTGTTCCGACATCAATCGGACAGGGCTTTAGACATTCCCAATCGATTTCATCCATGCAAATTGACTGTACGGTCGTGGTTTGAATCGATTACAATGCGTTATTGAAATCGAATTGTTTAAGGTCGACTGGGTTGAAGTACGGTTACATCTCTATAGATTTTTTTAGAGAGAATTTTGTTCAAAGTTTATATAAATGGCAATGGAAAAAAAAGAGATAGAATTTTTCGGTGAAAGTTAAACCTGTTGAATAGTTTTAATTCCAGTAATAAACATAGCCTATGTTACTCAGTGATAATGTAGCTTTCTAACAGTAAAAGATTTTTTGAAATCGGTCCAGTAGTTTTTAAGTTTATTCGTTACATACAAAAATACAAATCTTTCTTCTTTATAATATTAGTATAGATTAACAGAAGATCAAACTAATATTATTTACGTTGCATTCGAGGTTTTTGTGCTGCTTTATGTTGTTAGAACTATAACCAGTGGCGTAGCGTGCTTTGGCGGGGCCCCGTATAAAAAATTGTTTGGGGGCCCTTACGAAGGGTAAAGATTTCTCACAAAAGAAAAAAAAATGTTTGCATAAAATTAAAAGAAATATTTATTCATCATAATTATCTTTCTGTCACTTTTTCCAAAATTTTTACAAACAATTCAAATTAAATATACAGTCTCCTTGCCTTTTTTCGGCAAACTGATTTATTAAATCATTTATAGCTGATGATGACTTTACTTTTTATAAAGTTTCTGCCTCTATGGACAATAATGACTGGTCTGACAGATTTTATTAATTTTTGCTTACGCACGTTGGGGACCCCCGTGGCCCGGGGCCCCCGTATAATTGGTACGGCAGATACGGCGGTAGCTACGCCCCTGACTATAACCATGTACCAATTTATTCCAACCCCGAGATTGTAACTGAGAATGTCCTAACAAAAAATCCAATAAATGTGCTAGATGGGAATCAAACCCTCGCGCGACGACCTTCCTTACGTTAACGCACTAATAACTTTTAGATTTATAAAGCAGATAAAATACGTACTTATCTATACTAATACTAATATAGTAAAGAGGAAAGATTAGTATTTTTGTATGTAGCGAATAAACCTAAAAACTACTGGACCGATTTCAAAAATTCTTTTGCCGTTAGAAAGCTATTTTTTTTTTTTTATCGTGGGGAAATCCTCATGGACTATCCCCCGTCTGGGGAAGACGGAGGGGTGTGCCGGTCTCTTACCGGCTAAAACCACCACGGTGTCCCTCCTTCTGACCTAATGCCGGGGTCGCGGGATTCGCTATTGCATGCACCGCAACCCCGGCAGGTCTTGGTCCACCAATTGCTGGTGGACCTCTCCACTGTAGGGCCCCACCCCACGACCTCCTGAGAGGCGCGGGGGGCACCCAACATCACCGGCGCACCAGAACACATGGCACGCCGTGACCACCCCGGGGACCAAACAAGTACATGGGTGCCAGACTACCCCGTGTCTGGACCCCTGGTCCCCCTGCGACGGGTCAGGTTAGTGGCCCCGCCGCCTACCACTTTTCGGCCGCAGAGGATAGGGAGAGCGGCCAACTAAACACCGACACTCCTCTCCCCCTGCGGCCCCACCGCGTCCGCCATCTGACGGTGGCGGCCCCGTCAGGCCGCGGAAGGTAGGGAGAACGGCGCACCGTAATACCGGCACTCCTCTCCCGCCGCGGCCTCCACCCTTCAGCCGCAATGCCTCCCATAAGACATCGCGGCCCTCCTCAGTTGCGATATCACCCAGGCGACACCGCAACCTACTTGGCCGCTACGACGAGGGCTTCCAGGCCCAAGCCCCGACGAGCAGCCCCTCCTCGGGTTCCTCTTCGCTTCACCGTGGGGCTCGAAGCCACGGCTACTAAGCCCCCCCGCAACGTCAATGCGGGAACCCATCGGGGGGGGGCCGTTAGAAAGCTACATTATCACTGAGTAACATAGGCTATATTTATTACTGGAATAAAACTTCTTACGCGGGCGGAGCCGTGAGGACACAGCTAGTTTTTGTATAAATAGGTAAAAACCAGCCTTTTTTTCTATAAATAAGTAAAAAATATTTTGATTGTGAAACATTAATTTTGCTAAGAATCCATTAAACATACACATTTTTAGAGAACTGCCTCGTTGGTCTAGTGGTGACAAGCGCCACTGCTGATCGTGAGATCCTGGGTTCGATCCACAGGTCGGGCAAAGTGTTATTGGGTTATTCCGTGTGGAATTACTCAGTAGCAGCCCGGAGTTTGGAATTGTGCCCGGTTGATAGCAATAATACACATCTGCCCAACCCTTCGGGGAATACAGGCGTGATATTACCTTATTTTTAGAGAACCTTACTATATTTTTCAATCATTTAAAAGTGTGCATTTTTTAACGGTTCTTATAGCAGAATGAATGTTTAACGATCAAAAGTTTGTTTACCTTTTATACAGAATTGAAACGGCCGGGCTATATCTATGCTTACTATAGTAGGATTATTAATTCGATGGACTAAACTGACAGGTCCTACCATTATTTGACAGTAGTGCATTGTTGTTTGACATTAGCACCTGTCAGTTTAGTCCAGTGAATTAATAATCCGACTTAAGAAGCATGCATTCTTTTATAAGAGCACTATGTGTTTATTTCCATATGTTTAAAATACCCTGCCCTTAAATCGTTCGGCAGACGGCTTCGATACTTTTATTGCTTGTTCGAATTTCACACCCGACACTGATACAGTCATATCCGACAGATGGCGCGATAATGTTACACGATCTAACAGTAAAACGACTCCACCTCCCACCATATACCTACATGGAACATTATGTTTGTATGTTTTTTCTTTTTTTACATGGAATTATGGATTTTGAAGAAGGACTATGGCGATATGAAGATAGAGAATATAGTTAAGAATACTTTTTTTCGGTCTGGAATAGTACCTACCATCGTCTTCAATTATCTATTGCTATTCCCCTATAGATTTCTACATCGAAATATTGTAGTGGCTCTCTGTAAATATATTCTTGACAACATAGGCATAACATAAACATAACATCACGCCTTTATTCTCTGAAGGGCTGGGCAGAGGTGTATAGTAACACACGAGTATGTTTAAAGTCCCATGTCATAGGGGGCGAGCCAATTGCCAGAAATTCAGACTCCGGGCTGCTACTGAGGAATTCCACACGGAAAAACCCAATAACACTTTTCCCGACCTGGGAGTCGAACCCAGGACCTCACGATCAGCAGTCGCGCTTGCTTCCGCTAGACCAACATAGGCGGTAATGATATTTTCATTATCATCAATTAAGATCCTATTATCCACGATTTCTAGGGAACAAATAAGTACCTAGGTACCTACGTTGAAGGTACCAAAATATTACAGGGCGCAAAGGTTAAAGGAATTACATATTGTATAGAATTTTAAGTGGCACAGGTTTTGATTTAGTTTACCATAGATATTAATTTATTCCTTTGTTCCTTTGATGAGATTTTGAATAAAGGTACTTATTCTTATCGAAGCTTATTTCAGTAAGCAATCAACAAGTAGGTAGGTATATAAATAGCGATTAGTCATTTGTTTTCTCTTAACCTGACGCAAGAAAGATAGAGTTCGGCTGAAGATGTTGAGATCAGGAATAAATAAATCGTAAACATGCATCGATTCTCAATATTTCATATCGATTCCTAGCATCGATACTCCACACATCGATCATCTGAAGCGTAAAGTTGCCATAAAATTGTGCATATCGTTATCGTGGGCTGTTAAAATTGAAATAACTTGGAACGTAAAAAATGCCAATGTTACGCATGCTTGCGGCCATATTGTGTGTTCCGTTCAACTCATACGATACTCCATACGTCGCAAATGTACGTATTAAGTACCTAGTAAAATTTATGCATTTTTGTATGTTAGTTTTAAACGAGATGAGGATGATTACAAGATAATTAAAAGTAAGCAGTAATAGCCCAAAACTCAGATCGCCGATGTTGGTCAGAAAGCCACAAGCTTAAAATGGAAATGGGCTGGTCGCGTCCGCCGCATGTCGGACGAGCTGTGGGCAAAACTCATCACTGACTGGAGCCCACACAACGTCAGACGACGTCGCGGCAGGCCCAGAATGGCGGGACGAACTATATAGACACCTATTGGAAGGACTAGCCGCAGAAATCCTTAAGCCGAGAGGAGTGGAAGGAGGCCTTTGCCCTGCAGACTGATGATCATGGCTGAATAATAATAATAAGCAGTGATAGCCTATAGCGGTTGCCTTCCATGCAGGAGGGTTTGAGTTCAAACCCGGCCTGCACTTCTGACTTTTCGAATTTATCACTTAAGTTAACGGCGAAAGAAAACATCGTGTGGAAACCTGCACACCTGAGAGGGTTCCAATAAGATTTCGATGATGTGTATCACGGAATAAATAATAGGTAGTCTGTGGTATGTGTAGTCCACCAACCCGCACCAGGCCAGCGTGAAGGTCTAAGGCCTAAACCCTTCTCATTCTGGGAAGAGGTCCATGTCCAGCAGTGAGACAGTAAAATTGCTTCACACAATACAAGAAACTTGCCATCACCAATGATGAAATTTGCATTTGTCACGGATCTTATTATTGTGTCAAGCAAAATAGGGTCTTGTATTAATTCTGCAAAAGATGCCTTTTGCTAATTACCGATAGTAAAGCCAACTCTATAGGCTTGCAAACACTACAATAAAGAAGAATAATTAAATATTCTCAACTAGCTTCGTAGCTCATTCAATTTTTATTAACATTCCCTTTTTGATCTCTTCTTTTTCAAGCGAGCGGGTTTTTAATAAAGCTTTTAATCATTCTTCAAACATTTATTTCAGTTTTATAATTAATCTGTGTTTGACAGGCGTATTTGTGTAGCTTTACTTGTAAGGCATTAAAGGTTTGCGCCTCCGGCGTTTTGGCATGTACAGTCAACGTCAAAAATAACTGATGATTGTATAAAGTTTTAAAAATGGTTTGTGATAGCATAAGACGCTCTGCAGTGAAAACCTCGTATATCCAATTTTTTCAAAAGCGTTTCATTTGTTCTTTAGATTGATAAACTCGTCATACACGTATTAGTTCAACAAACTTTCAATTCAAATACTTCAAAGCCATCTATGACATACGATGACAAACTTGTATAAACATTTGATTGGCCATTTTTTTTCAAGAAACAGTTTGGTTTAGCTCTTGTCAAATTTTGTATTTTACACTATGTGGTGTTCACTGCCGACCATCGATAATCAGCCTATTACTGTCCCACTGGGCACGGGTTTCTTTTCAGAATGAGAAAGGTGTCAGCCTTAGTCTACCACGCCAGCGTGATGCTGGTTGGCGAACCACACACACCATCGAGAACTTTATGGAGCTCTCTCAGGTGCGCAGGTTTCCTCGCGATGTTTTCGATA
Organism: Amphipyra berbera; assembly: GCA_910594945.2. NCBI lineage: Eukaryota > Metazoa > Arthropoda > Insecta > Lepidoptera > Noctuidae > Amphipyra > Amphipyra berbera. The sequence goes on from OU343127.1 coordinate 19,468,861, forward strand.
ATTAAATTCTTATCCGCACATGAATTCAAAAAGTCAGAGGTGCAAGCTTTATAAATGATAATAAGCTTATTACATTTTTATTTATAAAACAATATAGTAGATAATATTTTAATCAGTTGTATTATAAAATTTTGAATTATAATTAGCTGAAATGAAAATTATTTAAAAAAGAATCATTGACTTTTGCTGTTGACTGTACTTGGTTTTCAAATTAGAAATGAATCTTTAGGTTACTGTTTTAGGTTAGCAAGTAAGTTTAATATTAAGTGGTGCTACAGTGATGATTGAAAAATAAAAATACATAATGATTTATTTTTTTATTTGGGTCACCTAAAATTGAATATCTGTCCAAAAAACTGTGTCTAGAGTCGAGCGATGAAGAATTTTCGGTAAATGATTAAAAGTAGGTAATTTTAAAATTAATGTTTTGTCCATCGACTCCAAGCGCCACAGATTTTTTGATTTCTGTTCCCAACACTGAGACGCAATCCAGCAGTAGAATAAAAATAAATAATTATAAAATAATAAAATTGAACTGCCTCATTTGTTCAGTGGTGGCAAGCGCGACTGCTGATCATGAGGGCCTGGGTTCGATCCCCAGGTCGGGCAAAGTGTTATTGGGTTTTTCCGTGTGGAATTCCTCAGTAGCAGCCCGGAGTCTGGATTTGTGCCCGGCTAATGGCAAAGGCTCGCCCCCTATTACATGGGACTTAAGCATAACTGGCGAAACGACGATATTACTATAGACTTCTGCCCAACCCTACGGGGATATACAGGCGTGATATTATGTAATGTAATAAAATTTACCAAACTAGGTATCGTTTCCGATTTGGAATCACTCTCTTAATTATTATTACTACTTGAAACTATACGGAACTACTTTTAGCTTTTGGGAGTTCGCTTACAAGTGTTGTTCGTTCTTCGTAGCCTTTTCCCAACTATGTTGGGGTCAGCTTCCAGTCTAACGAGATGCGGCTGAATACCAGTATTTTACACGGAGCGACTGCCATCAGACCTCCGCAACCCAGTTACTGGGCAATGCCAATATCCTTAGGTTAGACCGGTTGTCAGACTTTTTGGGCTTCTGACTTCCCGTAACGACTGTCATAGGTATTCGTATGACATCCGGGACCGACTGTTTAACGTGCTCTCCGAGCCACGGAGGGGTCTCGATGTGTAACGAATGGTTACCCATCCACAGACTGACCGCGGCAAGCACAGCTGAACCTCGCAAATCGTATGATCCGCGCGGTTGGTAATTAGCTACGAGCCCCTCCGCCTCTTCGCCTCTTCGCTTACAAGTGTTGTGTACATCAAATACCTTATCACAGAATTGGGGATAAGTTTTATGGGGAAAATAAGAGGCTGTTACTATAGGCAAAGATCACATAAAACATTTATGGCGTGAGTCGCTCCTAAGTTGTACCTAAATCAGTAATGGCCAAATTCTAAAACTCTACTCAATTCTAAGTTTTTAAGTTTCGTGCTGTCACGTAAAGGGATGATTTCCACCAAACGGCTCGCATCGCATCGGATCGGAAAGGATACGATCGGCTCCGTACCGTCGCTTGCGAACGTATGCGTTTCTGCGCCTAGTCAAATAGTTTCGTTCCTATCGTGTTGACAGCCGAAAGGATCCGGACGGATACGACGAAAGGCGAACGGAGCCGATCGCGCGTCGCAGCATACATCCGGCTACGATCGCGTGTCGCGGAAAACGCCCGTGGTCAAGCTGCTGTGCGCGGCTTGGTAACATAGATTTTAAATTAAATTAAACTTCACAGCTTGGCTCATCGCCGCAAGGTTGCCTGCTTATCGGTCTTCTATAGATTGTACTTCGGAGAGTGTGCTCAAGAACTCCACAACCTCATCCCACCGGCCCCCTTCTACCATCGGACATCTAGACGCACTGCAAGTTACCATCCATACTTAGTTGCCATTCCACCAATTCGCACTAAGCGCTTCCAAACATCCTTCATAATGCGCACTGCAAAAGAGTGGAACTCACTACCTGCATCTGTGTTCCCGAACACATTCAACCTGAATCTCTTCAAAGTTAGAGTTAACAGGCTTCTTCTGGGTAAGCTCACTCCATCTTAGACTTTGTCTCTGTCTCCTCTGACCTTGACTAGAGTCAAGAGCAAACCCATTTCAAATAAAAAAAATACTGTGTACACAATTTAATGTCGTTTAAATATTGTAAAATCCGCCCCCATCCGATGCGATGCGAGCCGTTTGGTGGAAATTATCCTTAAAGCGAAGTGACTGAAACAACACGAGACTTATAGTCGCCGGCACGTAACTTGGCAAAAGTAGAGAAGGGCATTCCTATCCGTTCTTTATTTCTTCTAAACCGACCTGTTTACAATAATTATGGCAATAACCATAGAATAATGACAAGCAATAAAAGTGTAAAACCACCGAAAGTCTATAGTTTATTGGTGCTCAACGTAAATTTACTTGCAAAGCAATCTTCTTCTCGTGTGGTTACTGACTAACCTGGTGTTAGAGTTTATGCCGCCTATGGGCCTCTGGCTCGGCTTCACATGCCGTCGAGAAATATCTCTCGAGCATGCCGGTTTCCTCACGATGTTTTCGTTCACAGTTTTTAAGCAAGTGTTAATTATACAATACGCACATGAATCCGAAAAGTCAGAGGTGCGTGCCTTGGGGTCGGTCTCGAGACATATGATTTGGCAGTCTGACGGTCACACGAGGCTATCACTGCTATTTGCAAAGCAATATTGCGAGACAAGTCGTAAGGGTAGAGAGATATTTTATTTTATTTTACTTTATTGGGATATTTAACAGTTACACATTACACAAGGTATGATAGAATAAGTTTTAAACTAAATAAACGTGTAACCCACACCAATATCCTATCTACCTATATACTAATATTATAAAGCTGAAGAGTTTGTTTGAACGCCCTAATCTCAGGAACTACTGGTTGGAATTGAAAAAATATTTTTGTGTTGGATAGTCCATTTATCGAGGAAGGTTATAGGCTATATAACATCACGCTACGACTAATAGGAGCGGAGCATAAATTAAAAATGTTGCAAAATCGGGAAAAATGTCCACCCGTGCGAAGCCGGGACGAGGCGCTATAGACAGATGTATAAACGCTTTGCATCGTATCGAGTTACTTGTTAACCGGTTATATGACCCTCCAGCTCACTGAAAATGTATTTTTCACTCGATTTAGTGAAGAGTAGTCTCATGGGACTTGTCTGTGGAAGTTGTATTTAATATCTTGCCAAGATTTTCATAGTTTATTTAAAAACATAATATACAAGGTTAGTCGGAAAGGGGGTACTAATCCGAAAGGGTGTTAAAATACCTTTAATAATGGATAACTTTTGTTCTACAACTTTTCCCAAAAGTCATTAGTTTAAAAGAAATAGCTGTTCAAAGATTTCATAAAAAATACGCTAAATTCTATCCATCCTTAGCTATGATCAGCTGTGTTTACATTTTAGGTCATATTTGGGGTCACGGATTAGAAGCTCCATTTTCTGAATTCGTAACTAAAGCAGGGATGAAGAATTTTTGAAAAAACTAAAATAAAAAAATCATTTTGCATGAAAAAATAATTATCGAATTTTTAAATTTTAACACATTCTTTAAAACAGTCATCAATGATACATTAAGGGCCGTATTACAGAACGAAACTCAAGCATTAATCTGTGTTTAAAACTAGTTTTGAGTCGACTTTTAATTTTAGAACATTCCTCAAGCATAGATTCATTGATCATAGTTCAGCTGTGTTTGGCTTTATTCTAGATCGTTATTCAGTTCGTAGATTCGACCCCAAGCAGTTATTTGATCTGTAATCAACCAATCGATTGGCTCGATTTGAGTCTCGTTTCATCTGAGTATAAATTGATTGCCGTTCTCGAATAAGACCGTTCCTCAAGTACTGATTCTATACTTAAACAGTGATCAACTGATTACAGATCAAACTGGACTTGAGGAATGTTCTGTAATACGGATCTAAGTGGCCTGCGGCTTAGTACCCCCTTTCCGACTAACCTTGTATACATATTATGAACTGCCTCGTTCGTCTAGTGCTGGCAAGCGTGACAGCTGATCATGAAGTCCTGGGTTCGATCCCATGGTCGGGCAAAGTGTTATTGGGTTTTTGCGTGTGGAATTTCTCAGTAGCAGCCCGAAGTTTGGATTTGTGTTCAGTTGATGGCAATAGACTCGCCCCTTATTACATAGGAATTAAACATAACGGCGAAAGGAGGGTGATACTATACATCTCTGCCTAATCCTTCGGAGAATACAGTCGTTATGTTATGTTATTTTGTGGAAGATGGGCTCGTGGCTAATTACCAACCGTGCGGATCATACGATATGCGAGGTTAAGCTGCGCTTGCCGCGGTCAGTACTTGGATGGGTGACCGTTCGTTACACATCGAGAACTTGTGATCTGTGTTTGCCGATTCGCGGTCCCCTCTCAAGAACAAACTGACGTTTCTTTTTTTTTTATTGAAAAGTTGCCCCACTAGTTCTCCTGTATCGTGGGTGCGTATACAGACACAAATCTTCACATGTACAAACATCCAGACCCGGAACAACTATCTGTAGGCCATACAAATATTTGATCCGTGCGGAAATCTAAACCACGACCCGTAGCGTCACAAAACAGATAGGTACAGAAGTCAATCTACATACAAGTGCGCTCGAGCAACGCACACATAGACACTGCTCACGGACGATATCTCGGACTGTTTGGGACTAGAGTGTGAGCGCGAGTGCCATGCGCTTGAGAGAGATAGATATATAGATAGAGCGACCGCCGAGCGTAGGTATGAAAAGTGAAGTGAAGTGCGTAGCGTAGAAGCCGATCGCTCAGGCACTGCACCAAACATGTCGACAAATCATAATTTATACTCTTCATTAGTCTCAAAAGAATTATAACCATCCGTTCCCACCCTAGTAGCCAATCTATTTATTGCTATATCTGTCCGACGCTGATTGCGAAGCAGACTTGGTAACAAAAAAAGAATCCAAACTTTTTGCTCACAATAAGGCGGCCGTTCGTCGGAGAACAGAAAAGATGCATTAAAATTCACTTTGGAGTTAACTTACTAATGAAACGGTTCAAGATTAATGGTGGTACAGCGTTTTTGTATAACAATAGGTTATGGAGAAGTTATAAAGTTGGATTTAATCATATTATCGAGTTTATTTTATAAAATTACTTTTTTTTATTTTTTTTATTTGTTACTAGGCCTGCGTTTGGCTGCCATCTCGCCTGATGTTAAGCGATGATGCGGTCAACGATGGAGCACGCTTGCCCAGAAGAAACCGATTCACTCGTGACTTGAAGACACCCAGATTGTAACTGTCGGGGAACACCCACTCGGGCAGCGCATTCCACTGTTTGGCGGTTTTCCCAATTGTGACGTATAATAAACAAGTTATGCGTGCTGTGGCGGGGGTTGCACCGTGGAAGGGAGTGCGGGGCAACGCACCGCACTCGCACTTCCAATCCGGGGCGCCCGTGGCGACAGCACGACTAGCACAGTACAATAATGAATTGGTGTTTCATTTATTGAATCGAAACCACGACGTCACAAGTGGCGACGAGGATTAAGGTATACAGAGCACAAAACAAAAAAAAAATAAAAAAAAAAATAGAATGCAGTGGTTGCAATAATTATAGGCAAATTGACAAATGAGGTATTAGTAAACAGGTGTTTTTATGTGTATTTAAGCCGCTTCTATAAATTTGTAGCTGGACAAAACTATATACCTAATGATATATGATGGAATCAGGCGTTACTTTGCGGAAATCCATGATCTATAAATATACAATAAAATATAGTATAATATATAGTTATTAATCGCACCTTCTGCATTTGCATATATTTGCGGGCGGGAGGGCGGTGCTGCATACTGCATTCAGGCTTGATCAACTGTTTTTTCGCGGAATTAACACTAAATATTTTATTGTATATTTATATATACCTAATGTTAAAATGTGAAAAAAATGAGATACTGATAATGTACCTATTGTTTTATTTTCTTTTTTCTGTCGAACTCGAATGTTATGAATATTTAAACACCTAATATTTTTAAATCAATTAATTTATTATAAACAATACCTATATTACAAATATTATGTACCTAATCTAAAAATTCAAAAAAGTGTTTTCTTACATTATTACGTCAACATCCTTAAAAACAAAAAAAAAAGAAAACAAAAGCCTACCTCATTTGTTAATAGGTGCCAACGAAGCCATTAGTTGGTGAAAACAATTGCCAATTATATTATTTAGGCAAATCATGGAATTGATTGATTAACAATGTGTTAGTCGGTATCAAAACATTACATTTGCAATGTAATTTAAGAGGTAAACTATTGAATAAATAGTTGGTACCTACAAGTTTACAATAATTCATTATTATTGTATGAAAAAAAAAAGAACGTTACATTTGCAATGTAATTTGAGAGGTAAACTATTGAATAAATAGTTGGTACCTACAAGTTTACAATAACTCATTATTATTTTATGAAAGAAGAAACGTAACTAATTCAAATATGTAACTTTGGATTATTTTGGCACTTTTATTTTTCTACCCACAGTGGCGTAGTTATTTTAATTTTACCAAAAGAAAGGAAGGTAAAACATACCATCGAGCAAATAGTTTATTATCTCTTCGTTATTTTGATATACCGTCCTAAGTACTGGTTTATGAAACCAAACGAAAAAAACAATATTGTCATTGTTTTAATAGGTTTCAATACAAACAGTTGTTTTTACTATTTAAATATGTTAATTAATGGTGAACTACCGTATTGTATTTATAGTACAATATTTTCTTTTCTTACGTAATTAAAATAATGAATGAGTTACTGTTTTAATAAGTGGTAATTCAGATATGTCTGAATGGTACCAGCTAAAAGGAGAAAAGGTTGAATAGAGCCTACAATTAAATATCTCCTTACAGAACCAAAAAAATGTCTCAAATCCCTCCGCTCGAAGCTTTTGATTGTGAAGGTGACCCATCTTGTGTGGGTTTGCGCTGGGAAAAATAGAAAAGGGGTCTCGAGATCTATCTGATAGCAACAAAAATAGACAAGCCAGACAGAATGAGAGCAACGCTTCTTCATGTTGGTGGTCTGTCCTTGCAGGAAATTTATTATAATATACCAGGCGCTCACGTAGAATAAACCACCGATAATAATGTGTATACAATTGCATTGAAAAATTAGACGAATACTTCTCACCGAAACAAAGTCGTGTCTATGAAAGACATTTATTTCGACTTATCAAAACAAGAAGTAGACGAAAATTTGATAAATTCTTGTTACGCTTGCGTCTTCAAGGCTCTAAATGTAAATTTACAAATTTAGATGAAAATATAATTGACCAAGTTACCGAAAAATGCGAGTCTGTTGAATTAAGGAAAAAGATACTTACATTAGGAGACAACGTCACGTTAGAGAAGTTAATTACCGAAGCGAATGCCCTTGAGTCGGTACATAGACAACTAAATAATTTTGATCTAACTAAGTCAAACGAAAATCAGGCCATTAATCGACTAGACACAAAAGTTGGTGGTAATGGTAAAGGATTTACTTCAAAACCCTGTTGTCGTTGTGGAAATGAAAATCATTTGAGTGATGACAAAAGTTGTCCGGCTCGTAACAAAAAATGCCTCAAGTGTAGTTTTCTGGGACATTTCCGTAACCAATGTTTAACACGCACCAAGAAGCGCAAATCTAATGATCCACCAAAAAAAAAAAAAAAAATGTGAAAAATTCAAAGCGGAGGATAAGCCTAAAGTCCATAGTGAAATAGACTATATATTTCATTTGGATAGCGATGACACCATCATTTGCAAAGTTGGTAGTATCAATATAGACATGCTTATTGACTCGGGAAGTAAATGCAATATTATTAATGATACAACATGGAACAATTTAAAGAAATGCAAAGTTCAAGTCTACTATCAAGTCAAAAGTACCAAATAAAAAAAAAAAAAAAAAAAAAAAAGTAAAAAAGCTTTATGGCTTATGGTAGCCATAATGCATTGACTGTGTTAGGTTCTTTGAAGCCGAAATTGTAGTTGGTTCGTAAAGATAAAATGCGGTCTTCTACGTTATTAAAGACGGTACAAAGAATCTACTTGGAAAAGACACTGCTATGTCTCTTGGTGTTCTAAAGGTAGGTTTTAAAATCAGCACAATAATTAATTGTATTTTTCCCAGACTCAAAGATGTTAAATTAGTAATACCTATATATGAGTCCGTAAAATCTGTTTGTCAGCCCTATCGTAGAGTGTCAGTACCCTTAGAGTCCAAAATTAATGATAAACTTGATGAATTAGTAAAAAGTGATATTATTGAGTCTGTTAACAGTCCTTCAGATTGGGTTTCACCTATGGTGCCGGTTCTCAAAAATGACGGAGACATTAGAATTTGTATTGACATGAGACTGAGCATGATACAAAGTTTTGAAGGAAAACAATGTCCTCCTTAATGGCTCAAAGTGTGTATACAAAGGTAATAAAATATATTACCTTGGTCATGAGTTATCTTGTAAAGGCGTGAAGCCTCTAGATAAATATGTAACATCGATTGAGTGATTCAGAGAGTCGACAACCGTAGAGGAAGTTCAAAGTTTCTTGGGTCTTGTTAATTTCGTAGGCAAGTGGGTTCCTAACCTAGCGACTTTAACGGAACCTATAAGGGAACTTTTGCGATTAAAATTACCTAATAATGCTAATATTGCGTCCTGTTGGACGGATGATCGGTCACAGGCTTTCAGACAATTAAAACAGGCAATGACTAACATACAGACATTAGGGTATTAAAGGACCGTACTCAAATTATTGCAGACGCCAGTCTGGATGGGCTTGGCGCGGTACTTGTCCAATATGATAAAATGGTCCACGCATTATTGCCTACGTTAATAAAAGTTTGACAGCTGGCGAAAAGCGCTACTGTCAAACAGAAAAGAAGCTCTTGCTTTGGTTTGGGCGGTAGAGCACTTCAAAATGTACCTTTTGGCAAAGATTCATTCGAATTAGTTAGTGAACACAAGCCTCTTGAGGTTATATTTGGAATAAGTTCTAAACCATGCGCAAGAATTGATCGATGGGTATTACGGTTGCAGTAGTATAATTACAAAATTGTATATAAACCGGGAAAAAGTAACATCGCTGATCCTCTATCTCGTTTGTGTGTTACTTCGTCCGCTTATCAGTTTGATGATGAAAATTACATTAATCATGTGATCGATCAGTCCTGTCCAACAGCTGTACCTTTAAAAGAGATAAAAAAGCTTACGAAATGGATGAGGAGTTCAAAATGGTTAAACAAAGTCTCTATAGTAATGACTGGCATCAGAGTGTAAACAATTACAAGGTTTTTGAACAAGAACTTTGTTTTCATGAAAACGTTTTATTGCGCGGAACAAAGATAGTTGTACCTTCTAAATTACGATATAGAGTACTATTAGCTGCTCACGAAGGCCATCCAGGTATTGTAGCCATGAAAGCCAGATTACATTCTAAGGTCTGGTGGCCTAAAATTGATAAAGATTCGGAAAATTATGTTAAAACTTGTAAGGGTTGCACTCTGGTGTCAGCTCCAAATCCTCCAAATCCAATGAAAAGACGCGAATTACCGACACAACCTTGGACCGATGTAGCGGTGGATTTTATGGGACCATTGCCTAGCGGGCATTATCTTTTGGTGATTGTTGGTTATTTTAGCGTTACAAAGAGATTAAAATAACTAAATCAATAACTGCGACGGACACTATTAACATACCTAAAGAAATATTCTCGCGACTAGGTATACCATTTAGTGTAACGGCTGATAATGGTCGACAATTCGTAGCAGCTGAATTTAAAGCTTTTTGTTGTGAATACGGAATTACCTTGTTTCATAGTATCCCTTATTGGCCCCAACAAAATGGGGAAGTTGAAAGACAAAACCGGGACATACTCAAGAGATTGGAAATCAGTCAAGTTCAAAAATCTGACTGGAAATCCAATATTCTTAAGTACTTGATGATGTATAATAATGCACTCCTCATTCTAGCACAGGAAAATCCCCTTCTGAATTGTTCTTCATACGGCAGTTCAGAGATAAATTACCATCTGTTTAGATGTAGAGCATGTTACAACTGATTTAGAAGTTAAAGATAAAGATATAGAAATGAAAATGAATCAAATCAAATCAAACTCATTTATTTGCATAATACAGGTTATGGGATGTTACAGAGGGTTCTAAAGACTCACCGTATGATAACCTTTTTAGGTGTGTAAATACATATACAGTTGTTAACTCGTTACATCACAATATTATGTTAGAGATAATTATGTCTTCTGAAGTCAATATTAAAATAAAATGTCATACAATAATAGAGAGATAAAGAAAATAATGTCAGATATATAATTATGGTCATAATTAAAAAAAAAAAAAAATGTTAAAGTAATTGTTTTCTGTCTTGTAATTGATTAAATAATAATATCATTATTGCTTACTTAAAATTATAATGATAATTAGATTATTATATTCTTATCCTCTAGATATTCTTTAACACTGTAATAACATTTATTAATTAGAAATGTATGCAACTTTTGCTTAAATTGACGAAAAGCAGCTTTTGAAAGCAGTCTTGTAAAAAGGAAAGGAAAGGAAAGGAAAGGAAAGGAACTTGTGAAAGGTGTGTTTACAATAGAGTAGATTGTAAAAAACTTATGATTGTTACCCATATTATGTTTTGACCCAATATGCTGTAATTATAACTCATTTAATTTTTATACAATTTATTGTTATCAATTGTTTTTTTATTTTGTAAGGAAGAGATGTGACGTATAATAAACAAGTTATGCGTGCTGTGGCGGGGGTTGCACCGTGGAAGGGAGTGCGGGGCAACGCACCGCACTCGCACTTCCAATCCGGGGCGCCCGTGGCGACAGCACGACTAGCACAGTACAATAATGAATTGGTGTTTCATTTATTGAATCGAAACCACGACGTCACACCAATGAAAGTGGAATCAAAACGCTTCGTTCGGGTTTTTGGTATACCAACCATAATACTTTAAGTAAAAACATTTTAACAAAAATAAAACCGACTTCAAAAAAACTTTTTCATTTTTTTGAAGTCGGTTTTATTGTTGTTAATGTGTTTTATTTTTTTTTTCATTTTAGTGGCTTTAATTAAAACGTGGTTGGACCTACTAAAGACGCTGCTCGTAACATAGTCACATCATCACATTATGCGTACTATTCGTCATTGAGGAATTCCATTGTCTATCTCCGAAGTTCTTTATCAGATCTTCACCAAATTTAAATGGGACCATTTCGAAAGAATACTCTTTCATACAAAAAATATTTTTCCAAATCGGTTTATAAATGACGGTGTTGTGAGGTAACAAACTTTAAAAAAAGAAAAAAAAAAACAGCCGAATTGATAACGTCCTCCTTTTTTGGAAGTCGGTTCAAAAGAGAATATGGAGGCCATATTAGTGATATTAAGGGCCAAACCACATCCGATGGAAGATACATCGCCGATCTTCCGCCGGTACACATAATTCCATACAAACATCTCATACCGTACACATTTAACCGAAGATGCGTTACTAAAATTCCTCGAGTAAATTACGAGACGGAAGATCGGCGACGTATCTTCTGTCAGATGTGGCTTGGCCTTAAATATTTCAATGACGTAGAGACTAACTCTTCTTCTCTCGTGAAGTTGTATGAGAATAGCTCATGCTGTGGTGATAAGAGTACCCAGTCAGCAAGGTTGGTAGCGGGGCTAACTGCCCAGGGTGCACCGGCCGTTCTGAAGTACCGTCACTCATGCAGTCTCTATTAATACAAGATACAAGATCATTTATTTGTCCAAACCATGAGTATACACACATAGCATGCAAGATGTTAAATTACACAATAGAATCAGTCATGTTTTGCCTTACGGCGTATAAATATGCGTGAATTTAATAATAATACATTTTTTTTTTGACTAGCAGCTATATCATGAAAAGAAGAAACTATTAATAGAGAATTGGTGTATTTAAAATTGAGATATTAATAGTAGAAATTAAATGAGAACATAATTATACAAAACATCGAATAAAATTAAAATTCAGATATTAATACCTAGTCGAAATTAAATGAGTACATTTATAATCTTTAATGCATCCAATTTAATGCATCCCAAATATAAAATCTACTTGAAATCAGTCTTTTTTCTTCGTAAATTATTATCCTAGATAACGTTATAAGTGTAAAGCTTTTATTTGTTAACACAAGCTATTCCGTTCTGCCTAGCCTTTTCCCAACTATGTTGGGGTCAGCTCCCAGTCTAACTAGGTGCGGCTGAATTCCAATATCTTACACGGAGCGACTGCCATCAGAACTTCGCAATCCAGTTACTGGGCAATGCTGATATCCTAGCGGTTGACTTTCGGGCTTCTGACTTCCCGTAACGACTGTAGGCAAGGAGCGATCTCGATGTGTCACCGGTCACTCATCCACGGACTGACCGCGGCAAGAGCAACTTAACCTCGTATAATCTATTATACAGTACAAAATCGTATCTATTCATGAAAGCAATATTCTTTTTAGTCAGACGAGAACACATCTCTCGTTATATTTTATTAAGATCTGAATATAAGACGATATGGTTTGAAATGTTCTCAAGAAAATGTACAGTATCATTGCTACATTATCTAGATAAATAGGCTTTTGCTACTAGACACCAACCAGCTAGTGCATAGTGGACAGTAGATCAACTCGGTGTAAATCTTAAGCAGACTTACGCACGATTACACATATATTACCAGAAGGCCTCACAGTGTGCTCAAACGCACTGCGTTGAAGACGGCTCTGTGATTGGTTGTCTTTAATCTCGCAACATAAAGATAACCAATCCCAGATTCGTATTCTCCCCTGATCCACCGTGCTCACCCGCCGCAGCCGCGGAGCCGGTCGTTTTTTCTGACTCCGCAGTCACACCGTTAATTCAGCCCTCATCAAGCGGTCTCCCTCCCAGTCCTCTCGCAAGCAACGCCCTAAGTCAAGGTTCGAGTCCCCCCTAGGGGACGCCCTTAGTGGTGTTGTTGCTATCTAGTCATGATGTTAGTAGTAGACGTAGTAATAGTAGTTAGCTTAGGTTAAGTATTTTAGTCTCGTCGGAATTGGTAGGAGACCCTTCAGGTCTCACCAATAACTGCTCGGTTACGTAGAAACGGTCCGCAAGACCATCTACAAGCAGTCGAATAGAAAAAAAAGACTCGTATTCAACGCAGTGCGTACGAGCACACTGTGCGGCCTTCTTGTAATGTGTGTGTGTATATGGGTGTTAGTGTCTTCTGCGAGTGTTTTGTTCTACACATTACACAAAAACATTTATTCAAAACATAATTTCTATATTTACGTCTTTGCGTCGTCGGCGCGGGTTATCGGCGGGTTTTTTTTAATAAGAAGTGTGTACGCTTGCCTTCCACGCAGAAGGATCTGAGTTCGATCCCGGCCCATAATTCTGACTTTTCGAATTCATGTGCGGATCAGAATTTGATTATCACTTGCGTTAACGGTGAAGGAAAACATCGTGAGGAAACCTGCACATCTGAGAGGGCTCCGCAAAGTTCTCGATGGTTTGTGTAGTCCGCCAAACCGCACCAAGCCAGCGTGGTGGACTTAGTCCTAAAATCATCTCATTCTGAGATGAGGCCCGTGCTCAGCAATGGGACAGTAATGGGCTAATATGTTTATGTAATCTTTGCCCCTCACTATGATTTTTTCTCTACCTATCATGGGAGCGTTTACAGACACAAATCTTCACATGCACAAACACTCAGACCCGGAACAACTATCTGTAGGTCATACAAATATTTGTCCCGTGCGGGAATCGATACCACAAACCGTAGCGCAGAAGCTAATCGCTCAGCCACTGCACCAAACGTGTCGTTTGTGTGTCTTGTTCCATAATAACGCCTTGTACACAACTTATGCTGGCACGCTGATAAACCACGACTCCCGCGTTTGGTATGCCACAGGCTTAGATAGGCAGGCTGGATCATTCCCGGGGTTGCGGTGCATGCTTTTGCGAATCCCGCGATCCCGGCCGAACGGTGAGGAGGAGGAACACCGTTGGTTTTTAGCCGGTAAGAGTCCGGCAGACCCCGTAGCGAGGGACATCCATGAGGATTTTCCAAAGAAAAAAAAAAGGCTGCATCATTCAGTGCAGTTGTCGAATATGACTAAAATGACAGATTTCTAGATTAAGATTTAATTAGTTTAAGTTTCTTTTTTTTAAGTGAACTGTAATGTTCTTTAAGAAATAAATCTCTTTAAACCGAAGATAAAATTGTTCTTCCTAAAAAAATCTCAAAAAAAGACCAGGTTTGTAGCACCCTAAACCGACGAGCATGCATGAGAAGGTTAATGAGTGTATATGAAGCGAAAAGGGTGTGTCAGGATCGTAGCAGGTGGAAAACTATAGTCTCTACCTACCCCAATGGGAATTCATCCTCTTGCCCTTATCCCAACTCATTTGTGGTCGGCGCAGTATGACTTCTTCCATACCTCTCTATTAGCCGTTATTTCAGTAGTCACCCCCTTTCTAGCCATATCATCTTTCACACTATCCATCCATCTCTGCTTTGGTCTTCCTCTACTCTTATAACCATCCACTTTCATACTCAAAACTTTCCTCACATGTTCCTCGTTCCTCCGCATCACATGCCCATACCATGACAACCGGTTTCCACACAATTTCTCAGTCACCGGCGCCACTTTCAGGCTTCCTCTTACATACTCATTTCTAATTCTATCCATTCGCGTAATACCACACATCCCAGGTGAACATAAAAAACAGGTGTGATTGTACACTGGCCTGCAAAAATAAGTATCACACTTTTAAAATTTCAATTTTTTCTAAACTATAGAAGTTAGAGATTTAAAATAAAAAACGTTTTATAGCAATTTTTATCAGCTTTCTTTGAAACTATAGTAACAAAGTCAAACTCTTTTTTGAGTCCTTTTTGTTTCGAAAATATATCTTGTGTACCTAAAAAGTTATTGCAATTTTAAAAGTGTGATACTTATTTTTGCAGGCCAGTATATGTATTTAAAAAATTTGAAGTTACAACGGCACCCTTCCTGCTCTGTCTTTAGCGTTGCTAGGGTCAAACATTCAAGAATGGTTAAAGAACATTATCTTGCTCTATAGTGGTTTATATAGGTAAATTATCTGTATGTATAATTAATTATGTATGTACCCTATTTGAGTGTGTGTGTGTATATGTAAAGAAATACCTATACAAACTATTTCTTAATTTGATTTTATTTTTATCGTTATAATTTGAATTTGACAAGGACAGATCAACTGTCAATCAAATGAAAGATGAATTTTATGTTTGTAAAAATGTGGCGTAAAAACTAATTAAATATAAGAGATTACTCGAATATAATTAAAGTGAAAATTCAAGAGAGAGGAAAGGACATAAATGTCGTTTCTTTCTTTGCAGGTAAATTTAGATAATAAGATAAACTCGAAATTATATTTGTATGTAGGACATAGAGTACCTAATGTAATTAAAACAAAATAAATCTTTCTTTGCAGAGCAACACATTTTGTTTATTTCCATAAAAGAAATACTTACTCATTATAAAACGACATTTTTGTTAAGAAAAAAATGGAGAAGCTGAGATTCGAATTTACATTGCTACCTGGGAGTGATGGAAAATCAAATATTTATTCCATAACCTCAATTGCAACGCCGAACGATAAGGTATACGCAATACCAGAAGAATTACAAGCGGTTAATCATCACAAAGAACTAATTAAAACATCTGCTTATAATAAAGTGAAAAATAGTCTAAAAAAAAGGTACCAAACAAGAAAAGTTTGGATAACTATGTCAGAAGATCTGGAGAAAACTTACCTGGATGAAGATGGTAATTTGCAATTTGGTGACCAATACCTAGGGGAACTGACAAAAGAAGAAGGTGAACGGAAAAGCGAAACAGGTACATTGGAAAAATTATTCGAAAAGTTGGTAGAAACCACAC
Organism: Amphipyra berbera; assembly: GCA_910594945.2. Taxonomy (NCBI): domain Eukaryota; kingdom Metazoa; phylum Arthropoda; class Insecta; order Lepidoptera; family Noctuidae; genus Amphipyra; species Amphipyra berbera. Next base: position 19,484,920 of record OU343127.1, read on the forward strand.
GGGAAAATAGACAGCAGAGCATAAAACAGATCGCAGAGAAATTTGTACTAGAGAAATTTACAAGCAAAAACTCAAATGCCAAACTATGGATAGATATTTTTGAAAAAGAATGCGAGCGTTTTGATGTGACAACGGATGAAAAGAAAATTGAAATACTGCGTCTTTTCATGGATAAGAGTTGCTCAGATTGGTACAGTTCCATGATTATAAAATTGACAATGAACTCGGAATGGTCCATATGGAAAACTAAATTCTGTGAGACATTTGCGAATAAGGGATGGAATCCAGTCACTTATGCATTATTATTTAAATACAAGGCAGGCTCATTGTTAGAATATGCTATTAAGAAGGAAAAACTTTTACTTGATATGAGAACATCAATCGATACAGGCACTTTAATAGACTTGATTGCAGCGGGTTTACCAGAGTACATACTGAATAAAATTGATAGAGAAATATTGAAGGATACAATGGACCTGTTTAATGAGGTGAGCAAACATGAACATATGGTAAATAAAAGAAGCTTTTTGGCTAAGAGAAATTATGGAAATCAAAAACCTACTGGTAAAAGTGAAGAGAAAAATCCATGCAAAATATGTGAAAACCTGAGTAAGGGCCAACGTTATCACCCTGAAGCTGTGTGCTGGTTTAAACAAAGAGAAGATGAAAAGGTAAAGAAAAATACAATTAGACATGTCAATAATTCAGTGATTGAAGCAGAATTAAATGAGACTGATCAAAAAAACGAATAGTAACACCATTAATTACCGTCAAACTACTATTGAATAATAAATTAGAAATAAATGGAATCTATGATTCTGGATCAAATGTATCATTAATAAACTCTAAGTTATTAAAAATAAAAGGAAAAGGAAACAATAAAAATGAAGCAGATATAGTAACAATTAATGGTGTTAAAAAGACAAGTGGTTTGACAAATTTAAAAATAAAAATTAAAGAACTGGAGAAACAAGTGGACGTCTACATTATTGATGAACACAATTTCAAATATGATTTTTTGATTGGATTAGACTTGATCAAAACATTCAAATTGACACAAACAGAAGACTTGGAAATTCTTCAGAAACTGTACTTACATAAAGAAAATGTTGAGAAGGCAGAAGAAAATGACATAAGTAAAAAGCCAACCAACACGTTGAGAAATAAGGAAAAGAACAATAATAATAACAGTTTAGATGAATATAAAGTAAATTTCAATGAACACGTAAAAGAGGAAGATTTTCAAATAAAAATAAATTATTTAAACGAAGATGAGAAAGATAAAATAAATAAATTGATTAGCGAATACAAATCAGTATTTGCAAAAGACAAATATGACATCGGCACTGTAAAGGGATACGAAGCCAGAATAGACCTATTACTAGAAAAATATTGCAGCAAAAGGCCTTATAGATGCACCATGGAAGATAAGAAAGAGATAGAACAACAAATAGCAAAATTACTAGATAACAACCTAATAGAAGAATCCTACAGCCCATTTGCGGCACCTGTCACTTTAGCGTTTAAAAAAGAAGATAACAAAAGATCTAGACTATGTATAGACTTTAGAGACTTGAATAAAATAGTAGTACCTCAAGCTCAACCATTTCCATTGATTGATGACTTGGTGATAAAGACCAGGAATTGCAACTACTTTTCTGCACTTGACATAAATTCTGCATTCTGGTCAATTCCCTTACGAATAGAAGACAGAAAGAAGACAGGATTTGTGACACAAGAAGGACATTACCAATGGACTTGCTTACCTTTTGGGTTAAAAACGTCACCAGCAATATTCCAAAGAATATTATCCAATATATTGAGAAAATACAAACTAACAGATTTTGCAGTTAATTACATAGATGATATTCTTATATATTCGAAAACTTTTGATGAACACATTACTCATCTGTCACAATTGTTAAAGGCCATTGAATCTGAAGGATTCAGATTAAAATTTACAAAATGCACATTTGCATCAGATTCGATAAAGTACCTTGGACATATAATTCAAAGTAATTCAGTTAAACCAGTAAATGATAACTTGATTTCAATAAAAAAATTCCCTATCCCAAAGACACAAAAGAATGTAAGACAATTTCTGGGAAAAATCAATTTTTATCATGAATACATTCCAAGGAGCGCAATAATACTAGACCCTCTGCATAATTTACTGAGGAAACATCAGAAATTTGTTTGGACTGATGAGTGTCAAAAATCATTTGATATGATAAAGAGCCTCTTATGCTCTCAACCAGTGCTAGAAATATTTGATAAAGATTTACCAATCAACATTTATACAGATGCTTCTATAGAAGGTGTCGGCGCTATTCTAAAACAAATACAACCAGATGGGAAAGAAAAACCAGTAGCATATTTTTCAAAGAAACTTAATGAAGCTCAGAAGAAAAAAAAGCAATATATTTAGAATGCTTGGCTATTAAAGAAGCAGTGCGATATTGGCAATATTGGTTAATAGGAAAATCATTTACAATATATTCGGACCATAAACCATTGGAAAATATGAATTTAAAATCAAGAACAGACGAAGAGCTGGGGGATCTAACATATTATTTATCACAGTATGAATTTAAAATAAAATATTCACCGGGAAAGGAAAATGTAGAAGCAGACTGTTTAAGCAGAAACCCAGTGCTAGAGTCAGACGAAAACACAGACGAACAGTTGAAAGTAGTAAATATAATTACATTGGAAGATATATTAACAGATCAAGAAAACAATGAACAAATACAATATAATAAAAACACATTAATAAATAAACAGAATATATACTACAAGAAAATCGGTAGAAAGGAGAAAATAATTATATCAGAAGAATATTGTTTAAAACTTTTAAAGAAAATACATGAAAATATGTGCCATATTGGAATTGGGCAAATGCAGAAGATAGTTAGCCCACTCTACTCAGCAAAAAATTTGTCTAGTAACATCAAAAAAAATTGTAGACAATGTGAAACATGCATTAAAAATAAATCAAGAGGACACAATAAATTTGGGTTTTTGTCCCATTTAGGGCCAGCCACAAGACCATTTCAGATAATGTCTATAGACACAATTGGAGGCTTTGGAGGTTCGAGATCGACAAAGAAATACTTACATCTGTTAGTGGATCATTTTACCAGATATGCATTTATTCTTACATCAAGTACTCAGACTGGAAAAGATTTTATAAAATTAGTCACAAATGTCACAGAAACTGAAGATATTGATATAATTCTCACCGACCAGTATCCAGGGATTAATTCAAAAGAATTCAAGAGGTTTTTAAATGAAAAGCAAATACAGATGGTGTTTACGGCAGTAAATGCACCATTCTCTAATGGACTGAATGAAAGGCTGAATCAAACATTAGTAAACAAAATCAGATGTAGAATAAACGAAAGTGAAACAAAGAGAGCTTGGACAACTATAGCTAAAGAATGCATAGACAAATACAATCAAACAAGCCACACTGTTACTGGGTTTGCACCGACATATCTTCTATATGGAACAGATGTTACAATCTTACCGAAAGAATTGAAGCAAGAACAACCGCAAAATGACTGCATAAGAGACAGAGAAATAGCACTAGAGAACATAAAAAGATCACATGATTACAATAAAAGACTGTTTGACAAAAATCGAAAATATTGGGAGTTCGAAGAAGGAGATATGGTGTATGTAGAAAATGGAAACAAATTAAATAGAAAGAAATTAGATGAGCTGAAAATTGGGCCATTTAAGATTATTGAGAAGATTTCCAATTCTATTTACAGAATAGATACAGGTCACAGGAAAACGGAGTCAAACCTTTTTCACATAACAAAACTTACTCCAATCCTAGCAATTTGAAGGAAATGTTCTTCCTCTAAGGGGAGGGGGGGAGATGTAAAGAAATACCTATACAAACTATTTCTTAATTTGATTTTATTTTTATCGTTATAATTTGAATTTGACAAGGACAGATCAACTGTCAATCAAATGAAAGATGAATTTTATGTTTGTAAAAATGTGGCGTAAAAACTAATTAAATATAAGAGATTACTCGAATATAATTAAAGTGAAAATTCAAGAGAGAGGAAAGGACATAAATGTCGTTTCTTTCTTTGAAGGTAAATTTAGATAATAAGATAAACTCGAAATTATATTTGTATGTAGGACATAGAGTACCTAATGTAATTAAAACAAAATAAATCTTTCTTTGCAGAGCAACACATTTTGTTTATTTCCATAAAAGAAATACTTACTCATTATATATATATAGAATGAATGAAAGTAATGTAAGTAGTATAGTGAAAGTAGAATAAATGCCGTGGAAATGCGTTCCTTGCGAAGTATGTGCGGTGTAACTTTGAATGATAGATTGAGAAATGAAGAGATTAGACAAAGTTGCGGTTTAAAAGATGATGTAGTGACAAAAATTGAAAGGAGTATGCTTAGGTGGTTTGGCCATGTTCAGAGAATGAGTGAACGGCGATTAACAAAAGAAATTTATAAGGCGGATGTTAATGGGAACGCCGGTAGAGGACGTCCTAGAAGGACATACATCGATGTTATTGGTGATGTTCTTCACAAAGGTCAGGTGCGTAGTACTCTCAACCGGCGTGCGTGTATGACAAGATGTATGAATGTGGATGAAGCGAAAGGGGTATGTAAGAGTCGTAGCATGTGGCGTTCTATAGTTTCTGCCTACCCCCATGGGAAAAAGGCGTGAGTTTATGTATGTATGTATGTATATATATATATATATATTTAAAATATGTATTGTAATTATAATGTTATTATATAATTATTTGTGTTATAGTATGTATTTATACCTATTATTTAGTTTTTAGTGGGTTGCATATTTGTACGCTGCAAACTGCCCTTTATATTTTTCTTAACAATTTCCATCCAATGGTTGTCTGGAAGAAATTGCTTTAAGCGATAAGACCGCCATTTGTACTGTTAATTATGTGTATTCCTTGTTTTATTTCTTTTAGTGTGCAATAAAGTATATCTATCTGTATATCTATCTATCTATCTATCATTCAGGGTTATCACGGTTCCGGGTTAAGTCAACATGGTCCAAGTTTAATTATAGTTTACAGTTGTTTAGGATCTCATATATATATTCAAGGTCAAGCCCTTATCTTCTTGACTATTTAGAGACCCCAACTTATATAAGGAAGTTACTAATGATCTTGCAATAATGGTTTCTGAGTAGGGTGACATGATTTTCTTCAAAGAGTTGAATATCTTGTCTCTTTACATTATCCTTCTGCCTTTTGTGTTATAAAACAAACCCCGCATGTTTTTTTTAATTGCTGAAAGTAATTCCCATAATGATCATATTGTAGCTAGCTATAATAACATCACAACATCACATCACGCCTGTATTCCCCGAACGGTTGGGCAGAGGTGCATAGTAACACCCTCATTTCGCCGTTATGTTTAAGCCCCATGTAATAGGGTGCGAGCCTATGGCCAAAAATCAGGCACAAATCCAAACTCCGGATTGCTACTGAGGAATTCCACACGGAAAAACCTAATAACACTTTGCCTCACCTGAGGATTGAACTCAAGACCTCACGATCAGCAGTCGCCCTTTCCGCCACTAGACCAACGAGGCAGTTACACAATATAGGTATGTAGCTAATATGCCAAAATATATTTCTATTTTAATATAGGTTATAAGGATATATTATTATAAAGCTGTGTGTGTGGTCATTCAAAGATTACAGAAAATATAATCGTAATATGTCTTGCTATCTATACTAATATTATAAAGAGAAAAGATTAGTATTTTTGGATTTTTGTATTTTTGTATGTAACGAATAAACTTAAAAACTACTGGACCGATTTCAAAAATTATTTTGCTTTAGAAAGCTACATTATCACTGTGTAACATGGGCTACGGGCGGAGCCGTGAGGACACAGCTAGTACCTTATATTATAGCTACGTGTGTAACGGGCTTAAAGAGATAAATTATTAAAAACATAAAAAAAAACTCCCACTTGTTTCTCTATTAAACACGTACTGTGACAATGTGGAATAGAATTTCACCCCGCAGTCTCGTAAATAAGACATTCGTTGTGGAGGTGTGAAGAAAAATAGACGCGTACGCCCCCAGGGCACCATTAATGAATTGGACTGCACGTTAAGAACGCTCTATAAATATTGTCTTGGCGAAAACATCGTTACTCTTCTAGTATATCAAATAAACGACTTCTTTTACATCTACAAGCTTGTTTTCTTTAAGATATGAGCAGGATTTCAAAAGGTCAGGATGGAGCAGTAGCGTAGCGTGGGTGTCGGCTGCCCGGGACGGAAGAAAATTTTGCCGCCCTCTTGTTTAGGTATTTCAATTTAATGTATACTATACATTACATACATTAATTATAGATAACTTTTCGGTAAGAACAGTCATCATTATTTTGCATTGTACAGGTTAGATTTTGAATAAAAAAGCTTTTTTATTTATTGTTAAACTTTGCCGCCCGGGGCGGGCCGCCCCTGCCGCCCCCACTACGCTACGCCACTGTGATGAAGACATTCTACTGAAGATTCTAGAGACCCTCTGAGCCTAAGCGTATACGAGGGCACAGTTCTGCCACAGTCTTAGACCCATATTCTAAGACGTTCCTTCAAAACTTACTCGACTCGCTCCTCCTCGACTCAGTCTTTCTCACTACCATCGGGAGTTATAGTTGACATAAACGTCCTCGACTCGAGATTTTTCCTCAGTCAATCATCTGTCAAACTCAAGGTACCTCCGAACCTACCTTCACGAAAGAAATGTCAAAGTTCCTATGTAACAAAAATGAATTTTGAAGACTTTATCGACTTTATGCTTACGATAATTCTTACAACTATTTATCGCAGCGTTATTTGCGCGATGCAGATAATTCAAATTATGACGTAATGACTCCACTCTACCTCGATTCATTTGAGGACCCCTCAGTCGGGGAACCTCAAAGTTCACTCGAAATTGCGACTAAGAATACAATTTTGAAGGTGTTTTCGAGGCCGTCCTGAGTCGAGTAAGTTTTGGAGGAACGTCTTAGAATATGGGTGTTACAATCCATACAGTGCGCGTCAAATAACTTGAACCAAGATGGCGTCGACTGCGTGATCTATGTGAGGTTCGGGTCATAAGATTCGTTTTGATGAGTTCAATACATTGCATTTGGTGTTCAGGGTCTGATGATGGACCTAGGAGGTGGATAGTGGAACTCTTCATTGGCTACTAGTAAACCCCTCAAGTTTGGCAGTCCACGCCATTTTAGTTCTAGTTATTTGACGCGGACGGTAACACCTTTGATGTCGGGCGTTACCACCACCCGTGTAGGCGTTGTCCAACTGTATGGATTGTAAAACTGTGACTGAACTGAGTTGCCTACGTAGGGTTAGCATATGATTAGGATTATGAAGGATTTGAAGGACAATCTAGATGTGGACCGGGAGCGAAGAGCATTGGCGGTGAGGTGTAATATGTTGATCCGAAGGTTCTCACGCTGCACAGGTTCAGTTAAAATAACTCTTTTCAAAGCATACTGTCAAGTATTTTACACGTGTAGCCTTTGGTCTAGCTTCACTCTAAAGGCCGTTAATGCTCTTCGAGTCCAGTACAATAATGCATTCAGGATGCTGTTGGGGCTGCCACGCTTCTGTAGTGCCTCAGGGATGTTCGTGGACGCCCGGGTTGACAGCTTCGTTGCAATCAGGCGCAAGCGAGCAGCGTCCTTGTTGCACAGGGTGCGTGCCAGTAACAACAGTCTCCTGAGTGTCATTGCCAACAAACTGGATTGTCCTTTCATCTGGTATTTAAGTCAGCTACATGCTCCTGTAAATATTGGTAAGGTCTACTAACATAGTTTTTAAGTGTTTATGTTACTAACATCTTGGTACCTAGTGTAATCATGGAATTTTATTCTGAAATAAAGATATTATTATTATTATATCTCAGGATTTGTCCTGAGATATCAGGGTTTTTGGACTCTTCTCAGGATTACGGCAGAATTTTGCAAATCTCATGAAATATCAGGATTTTTAGAATTTTCAATAAAATACAGTTTACATTTTAAAGATCTCTTTAATAAAAAGTTAAACAAACTAAAAATAATCTACCTTTGGTAATAATTGCACAATTAAAATCAATACTTATTTATCCAAGTAGGTATTTAATCAGTTTTATCATACTTAATATGTGAAGATACCTTTTTAAGATACGTTTGAAAGAACATTTTCTAACTGTAAAAAATCTCAGGATTTTTCAATGGAAATCAGACTTTTTCTCCACACGTTTGATTTTATCATTTGGTAACCTGCGCAGCCTGTACCCCCGTATATACTTAGGCTAACTGTGCTGAAACCGGCCAACGAAGAGGTTGATAAAAATCGCACATATCAAGGTCAAGACCAGGAGGTCGGGAATTAGTGAAGGTTTCCTATAAAAATCATTCTGCCTAGCCTTTTCCCAACTTTGTTGGGGTCAGCTTCCAGTCTAACCAGATGCGGCCGAATACCAGTATTTTACACAGAGAGAATGCCATCAGACCTCAGCAACCCACTTCCTGGACAATGCCGATATCCTAAGGTTGTCAGACTTTCGGGTTTCTGATTTCCCGTAACGACTGTCGCAGATATTCGTATGACACTCGGGACCGACTGTTTAACGTGCTCTCCAAGGCACGGAGGGATCTTGATGTGTAACGAACTAAACGAACAGTCACCCATCCTAAGACTGACCGCGGCAAGTGCAGCTTAACTTCGCAAATCGTATGATCCAGATCGCTTGTTAATTAACCATGAGCCCCTTAAATGAGAGCTGGTATACGCGCCTTAGAGTCAATCTGCAAAATAATAATAATAATATATTTTTATTTCTGACCGTAGATTCATATACAATGTTAGTACAAACTTAAAAAAACGAATGTTAATAGAAATACATAAAAAGGAACACATTTCAATTTGGTACATGAACTCCTTCCCGCACATGTACACCCACCCAGTGCCTGAGAAATGGACCATCAATTTTGTCCACCAAGGTGGCGAGAATACTGTTGGTGCTGACTCTAAATCGTTGCAGCATCGAGGCACATCGCTTGGGCATAATGGCATAAAAGTCATCCAGCCGCGCATCAGCAAACATGCCTGATGCGCTGCAAAACCTGGGCAACTCCAACAGCACTCTCAACACGTTATTGTACTGACCGCGGCAAGCGCAGCTTAACTTCGCAAATACATAACATAACATAATAAGCCTATTACTGTCCTACACTACTACTGGGCACGGGCCTCTTCTCAGATTGAGAAGGGTTTAGGCCACCACGCTAGCCTGGTGCGGTTTGGCAAACTAAATACACCATCGAGAACTTCATGGAGCTCTTTCAGGTGCGCAGGTTTCCTCACGATGTTTTTCCTTCACCGTTAACGCAAGTGATAATCAAATTCTGATCTGCATATGAATTCGAAAAGTCAGAGGTATGGGCCGGGATCGAACTCAGACCCTCCTGCATTGAAGGCAAGCGTTCCACCGTTAGGCTATGCTTAATATTATACAAAAATATAATGCTGCCTATACACCAAAACCAATTTTTTCATATTATCAACTGGATTATCGTCTATTTGCAAAAACGGCCACTAGCTGTCAAACTCTCCAAAAATATTTTCTGTTTTGAAATTCAATTTATTTTTCTCAATGTAATCTGGTTAAAGGTCGAAAGGAGCTGTCTTTTATAAAGATAACAAAATATTCTGTCACTAGGTCACTGTGATACACATACATTTGAAGTTTTGCGAAAGTTTTATAATAAAACTTGTTCAACCATGTCAGGGCATTTGTCCAAAACAAAAGAATAACACGACTATCTACATATCTTAATAAATTCTCAAGGCATAACTATAACATATACTAACTTTTTTATGTCGGTAAAGGCGACCTTTGATTCGGGGTTCTAACATTGTCTGTTATCGGCTACCGTATTTACATATTTTTTCTAAAGCACAGTTGGACGTTGGACCTCAAAGTTTTTTTTGCCAAATTCGATTATTCTAAACGATATACTCTCTGATATTGTATTTCTGATATTTGTTTTTTTAGTCCACAATATTTTATTGTCTTTATCTTTTATTAAATTCTGTATCTTTTGGGGTCGCCATGTTTTTTTTTGTTGCTGATGTGGCGGTTTTTCCTTCGACCCGAGATTGAACTGGAACTATGAAATCACCGTATTATCTAAATTCGCATGTTCCAAAAGTCAATTCAACTTGTTATGCGGGCGCATTCAAATTCAAATTCGGTTTTTTACGGTCAAGTTGGAGTGTGGGACAAGATTTCTTCTTGTACATGGTCTATGTGAATTAGCCACATCACATCACGACTTGTATTCCCCAAAGGGTTCGGCAGAGGTGTTTCTATTACATCCTCGTTTCGCCAGTTATGTTTAAGTCCCATGTAATAGGAGGTGAGCCTATTGTCATTAACCGGGCACAAATTCGGACTCCGGGCTGCCACTGAGAAATTCCTAATGGAAAAACCTAATAACACTTTGCCCGACCTGGGGATCGAACCCAGGACCCCATGCTCAGCAGTCGCGGTTACGACTACTAAATTAACAAGGTAATCAATTATCCACATCGTGATATTATCGATGGGCACCTAACTTACTTTATGTTGAAAAATACATCTTCTAAATTATAAAAATGGTTTTGTTTTCGTAATTTAGTGACTAACCTGGTGTCAGAGTTTATGCCGCCCATGGGCCTCTGACTTGGCTTCACATGCCGTCGAGAAATATCTCTCAGGCGTGCCGGTTTCCTCACGATGTTTTCCGTCACCGTTTTTAAGCAACTGATAATTATATTACAATACGCACATTAATCCGAAAAGTCAGAGGTGCGTGCCTTGGGTTCGAACTCGAGACCTATGACTTGGCAGTCCGACGGTCACACCACTAGGCTATCACTACTGTTCAATAAACAAAAAAATGATTGAAAAATCATTGATTAATCAGCCATTACATAAATTACATACACCAGCAAATACAAAAAAACACCTTCCCCTTAATCTCCCATTAAATAATCACACAGATCCACGCTTAATGAAACTCATACCATTACCCAGAAGTTCGATCAGAATAAATCAATATGATCTGTCGGAATCCTCTTTAACAAATCAGGGAGCTAACTACCCATATTTAAAATTCGTTACCGTTCAAAAGGCTTAAATCCGATTTAGTTTAGTAAGGTTGGCACCAGCTCAAACGGGCTTCCGTGTGATTTAGAACGAAGCCAGCGACTATGTCTGAACTTCTAGTGTAAGGGCTTTAAAATGGCGGGAGAAGGTACACGCTTGGAACCGGTTCATAAATAACCGGTTTACAAAATTCCCCTTTATTAATAATACATTGATTATATCTATTATTTCCTTCAGAGTGCGACTGTTCAATGAACGTTACTAAAAACAGTAATTAACCGGTAAAAACTGGTTTATTCAAAGTACCTACTACTCACAAGGTGAAACCGAAATAGAGAGTTAAAATAAGAGGTCAAAAATAGAAACTAAACTGAAAATAAAGGTTTGTAGGTACTTGGGCATTAACCGGTTTCAATTTTTTTCCGGCTTTTCAACTCGGAGTGCGATTATTATTGTTATTTTATTTTGTTAAACTATGCAATTTGTTTTTCTTTCGTGAGACATACATAATTATGATTATTTACGGTTTTCTCAGTGCATTTTCAGGATTGCCCGTGGGTCCGAAACTAGTCGATAATCCCGTTCTGTTATGAAGTTCGGGCTAAGCAGTTTTTGACTTTTGCGTAGACTCGATGTTACCAGTATCGTAAGAAGTGACTACACGATTATATCGAAAAGAGCAAAATTATTATGTTATCTTTTTGTGATCGCTCGCTGTAACAGCTATAACGGAAGCTTCATTTTCAGTACATACAGTACCTATATTAAGGGATGATAATTGTGAGGATTAAGTCTTTTCAAATAGGACTTTTGTTTTGGTACATCTCGAAAATACTCGCTTTATAGTGCCACGATTCGTATATACGCTGTTCTCGTGGCCCCACACTTACACAGCGTAGATTCTTGGCGCTTACTTAGCATTGTCCAATAGCGAATGTTTGTCCAAATATTTGAGTTTGGGCTACAATTTGAGGTGAAGTAAGGCGCTTTATTGAATCAGATGACGTGGTATTTTGATTGTTTGAAGACAGTTTCTACAAGATATATTCCTTATAAAGTACATGGAACTTAGACATTTGTGTTTCAAAGAAAATCGTCTAGGTAATGTTTGCAGGTTTCTGATGTTAGCACTAATATTTTTGTGAGAAATGTTTAATTATCTAAAGTAACTGATTTCTGTGCCTGGGAGAGCACGTTAAACAGTCGGTACCGGGTGTCATACGAATACCTATTACAGTCCTTACGGGTAGTTGGAACCCTGAAAGTCTGACAACCGGTTTAACTTTAGGATATCGGCATGGCCCAGTAACTGGGTTGCGGAGATCTGATGGCAGTCGCTCCGTGTAAAATACTGGTATTCAGTCGCACCTGGTTAGACTGGAAGCTGACCCCAACATAGCTGGGAAAAGGCTAGGCAGAACGAGTAATTTATTTTTAATAATTTGTATGGTGTAGTGTCGGTACTCAGAGTTACTTGTGTTATGGTCATCGTTCCGGTTCTTGATCATAACGGTTTTAAAGTCTACTATGCTTCAATAAACGCATATTCATGATTGTTTACCACAACAACTTAAGGTTGCCATAAAGGCCAGCCTCAAGAAATATTATGAAGGAATTGAGTATAAAACAGTATTTAACATTTTTTAGATCATTAGACAAAATAATCACAGTCGATTTCCCTTCCCTAGCTTAGTCTATACTAATATTATAAAGCTGAAGAGTTTGTTTGTTTGAACGCGCTAATCTCAGGAACTGATGGTTGATATTGATTTTTTTTCCCGTTTTTGCAACATTATTCATTTATGCTCCCCTCCTATTGGTCGTAGCGTGATATTATATAGCCTATACCCTTCCTCAATAAATAGACTATCCAACACAAAAATATTTTTTCAATTCCAACCATTAGCGCGTTCAAACAAACAAACTCTTCAGCTTTATAATATTAGTATAGATAATAACACACAAACCAACTATTATCTTCTTTATACTAAAATTAATTTAAGAAGGCTATTTGAATCTAAGCCAAAACTAAATTGTCAGATTAATTTTCAGATAAAATTACGAACATGGCGTGTAGTTTGGCTAAAATTTTGTGTCTAATAATGTGAAGGATTAAATTGCTTCGCCTTCACGTGTAGTCAGTGTCTAAAAATGGTTACTGGCATGTTCGTTCAAAATTTTCCTAGGCAACACGGGCAAAGGTGAGTCCTTTTTTTCGTACCTACCTGTACAATTATGCTGACATTAAAATTCTAGGAAAGTCAGGTCCAAGAATAAATTTATATTCTCTTGGTCTCTCGGGGGTCCCCCAAGGGAGCTACGGTGAGATGGTGCTGAGTTGGCTGTGCAATTATACCAAAATGTGCAACAATATCCGTACTAAGGTACCTACCTACATAAAATCGATACTTACACCCATATTCTAAGACGTTCCTCCAAAACTTACTCTACTCAGGACGGCCTCGAAAACACCTTCAAATTGTATTCTTGGTCGCAATTTCGAGTGAATTTTGAGGGTCCTCAAATGAGTCCAGGTAGAGTGGAGTCATTACGTCATAATTTGAATTATCTGCATCGCGCAAATAACGCCGCGATAAATAGTTGTAAGGATTATCGTAAACATATCGTCTTGAAAATTCATTTTTGTTACATATCTACGAACTTTGACACTTCCTTCCTTAAGGTAGGTTCCGAGGTACCTTGAGTTTGACAGATGATTCCTTACCTCGGCTGAGGAAAAATCTCGAGTCGAAGACGTTTATGTCAACTATAACTACCGATGGTAGTGATAAGACTGAGTCGAGGTGGAGTCGAGTCGAGTAAGTTTTGGAGGAACGTCTTAGAATATGGGTGTTAGGTACCTAAAGAACATTATATTGCGACAATTTGGTAAAAGAATCGGAGTTAACAAGACTATAGATCCGCGTAAAGTCCGCGTAAAGATGGTGAATTTGTAATTTGATTAGAACGCACGTTACTTTGAACAAAACTGAACGAGGCGTTGTGCCAAATAAAAACAGAGTAATTATCTATTATATCTAGCTCATTTGGTGCAAAAATCACGTAATTATGTTTTTTTTCTAAACAAGTTAAATTGTCAAAATGTTCGGAAAGAAGAAACATCTCCTGTAAAATGTCTAAAAGTGTAATTATGCCACTATTGCACTAAATGAGCGTTATGTAATACTGCCTCGTTGGTCTAGTGGTGGCAAGCGCGATTGCTGATCGTGAGGTCCTGGGTTCGATCCCCAGGTCGGGTAAAGTATTGTGTTTTCCCGTGTGGAATTCCTAAGTAGCAGCCCGGAGTTTGAATTCGTGCCTGGTTGATGGCAATAGGCTCCCACCCTATTACATAACGGCGAAATGAGGGTGTTACTATACACCACTCCCCAACCCTTCGGGAATACAGGCGTGATGTTATGTTTATGTAATTATGTAATACGCGTAAAATCTTACATTCATTCTATTAGGCGAAACACACACTGCCTCGCGCTACGCTGCGGGGTGCGTGGCGACGGAGCCACAACACTGCGCGTGAATGCGTTTTCTGTGTGTTGAGCTACGCGTGTTTTCTATACAAACACAGATACTTGCAAACAACGTAAGAACACGCACTCCCGCGCTACGCTGCGTGATGCGGTGCAATGTGCGAATCGCCTTACATCTTCCGTAAATACATACAATAACGAATTTAATATATTAATAACCTTCCTTTTAAGAAGAAAGGAAGCTCTTAAATATCAAAGGAAAATTATATTAAAATTTTAATATCAAAGGTGGTAACATGAAAGTGGAATCAATTCTTACTAGAACCGTAGTATGAAATTAACTTATACGGGTAATTTATTAAAGGATAGCTCTTACGTTCATATTGGTAAAATTAGTCAGACAGGCTTCGGAAATTACTTTACTAATTAATTAGGTTACATTGGTAGATCATGTTCAACCTTGTTTGTGTGCTCCATATTGGTAAATAATTTTTTGTTGAATAAAGATGTATGGAAACCGGTTGTCATGGTATGGGCATGTGATGCGGAGGAACGAGGAACATGTCGTGAGGAAAGTTTTGAGTATGAATGTGGATGGTTATAAGAGTAGAGGAAGACCAAAGAAGCGATGGATGGATAGTGTGAAAGATGATATAGCTAGAAAGGGGGTGACTACTGAGATGACGGCTAATAGAGAATTATGGAAGAAGAAGACATACCTTTTTTTTTTTTTTTTTTTTATCGTGGGGAAATCCTCATGGACTATCCCCCGTCCGGGGAAGACGGGGGGGTGTGCCAGACTCTTACTGGCTAAAACCCCACGGTGTCCCTCCTTCTGACCTAAGGCCGGGGTCACGGGATTCGCTGTTGCATGCACCGCGACCCCGACAGGTCTCGGTCCACCAGCTTCTTCTGGTGGACCCCTCCTGTGGTGTAACTCAATCACAAAGAAAAAAAAAACTTTGGTTACTATTTAGTCTATGGTGCACGGGCTACCATAAATCCTCATGCATCATAAATCTAAGTGACAATAAACAAATAATACAAACATTAATTTAAACATGTTGAATTTGTGTGTCGCATGGTGCGTGAAAATGATGATTTCTTTTTTAAGAATATTTAAAGGAGAACGGCAGATTTCGTACAGCATACTTTTTTTTGTTGTTTTGTTATAGAATTTGTACCACTTATTAAGGCAACTAAGCTATTTATTTTTATGTAAGTGTACTATTTTTAGAATTTCGGATTAATTAATAATATCAATAAAAAGATTTTAATAAATAAACGTAATAAAATCGTAAACTAAACGCAGTTACGTTTTCAGAAGTTGCCATATATAAAATAATACAAACATTGAAAAGATAATTAATTATTTAGAAATAGAAATAACATTAAATACCTAGTCTTGTCATAGATATTGCCACGAAGAAAAAAAAATCTTTTTTTATTGCAAATAATATTTATTACTTTTACAGTGTGTTAGTTTAATACATAAATATAAAACAATTTAAAATATAAAAAGCTTATTCGAAGTGGTCTCCATTGGCTGCAATACAGTCCTTTAAACGTTGAGGCCAGTTATCAATAGAAGCACGCACTCTTTCCATGGGAAAATTCTTCACTGCCAATCGTATGGATTGTTTTAGGGACTCCATATTAGCTATAAAAGTAATGGTAGATTCACCCCTACAAGATTCTATGGCCTGTCTTTTATATTGTTTTATTTACCTACACTCAAAACCCCATTAGAACTTTATCATTATCAAACAGTTGCAGTTTGCTGTTGGACATAAGTATCTCCTAATGCACCCCACTGAGTGGGTACGATCCTCATCTCAATCTACCTACTTAATGGTAAGTAAAACACTACAAAGATAGCGACAAGCAATCTAGAACATTTACTTTATCACCAAAACAATTTTTATGTACATATATGTAACAAACTACATTGAGTACATAACCTTAAAAAATTAAACTGGTTATAACTTTTACTTCCCAAGTTCTAAAAATCTAAGAAATTAAAAAGAGCTTGTCTATCATATTAACTATCAATTAAAACAAAAAATACCCCAAAACACGAAATTTTATTAGCGGTACGAAACTCCCATACAAGCCCGCCGTTCTCCTTTATCTTATCAAAATCCTTTGAATATTAACAGTACAGTGTAAATTATGCCGGAATCTACTAAAGATTCTTTTCATCACATATTATTTACAACATTTCCTGAAAATCTACTTTAATTAAAGTATTGCTTTTAAGCAGATACTGTTACTCATTCACGTAATGTCATATGAAAAGCATCAAAAAGAATACCGTTGGAACAAAAAGCCGTACATGGGAGACTTCATATTTTTATTTTAAAAAGCGAACGCAAGGATATGTAGCTTATGCGGTGTACAGCATGTAGAGTGTATTTTTGCGACAGGTTTTTTTTTACCACATGACCTGAAAAAGGTTCAGACAGTCATGGTAACAGGTAACAGAACACAGTGTGTTACCTATGTTACCTAAACTGCCTCGTTGGTGTAGTGGTGGCAAGCGCGTCTGCTGAGCATGGTCCTGGGTTCGATCCCCGGGTCAGGCAGTGTTATTGGGTTTTTCCATTAGACATTTCTCAGTAGCAGCAAGACTCGCCCCCTATTACATGGGACTTAAACATAACGGCGAGATGAAGGTTTTACTATACACCTCTGCCTAGCCCTTCGGGGAATACAGGCGTGATGTTATGTTAATAAGTGTTTGTGTGAGTTCAGTTTCATCATCTTTGGTAAGGCGAGCTTTATGTTTTCGTCGCTCGGCAGTGAAAACCTCGTAAATAAAATTTTCTTCAAAAGCGTTTTATTTGTTCATTAGATTGATAAACTCGTCATACACGTAATAGTTCAACAAACTTTCAATTCAAATACTTCTAAGCTATCTATGACGTACGATGACAAACTTGTATTAACATTTGATCGGCAATTTTTTTTGTAGGAGACAGTTATTTTCTATCTCTTTAAATAAACATATTTTACACATACGTGGTTTTCACTGCCGACCGACGTTTTGGTCATCTGATCTCAACAATAGTTAGTTTATCTACACCAGTTAGTTCATGTGCAACCCATAAACATATATTTTCATTGCCATATCAGCTGAACAATGGGCTTAAAAAATAGCAAAAAAATATTTTGCTCTGGTTTAGTTGCCCGCAGCTCAATACCGCGCGTCGGTTAGTGGAAAAATACATATTTTTTTTGTTTTTCGTAAGCACAATGTGACCACCCCATCAAATACGGCCCGCGGTGACGTGTTCACGTTACATTCGAACAAATAGCTATTTTTTATAAGCCTATGGCATTGCAACGGCTTTTTTCACAGAGTTTTTAATCTATTGGCATGCATGAAATATATTTTTTAGAGCGTTGGAATGTGGTTGTGATATTTAAGCTTCTGTGTTGGTTTGGATAAAATGGAATGGATGGAATATTAGTTGCTGTGTTAGTCATGTCACTTTCGAATTTTTACACAATAGTTATATTCTTCTTTCTTCTTTTCGTATGGTTAGTGACTAACCTGGTGTCAGAGTTTATGCTGCCCATGGGCCTCTGACTTGGCTTCACATGCCGTCGAGAAATATCTCTCAGGCATGCTGGTTTCCTCACGATGTTTTCCTTCACCGTTTTTAAGCAAGTGATAATTATACAATACGCACATGAGATCGAGACCTATGACTTGGCATTCCGACGGTCACACCACTAGGCTATCACTGCTGCATAGTTATATAAAAATACATAAATACGGAGATTCTTGCCTAAAAGTTCAGTGAAAACAAACATGGAATCTTAAGAATGAATAAAATAAGTATGAATTGTTATCGGTAGCTAGTAACACTGGACAATGTTGACAAAGGAGGGTAATCGTCAAGATGAATCAACGTATACGAAGTTATAAAAACTGTGTTCATTCGACGGAGCAAAGGACTCTATGTCGAACAGCTGAAGAAGTCTGACCTTTTATATCTGATTAGCTTGTCCTTATTTTCTGATCTTGTGTAAATTATTATATTGTGAACTAGCTTCTGTAACTAACCACTAATCTAAATATAAGTACTATCAGTGGTGGAGAGTCTATGTTGGTTTCATAAAATTTATTTACCATACTCGCAATCCTGACGTACTGATATTAGCTATAACTGTAATGATAGATGCACCCCTAAACTATTCTGTTGTATGTATTTTACAGAATAATCTTATTTTGAACAATGTTAACTCACCACATAACCCACCAATGTTAACTGACTGCATTGGTCTTGTGGTCGCAAGCGCGACTGCTGAGCATGGGGTCCTGGGTCAATCCCCAGGTCGGGCAAAGTGTTATTGGGTTTTTCCATTAAGAATTTCTCAGTAGCAGCCTAGAGTCTGAATCTGTACCCGGGTAATGGCAATAGGCTCGCCCCCTATTACATGGGATTTAAACATAACTGGCGAAACGAGGGTACTAAAAATACACCTCTGCCGAT
The DNA here is from genome assembly GCA_910594945.2 of Amphipyra berbera. NCBI lineage: Eukaryota > Metazoa > Arthropoda > Insecta > Lepidoptera > Noctuidae > Amphipyra > Amphipyra berbera. Next base: position 19,504,090 of record OU343127.1, read on the forward strand.
CCTTTCGGATATAAGGCGTGATGTTATGTTAACTCGCCAATATTATGTTCTTATTCACAAATCATTATAGATTGCCGAAGATCATTTAATATACCTATGATAATTTTATCTTGATTTTCACGTCTTTCTTTTTTTCGTGTGGTTAGTGACTAACCTGGTGCCAGAGTTTATGCCGCCCATGGGCCTCTGACTTGGTTTCACATGCCGTCGAGAAATATCTCTCAGGCATGCAGGTTCCCTCACGATGTTTTCCTTCACCGTTTTTAAGCAATTGATAATTATACAATACGCACATGAATCGGAAAAGTCAGAGGTGCGTGCCTTTGGTTCGAATTCGAGACCTATAAATTTTCACGTACATTGACTACTCTCATCCAAATTATACATAGAAACAGAGTATTCATTCACTGGAGTACGTTTGTGCCCAGGTGCACATACACGCTGCAGTTTAATTAATAACATGCGCCGCCAACATACTTTTATGAATTTAAAACATCCCACTATGAAATTATAATATTAATATTTTAAGTGCACCGCTCGCTGCTTTTTTAGGAGATTTGGTCTGGAGATAAATTGAAATAAAGAAAATATGAAAAATGTTTTCATTATCATTGTGCGCTTTTCGTAATAATATTTGAAGATAAAATCCTAATAAGGATTCACATACTTTTCCTTTATTATTTAAATAATAGTTTATGGGTGTGTGTGATTGTTTGCTCACAAATTAGAGTAGGTAGTACAATAGATGTCACGAAACAGTAGAGACGGCTGTCTGTGTGGTGCGATTGGAAAATCTTCACCTCTTTATTAATCAAAAGTATCCCTCTAAAAAAAAAATCTAATCAATTACATCATCTAGATAAACTAATATAAGTGGTACAATAAAAAAATGCCATAGTTTTTTTGACATAGTTTTAAATTAAAAAAATATCTTGATATTACAATTATACTGCAAAAGACGTAACTTAGATTAACTGCAAGTTACCACCCATACTTAGTTGCCATTCCACCAATTCGCACTAAGCGCTTCCAAACATCCTTCATAATGCGCACTGCAAAAGAGTAGAACTCACTACCTGCGTCTGTGTTCCCGAACACATTCAAGCTGAATCTCTTCAAAGTTAGAGTTAACAGGCTTCTTCTGGGTAAGCACACTCCATCGTAGACTTTGTTTGTTAGCTAGTTCCTTAATTACTGACTATAGCAGAATCACAAAGAAATTCTTTGCATCCTTATTTGACGAAACTCTCGAATAGAAGCGGGGTTTCTCATTCTGTATTGGAATATTGTACAATTAAAAATACCAAAACTATCTATCAAATGTTATGTAAATTGAGTTACATCAAATATGTGAATAAGTGAACGTATTAACATATCAATCAATATCAATCGCCCCATAAATGGAATTCCATTGTATAAACTGTCGGGCTGCGAATTTAATTTTTGGTCACCAATCGAGATTTTGAACTAAAATGCATCGTTCCCTATCATTGGTGGAAATTTGCATGAATAATTTCAAACCGTACCCACTGTTTTACTGGACGACTCCATTTTCGCTGCTAATAGGGTTGCCCTGCCAGTTATGCTTAAGAAAAATAATATTTTTATATTTTTCGTAAATGACTGACATATTGTTATTTTCCTGCTCATTTTAAATGCACGTAATGCCATAACTAGTTTAAATTTAGGTGGTAGGTATGGCTAAAACAACAGCTCCAATAAAATTTCTGGACGACTTTATAATACTATTTTTTTATAATACCATCTCTACTTACAAATTATTATTTTCATCTTCTCATGTTTATCCTCCTTCATAGAATATAATTTCTTCCAGAAAAGTAGGTAGCCCTAGCCGGATGTTCCCACAAATTGTCGCCCAAAGTGGTCCAATGTGGGTGAGAGGGGGATCAACCCGGGAGGGCTTCGGGGTGGATTTTTTCGGGATCGCACGTTACGGCTTTCGGCAATTTAGCTAATTGCAGTTCATTTTCACTTCATTTTATTCGCATAAAGGTTTATGTGGGGATCAAAGGTTTGAGGGCCTGGCTTTAATGGATCATGAATATTTGTGTTTTTTTAATAATTAAGATTGTGTGCATATGGGTATGTTTGTTTGTGAGAGGTTTTGTTTGTTCGTCGGTTTTTTTAGAAGTTAGAATAATTTATATTTAGATTTCCAAGTTGTTGGAGGAAAGTAGTTAAGAACTTGAATACTGAAATAGCAAAGAAGGTAAATATAGCTTTTTGAATAAGTTTATACAGTGGCAAACCTTACCCATATGCGGGTAAGCTCAGGTTTTAAAATGTATTATATATATTTTGTTATAGCATCTATTTCCTTGGTTACTATTCTGAGATTACCCTCTGGGAAGAAACGTTGAAACTAAGCAAGGGTAAAAAAAAATACTAAAGTCGAAAATGTTTAACAATTGCTTGCTCTCCTTTAGATAAGAATTTATTAGTGAAGAGAAGTAGCGTTATCGTGGTAGAAGCTTATAAGATGAATCTGATAAGAGGTTCCTGGCTTAGTTCAGTTACGTCGGATCTTGGCAATTCACTCGGAGATAATGTACGTATGTTTAAGTAAAAAGAATTTATATTTTGTGTTCTGTTACGACAATGGTTTCAAGGTTTGTGAAGTAGATAATTGGCTTTAACATAGATTTCACGTTTTTCTTCTCAAATATTTCTTTTATTTGTCCACTTGTAAAAACTTGACGACGATCATCGAAGTGTCGTAACGTACTTATTAACCGACTTCCAAAAAGGAGGAGGTTACTATGTTGGTCTGTATGTTTTTTTTTTTTTTGTTTGTGTATGTTCATCGATATTTTCGCCAATTGTGAACCGATTTTGATGATTCTTTTTTAATGGATAGGGTATACTCCGAAATTGGTCCCATTTAAACTTGGTGAAGATCTGATGAAGAACTTCGGAGATAGACAATGGAACTCCTCAATGACGAACAGTACGCATATTGTGATGATGTGATTATGTTACGAGCAGCGTCTTTAGTAGGTTCAACCAAGTTTTAATTAAGGCCACTAAAATGAAAAAATAAAAACATTTTTTACAAAAAATTTAAACCGACTTCAAAAAAATAATAAAATAATTACCATATAAAATTAACAGTTTCAGAAGTCGGTGCCTTCAATTTGGTTCAGAGTGGATCAGCACCGACTTCTGAAACTGTTAATTTTATATGGTAATTATTTTATTCTTTTTTTGATGTCGGTTTAAATTTTTTGTAAAAAATGGTTTTTTTTTTAATGAGTTTGATTCTCTTGTCGTGAAAAATCATTCTTATATGAAGACATAGCTGTAATTGTTCTTAATTGACTTCTACTACAGACACTCACCAATCTATCTGTCGAACTTAGAGATTATGACAATTTTTCATTTAACCTTGTTTATTCTAGCGGTCATTCGGAGGCCATTATTTAGCATGCATTTTCAGGCCAATATGACTGACGTTCATAAAATCCTGGGTACGCATTAAAATACCAAAATGTACAATGCCTAAATTCGCAATACCTGAGTTTAGGTTTTTCAAACTTATGAAAAATTACTTTATGAATTTAGATTTTAGGTATTGTGAATTTAGGCATTCTGATTTTAGGTATTTCGATACGCACACAAGATTCTACGTGTCTAGATATTCCCGTATACCTAACTAGTAACAAATTGTAATTGAAATACCATCGTGTAACATCCACTCCCATGACCAATCTCACATCAAGATACGCCTAATTCAACGTTCCAATGTAGCTTAGTTTCAATCGGCCGCCTTCGTTCGTCCGTGATGCGAATTCACGTTGGCGTCGCTCCCCGGCCGAATACAGGAGCAATGCAAGCGAGATTCACTGCAGCTTAGAATCCGTATTAGAAGCACGTATGATGCATTTTCTTTATTTTTCGTTGTACGGAATATTCTGTTGCAGTCGCAAAGGGTGGTGGTGGCATGGTTATGGAAATCGTGATTAGGTCTCAGGTTGTATATGTGGTGTGAAATAAATAATGGATTCGTGGTTATGTGATGTTTTGGATTTCGGAATTTTCTGACGTTTGACGTCAATAAGATTGACAAGCATATCATTTTGGGATCCAGTGCATAATATCAGCAAGCACATTGTGTCACCCGCGCAATGGTGCAACGAGTATTCCCAAGGAGGGTTGATGTCAGGCAGGCGGCCAGTCACAAAACAATAAGCCAAAACCTCTAACAACATGGATTTATGAAATACATGTTGTGGCGACCCCACCTAGAGGGGATAAGGGCAGGAAGAAGAAGAAGAATCTTCTGACGTTTCGGCACGAGCTATATGAGAATAGCTCATGCAGTGGTGAAAAGATTAGCCAGTCAACAAGGTTGGTCGCAAGGCTGATGCCCAGGGTGCGCCGGACGTACTTAAGGAACAAAGGAGAACTATTAAGTGCACCCATACCACCTTCATTTTTAACCGACTTCCAAAAAAGGAGGAGGTTCTCAATTCGCCTGAATGTTTTTTTTTTTTGTATGTTTGTTCCGCGATATCTTTGATAATTGTGAACCGATTTTAAAGATGTTTTTTTGTTTGAAAGAGTATGCTTTCGAAGTGGTCCTATTTAAATTTGGTGTAGATCTGATGAAGAACTTCGGAGATAGACCATTTGAAGTTGGTTTTATTTTTGTTAAAAAGTGATTATTGATATTATAGTGAGCTTTTAGTTTCTACTCGGAGTGATTGTAGGCTGATTTCTGCAGTCTTTAGTTACAAGAAAACTAGTCCCCTGGTGTCCGGCTCCGATCTTATTCGTTTTAAGATTTGGAGCCGAGCATTGAAAAATAACGGACGCAGTTTTGTGTAACGACTCAAATTCATATCGAAAGGGCGATTTCCCCTACTAAAATGAATTTGGGTTGATAAAACAATACAGATCGGTTATTTATAAATGCTCTGTAATATTTATCTTAGAACGAATTAAATCGAAAGCAGGACCTTTCCTTGTTAGAACAACAGCTTACGCAATTTTATTGTTCACAGAATATATGAGCACAAAACAAGTTATATTTCGTCTTAGCCACAATAAACGTAGTGAGTACAGTACCACGGTGGTGTGCTGACACCAAAAGCCGATTCAATATAGTCGCCTTCTCGTTTCAACCGAGAATCAAACGTGACGAGAATTCTCTACGTATTATAGTTTATTTCCAACTTATTCCTGTTACGGAATACAATTTTGTGGCCTGTGTTAAGGAGAACTGCTTTTACTGGGTTGTCAATGAGATTATATGTTTGAATTATATTAAGGGCAACAAATTCTTGGTTTCCTTCACTTAAGAAGATTTTATCTTCGAGCAAGTACCTTTCAAATAATGTCAGACTGATAATGCTTGGAATGGAATATGAGTCTATTTTATAAACCAGTTCCAGAAACATACAAATCAGACTTGCCTACCAGTGGGATATTAAAGATAGAAACATGTTGGTGAGTGGGATTGCCTGATGTAGAATCTGGGAGATCTGATATTGTCAGTCCACAGGAGTGTATTTTCATCATCAGAAAAAAACTTATCAAATAATAAGTATCTTATTCAATAATCATGATAATCTTCATAAAATCTTTATAACATCACAATCTAGAACACAGATCAACATCTTTCTCCTTCTTGCCCAGTGCCTCTGCCTGTAACACATTGTCTGGCAGTACATCGTCTGATATCTCTGGCAATAACATCGCTACACACGCTGTCAGCAGCGACAGGATACCCACTATAAGTGATGGTAAACCTGGCCAGTAGTGCATCTGAAACAGAAAATATAATTAATGATTAAACTAAAAACGAGTAACAGATTTTTCAATAAGTTGTTCTAAGAAGGGAGTGACAAAGATGTAAAATGGTTGACTAAAAGGTAGATGAAAGAAGTTAACTGTTATTAAGACCGTGTAGTAGATTCTCTCCTCCAAGGGACTTCGTCGGGAAGGTGGGCAGAAGCGTGCTAACCACAAACTACTATCTACCAAGCGCACTGTGCGGCCGAGGACCGCACTTACACAGGGAAAGTTATACACGTGTGAAAGTTCTTGGAGTAAAGGAAATCTAACAAAACCAAATGGAATCTACGTCTACATGTTAGTAAAATACGTAAAAACTTTAGTAAATTTCAATACCGTAACAAAAAATTTTTAGCAGTAGAAATTTGAGGATATATTTTTCGTGTTTTTTTATATAAAATTTGAGTTTTCAAACCATATAGTAATAAAACGCCATCGTATGCTGCCTTAAAACCTATTAGAGGTTACTCAGAAAAATATTAGTTACTGAATAAAATAAGATTTAGCTGCTACCTTCTGCTACTTTAGTTTTTATGCAACTTTTTGTATAAAAGTAATTGAATATTCGACAAGGCAGATATAAAAAAAAACTTTAGAAATCTTTCCATGCCGCCATATTGGAACCGCCATTTTGAATTCCGTAATTCTGACGATGTATTCGTGATCAGCGACCCCAAAAACCCCCGAGTACGAGGTTTCAGGTCGATCCATTAGGTTTTCGAATTATGGACACAAAAACGACGCCATATTGGAGCCGCCATTTTGAATTCTGAAATTCTGATGTCAGTTTCGTGATCAGCGACCCTAAAATCCCCCGAGTACGAGGTTTCAGGTCGATCAACTAGGTTTTTGAATTATGGCTGCAAAGTGCGGCCTTCGGCCGCACTGTGAAACGTGGTTATTATGGCAATTTTCACTTGGGTCGTTAATTGTAGCCCCAGGGAAGTTGACGTTTACGGGCTGATAAATGATAATTACCAAATGAGAATATCATGCAGTTTCTCTGAGGCTTGTGGAGTTCAGACAGACAACGTTCACAAATCCGTGATATAAAATCAGCTTCCCATGACGATTGATGAGCATTAAACCATTAGCTAATAAGATTATTACAAGATATTGAAAACACTCGTGATCCTTGAATGCCAATTCCAGATTGAATGAAGATCCACAGATTTACCAACAAGATAGTAAAACGAAAGTCCTAGAGTTGACAGTTCGTAACTTACCAATAAAGGCGTCTGTGGGGCTATAATGGCTGCAGTACGTCCTAAAGCAGAGCATAGTGCATGCATCGTGTTCCGAGTGTACGTAGGAAATAATTCTGACGTGTAAACATACACTATGCGAATCGTTATAGTGGAACACAACTTTGCAGAGATGTATAGCATTATGGAGATAAAGCCGTAGTCTGTGGAACATGAAAGGGTCAGATTATAATTAGGAGTTTTTTAGAACGATGTAGCGTAATTTTGTATTCGATCGTGTGAAGTGAACTGACGCAGGTTTGTTCATCGAAATACCCCTTGTTGGACCAGAAATCATAATATTTTAAAGCGTTTTAAAAATACGAATAATTTGCTTCTTTAATATTCGATTCAATATACGTAAATTCTTTAGTTTTACATACCTCTCGGGATAATAGAATGCGCTGTACAAAAAGTTCCAGTCAGCAAGAAACAAAAAATTAACGGTTTCTTCCTCTTACATTTCAAAAGTAAGTACAATATCGCAACACTCGCAGGTATACCAGTTAAAACTGTTAAACCATAGTTCAAGTATTTATTCCCTTTCAACGAAACGGAGTTTATCACTAACGAGTAAGTGTTGAAAAGTGCTGTGAACCACATACAAATACAACATAGCAATCTCAGGAACAATTTCTTCGAAGAAAACGTCATCTTCAGTAATGTCTTCAAGCTTGCAGTTGAGGAGTTTTCTTCACATTTTAATTTGGACAGTTTGTTCTCATCTATAATGAAATTGTTCGTCTTAGCTGCTTCCCTGATCATGTCATCAACTTCATCTTTCTTGCCCTTGTTTAGTAGCCACCTGACGCTTTCGTCCATCCAGAATATATACAATATGAAGAGGAGTCCAGGAGCGTATATGGATATTAGGAAGATCCTCCAGTTTGGCGCGAGCCACGCTATGACGGATAAGGCTATTCCCCCAAAAGTTGCGAAAATGCTAATCACAAAGTTAATTAACGGTCGATGTTCCTTTGTGACCGATTCTATCGCTGAAACATACAAAATTTTGTAGTGGATTGGAAACTTAGTGACGATGATCCAAAATAAAACTTATTTATTCTTTGATTTTACGAACACTTAAAAGTTGACCATTTAAATATATTTATTTGATGTTTTCCGTAAATTGAAAGTTGTTTGAGCACTTAACATATTTAAGTATGGAGCTATATTATGGTACATAGCAATGATTTTATTCATTAGCATTCATGTGTATAAATAATAAGTCAATAAAGACGTCTCTGACTTTTTAAATTTATGTGCGGATCATATTTTTTGAATATCACTTGCGTCAACGGCGATGGAAAACATCGTCCGGAAACCTGTGCAACCTGTGTGTCTAGGCTGCAAACTCGCATCAGGCCAACGTGGTGGATTAAGGCCTTAACCCCTCTCATCCTAAGCAGCAGCTGTGAGACATTAATGGACTGATTATTGTGATTATGATAATTTATTACCTAAAGTAAACATAGCAGAGTAACAGTCTCCCAGTAAAGGCTCTAACGTTTCAAGCACGACATATATCCAATAGGAGTAGACCATGCTTTTAGACAAGCCAATTACAGCGCCAGCTACTGTCGTGAATATTATTACAATTTTTCTGCCGAATCTGAAAGTAGAAAGTTTTAAAATCACTAGAAATATTAATGCATCAGTCAAAATTCTCTGCAATACATACATGCACGCATATACTCACACCTGTACTTTCCGAAAGGGTAAGTAGAGGTGTTCTCCAATTACAGGAGTCTATAACCCACACTTCGGCTCTGATATTAAGTCTCGTGGTGAGACTACTTCCATAAATTAATACAAATGCATAAGGTGCGACATCGCGTCCAAGCGGTCGACGAGTTAACATCTCCTAAAGATGCCCCGTGGAGGAGCGAAACACGTGTCGTATCGGTTTGATTTGTTTGGGTGTTGCATGTTATTAATCGCACCTTCTGCATTTGCATTTATTTGCGGGCGGGAGGGCGGTGCTGCATACTGCATTCAGGCTTGATCAACTATTTAGCGAAATTAACACTAAATATTGTTATTGTATATTTGTATGTCATAGATTCCCGCAAAGTAACGCCTGATTCCATTATATAATTTAATAAAAATAAACGTTATACTTATTGAGATTGTTTTTTTTACTTAATAGTCACAGTATTGAAATTTTTTCCGTTGGTCACACCATAACTTAAGAACGACTTCACCGATTGAGGTCATATTTAAACATTTTTTTTATTGAGATGATGGTTCGTAACTTTGCTGGGTTCCGATAGGTGGCGCTGTAGTCAAGTTAATTATGCGGGAACAGCCGCGGGAGAACAGCTAGTTACTTTATAAACAGAAGCAAGAAAATAGTGAATACTTGTCTGATATCGGACCGACCAGGAACAGCCCCAACATGTATCCAACGCTGTGCATCGTCCCAACGAGGGTCCTCTTCCAGTCCTCGCATCCAAGATTGAACTGCAAAAGTGGAAAGAATATTCAATATCAGTTACTGTTGTTATGCGGTATTTGTAACAAAGAATATTGATTGATTCCTTTGAGCTTTAGGAGATTGAAACGACGGCATAGAAGACCATCATCGATCAGTCTATTCACTTGCGGTATTGCGCTTCCATCGAACCAACTGCTAAGACTTCGTCAGTAACTTCGAATGGTAAACATGAGCTCGTAATAGACTGCAACAATGAATGGTCGCGGCGAAGTAAAGGCTTAACCACCATGCTTGGCAAATGGCTTGGTCATAGTTGTATGTTGGATGAGGATGTAAACAGAAAACGAAAGCAGATGGCAGCACTACTGTTACGGAGGAGTGCCCAGGCTATCAGTGTTTATTATGTTCTGCTGGTCACGAAACGTGTAAGGCAAAACGACAGCTGAGGTGAGAGTAACCATGGAGTTTCTTGCAGGCTCTTCTCCATATGAAATGACAAATTGGAACCGTGCACATATATTCGAGTGTTAGTGAGTGCCTCTAATGGTTTAGGTGAAATGAAAATAATGATTTTGATTTTATTTGACTTAACACTTACCTCAGCAACAAAACTATCAGGTCTATCATAAACCCACTCATCACAATCTGTAGCATTTGATACATCCAAGTTGTTTCCATCACATGTACCGTTGATATCAAATAGTTTATATTTATGACATTTGTAATCGATACTTGAATTCAGTTCTAATTTTGATATCTCCGTGCGACCACAGTTTGGGTATTTACAACTGAAAAATAAAGGAATGAGATTTATTTTCTTGACAAAGTGTTATTAATCATTATTACTTTTTACACTATAAAAACATGTAACCTTGCTAGGTTAGTTAGCAGTCTATTACAATTCATCCGTAAATTGTACTTCATAGTTTTAAATTAGAACCTATAGCTATTTATCAAGAACTATTTCTAACGGCGCCGAGAAAAATCTAAAGCCCTATCTCATTTTGTCTTACTTGGGAATTCAACTAAGAACAGTTATTCCATTGCTTGTGAAAAGTGTGATGACTAGTTTAAATGCTGTCACTGTGTAGGCTAGGTAAAACAGTCTGCTTATCCTCTTCCTGTGGTCTTTGAAAACAAAACTGACCCCCCCTTTTTATCAAAAATCACGTAGGTATTCCTCGGGAAAGTTTAGAGGTATGTCGACTCTTACTGACTAAAACCTGGTCATCCTCAGCACAAAAGAGGAAGGCTTCGGGATCTCTGGGATGCATCGATACCCTTTTTGTCCTACACTTTTGACACGTCCTAGGGAGATAACGTTGTCTCTCCAATCACACACGTCACCTTGACAAATTGTAGGAAGGTGAGGTAAATGATAATATGCTTACCTGTATCCAACGTTTTCAACAGCAAAAATATAATTTACACTACGCCATATACTAACAAAATTTAGCATTCCAATAAGAATCATAAACTTTAAATGATATCGTCCAAATATTTTGAATTCACGCAACACACTTTCTAAATCTACTTTTTCTGTCTTAAATTTTATGACATCCTTTTCTAAATATTTAGTATTTTCGTCTACTGATTTATTTTTTTCATTTTCTTTAAGTTTTATTTGTGCATCTTCGTCTTTTGTTTTATTTTTCTCTAAAGCATTTTGCAATTCAAGTTTATCTTGCTGTTTATTTTTCATAATAATATTTTTTTTAGTGTCTGTGAAGCTGCTATTGCCGTAGCGGTTAATATTGTACTAATCCGTTTCATTGTTTTGAAGACGAGTATAACATTAAAGGGAGGACTCTATGTTTTTGATATCGATATTTAATGTAAGAACCGACAAGAATCTCTCCTAGGTGAAAATACGTCCCGATGATTGAAGAATTTTGTGTATCCTCTCTTTGTGGATAAATTTAATATTTCAACCCAGAAAGAGGTGGCGAGATGACCTGGAGGAGCACCGCGAGGGCTACAAAAATACACGGAAGAACTTGGGGGAGACCTTTGTCCAGCTGTGGGCCAGTATAGGCTGACATAAAAAAAAACGGAATAATATAAGAGCGGTAGCTTATGTATATTATTATTTGGTTCTACTGCTATGCTATACCTACTTACAATATTTAAAGAGAATGTTAGGAGGTGGGAATCTTGACAAGGCTCTAAACAATGGTGTTATGGTGCATATAAAGATTGATTATAACATCATTGTGTACCGTTGCTTCTAAAATTATCGATATTTTTCCTGCAGTCGATAATATGACAAGCTCCAGTATTTGTAACGGGTATTTTTAAATTTAAGTCATGTGGAACGAAGAGTTTGATTGAATTACGTGTTTTTCACTTGTTTAAACGTATTGTATTCATATGTTAATAAGCACTTTACAAAGCTTTTATTATGACTGCATATGTAAGTACATTCAGTATCAACAAAAACACAAATGTTCTGTGTATAAAAACTAAATAAAAATGTAGCAGATTATGATGACGAGTATCTACTGTAAAGGCCAGTGTTATGAAAAATTGAGTACAAGTTGTTTCCATGTTATTTTAAAATCACGAAGTATTCTTCTTTTGTTAGATTGCTAATGAGATTTTACGTTAGGTTATATTAAGGGCAAAGACTATATTGTTTTCTTCATTTAAGAAGATTTTTCATTGAAAAAGTATCTTTTAAATAAAGTCAGCCATTGTCAATGCCTGGAATTTAATATTAGCTTATTTTGTAGACCAGCTCAATAATTGTTCGAATCACAATTGATTACCAGTGGGATATTAAATATAGAAACATGTTGGTGAGTGGGATTGCTTGATGTAGAATCTGAGAGATCTGATATTGTCAATCCACAGGAGTGTATTTTCATCATCAGATAAAAAAACAAAATACATCTTATCAAATAATAAGTATCTTATTGAATAATCATGATAATCTTCATAAACTCTTTATAACTTCACAATCTAGAACACAGATCAACATCTTTCTCCTTCTTGCCCAGTGCCTCTGCCTGCAACACGTTGTCTGGCAGTACATCGTCTGATATGTCTGGAAATAACATCGCTACACACGCTGTCAGCAGCGACAGGATACCTACTATAAGTGATGGTAAACCTGGCCAGTATTGCATCTGAAAGAGAAAATATAATTCATGATTAAACTAAAAACGAGTAACAGATTTTTCAATAAGTTGTTCTAAGAAGGGAGTGACAAAGATGTAAAATGGTTGTCTTAAAGGTAGACGAAAGAAGTTAACTGACCGTGTAGTATTCTCTCCTTCAAGGGACTTCGTCTGGAAGGTGGGCAGAAGCGTGCTAACCACAAACTACGGTCACCAAACTATCTACCAAGCGTGGTTATTGTGGCAATTTTCACTTTGACCGTTAATTGTAGCTCCATTGGGAGCCCCAGGGAAGTTGACGTTTGCGGGCTGATAAATGCCTAGCGAGAATATCATGTAGTTTCTCTAAGGCTTGCGGTGTTCAGACTACGTTCACAAATCCGTGATATAAAATCAGCTCCCCATGGCAATTGAAGCCATTAGCCAATAAGATTATTACAAGATATTGAAAACACTCGTGATCCTTGAATGCCAATTCCAGATTGAATGAAGATCCAAAGATTTACCAACATGATAGTAAAACGAAAGTCCTAGAGTTAGACACTTCAAAAGAACTTACCAATAAAGGCGTCTGTGGGGCTATAATGGCAGCAGTACGTACTAAAGCAGAGCATAGTGCATGCATCGTGTTCCGAGTGTATGTAGGAAATAATTCTGAAGTGTATACATACACTATGCGAGTCGTTATAATGGAACACATCTTTGCGGAGATGTATAGCATTTTGGAGACCCAGGCGTAGTCTGTGGAACATGAAAGAGTCAGATTATAACCAGGATCTTTTTTAGAACGATGTAGTGTAATTTTGTATTTGATCGTGTGAAGTGAACTGACGCAGAACTTTGTTCATCAAAAGCACTCTTGTTGGACCAGAACTCATAACATTTTAAAAAGTTTTAAAATGCGAATAATTTTCTTATTTAATATTCGATTCAATATACCTAAATTATTTAGTTTTACATACCTCTTGGGATAATAGAATGCGCCTAGAATGCGCCGTACAAAGAGTTCCAGTCAGCAAGAAACAAAATATTAACGGTTTCTTCCTCTTACATTTCAAAAGTAAGTACAATATCGCGACACTCGCAGGTATACCAATTAAAACTGTTAAACCATAGTTCAAGTATTTATTCCCTTTCAACGAAACGGAGTTTATCAGTAACGAGTAAGTATTGAAAAGTGCTGTGAACCACAAACAAATACAACATAGCAATCTCAGGAACAATTTCTTCGAAGAAAACGTGATCTTCAGTAATGTCTTTAAGCTTACAGTTGAGGAGTTTTCTTCACATTTTAATTTGGACAGTTTGTCCTCATCTATAATGAAATTGTTCGACTTAGCTGCTTGCTTGATCATGTCATTAACTTCATCTTTCTTGCCCTTGTTTAGTAGCCACCTGAAGCTTTCGTCCATCCAGAATATATACAATATGAAGAGGAGTCCAGGAGCGTATATGGATATTAGGAAGATCCTCCAGTTTGGCGCGAGCCACGCTATGACAGGTAAGGTCATTCCCCCAAAAGTTGCGAAAATGCTAATCACAAAGTTAATTAAGGATCGATGTTCCTTTGTGACCGATTCTATCGCTGAAACATACGAAATTTTGTAATGGATTGGAAACTTAGTGACGATGATCAAAAATAAAAATTATTTATTCATGTTCTATGATTTTACGAACACCTAAAAGTTGATCATTTAAATATATTCTTTTGTTGTTTTCCGTGAATTGAAATTTGTTTGAGCACTTATATTCAAGTATAGAGCCATATTATGGTACATAGCAATGATTTTATTCATTAGCGTTCATGCTTGTTATCAATAAAGACATCTCTGTCTTTTTGAATTTATGTGCGGATCGTAATGTGATTATCACCTGTGTCAACGTCGAAGGAAAACATCGTGAAGAAACCTGTACTCTTGAGAGGGTTCCATAAAGTTCTTAATTGTGTGTGTAGGCCGTGAACTCGCACCAGGCCAACGTTGTGGATTAAGGACCAAACCCTTCTCATTCTGAGCAGCAGCAGTGAGACATTAATGGACTGATTATTGTGATTATGATAATTTATTACCTAAAGTAAACGTAGCAGAGTAACAGTTTCCCAGTAAAGGCTCTAACGTTTCAAGTACCACGTATATCCAATAGGAGTAGACCATGCTTTTAGACAAGCCAATCACAGCGCCAGCTACTGACGTGAATATTATTACACTTTTTCTGCCGAATCTGAAAGTAGAAGAGTTTAAAATCACTAGAAATATTAATGCCTCAGTCAAAGTTCCCTTTCATAGATTTAACATGCATGCATATACTCACACCTATATTCCCCAAAGGGGTAAGCAGAGGTGTTCTCCTATTACAGGAGTCTATAATCCACGCTTCGGCTCTGATATTGTCCCTTGGTGAGACTATTTCCATTTTCTGGACACAATTATTATGGTGCCAGGTTCATCGCCCCTTACGCCCTTACGACTCGTTTGCCCGACGATTACACAATTTTTTGGTTGTGAGTAATAAGCGATTATCATAATATATCATAATGATGATGATTGGCATAAACGTTCACTTCACTGTTGTTAACGAAGTTTAAATGGAAATGAAGTTAAAACAAATATAACGTCATGATGAAGTAATTCTTTTTAAACACTTTTCTTCATTCAATGTTTTCTCCGGTTTTCAGGTGCGTTTACAAACACAATTCTTCAGATACACAAACAACTACCTATCTGCTTGACATACAAATGTTTGTACCGATGATGAGACACTGTGATGTATAATAAAAATAAACGTTACATTCTGATTGTCTTTTTTATTTAGTACCGTAGTCAAAGTATTGAAATTGCTTAGTTATTATTACTTTATAAAGAGAAGTAAGAAAATAGTGTAATACTTGTCTGATATCGGACCGACCAGGAACAGCCCCAACATATATCCAACGCTGTGCATCGTCCCAACGAGAGTCCTCTTCCAGTCCTCGCATCCAAGATTGAACTGCAAAGGTGGAGAGAATAGTCAATATAAGCTACTGTTGTTATCTGGTATTTGTAACAAAGAATACTGATTGATTCGTTTGAACTTTGGCAGATTGAGGCAATAAAATCGCAGACCATCATCGTTCGATATATTCACTAGCCGTATTGCGCTTCCATCGAACCATCTGCTAAGACTTCGTCAGTAACTTCGACTGCTAAACATGAGCTCGTAATAGATTGGTTTAGGTGAAATAAAAATAATGATTTTGATTTTGTTTGACTTAACACTTACCTCAGCAACAAAACTATTAGGTCTATCATAAACCCACTCATCACAATCTGTAGCATTTGATACATCGAAGTTGTTTCCATCACATCTACCGTTGATATCAAATTGTTTATATTTATGGCATTTGTAATCGAAACTTGAATTCAGTTCTAATTTTGATAGCTCCGTGTGACCACAGTTTGGGTATTTACAACTGAAAAATAAAGGTATGAGATTTGTCCTCTTGACAAAGTGTTATTAGTCATGATTACTTTATACACAATAAACAACATGTAACCTTTAGTTAGCGGTCTATTAAAATTGATCCATAATTTTGTCTTTTATAGTTTTAAATTACCTATTGATCCTATTGATACCTATTGATCAAGAACTATTTCTAACGGCGCCGAGAAATTTAAAGCCCTATTTAATTTTGTCTTTATTGGGAATTCAATTAAGAACAGCTGTTCAATTGTTTGTGACAAGTGTGATGACTAGTTCAAATGCTGTCACTATGTAAGTAAAACAACCTGCTTATCCACTTCCTGTGGTCTTTGAAATCAAAACTGACCCCCCTTTTTTAATCTAAAATTATGTATTTCTGGGGAAAGTGGAGGGGTATGTCGACTCTTACTGACTAAAATAGTGGTCATCCTCACCTTTCTTGTCCTACGCATCGATACCCTTCTTGTCCTACGCTTTTGACACGTCCCAGGGAGACATCGTTGTCTCCCTAATCACACACGTCACCTTGAAAAAGCGTTAATGAATATTAATATGTTTACCTGTATCCAACGTTTTCAACAGCAAAAATATAATTTACACTACGCCATATACTAACAAAAGTTAACATTCCAATAAGAACCA
Source organism: Amphipyra berbera (assembly GCA_910594945.2). NCBI lineage: Eukaryota > Metazoa > Arthropoda > Insecta > Lepidoptera > Noctuidae > Amphipyra > Amphipyra berbera. The sequence goes on from OU343127.1 coordinate 19,520,808, forward strand.
TAAACTTTAAATGATATCGTCCAAATATTTTGAATTCACGCAACACACTTTCTAAATCTACTTTTTCTGTCTTTAATTTTATGACATCTTTTTCTAAATATTTAATATTTCCATCTACTGATTTATTTTTTTCATTTTCTTTAAGTTTTATTTGCCCATCTTCGTTTTTTAGTTTTATTTTGTTTAAATCATTTTGTAATTCAAGTTTATCTTGCTGTTTATTTTTCATAATAAATTATTTTGTTTGGTACCTGTGATGATGCTATTTCCGTAGCGGTTAACGTTGTACTTATTCGTTTCATTGTTTTGATGACGAGTATAATATTAAAGGGAGGACACTATATTTTTGATATCGATATTTATGTAATATAAGAGCCGACAAGAATCTCTTCGAGGTGAAGATACGTCTCGAGGATTGAAGAACAGTCTCACAGCGGCAATTTTGAGGAATTTTGTGTATCCTCTCTTTGTGGATGTATTTAATACTTTAACCCAGAAAGAGGTAGCGAGATGACCTGGAGGAGTACCGCGAGGGCTAAAAAATACACGAAAGACCTTGGGGGAGACCTTTGCCCAGCAGTGGGCCAGTATAGGCAGACATAAAAAAACAAAAAATAATATAAGGGCGGCAGATTATGTATATTATTATTTGGTTCTACTGTTATGCTATACTTATTTACAATATTTAAAGCGAATTTTAGGAGGCGGAATGTGACAAAATGTATGAATGTGGATGAAGCGAAAGGGGTATGTAAGAGTCGTAGCATGTGGCGTTCTATAGTTTCTGCCTATCCCCATGGGAAAAAGGCGTGAGTTTATGTATGTATGTATGTTAGGAGGTGGGTTACGATCGTTTACGTTATATGCAGATGACACATTGAAATCTTGGAAATGCTTTAAACAATGGTGTTGTGATACACATATATATTGATTATAACATCGTTGTCTACCATTCCTTTTAAGGAATTAGTATTCTTTTTTGTTTAAAAATGATCGACATTTTTCCTGCAGTCAATAATATGACAAGCTCTAGTATTTGTAACGGGTATTTTTAAATTTAAGTCATGTGGAACGGAGAGTTTGATTAAATTACGTGTTTTTCACTTGTTTAAACATATTGTATTCATATGTTAATTAGCACCTTACAAGACTTTTGTTATGATTAAATAATATGTAGGTATATATTCAGAATTACCAAAAACACATGTTCTGTGTATAAAAACTAAATAAAAATGTAGCAGATTATGATGACGAGTATCTGCTGTAAAGGCCAGTGTTATGAGAAATTGAGTACAAGTTGTTTCCATGTTGTTTTAAAATTACGAAGTATTCTTCTTTTGTTAGGTTGCCAATGAGATTTTACTTTAAGTTATATTAGGGGCAAAGACTATTTTGTTTTCTTCATTTAAGAAAAAAAAATCATCGAAAAAGTAGCTTTTAAATAATGTCAGCCATTGTCAATGCCTGGAATTTAGTACTAGCCTATTTTACAGACCAGCTCAAGAATCGTTCAAATCACAATTGATTACCAATGGGATATTAAAGACAGAAACATGTTGGTGAGTGGGATTGCCTGATGTAGAATCTTAGAGATCTGATATTGCCAGTCTACAGGAGAGTATCAGTAATAAAACAAAGTACATCTTATCAAATAATAAGTATCTTATTGAATAATCATGATAATCTTCATAAACTCTTTATATCTTCACAATCTAGAACACAGATCAACGTCTATCTCCTTCTTGCCCAGTGCCTCTGCCTGTAACACGTTGTCTGGCAGTACATCGTCTGATATGTCTGGCAATAACATCGCTACACACGCTGTCAGCAGCGACAAGATACCCACTATAAGTGATGGTAAACCTGGCCAGTATTGCATCTGAAACAGAAAATATAATTAAAGATTAAACTAAAAACGAGTAACTGATTTTTCAATAAGTTGTTCTAACAATAAAAATAATTTTAAAGTAATGCACTTAAACGACAGATACAAGATTGAGAATAGAAAACAAAATTAAAATAAACTATAAACGAATTAAACTCTATTTCGGTTTAACAGACTATATTATGAGCTGGAAGCCTAACTTAAATACCCGCATTAAGTTTAGTAGCAAGCGGAACCCATTAATTTTCTTTCGGTTTATAATTTGCAATTGGATCCCGCAATTTTCACTTTGACCATTAATTGTAGCCCCATTAGGAGCCCCAGGGAAGTTGACGTTTGCGGGCTGCTAAATGATAATTACCTAACGAGAATATCATGCAGTTTCTCTAAGGCTTGCGGAGTTCAGACAGACAACGTTCGTAAATCCGTGATATAAAATCAGCTCCCCATGACAATTGATGAGCATTAAGCCATTAGCCAATAAGATTATCACAAACTATTGAAATCGTTCGTGATCCATGAATGGCAATTCCAGATTGAGTGAAGATCCAAAGATTTACCAACATGATAGTAAAACGAAAGTGCTAGAGTTAGACAGTTTCAAAAGAACTTACCAATAAAGGCGTCTGTGGGGCTACAATGGCAGCAGTACGACCTAAAGCAGAGCACAGTGCATGCATCGTGTTCCGAGTGTACGTAGGAAATAATTCTGACGTGTAAATATACACAATGTGAATCGTTATAGTGGAACACAACTTTGCGGAGATGTATAGCATTATGGAGACCCAGGCGTAGTCTGTGGAACATGAAAGAGTCAGATTATAACCAGGATCTTTTTTAGAACGATGTAGTGTAATTTTGTATTTGATCGTGTGAAGTGAACTGACGCAGAACTTTGTTCATCAAAAGCACTCTTGTTGGACCAGAACTCATAACATTTTAAAAAGTTTTAAAATGCGAATAATTTTCTTATTTAATATTCGATTCAATATATCTAAATTCTTTAGTTTAACATACCTCTCGGGATAATAGAATGCGCCGTACAAAAAGTTCCAGTCAGCAAGAAACAAAATATTAACGGTTTCTTCCTCTTACATTTCAAAAGTAAGTACAATATCGCGACACTCGCAGGTATACCAGTTAAAACTGTTAAACCATAGTTCAAGTATTTGTTCCCTTCCAACGACACGGAGTTTATCAGTAACGAGTAAGTGTTGAAAAGTGCTGTGAACCACATACAAATACAACATAGCAATCTCAGGAACAATTTCTTCGAAGAAAACGTCATCTTCAGTAATGTCTTCAAGCTTGCAGTTGAGGAGTCTTCTTCGCATTTTAATTTGCACAGTGTGTTTTCATCTACAATGAAATTGTTCGTCTTAGCTGCTTGCCTGATCATGTCATCAACTTCATCTTTCTTGCCCTTGTTTAGTAGCCACCTGACGCTTTCGTCCATCCAGAATATATACAATATGTAGAGGAGCCCAGGAGCGTATATGGATATAAGGAAGATCCTCCAGTTTGGCGTGAGCCACGCTATGACAGGTAAGGTCATTCCCCCAAAAGTTGAGAAAATGCTCATCACAAAGTTAATTACGGGTCGATGTTCCTTTGTGACCGATTCTATCGCTGAAACATACGAAATTTTGTAACAGATTGAAAAGTTAGTGACGATGATCCACATTAAAAAATTATATAGTTATTCATGTTCTTTGATTTTACGAACACTTAAAAGTTGACCATTTTAATATATTTATTTTTGCTTTCCGTGAATTGAAATTTGTTTGAGCACTTATAATATTTAAGTATGGAGCCTTATTATGGTACATAGTGCAGCAATGATTTTATTTATTAGCATTCATGTTTATTACCAAATGATATGACTCTGACTTTTTGAATTTATGTGCGGATCATAATTTGATTATCACTTGCGTCAACGGCGAAGGAAAAAAACATCGTCAGGAAACCTGTGCACTTGAGAGGGCTCCATAAAGTTCTTAATTGTGTGTGTAGGCCGCGAACTCGTACCAGGCCAACGTGGTGGACTAAGGCTTGAACCCTTGTCATTCTGAGCAGCAGCAGTGAGACATTAATGGACTGATTATTGTGATTATGATAATTTATTACCTAAAGTAAACGTAGCGGAGTAACAGTCTCCCAGTAAAGGCTCTAACGTTTCAAGCATCACGTATATCCAATAGGAGTAGACCATGCTTTTAGACAAGCCAATCACAGCGCCAGTTACTGACGTGAATATTATTACACTTTTTCTGCCGAATCTGAAAGTAGAAGAGTTTAAAATCACTAGAACTATTAATGCCTCAGTCAAAGTTCCCTGTCATACACACATGCATGCATATACTCACACCTATATTCCCCGAAGGGGTAAGCAGAGGTGTTGTCCAATTACAGGAGTCTATAACCCACACTTCGGCTCTGATATTAAGTCCCGTGGTGAGTCTATTTCCATAAATAAATGCAAATGCAGAATTGGACGCGATTTGGCACATGCAGAAGGTGCCAAATCGCGTCCAAGTGGTCGACGAGTTAACATGTCCTGATGATGCCCCGTGGAGGAGCGAAACAAGTGTCGTATCGGTTTGATTTGTTTGTGTGTTGCAATCGCACCTTCTGAATTTGCATTTATTTGCGGGCGGGAGGGCGGTGCTGCATACTGCATTCAGGTTTGAACAACTATTTGGTGAAATTAATACTAAATATTGTTATTGTATATTTTTATGTCACGAATTTCCGCACGCCTGATTCTGTTATTTAATTTAATACAAATAAATGTAATACTTATTGGGATTGTTTTTTTTTACTTAATAGTCAAAGTATTGAAATTGCTTAGTTATTATCTATATGTATTATGTATATATATATATAAAATGAATCCCTATTTCCCTTGGTCACGCCATAACTTAAGAACGACTTTACCGATTGAGGTCATATTTAAACAATATATTTGTTTTGTCCAGACGAAGCTATGCTGGGATCCGATATGTGGCGCTAAAGTCAAATTAATTACTCGGGAACAGCCGCGAGAGAACATAGTTACTTTATAAAAAGAAGTGAAAAAATAGTGTAATACTTGTCTGATATCGGACCAACCAGGAACAGCCCTAACATATATCCAACGCTGTGCATCGTCCCAACGAGGGTCCTCTTCCAGTCGTCGCATCCAAGATTGAACTGAAAAGGTGGAGAGAATATTCAATATCAGTTACTGTTGTTATGTGGTATTTGTAACAAGAATACTGATTGATTCTTTTGAGCTTTGGCAGATTGAGACGACGGCATGGAAGACCATCATCGTTCAATCTATTTACGAACGGTATTGCGCTTCCGTCGAACCATCTGCTAAGACTTCGTCAGTAACTTCGACTGCTAAACATGAGCTCGTAATAGACTAGTTTAGGTGAAATAAAAATAATGAATTTGATTTTATTTGACTTAACACTTACCTCAGCAACAAAACAATCAGGTCTATCATAAACCCACTCATCACAATCTGTAGCATTTGATACATCGAAGTTGTTTCCATTACATGTACCGTTGATATCAAATTGTTTATATTTATGGCATTTGTAATCGAAACTTGAATTCAGTTCTAATTTTGATAGCTCCGTGCGACCACAGTTTGGGTATTTACAACTGAAAAATAAAGGAATGAGATTTATTTTCTTGACAAAGTGTTATTAATTATTATTACTTTTTACACTATAAAAAACATGTAACCTTGCTAGGTTAGTTAGCGGTCTATTACAATCCATCCATAATTTGTACTTCATAGTTTTAAATTAGAAACTATAGTTATTTAACTATAGTTTCTAATTTAAAACTATGAAGTACAATATTTCTAACGGAGTTGAGAAAAATCTAAAGCCCTGTCTCATTTTGTCTTACTTGGGAATTCAATTAAGAACAGCTATTCAATTGCTTGTGACAAGTGTGATGACTAGTTCAAATGCTGTCACTGTCTGGGCTAGGTAAAGCAACCTGCTTATCCACTTCCTGTGGTCTTTGGAATCAAAACTGACCCCCCCTTTTTTATCAATAATCATGTATTCCTGGGGAAAGTGGAGGGGTATGTCGACTCTTACCGACTAAAACCACCCGGTGGTCATTCTCAGCACAAAAGAGGGAGGCTTCGGCATCTCTGGGATGCATCGATACCTTTCTTGTCCTACGCTTTTGACACGTCCCAGGGAGACAACGTTGTCTCCCTAATCATACACGTCACCTTGACAAAGCGTTGGAAGGTGAGGTAAATGAATATTGATATGTTTACCTGTATCCAACGTTTTCAACAGCGAAAATATAATTTACACTATGCCAACTACTAACCAAAGTTAGCATTCCAATAAGTACCATAAACTTTAAATGATATCGTCCAAATATTTTGAATTCACGCAACACACTTTCTAAATCTACTTTTTCTATCTTTGCTTTTATGACATCTTTTTCTAAATACTTAATATTTCCGTCTACTGATTTATTTTCTTCATTTTCTTTAAGTTTTATTTGTCCATCTTCGTGTTTTGTTTTTTCTTTCTCTGAAGCATTTTGCAATTCAAGTTTATCTTGCTGTTTATTTTTCATAATAATATATTGTTTGGTATCTGTGAAGATGCTATTTCCGTAGCGGTTAACGTTGTACTAATTAGTTTTATTGCTTTGAAGACGGGTATAACATTAAAGGGAGGACTCTATGTTTTTGATATCGATATTTAATATAAGAGCCGACAAGAATCTCTCCGAGGTGAAGATACGTCCCAAGGATTGAAATACAGTCACACATCGGCAATTTTGGGGAATTTTGTGTATCCTCTCTTTTTTTTATTGTGTTATCCTCTCTTTGTTTATATTTAGTACTTTAACTCAGAAAGAGGTGGCGAGATGACCTGGAGGCATAAAAAAAACGAGTAATATAAGAGCGGTAGCATATGTACTTGTATGTGTTATTAGTCGGTTCTAATGCAATGCTATACTTACAATATTTAAAGCGAATGTTAGAAGGTGGGTTACGATGGTTTACGTTATATGTAGATGACGTATTAAAATCTTGAAAATTATTTAAACAATGGTGTTATGATGCACATATACATTGATTATAGCATCGTTGTCTACCATTTCTTTTAAGGAATTAGTATTATTTTTTGTTTATAAATAATCGATATTTTTCCTGCAGTCGATAATATGACAAGCACTAGTATTTTTAATGGGAATTTTTAATTTAAGTCACGTGGAATGAAGAGTTTGGTAGAATTACGTGTTTCACATTTGTTTAAACATAATGTATTCATATGTTAAATACCACTTTACAAGGCTTTTATTGTGACTACATAATTGTGGGTACATTCAGCATCACCAAAACACATGTTCTATGTATAAAATAAAAAATAAATGTAGCAGATTATGATGAAGTATGTAGTAGAATGTAGTAGTAGTATGTAGTAGATTATGATGAAGTAGCAGATTACTGTAAAGGCTAGTGTACGGGTCAGTTTCCATCAAGCGAAAAATCCTCACGCACTTTTTTAATGTCACAGAATAAAGAACTGTATCAGTATGGCCTCTACATATAAAATTCGACGCTCGGGTATGCTCGGGCATGCGCAAGGAAACGCGTTTACTGTCTAGCCTTTTCCCAACTATATTGGGGTCAGCTTTCAGTCTAACCAGATGCGGCTGAATACCAGTATTTTACATGGAGTGACTGCCATCAGACCTCCGCAACTCAGTTACTGAGAAAACGCCGATATCCTAAGGTTAGACCGGCCGTCAGACTTTCGGACTTCTGATTTCCCGTAACGACTGTCATAGGTATTCGTATGACACCCGGGACCGACTATTTAACGTGCTCTCCAAGGCACGGAGTCACCCGTCCCCAGACTGACCGCGGCAAGCACAGCTTAACCTTGCAAATCATATGATCCACGCGGTTTGCAATTAGCCATGAGGAAACGCGTTTACATTGAATTTTATACTTATAGTCAATATTGATACAGTGGCTTATTCAGTGAAATTTAAAAAGTGATCGAGCATGCGTGACGATTTTGCCGTCTGGTGGAGATTGACCTGTATGAGAAATTGAGTACAATTTGTTTCTGTTATTTTAAAATCACGAAGTATTCTTACACTTATTTTGCATATTGTACTTATTTTTTTCATTTAAGTAATTAGCATAAAAGGTGTTTTTTTTTTCGTTTTGCCATTTTGTTGTGTTGTTGTATTGTATTGTCGTATTGTATTATGTTGTATTGTTACATCGGTGTTATTTTTATGTGCAGTTACACCCAGGGTACCTATATGAACTTATAGATATGTTAAGTTTTCTTTGGTAGGATCTATACGGCCCGACTGGCTCGCTACCATCCTCACATTAAAGTCCGTCGCCAAGCAGTTTACTGTGTTCCGTTGTGTGTATGTGAGAGCCACAGGGGTATAGGGGAGCCCCTCTATATCTTTGCTACTTAGACCCTACTCCATCTTAGACCCTATTTGCGCTTACCATCAAACACGAACAAGTTAAATAATAGAAAAATGTCGATCGTTATAAAGGTTAAAGCACACATATCAAATAGGAAAGGGATCGTCACCGTATCAACTCAAGCCGTTCAGTATTCTTTGTATGAAACTCCCTACTGCAACGCACACTAATCGGAATCGTAACGTAATCGCCTCGCCTCGGGACAAGCTCACGAACCGCGGTGCGCTGTGTGGTCAACGTGGTTCCCGCGCTTACGGCTTGTCGTCCCCGCGCTTACGTCTCGCCGTACCCGAGCTTACGTCTATTCGTCCACCCTTGCACCTCTCACCCCTCCCGCGGCCTGCCTGCAGCACACTACTGTTACTGCGAGCCGTAAGCGCGGCGTCGCCTAGCCGTAGCCGAGTCGACGTATCGGAGCTGCTGATCCGATTTGGTTACGTGCTTACGTTAGGTTGACGCCTGTTTGACGGCGAGGCGAAAGGCGATACGGTTACGATCCCTTTCCGAGTTGATATGTGTGCTTTGACCATTATTGTGAACAATTGAACCCGTCATTTCGAAAAGGGCACGAGTCAATTAATTCAAACTTCACAGAATCAACAAAAATATGTTTCTTGTAAAAAAGTCATTGGTGCTGAAGAAATTGAATATACCTTATATATAGGTTGATAAATAAAAAACATACACGCTTTTTGGAATATTTATTTATGAAAAAATAAACAATTTTCATCAAGATATTTTGAATTAAAATTTTTGGACTAATGCTTTTTTCGAAATGACCAAGAGTTAATTTCGAAAAAGGCATTGGTCCAAAA